>CM035138.1:134462565-135662565 GCA_020205605.1 Panax ginseng
TCATGAAAATAAACTAGTTATGAATAAATGAGTTAAATATATTATGTGAAGGAAGAAAATTGGAAAATATGATTTTATGGCTTGAGAATCATATATGTGGTATATGCAGATTTTTGATGAGGGTTTTGATTATTGGTGATGAAATCTTATAAGTTTGGCATTTTATGATGATTAAATATATTATTTAGTAAAGTGTAAACAATTAAAATAAATTGTTTATAAGTTTTAGAAATGTTATTCTTTCAATATCATTATACAGAAATATTGGTATGGATTTTATTATGGAATTTTTACCTTTTTGTGTCAGGGTTACTATTCATGAGTTACTATTCAGGAATTACTATTCACGAGTTACTATTCACGGGTGCTATTCACTACAAAATTGGTTTCTTTTTCTAACCAAATTATAGTTGATTTATGAATATTACTCTGAAGATTAAAACTATATATTAATTATATTGATTTTATTATCATATATAATATTTTTATAACCTTGATGTTGAAATTCTCTTTCACTGGAGTGTAAAGATGAGTAGATTATTGGTATGATCATGACTAGGGTTCTCTTTACCAAAGAGTGAAAAGTTGAATTGTGGACCTGTATGATCATGACCATTGAATTTATAATTGAATATCTTTAGCTTAAGTCTGAGGTGAATTGATCAACATGGTTATAATTATTGTTTATATAAATTCAAATGATTATATATTTCTTTTGAGATATTAATATATTTGGCACAGTAATGCAAATATGAATCATGTTGATGAATATATTTGGCTTGTAGTGCAAATATGAACTGTTGAGGAATATCTTTTGGCCCAGTAGTGCAAAGATGAATTGTTGATGAATATCTTTGGCCAGTAGTGCAAAGATGAACTGTTAATGAATATCTTTGGCTTGTAGTGCAAAGATGACATGTTGTTGAATATCTTTGGCCAGTGGTGCGAAGATGAATTGTGGATGAATATCTTTGGCCCGTAGTACAAAGATGAATTTATTAGTATGATTATGAACAGGAACTGTGATTTGGTATAACCATGATCTTTGATCTTTAAGGTAAAGACATGTGATAAAAATTATATTCGTCCTGGGTACGAAGAGGAATTTAAAATCACAATTATGATTATGAGATATTCATATAATTGTGGAAAGGAACTGTTGATTGATGTTATAGGGATAAAACATTGTTGGTGGACTTTTAACATGGAGAAGATAATAGACTGTATTGTCTATTTGACTCTTCTAATGGATTGCTCGTTCTGCTGCAACTATGGTTGAAATTTTTATCATCTACCATATGTTCTAAATCTCTGATTTGTTATTGATGAAGGCTATTGATAATTTAATTATCTTTAGTCATGATATTCTTTCTTGCTAATAGTTGTGCTCACCCTTTTGCTTCACAATTCTTTTCGGTAATAAAAGTGTAAATTTGGCTTGAGCAGGGTAACAAGAGGAATAGAATCGGTGGTCTCTAGTGTGGAGTTCTCCCTAAACAAGTATAGACAAAGTGTGTTGTATACATCTTTTAGTAGTTATATTTGGTGAATCATATAGGGAGAGCGAACCCAACGTTGGAAGGGTGTTTTGCCACTATCATACAAGATGTCTAATAACATACAACCTCGTGTCATCATAAGACAGGGTTGTCCTCATCCACTTGCTAAGTATATTTATGAGCAGTACCTATATAATCTTGGTGTTTGTTTGAAATATAATTCTCAATTTGAGACAGTGGAGATAATGATAAGTCAAGAGAAGACTTACCATTGGGAAGAATATGATAGTAATCTTCTCGTTTTTCTTTGGGATCTATTGGGTCAACCAAGGATAATTCTGTGGCCATATGATATCTATCATAACCTAGAAGCATGGCCTCCCATGTACGAAGATTTTCTTGAGCACTTTCCAAAGATTCTAATTTCTAAAATAATTTTTGACTATACATTTATGTAAGGTGTCATTGTGACGTGCTATCCAAGGTAGGGATGAGAGTCACAGTTGGTATATATATTTGTATCCAAACTCACAATATATGTGTTGTTGTATTTTGCACGATAATTATTGTAATAAAGTTGTAGTTGTTTTCTGTACCATGTATTTGGCGACTCAGAATGGATTAGATGGAATGGACCTATTTTGGGGTTGTCACAGAAGAAGTGTATATGGATCCTCCTCCATGTATAACAAAATACTCAGATACAACAATGGTGTGTAAACCGAAAAAAGGCCTTGTATGGGTTGAAGCAGGTCCCAGGGGCTTGGTTTGGCGGAGTTCACCAAGTCTATGAGGAATTTCGCCACAAACAAAGTAACTCGAGATCACACTTTGTTTTGAAGCACAAAGAGAGTTAAATCACCGCCTTTAATTATCTACGTTGATGATATGGTGGTGACATGTGATGATCATGAGGAGATTTCAAGTTTACAACAGTATTTAGCTTCTGAATTTGAAATGAAGCAGCGTGGAGATCTTAAATACTTTCTTGGGATTGAAGTAGCTCGATCAAAGCATGGTATTTTCTTATCCCAACGAAAATATATCCTTGATTTATTATCTGAAACAGGAATGCTTGGATGCAAGCCAGTTAATAGTCCCATTGAGCAGAATCATAAACTATTTGAGTGTTTGAGTGCATCTCCTACCGATAAAGGAAGATACCAGAGGCTCGTTGGAAAACTAATTTATTTATCTCATACCAGACCTGATATTGCATATGCAGTAAGTGTGGTGATTCAGTTCATGCATGACCCACGTAAACCTCACATGGATACTGTAGAACGCATATTTAGATATTTAAAGGTTGCTCCAGGTAAAGGTATATTGTTTTTAAATCATGGTCACCTAAAGGTGGAAGGTTATACTGATGCCGATTGGGCAGGATCAGATGATGACAGAAGATCTACCTCAGGATACTTCACCTTTGTAGGTGGAAATCTTGTGACTTGGAGGAGTAAAAAATAACAAGTAGTATCGAGATCAAGCGCTGAAGCTGAGTACAGAGGTATGACACTTGGGATATGTGAGTTGCTCTGGTTAAGAAATTTATTGAATGACTTAGGCATAAAACCAAAAGCAAAGAATGAAACTATCTTTGTGATAACAAATCGACTATAGATATTGCTCATAACCCTGTTCAACATGATCGGACTAAGCATGTGGAGATCGCCAGACATTTTATCAAAGAAAAACTTGAAACTGGAATCATTATTTTTCCATTCGTGAAGTTCGAAGACCAACTAGCAGATGTCCTCACTAAAGCAGTAGCTAGCAAGGTGTTTATGGACTCTCTTGTCAAGTTGGGCATGTGCGATATCCACGCACCAACTTGAGAGGGGGGGGGGGGGTTGTTAGAAACAATCAACCTCAATCTCGTGTAAATAGGAAAGTGTGTTATTGTTATAGTAATCTCTTTCTATAAATCCTCCTCTAATATTGGATCTCATGAAATCAAGGAGAATTAGCTAATATATCTCCTATAATTGTGAGGAATACTTTTGTATAAATATATCTCCTTGTAATCTTAATAATATACAGAAAAATTATTTATTCAAGAGTTTGTACAATTCATGTTAAATAAATATTGATATCTTTTCAATTCTTATAACAATATGAGTGAACCCACCCACTTGAGGTGCACCCTCTTATTTCTATTAAGATTTCAAAATAAATTTTTATTTTTATGCATCATTCTAAAATTTTATATATTATGAGACGGATGAGGATGAGGATATGTATGATGACATATAAGAAACATCTCTTGTAATTCATTTAAATTAAATCATTACCAAACAGGCCATTTATAAAATTTACATGTTAATGCATCTCTAACTGTAGTAGCAAAAAAACTTTTAAATTAAAATTTGTTGACTTACGTGACAATTTGAAGAGTATTATTTGTTATTTTAATATTTTGTGCTTCATCGGTCTCTCCAATTCAATTAATACAGTATTTGACTTAAAACAATAATAATTGATAATTGTACATCAAATAAAATAAAAACGAGTTGTACATCAAACTCATCGAGCAAAATAAATATTTTTAGCATTTTTTATATAATTTTAATTTTCTCAAAATAAAATAAATATTTTAAAGAGATAATGTCAAGTTATCAGTTCCGAATGGTAAACCACCTCTAAGTAGTAACTGAATCCCTCGTCACCACCTCATAGCAGATTCAACAGATAGAGAAGCTTGGTTGGTTTGAATAGTCATAGCGATTAAAGCTACTGCGACTACTGCCCTCAGCTCTTCGTTTTTCAAGAGTACAAGACTGACAATAAATAAATAAGTTCACACAATAATAATACGTTTTGCAACAAGTATAGGCGGACATTATTATTGAACATTTTCAACAACAAAAAATCTTTGTGATTTTTAAAAAATGTATAGTATTTATTTTAACGAATTTTTTTTATAGAATATAATATTTTAGGTGTAATTTGAATACATATACAAGAATTTATTCAATAATCCGGTTCAATAATAATGTCCCTCTAAAAGGACTTTACGTTTTATCTTCATGCACGTGAATTAAGAAAGTTATTTAATATTATTATTTAAGAATTAAAATTTATATGAAATTTCATCACTATCTTTTTATGGAAAGTTGAAAACTATTAATATAAGGAAAAAAATTATTGGCAAAATGAGAGAAGTTGGGTGATATAGAAAAATAAATAATTTATTCTTCTAAAAAGTCAATTATTATGGAATGGAGATAATATTATATATGTATTTATTTGTTATAAATGAAATGACAAAAATATATAGGAGCTGATATTTTCACATAAAAAATTAATATTTCTATATGATCTCTCATTCTCTCTCATATGAATTATGAGTAGGACATACTTTTATATAAAAATATCATTTTAACAATTAACCTATGAAGATATCAATTCCCTAATATATCAGCAAAAGAACTTTTGGAAACAGAATGGGAACTTGTTTAATTGCATGTTTGTAGTTGCCTAGTGGGTTGCATTAATTGATAGTTTGATACCAAGAAAGGTGGTTACAACTTATTTGGGCATATCCATGAATTATTTTTCAACAGGGGCAGATTTTAATTAATTTTTTTAATTAAAATTAAATAAAAAAAATTAAACTAGTCATAATAATATTTATAAATTATAATAAATATTCATAATTCAAACTAAAAAAAGAATTTCAAATAAAAAACATTTAGATACAATTTAAAAACTTATTTCGGTTACTTGTCGTAGTTCAATTTGAATGATTTCTCAAATCCTCAAAATCTCAAACCAAATTTATTTTCTATATTCAAACAAAATCTTAAATTAATTTCAAAACATAAACTAGTTTTGACATTTTTTTTTATAAGTTTCAAATAAAAGAAACAAACCATCCAAAATTTATAACCATAACACTAAAAATTATACAGGGTCCATTAGTTAGATACATGGAAGTAAAGTGATTATAACAACTAGAAATGAGTGACTGCTCACTCATAGTCATTTTCCATTTTTTTATTTTTCATTATAAAATAAGATAAAATCATTGTAAGTTATCACAATAAAAGACAGAAACTATTCAGCCAAAATGATCATATTTTTCAATTGAAGATCAAACAACCAAAAAACAAAAATTAAATCAGGCCACACAAATAGTAACCATAATCAACCAAATCAATAACAAAAAAAATTAAAATTGAACCAAACAATCTCTCACAATTTACATGCTGATGAACATTCAAAATCAAAAACTATACAAAAAATACTTATATAATTTCACCAAATCTTAAAACTAAAAAGATTTTTATACTTGTATTTAGAATTAATTTATAAAAAAAAAATTATCCCTCTAAATTTACCTCTTCTATTAATTTACATACTTAAATTTATTAATTTACGTACATGTCATACTTCTAAACTTATAAAAAAAATCAACATGGGTAACTTGCACATGCTGTTCCGTATACAAATTTGTCTCTGGGTGGTTAGGTGCATTGCATACGCGACGCTACTATTATCAGCACTATTTCTTAGCCTCAAGATGAGATTTTAGGATTTGTTTGGATCAATATTACGACAAATAAAATTTATACCATTCATTGTAAACAATGATAATTCAAAAAAAATTAAAAATTCGTCATCCAATATTATTATTAGTGGATTTTACTAGTATTAATAGCGCATGTAGTTACTAGTATAACGAATGACATAATTATATTTGTTATTATTAATAGTGAATTTAGTGACAAATTTTTTATTAATTTCGTTTTTCATAATTTTGTTATTCGCTACTAATAGTAACAACATCGGTTGCTACTATTGTAGATGACGAGATCCAATTTATAATCATGGTCCTAAAAAATTAAAGATTACTACTTCTTATCATATAATCCCTCCGTTCCGTAATATATGACGTTTTAGAATTGTGCACAATAATTAAGAAAATGGTTGAAAAACATTGTAGACACTTAAAATTTTGTATTCAAAAACCCATGTGACAACTCTGGGAGATCAAGTTAAACCCCGGTGATAACCCCATGAGGTCAAGTCAAACCTCGGCGACAACCACGGGAGGTCAAATCAATCCCCAGTGATAACTCCGGGAGATCAATTCAAACTTCGGTGACAACCCCAGGAGATCAATTCAAACCCCGACAACAATCCCGAGAGGTCAAATCAAACCACATGAGATCAATTCAATTTCAGAGACAACCCTGAGTACTGACAAAAGTTAACAGCAGTCCAATCTCGGAGACAACCATGAGAAAAGACAGTTACAACTGCATCAAACCCGGAGACAACCCCGAGAGATCAATTCAAGCCCTGGTGACAATCCCGGGAGATCAATTCAAATCTCGGTGATAGTCCCGAGGGATCAAATAAAACTTCGGTGACAACCCCGAGATATCAATTCAACCTCAGAGACAATCTTGAGAACTGACAAAAGTTAACAGGAGTCCAATATCGAATCAGACTACCCTGAGAAAAGACAGCTACATTTGCATTAAACCCGGAGACAACTCAAATGGGCAAAATAGTAATTTTTCAACTCAACATCAAATCAAGTCAAATCACTACTATGAAGGTCATGCAGAACCATAATGTCAATTCTGAGTGAAAATAACACAAGACAGCTTAACGGATAGATTGCGAAGACTCAAAGATCTGGTCATCGACCCATCTTCCGGATTCAGAAAAGGTCAAATCCAATGTCATTGTGTAGCTTTTGAAAAAGACTTTCCAAAAAAATATAGCACGCCTCCATCAGACTTCCGGATTGAAAGTTATTAAGGAATAATTAAAATTTTGGATACCATATATTTTTCTTATTTATCATCACCAAATACTTGTTTGATAAACAATTCACGTTTTTTACGTTTTTAAAAGTGGGACGAGTTCAATATCACAATAGTTGGATGATGGAATTCAAAGCATTTTTATATCAAACTCAATAAAATTTTATTTAATTCCAAATCACAATATTATTAGTCGTTATCATCTTATTCCCTCCATTTTATAGTTAGATATATATTTCTAAAGTGATATTTTATATTGAACATTTTATCCTCTCAAATGCATATCTAACATTTGTTAGGAATGTATTAGTGGTGTAACATGATAATATTTCAATAAACTTAGAAAATAAGTAATAATATATTAATTTCTTTTTTGTCATTTTATAAATTAAAATTGATTTTTTAAACATTTTATAAAATAAAATTGAAAATAAATACTCCATCATTTCATATTATTTGATCATTATTAAATTTTTAAAATTAACTTAAGAGATTTTAAAACTCAAAATTGACATAAATTATTTTAATTTTAATCAATACAATAATGAATAATTGAATATTATAAACTATATAAAAATTATTACTCATTTAATTATTTCATAATTTTTAATGAGTTGTCTTAATTTTAAATTAAATATATTAAATTAAATTTTAAAACTAATAATAATCATATAATTTTGAAACGAAGGAATATATAATTTTGAAATAAACTCTTTAAAGATGTTTTTTTAATTTTGAAATAGATGAAGTGTTGTACAATTATCTTGTTACACATCAATGGGTGCAAATTAGGCCCAAATGTGGAGGGTTAGAGCTCGGCCGGCCCGAAGTACTATCCCGGCTTTTGCTTCCATTTCCTACCCTATATTTTACCTCTAAACAACCGGGTTTGAGAATTGAAGCCCAATTATAGGTTGGATAGTTACTTACGTTACCAGCTAAGTTCTCCACTTATTACTGTTACTAGTGTCACTTTTTGATATAAATTTAGGAATAAGATATTTTCATATCATTTTTTAATATTTTTACGCATATTAATTATATATTAGTTGATAAAAAATTGATATATTAATTAATATGTGAGTCATACGTATAAAAATAATAAAAAATAATATGAAATTATCAATTTCCTAAATTTATTAGTCCTCCTATAAATTGGAAAAGTTTAGGCCGAATAAGAGTTAAAAAATTTTTTTATTTTAATTTATTCTATATTATCGCATATACTTTTACGTTGGTGGTCGAATGTATATCATTTTCCACATAAATTTAAGTTTATTTGTTTTAAAAGAAATATTTTTAATATAGAAAAAGTAAAGTAGTACTATTTATTTATACAACTGTAAAATCGATTTTAAAAATAAATGACAATTTTTTACAGAAGTATATTTTTTAGACTTTTACTTATTCGTGAAAATTTAAGGATACAATGTATATATTGTTTTTGATCAAAATTATTTAAATATTTTTTTTTCCTTTATTGATGAATGGGTAAATTCAAAATATAAATTTAGGAGCAAATGTGAGTTTTATTTTATAGATGTGGGTTTTAGATCAAGAATTTTATTAAGTTACTACTTGTAGGTTTTCCCTTTTCCATAAAAAATCATAATTGCATTTAAAATAAAATCATTCGGTGCACTTAATCCGCCTCTATAATTAATACTACTTATAAACTTAACGTGTTTTTTTAAAGACATACTACTTATTTCCCTATTAATTTTATCAAAAATTCAGGTGATGAACATTTTGAAAACGCTGAAGCAGAGGCAGCTGCCGTGGTGATATATCTGCTAGCTGCGCTGTCGATTCACCGGCGATTTAATCAAACAGAAAGAAGGAGAGAGACTTCTCATCGGCTTCCGGTATTTTATCTCTCCTCTCTTACCTACATATCTAACCGTTAATTTGGACGGACGTCCGTACGTCCGTCTATAGCCGTTATATGTTTGTATTTCACTCTCCGTCTGTATACCTTGTTACGAACTCTGAAACTGAAAATAACCCTAGTTAGGGTTAGCGACATTGTATCTATTTAAAAGTCCTTCTCTTTTTTTTTTCCCTTTGTTTTTGTTCGGTTGTGGCTCTGGTGCTTTAGTCTTCAGAAACTCCGAATCAGGCATGATTTTCTGACAATGTACAATTCTCTATAAATGAACCATATTTTTGGTTTCTGTTTTGTAGAATGCTGTTTAATTCATGTTTAAGCCACGGTTTCCAACGATTTGGGCTGATTTAATTTTACTTTACACCTCCTTTTGATACAGCTAGTTTTTTATGTTTTAATTCTTATAATTGGTTTGAGGATCAAGGGCATATCTAATTTCATTATTTTCTTGAAAAGTTTATTTATATGTTATGATGATTTGTTTGAATATTTATTTAATATTTTTGTAAGGTATTTTGTATATATAATTTAATTTTTTTATATGCAACTTTTGTTTGTAGGTATGGATGCTAGTGAAGTGGAGATGGAGAATGCTGAGAAATTGCCAGTAAATTTGGCAAAAGGTAAAAATGATTTGTTAAACAGCAAACAAGAAGGGGATCACAAGCAGCAGGATGAAATGTATGTGGAGGACCAAAATTCATGCAAAGAAATGTTGGCGAAAGACCAGACCAAGATAGAAAATGGGGCGGACCATCAAAGCCATAGCAGAGGAAATGACCCAAATGAAATTTTGGAGGAGAAAAACCATGAAAATAATGCCATGGAGGAAGAGAAGGGTCCTGGTGAAGATTCTATGGAGGAAGAGAAGAATTCGGATGAAAATCTTCAACAATTTACTGAATTGCCTTCTGACAGTGAGGCTGAAGCTAATAAAAGTGAGAAGGGAGGATTGATGGTCTATGAGCCCAATGAGAAAAGTGCTGTTACGCCAGTTACTACTAATGGTGATGCTGGTCCTAATGAAATGTCAGAAAATGAAGACGAGGCTGATCGTAATGCCGTGGCAGAAAACAAAGACGCTGCAGGTAGTTTTAACAACATACCAGAAAGCAAAAATGATGCCACTGGTCTTAATGAAATGCCACAAAGTAATGACAATTGTCTTGCTGCAGATCATGTTGAACCTGTTACACCCCATGTTGCTGTTAAATATAACAGTGAGAAACCCAAGGGTGACAATGAGGACATTAATGGGACACAGGTATTTCAGGTCTGGAGAGAGTTTTTGAAATGATATTACTTACAAATACTTATTTATTTATTTTTTTTATAACTTTTAGATGACCGAGGAGGAGGAAACTGGGACACCAGAGGATCAAGCCGAATTCATGAAGGAACTGGAGAGTTTTTACAGGGAGCGGTCAATGGATTTTAAAGCCCCCAAGTTTTATGGCCACATATTGAATTGCCTGAAGTAAGTTTTCCCTCAGGGTTTGATTGCATGTGGGATTGTCTATTTTTAGGTAAATACTAAAATTTATTGTCCTTGGGTGCTAGGTTATATAGAGCAGTGACTAGACTGGGCGGCTATGATCGGGTATGGAGGTGTCTTCTTGTGTTGTATTTACTTTAAGGTTTTTAATTCTGGAGTCCACTGTCCATCACTTTGATGCTGATCTATGTTATTTGTCTTAGGCAGGGAGGTCAGGGTTTCGAAAAATGTTTGTTAAACAGAAGAAGATTGACAATATTAAAGAAATAGATTTGGCTTCAGGAATTTAGTTGCTAAAATGTTTTCTAATCCAATTAGGAATTTAGATTTGGCTTCAGGAACGTATGATGTGTATGTATGTATGTGTGTGTGTATCTATGTATGGATGGATGTATTGATAAGCACTTATTTCTGTGTTTTTTAATAGTTGTATGTCTGGATGGGATGATTTAGTCTATTATGCAAGTTCATTTATGGATTTGATGACAAGTGTTACTATTATTATTCAAATGAAGTTTGTACTTTGTACAGTCCTAAAATGTTTTCTAATCCAATTAGGATATTGGATTGGGTTAGATGTCTAGCAAGTTTCCCCACTACTTGATTTGAAAATGTCTCCCCCACCCCAGTATGGATGGACTGATTTGATATGTGTGGTTTTATTTGTGGTTTACCTTGCAAATGGGCGGATTGGTCCAAAAATGGTTTTGGCTAGAATAGGTTGAGCCAAAAAGGCCTGTTTTTTAACGGACCTCAAATGTGAAGCCCAAGGCCCAACAGGCTGGTTGGTCCACTGGATTTTAATTTTGAATTTTAAGAGCAACAAGTCTAATTTACCTTAGTCTTTATTTTTTCAAATTGTTTTCAAATTTTGACACTTTATATTTTATGTTTTTTGGACTAGTGCTTGTTGGTCATTGGTGTTGTAACCTATTTTATCATATATATTTTTCTTCCACTTTATATTTTTAAAAACAATTAAATAGTTGGTACATTTGGACTCAGTTAGACCATAACCTTAGGAGTTAGTTACTCTGAATGTTTATGTTTCGGAATTTTTTTCTAATGCATTCAAATGTTTTCCTTCTCGTTTTCCGTTTATTTCAATTTTTTTAATATTTACTTTTATTTTTCTGATTATTTATTAATGAATAGTTAATCCGACTTATGCAGGGAGATGGTTACATTTTAATGCCTTAATAGGATTTAAGTACATAATCACATAAACGATCCTAATCTATGAAGGAGGGGTGTGGCAAATAGGAGACGCACTGTGGCTCGTACAGGTTGCAGCTATTGCTGTATCCCCAATATTTATTATTGAATTCGCGACTTAGGCGTCTTAGGATTTTTTTTCTAGATAGAGAGACGAAGACTACTAAAAAAAATAAATAAAAGAAGAAAGGATACTTGCTCGACGGTTGATCGTGCGACGTTGGTATCTGCCGACATCGATTCCTACTCCATCGATCTCTTCTTTTGTCTTTTCTTTCTCCTCTCCTCTCTTTTCTACTAGTAGCGTGGCAACATGTCATTGTGTGAATGTGTGAACGAACAAAGCCTTATCTTTAAATGTTTAGCCAAATTATCGTCAACTCCTCATAGTTTTGTACAATTCAGTATATAGCCCCACCCCCAGTCAGTAATTATACATTTACAAATAAGTCATTGACTGTAGATATTTGCAAATATTTTTTGAAAAGGCTAAGTATGTAATTATATACATATATATCGATATTAAATAATTAAATATGTGACATATCCCTGCCGCACCTGAGTTCCCATTTTTAAGATTTGACGAACTCCCGTATTTCCGCTTACGTGCAACCTGTATCCCTGCAGCGGTATCCTTGTTTCTTAGATTGTAAAATGATTGAGGGATTATCATATAAAAGCTATATATCTATCTCAAGTAAAGATTACATTTTAAAAGTAAATTTAATAGTTAAGTTAATTCAATTATAGTTACATCTTATGATTATTTGGAGCTGTAAAGTGGCTGCATGAATCATTGAAAATGTCACATTAGGAGGAAAAATAAATATTCTAATATCATATTAATGGGAAAAAGTGGGGACTGGGCCAAAGGCAGGCCAGGACTAAAAGCTTGTTCTTCAACAGGGCTAAACAAGGAAGTCCAAAGCCCGTTATTTTTGTAGGATGACTGTACATAAACCTGACACATTTTGCCAGGTTTATGTACAGTTTTATTTGTGTGTCCAATGTTTCCAAAGGATATTGGAATTTTGGATTGAGTTTAATGTCAAGCAAGTTTCCACTTCTCAACCCGAAAATGTCTTCCCCACTCTCTTTGTTTGGTGCAGGTTTTTGGACGTTTGTAGAACTTAGTTTTGGAATTTTATATCAAAAATACTTTTTAGACAGTGAAGCTAATGATATAACATGCTGCTTACTTTTCTATATGATGTTATTATATAGACTATGTAAAATATTTACTGAATTAGGATCACACAGGTAAATTGACGGTTGCACATTTTAATTCGTGGATGATGGATAATGCGTAAGGTTTGTGCTTTGATGCACGGATAGAGCTGTTCCACATTAACACATCATACTTTCCTAACTAGCTACCATTTGATGGACTTATAGAAACTCAAGTAAAAGCGTATTTCCTTTCCCCTCGAGTTGTCTTGTACCACTACAGTAAGAGAAAAGATTTATGCATCACAGGATCTTGGGAATAGCTTAACTGTATGAGAAGATTTTGTAGGTTTCTACCGAGCATCTCTCACCTTTCTAAAGAAATGATTTTTTTTATTTGTTTTTACAATAATCTGCAACTATAACAACACAAATGGCAACATCCCAACTTAATGTTATTACCATCAGTAGTTCCATTGGCCACAACAATCCCTACTAATCATTATATTTAACATTGAATTGATTTGATTTGATTGTGATACCAATTTTACTAATATCACATATTGAATGAGATGGCAAATAGGAGATTAGAATAGGAAAACATCACGCTCTTGCATCTCTATCTTGTTCTATATGCTTAACAAAAAGTGAAAAATCATTGTTTGTCTTTGAATTGGTTGATTTCTGGCAAATAGTTGAATATACTTGTATAATATAAAACAACGATGATTAATCTGTACGTAATGAGATAAAATGAAAAGGCTGTTACATTCTTTTGTTCAATAAGTTTATTTTTATTTTTCATCCTTTTGGTTTTCTCATAGGATCTCTTTCGCCCATGTCATATCTGTGATTTAGTCCTGTTTCCTATGTCAATTTTTTTTCAAAGTTATATTAGTTCTCATATGTATATCGCCCTTAATTTACCATTAGTTACTGGGATATGTATTTTTACAGGTTACTGGACTCAAATTGTGGCGGCAAGTAGGAGAATCTTTCCATCCCCCCAAGTAAGGAGAACATGATGTTCATTTTACATCATTTTTCCCTTGGATAACCAACATTTTTTTACGTTTGTCGTTGTTTTCTATGTAAAATACAAAACCTTCACACTGTTTTAGTTGTGAATTTTAGCCTTGCCCTTTTCCCTCATGCTTTTATTTACTCTTCCATTTTTCCTTTTATGGTGCATTATGTATATAGTAGTGTAGTCGAATTTCTTTGCAAGGTTTACAGATCTTCAGTTTAACTTGTCCACTACTAAAAGTTTTATGGTTCGTCGCATTCAAAGACATATCTGTTTTTCTGTTTTCCTCTCAATTTTGTCATTCAATTGTGGACTCTGTTTCTTTCAGGACCTGCACAACTGTGTCGTGGACATTTCGCATTTTCTATGAGAAGGTAGTGCTATTACAAAATTTCACCCTTTTAGACTTGTATGAATATTGGTGTTATATATTGTGTGCTGGCCTAATATGAAATTTAGTTATTGGGCATCTGGTTTTGATCCTGTTATTAGTTGGATGACGCTATAATGACAAACACTTTTGTTACATGTATCATTATTACAAACCTTTCTGACATATTTGTAGACCTCCATCCTATTGTATGTTGCTTCTTCTGTGGTTAAATACTATTGATCTTATTATTTTGTATATGCATGTGAGAGGCAAGGTCATAATTTTGTATGGCATAGTTTGGTTCTTTTAAGGCATCTACTGTTTTTTTGCAGCAAACAAAAAATACTTACAAAAAATTAGATTTTTAAAATTGAAGAGGAGCAACAACAGTGTCCTGATAACCACAATAAGGGGTGGTGGAGTGTATATGTTTCTCAAATACTTCTGATAAAACCGTCGAAGTAAATTCTTTTTATTCTTATATAAACTGAATTCTACATTTTCATTCTAGAAAGATGGTTGGTTCATAGTTATGATGTAAAAGCAAGCATTAAAGCTAAACTTGGCAATGGGTTTTGAGGTCCTGTTATGAGCAGCCAGGGGTTTTGTGCCTCGAGTTTTAGAAATTGGGGATTAGCTTAGTAAAACATGTGAATATTGAGTAGGAATTAGTAAGGGTTTAAATAGTTGGTTTCCACCTACAAGCAAGTGCCTAAGCAGGCATTGCAGTCAGTTATGTTATGATCCGTTTAACCGTTCAGCTCGGGCTGTTTTCTCGGTTTGAACCAATTAATTAGGCACAATCTCATCAAATCAGATGTCAAGAAAATTTCAATTCAGAAGCCACTAAAAATCTCCATAGACAAAACCTTAACAAGAATAAATGTATAACACAAAGAAATATAGGAAACATAAAGCACATTGAGAAATTTGGGTTTATAATTTGTTGAGAGAAATTAGGAATTGTGGTAGAAAAACCTACCAGTTTAGATTTAATTTTCGAATCTTTCTTCTCTTAGGATTCTGATTCTTCAATATTCAATTAACTACTCTTCAAGTGAGTTCATTGGGAATCTCAATTTCTGATTCTTCAATTAGTTCTCAACATGAGAGGGAAAGGAACAAAAGGTTTGCAGATGGAGAGATGGAGAGAGAGACGGAGAGGAGCGGTGGAGAGTGTGAGGTGTGAGATGAGGTGGAGAGTGTGAGACCTGAAAAGAGAACTGAAGGAGAAGTAAAATTAACTCTAGACACTAGATGGATCGAATTTCCATATTTAATATATACTAAATATATGCCAATCGATTTTAGTTTACAAACTACTAATTTGTCTATAGAACCGAAGCCAGTCTAAAAAGAAGGTTTTGGAACCTTTTAAACTATGACCGTATGAACCTTTAAAAAACCTGTCTGGCTCGGCCCTTTTTTGCAGTTTTTTTGGTTTGGTGAACAGCCCTAGGAAACGGGGATTAATTATTATGTACATGGAGGACTCTTTTGGGTTGCTGTCAATGGTATTTCTTTTATGAGTTTTCTTTTTCTAGTGTTATTAGGATTCAGTTTTATTAGATTGACTGACTTGTCTTGTTAAATTAGAATCTCTAGGTTTAAAAGGATCAAGTTTCAGATTTCTTAGCCGGAGTAGAACTACATCTACCAGTAGTATGAAGAAGAAAAGGCACCCATATTCAACGGGCACCCGAAATCCTGATAGATAGTAAGCATCATCAACTACTCTCAGCAGATCTCTCTATTAAATCGAAATCATTATATGCGAGAACTGAGACTTATTTTGACTCTTATATGTAAAAGGCCTTGAACTCCCAGTTGGGAACTTAGAAACCTGGATATAATGCCTTCATTATACTTGCTATAAATTATAATAAAGGGAATATAAAATAGTATAAAGCATTACATAAGAATGTATAGTCTTGTTATATAAAGCTCTTATGTATTGCATCAGTTCAGTGTTCTTACCGACAAATATGGAAATGATACTCTTGAATTCACTAAATATATACAATACCTATAAGGATTTTTATCCAGATAATTTAAATATTGTAAGTAGGTTTTGCAGTGCAGTTGGTCCTCTAATAAAAGCATCATCATACTAATTCTGTAAATTATATGTGTGGATGAGAGTAAAGATAAGTGTTGCATATACATAGTCCTGTCAATGAGCTGAGCTACCCGCAAGCTACTCGATCTTGGCCTGACAAAGCTGAGCTCGATCCGAGGTTTCTGCTTGATTAGTTTGACAAATTACTCGAGCTTGAATAGATACTGGACGAGCTTCCCACTAGGCTAGTCTCTCCTTGGCTTGATACCTGATGAGCTACTTGTGAAGCTCGACTAAAATAAATATAAGATTGACATTATATATATTCCCACATATATAACATTACTTGTATAAGATAATATACTTATAAATGATTGATATTTATATTACTTAACAAAGCTAAAAAGTGATCATTTTATTTGTTATAACTCAAAATACAAAATTAAATTAAGAAAGTAATAAAAGAAACTTAATTAGTTAAGTAATTGTCTAAAAGGATTAACAACAAATAACTTAACTAATACTAATAACAATAAAAAGAAAAGCAACTTTGAGCTTTGAATATTTTGTTATGGATCAACTAATTAAATTACTTTGGAGAAAGTAGGCTATCAATTAAATATTGAAATTATTTAGGAATTAGGATAAAGTAGCTTGTAAATTAGTTATAGTGAGATCAATGCTTATATCAATGTTTATTTTTGATTTGTCGTTCTTTTGTCTTAGTGAGGGGTTTCCGGGTTCTATGCGTCATTTGTTGACTTTTTGGGTAATTCAGCCTTGGAACATAATGTGTCTATTTTGTGGGTGTTCCAGGGAGTATAATTAGAAGTTGATGCATAGGTGTGGAGTCTCTTTCTTGGTGTTTTTCATTCACTCATTTCCCTTTTTGTATATTCGTGTGTACTTGGGCAGCACCACCTCTTTTGCGCTCGTGTGATTATAACTGTTGCTTGTAAAACAACAAAATGAGCTCAAGCTGCTCGTGTGGTGCGAATAGGAAGCTAGATGAGTTTGGGGGCCAATTTTTAGCTCGAATTGAGCTCAAGAATTTTAACTAAATTGAGCTCGGCAAGACAAAGTCCAACTCGTCTCAATTTTTGTTGTGTATGACCTGTTTGTAACGCTGAACAGCAGAATGAGTCCTATGGGATGTTGGAGTTTCCAACTGCTAGGTATGACATGAAATGCTGTGACTTCTGTCCTTCACTATAACAACATTGCTTATCTTGATTGTATGTAGAGTTGTTAGTGTTTCTATGTTATATGTTAGGGCATCATTGGTTCATTGCTTGATCAAGACACAAACTTCGCCTCTGTTTTCTTGTACGATGTGACCTCTCAAAGGTATGAATCCTGGAAAGTATGCCACTTTTTTACGAGGTGTGCAGCAAAACACTTGGATTAATTGTCTTTACATTCCTTCCATAGCTCAACTAACCATTTGTAGCACTAGCACTTTTTTTCAGTGGCTGCATTAGGGTGATATAGGACTAGCTCTAATCTCTATTGATTGCTGCTGTTTGTCATCAGTATGTAATAAAGATTTTATTCCTCGTCTGATTCTTTTCTTTTTGTGTAGGCACTTTTGGAATATGAAAGACACAAATTACAAAATGGTGAGCTCCAACTTGCTCTAACAGTTGTTCCAGAGCCTGTAACGGTTGAAAATGAGGTGAGCTTAGATATCAGTTCTCTGAGCGCCTACAACTATAGTCACGTATGCATAATTAAAGTATCAGCAATAGCTTGAAAAAAACTCTATTGCTCAGTGTGACTTGTTATCTATGAGACAATGCGACTCCCCAGCCCCAAATACATTATTTTTAATTAGGACAGTTGTCGGGCAAATAACTTCCTTTCTTTGTCTATTCATTATATTTCTGAATCATCTGCACTGGCAAATGGTCATCAGGCTCCAGGTTCAGGTAGGGCAAGAAGAGATGCTGCAGCTCGTGCTATGCAGGGTTGGCATGCCCAGCGTCACTATGGCTATGGTGAGGTTGGTGAGCCAATTATCAAGGTCTGCTGGGATTTTAAAAACCTTTCTTTAAACTGTGTTTAAATGTTATTTAGTCATTCACATTTTTCCCCTCACATTTTGTTTTGTTTTCTTTAAGGACAAGAACTTGAACAATATGCCGAAGCGTGAAAAGAATCTCAAAAGCATTGGTATGCCTCCTAGATATCAATAAGTGTTCCATTTTTTTCTTTCTAATTTTAGAATCTTATGAACAAGGTTGAAAGTATTATGTAACTATGTATGTTGCATGGTTCATGGTTTCATTTGAAAAAATGTACTCATGAATTGCTTTCTTTTGATGAATTGAAAACAAGAGTACATCCTTATGAATTGAAATGTTGTCTTTGACTCTTGAGCTTCACTCAAACACAAGAGACAAAGTGAAGTGGAGCATCCTAAGGCGGAGTGAAAGCTGCATTTTAAGCCAATTTTAACTTTTAACATCTAAGCAATTAAGTCTCAGTTGTATCTTGATGTATTGCCATTCTTATTTTTGAATTAATAAAAAATTTAGTTAAAAATTATCCATTTTGACTTGATATTGTTCACTTTTGTTGTGATTTGATATGGGGAAAAATAAATATGCTCATGTACAAAATAAAAAAACTACTGTCACCTTTTTCAAGGGAGCATAGGTGCCATGGTGACCCCAATAAACTCATCCCCATACAAGACCTAAGTCACATACACAAAGGGAGACAACCATCCCCCAAAAAACCCAAGTACCACAAACCAACATAATTTTTGCTATTTTTATTTATCACTAATTGGATTTCAATCTGTGAGTTCAATAAAATATGAGGGTCCAGGAAACTACTGTTCTTATAGGTGCGTGTTTGTCAAAATCGAGATCCTTTCTTCAAAGTCAGAAGTTAGATATATCCCTACTGAAATAAAAGATGCTTTTGATGAGGTTGAGTGTTGGTTTAAGTTTATTTGTAATACTGCCAAAAAATGTGGGACGGACCGGACTTTATATAAAGTTTCAGCTCTATTAGTAAGAGAACCAATAACTTGTCACGACTTTGGGTGGGGCTTGTTGTGGGTTAAGAAGACTCATATCAGGGTGGATGAACATATTCCTGTATTTTTCTGTTAAATTTTCTTTGACTTGATACAACAAAAGAGCTCTAACTCATGTTTTTGCTTCTGGCCATATATTAAGAATGGCTTATATTTTTAACTTTCATCACATATTTTAATCTATCCTATCATTGCATGATAAACAAACTTAAACTTTCATAAAATGTTTACCATTTTAAAAGTAAATATAGATCCATTATAAGAGCTAGGAGTACAAATAACATATTATGCTTTGGGCTTGTGGTGAGCCAAGTTGACTCAGATGCTCTAGGGACAATGAATCAATTCTTATCTGGGTTTGGTCAATTTATTAACAATTTCCTTAAATGTATATATGATAGGTATCCTTGTTTGCATACGTTTAACAGTATAACTAAACATGTGCCTCTCGCCCAATCTGGAGGTCTCGTGCATAGATATGCACACTGGACTAATAATGCTTTTGACAGAAGTTGTTGGCCTTGTCGGTTATGTGAGCTGGCACTATTTCCTTCTGCTTCAAGTGTTTGGAGGCTCTTGTGATCTGTTTAGGTAACAGTACAAGGTCATAAGATGTAGAAATGAATATAAGGTTACAACAAAATATATATGCTTGTTGTATATGTAGTTATGCACTTCCCTGTACTTCCCCATTATACAACTATTTTAGTTCGACTGATTTGTTCAAATTTGTCTACTAAACAATTTGCTATTTCCAGGATGAACTATAATCCATATAGCATACAACTGCCAACTGTGCTTCTGTTTATACGTGTGTGTATTTCACGTGTATGTTATCTTTTCCCCTTGTTGGCTCTCCTTCTCACAGTTGTAATCTTGTATCCATTGCATGTTTGATGCTTTTAGGCAAAATGTTAAATTTGTTTTCCACATATTTGTCCCCACTGACATCATATTGGACATGGATATCATTTCTCATAAGATGTGTCGGTGCTTCATAAATGTGGTTATTTCTAAGTAGTTTGTCTTTAGCGTGACGATCGTGATGATTATAGTTCCAATTTTGGTGAACAGAGCTACAACTGGGTTACTTTTTCCTTGTGTTTAATTTCCTCCCGACTGAAATAAATTAGTATTAAACCCCTCTTTCTGTGCAACCTTCTTCCCTTCCTCTTTAATTATGTACTTGCCCAGCTTCTGGAAAAACGGCTAAAAGTGCATTTTGTTATAGACTGGTCACAACAGTTGTTGATGTTGGCCCTCCTGCTGATTGGGTGAAGATCAATGTACGAGAAAGTGTAAGTTTTATAGAATCTATAAATTATAATTTTTTTGTGATCAAATTTCTTCTATTAGAATTCTGACAAACTATGATGTCTTTAAACAGAAAGATTGTTTTGAAGTTTATACTCTAGTCCCGGGGCTTTTACGGGAGGAGGTATGCACCTTATTCCGTTTGACCATTTTTTTCTGTGGGGTTATATTATTCTCTGGTCTTGGTTTGACACAGTAGCCTGTTTCATGAACAATATTGAATAGCAAGCCAAGTACACATGGTTTGCTAACTTTATGCTACTAGGGAAACACAATTTATAATTTACTCGGAAGCATTCATATTCATAAAAATGATCTTCATAAAGGCCTAAAGGACGTTCCTATAAAAATGATCCACATGCATGTTCCAAATTTGGAAAATATTTGAACAACTAAGAATCTTCAGTGAAATTCAGTTTTATGTTTTTGGAGAGCACTATATTACATGGAGATGAACTTGTTGACACGATTATAATACATTGTGTTACTTTCATATACTGATAATACATTGTGTTACTTTCATATATTGCAAATAGATTTAAGATATCTCCTACAAATATCTTAGGTCTTGTTTCTTGGTGGATTCAGGTTCGAGTACAATCAGATCCAGCAGGACGGCTTGTCATAACAGGTCAACCTGAGCAGCTTGAAAATCCATGGGGTATCACAGCCTTTAAAAAGGTTCCTCCCTGACTTTCTGACTTTTAGACTTTATTATCTTCTTCTACATAATGTCTTCTTTTTCTCATGCTATTTTTACACAAAGAAACATAAATACATTGCTTAAGAATCAATTTTTTCTCTACATTTGGTAATTTGGGGAATTTTCTTTTGGTTTATTGCTCAAGGTGAAGCGAAATTTCCTTTTTATATTAAGTAAATAATATCGAATATTAATTAACACTCCAATTTAGAGTATTTGGATTACTATTTAATTATTTATAGTATACATTGTACTTGAAATAATGTTTTATTGTCCAATAAATTGTGTATTCTATATGCTTAGATATACATTTTCAAAATTTTCAATTTTTTTGGGTGTCTTACAATATGATTCATGACACGACATAATACACGGTTGGAGATTTTTGATACACGACACGAGTTATGATTTGATGACTATAATATTTATATGTATTTTTTTTGATAGAAGAAGTTTATTAAATGAAAAGAAATGATACAATAAATAGGGGACTAGAAGTCCACCTTCAGTAGACTATTAAATCAAAAACAGAAAAATACTTAAAAAAAAGTGCAGTCCTCCGATCTCTACATAAATCAATATTAGAAATACTTCTAAAAGCCCCAATAGCAGAAGCCCAAATATCCAATAGCAGAAGTCCAAAGAGACGTAAGAAAAATAACTCTATTATTCAATAGTTTTAAGGATAAGTAATTTTCTCTAAACAACCTAGCATTACTCATATCTAATTTTCCATAAGATAAAAAAGATAGTACACTTCGATAAAATTTTGGCAACCCTCTTACTTCCATAGCAGGACACACCCACTCCTCTCCTATCATTCCAAAGAGAGAGCTCCACAATTCCCAAACAACAGGACAATGTAAAAAAAAATAAACATGTGTTTAATTACTCTGCCTGCACATAAAATAAATATCCCTAGATGGAGCTTTGTAAGGTCTGCAACCTTGATAAAGATAATTTGTATTTAATCTTTGTAAAACCAGAGACTGCACACAAGTCTTGATTTTGGAAGGGATCTTGACTTTCCAAATGTACGAAGCCAATGGAAATGGATTAGGAACAATAGATCGAGTCAAATAAGAGTAGTAACTCTTATAAGAAAAGGATGCACTTAGATTTAAAGTCCAAATACGCTTATCAGAAGATGTACATAAATGAACTGAATCAAACAACGTTAATAAAGATTCCGTCTCATTAGACTCAAAATCCGTGAGATTCCTAAATAAATGAAAATCCCAAGAAAATGAGTTCCCATCATGCTTTATGAAGTTATAAATGGGAACATCATGAAGTGAAGAAATACGATACACACAATTAAAAATAAGAGAAAAGTGGTTATCTCCTAACCAATATTCCTCCCATAATCGAATTGAATGACCATCTCAAACTCCATATCTCAAATGTCGAATAAAGAAAGTATAACCTTGGGAGATGAATTTCTTTGGACTTGCATGAGTAACATAAATTCCCGGCGTAGCATCCCATTTGTTCAATTGCATGGCAAACTTGCTCCTAATAACCTTATGCCAAAGGGAATGAGGTTCCAAAGGAAATTTCCAAATCTATTTACTAACCAGAGCAACATTCTTGTGAATCAAATTACCCAGCCCCAAACCCCCTCCTACTTAGAAAGACACTATTTTCCACCTAACCAAATGATCATTTCTCTCATTACCAACTCTCGACTAAATAAAATCTCTCATTAACTTTTCTAGCGTGTCAACTACACCAACTTGGATCCTAAAAAGAGAAAGATAATATAGGGGAATACTAGATAAGCAGGCTTGAATCAAAGTAATCCTATCCATCCCCCAAGAAAACATATGCACCTTTCCACCTATTTAAACGTTGACTCACTTTCTCAACTACTGGATCCCAAAACGAGACTGACCAAGATTGACCTAGGATTCCCACCAAGCGGGACCCCAAGGTGAGTAAGTGGAAATTCCTCAATTCTACATTCAATCAGAGACGAATATTATAAAAGCTCTCTCGTATCAATGTTGATCTTAGCTACACTACATTTAGAACCATAAATAGCCTCGAAAACATGAAGAATTTTTAACACATTTTTAAAACCTTGTAACTCCTCTGAAAGAAAGAATAGGATCATCAATAAATTGGAAGTGAGAAACCCTCTCGTCCTCACGCTCAGCTGCACAACCTGCATGGATACCACACTTCTCTCCCTTGCTGAGCATCCTGCTCAAAACATCAACACCTAAAGTAAACAAGAGAGGTGACAAATGGTCACCCTTCCTCAAAACATTGACTTGAGCTCCCTTAAAATCAAGAGAAGAGACAAAACACCTTTCATCCATTCACAATCAATTTTGAAACCTTTCAAAACCTTATCCAAGAGAACAAAAATATTACTTTTAATGCTCATCGGTAAAAAGCGAACGCCAACCTAAATTTCAAGAAAACCTTTCGAATTACTCCAACACCAAAATGGGTACCGGTTTTTTCGGTTCGGTTTTCGGTTATACCGCATGCATGGTAATATATATAATTATTAATAAATAATAATTAAATAAATTTTTAAACAGAAAAGCATGCTTTTTTTCAGTCTCCCATCAAATTCCACCTCTACATTATTACATTTTAAGATCAAAATAGAAAAGCAGTGTTGGAAAAAGACAAAATAAAGTGGCATGGAAATTATTAGATCAAAACAGAAAAGCAGTGTTGGAAGGAATTCTCATCCATCATATTATTAGATGTGAGTAGTCTTTGTTGACCCGAGCAGTGGATTTGTGTTAATATCCAACCCATGAGTAAAAATCTTCAGATTTACAGTGCTGCTCCCAACGTTCACTAGCCGGAAGAGAATACAAGCAAAGTGGATTTGTGTTAATTTCGGTTTTTATTCGGTTTTTACCGAATTCGAAATTCTCATTACCGCTACCGGTACCGAAAAGTCTAAAAAAACCGAAAAACCGAAACCGAAACCGAAAAAAACCGGTACCGCCGGTAACGGTTTCAACCGGTTCGGTAAAAAAACCGAAAAACCGAATTTTTTGAGCACTCCTACAAGCAGCAGCATGCTGATCTTGACGTGGCTAGGTTTAGGGATAGAATTGGGGTTTAGATTTAGAGGCGATATTAAGAAGAATTATGGAGCATTAAGACAATAATCAAGAAATAATACTTAAAAGAAAATGATAATCAATCTATATATTCCAAGCGAGAATTGCACATGCTAATACATTCTAAAATCCATCTAATTCTCTAGTTTAAATAACTACTAAAATTAACAAGTTAAAATAAGCCTAATTCTAGAATAATCTCCTGGTGGACTCTTTGACATGAGCTTCCAAAGCTTTTGATATTAGTCCAACTGTAACATTCCAGCTCGAAACATGTGAGATACTTTGATATGTATATAATGGTCGAATCTACTATTAATAATACTTTCAGTCATGTCCTTTTGGGTGAATATGGGTAAAATGACCCAAGAAGATACTATTAACTTGGTCGTTATGATTTGATTTGGACTCGGGATTTTACCCGTGTTGTTACACCAAGTTGGGCAGGCGTGTGCTACATATGATCATTATTGGGGGATGCCTCCAACAATTGTGCTATGAATGTATCAGCTCTGATGTTGATGGGGCAAATACAAATAAGACTTGAGAAGTTTTATTACAATTGTTTCGTTTAGCAATTAATGTCAGCCAGATAGGATTATATGATAATAGACGGAGAAACAACATACAAGTTCTGAGGGGATCATATCAGTTCTAAATGGTGCCATACAAATTCATTTAAATTTATCCCAAGGTTTAATTGGGGATTATTACTTGGGTCCACTGTAACAATGTAGGTTGACTCTGAGGGCAGCTACTTTGTGCAAAATATGCAAACATTGATTTGTATTTAGTATGCTCCTCCCAAATAAGCTACATGCACCGGGTTCTGGTTCATCTTAATTTATATTCTCAAATTGATATCTGACTACGGTTTCCAGGTGGTCAGCTTACCCGCAAGAATTGATCCGCTTCAGACTTCAGCTGTTGTTAGCCTGCATGGCCGGCTCTTTGTTCGTGTGCCTTTCGAGCAGTCCAATATTTAAATCAGAAGTTGCAGTGTAGTATTAGGAATTGAACATTCCTGGAAGCAATTGAAGCATGAAGCTCTAATTGGAGCAAAATCAGCATTGCTATCAACAACACTATAATCTTGTGAATTAACAGCTTTTTTAGGTGTCTCATGTGTATGTCTGCTTCTTACAAAACTAATTTTATAGATCCTTCTAATCCTATGAACTCAGGAGTTTCTTAGGTGGATGTGAAGAGGCTTTTTCGGCTTAGGCCACCCCAATAGGCTTATGGCTTCATTGTAGAACTGATGACATTGTAGCAGTTGTTAAATTCCTTTGGATCTTTTAAAGTTCAAGACTTGGTTTATTTCTTGTCCTTTTGTTACTTTTTGGCTTACAAGCTTATCCATAGAGCGAGTATCTTCGAGAATATCTCTGCCCAAGACTGAAATGACTGGGGGTGGTTGTTTAAGACAGCAACCATTTTATGTGGAATCTATTCTGATATGGGGGGTTTATTATGCTTTATGATTTGTTCACTTTGGTTTCAACAATTAAAAAAATTATTCAAAATTAGTAAAGTAAGAGAACAAGTAAGTTTATTTTATAATAAGCAGTAGCTTGACATTTGCCTGGCTTAGGGCTTGCATTACATCAATGTTACAACAGTTGAACCAAATATCATTAATTGTGTTAATATCAGATTTAAGAGACGATGAAAATAAATACTTAAAAAGAAGTATAAAAGAGTATACTACAAATAGCTTTGATCCATCCTCAGCTAAATTAAATAAATAATGCTATTATTATATTAAAAAAGATCGCATAATGTTTATATACATATGCATATTTTGTGGGTCTCAAATGTCGGTGAGGATCTATAGTTCATAATATATATATTGATTTTTTATATGTAATAATTGGATTAGATCACTACGCTTTTCAAAGCCTTAATAATAGGCATATATAGCTAACATAAAAGGAATCAAAGCCTTAAAATAGGTTATATATACCTTACAAATAAATAACAAAGTCAAAAGCTCCTCTAAAAGCAAATGCAACTTTAGTCGTGTTCAATATAGTCTATATGGTCTAGGCCCCACCCTTCTCTGTCGGTAAAAGAAGGTAAAAAGGCCGTGGGATATGAACATGGTTCAAAAGATAAAATGACTATCATTTCACTTGATTGTCCGGGAAGTTTATGATTATTTAAGTGATCACAAAGTCAAGAACCAAAAAGAAAACTTTGTAAAATTTAACAAAAGTTATCTATAATTTTATAAGGAAAATTTTGTCAAAAGACAATGGCTTAGTCAAACGAGGTAATTTTATCTCTTAAGAGTTGAAGTTTTATATTTTAGATTTTATAATTTTTTTTTGATTTTAAATTTTATATAAAATTGTTTGTTTTATTAAGTTTAGTTAATCAAGTTTGGCTAAGGCTAAATTTCCTTTTTCTCAATATATATATATATATATATATATATATATATAATAATGATCCATAATATTTATTTGTTATGGATCATTATTAAGAATACACCATTTATATTGTTCAATATAAAAATCAACGACTGCGATTAGAATACGCCCGCTACTATTAGTAGCAGACGTAATGGGTTACGTCTGCTACTAATAGTAGAAGACAATGCTACTAATAGCAACGAACGCAAATTTTCTAGTTCTAATATCGGTCGTTGGTTCCTATATTGAACGATAGAGATTGTATGCCAAATAATGATCCATAGCAAATACATGTTATGAATCATTTCCCTATATATATATATTTATCCTTAACCAACGTTGTAAGGATAATGTTATGTAAGACCCCGAATTTTATGAAATAAAAGTATTCAATTTTTCTTATAATTACTATTCAGTAAATGGTTAAATTGATAAAAGGTTAAAGTTAAGGGTGATATATGAATTTTTTTTTCAAAATACACAAGTGGTTATAAAAATATTCATTGTTATCGGGGAATATTCGTTAGTCGTGGAATATTCTTTACAGCCGAGGAGAATATTCGTATTTACTACATGCGACCATTTAGGGGCCCCATAATGTAATAATTGTTTTATGAAGAAAAACGACAAATTAAAGTTTTTATAAATAACGCAGTAATCGCTATCAAGTTAACATCATTGGAATACCCGGTGGGTAAAGTAAAGTAATACGCATTGTTGCACAAGAAGACATTACCTGCTTTTACAGCGTGATTGTTGAATTATTGATTCTTACGTAAAGGCCTTTATTCAATAATTGTTACGATAATTACTATTCAAGATTATATTTTATTGATTCAATAATTGTTGCGTTTATATTTTATATTATTACTCGTTGTTTCAATAATTGTCACTACACAATATTTTCCATTATTGGAGCAATAATTCATATTATCTGAATAATATTATTAGATAACATTATTGGCAATGTCTAGAAAGTTACGCTTCTAAGGAGAGGTTTGGTCACCTAATTGCTCGCCAAGTAGTAGAAATTTTAATTGGAAAGCCCTCTTTCTCGAACCGCTACTTTGTTGTCATTATTGTGATTCTGTAATATTATTTATGAATAATTAATTATTGATTTATATGATAAGAAAAATATTCATTTTATGTTGATATAAATGGAGAAAATTTTTAAAGTGACAATTGTTGAAAATCGATATTTTATCTTTTATGATAAAATAATATTTTATTATATTATTATAATATAATATTGATGATATTTTTACAATGAATGTGGGATATATGAATATATGAGGAGGAAGAGTATTTTTGTTGCAAAAGTTATTTAAAACATATTAAACATGTCTCAGGGGCCCATTTCTCGATCGAAATTTGATTATAAAATTTATAAAATCGTCCGTTTGTGGATTTCAGTCAATTTCAATTTGGAATTTGGAAAAACTTTCATCTGCAAAGTTGTAGAGAATTGAATTTCCTATAAAAAATAGCTAGATTTGAATTTTCTGATAAAAGGGCTATTTATTATGAATTATTGAAGTTTCAGATTAATTAATTATTAATTGTTGGAAGTTTTAATTATTTTTAATAAGAGAAACGTTTTTTTTATTTAGGTGAGGTGTGGTGGCTGATTTGAATCAGATTAGGTGTGCATAAGAATTTAATAAATATATATTATTAATTTATTAAATTTTCTGCTTTGGTGTTCTAACCAATTTCCTATAAATAGGGTGCTTAGGTTAGAATTGAAAATCACACCAGAAACTAAAGATTTCTCTCTTTCTCTCTCTATTATATCGAGCGTATTTTGGGAGTATTTTAGTACTTTGAGTATTGCTATACGGTACAAGTTCTTTCAGCACTATATCCAGTATTCTAGTCAGAAGTACTATTCTTTATGAGGTAAGGGATTGTAAGGGAGATTATTTTCTTTATAAATGATATTATTTTTTCAATATCATTATGCTGAAATATTGGTTTGAACTTTTTATCAAATTTGGAACTTTTTCATGTCGGGGTTACTATTCACGAATTACTATTCATGAGTTAATATTCATAAGTTACTATTCACGAGTTACTATTCACGAGTACTATTCACGAAGCGTGGTGATATTTTTTATGAAATTTCTATCTTTTGGTGTCGGAATTACTATTCACGTATACGGCACTATTCACGAATACGACACTATTCATAGAAAAATGAAATTTCTTCTTTTTGTCCAAAATATCTATCCTGGATACTAGCTTTGATTGTATCCATTTTTTGATCATTCTTGAATTTTACCCCACTCTGGTTATTTATGAAGTATTTTTGAATGGGAATTGTTTAAAGTACGAATCCTTAATATTTGTTTTTTTGCTTCACTGGATTCGTTTTCTTTAAAATATCTTTCATCATCCTCAGTCCTAAATGATGATATAACGGAATATATTTGGCCTGTAGTGCAAAGATGAATGATTTCTGATGAATATCTTTGGCCCGTAGTGCAAAGATGAACATGTGTTTAGATGAACATAACCAACTGATGAATATCTTTGATCCAGAAGTGCAAAGATGACTTATCATTGATGAATGTCTTTTACCACAGTAGTGCAAAGATGACTTGTTGATGAATATCTTTGGCCCGTAGTACAAAGATGAATTTATTAGTAGGATTATGAACATAAACTGTGATTTGGTATAACCATAATCTTTGATGTTTCAAGTGATGAAAATTAACTTTGTCCTGGATGAGGAAAAGAATTTAGAACTACATTTACGATTATGAGTTATACACGTGATTGTGGACATGAATTGTTGATTAATGTTACAGGGATAAAACATTGTTGGTGGACTTTTAACATGGAGAAGATAATAGATTTTATGGTCTATTTGACTCTTCTAATGGATTGCTTCATTCATTCACTGAACTATGGTTGAAAAGTTTTATCATTTACCATATGTTCTAAATCTCTGATTTATTCTTTGTTGAAGAAGCTATTGATAATTTATTTATCTTTAGTTATGATATTCTTTACTGAGCTAGTTGTGCTCACCCTTTTGCTTCACAATTCCTTTCAGGTAATAAAAGTGTAGCTGGGTCAAGCGGGGGATAGCGAGGGAATAGAATGGTGGTCTATAGATGTTGAGGTTGAGGTGAATTTAACTTGGAAGGGTGTTTTGCCACTATCATACAAGATGTCTAATGACATACAACCTCGTGTCATCATAAGACAGGGTTGTACTCATCCACTTGCTGAGTATATTTACAAGCACTACCTATATAATCTTGGTGTTTGTTTGGAGTTTAATTCCCAATTAGAGACAAGTGGAGATAATGATATGTCAAGAGAAGACTCACCATTGTAGTTAATATGATAGTAATCTTCTCATTTTTCTTTGGGGTCTATTGGGTCAACCAAGGATAATTCTGTGGCCATATGATATCTATCATAACCTATACGCATGACCTCCCATGTATGAAGAAGGTTTCTCGAGCACTTCCCAAAGATTCTAATTTCTAAAATGCAGTTTTCGACTATACCTTTATGTAAGGTGTCATTATGAGGTCTTTGTCCACTATTGGGACATGAAGTCACGATTGATATATAATTGTATCCAAACTCACAAAGATATATGTGTTGTTGTATTTTGCACGATAATTGTTGTAATAAAGTTGTAGTTGTTTTCTGTACCATGTATTTGGCGACTCAAAATGGGTTGGATGGAATGGACCTATTTTGGGGTTGTTACATTTGGTATCAGAGCTATAAGTAAAGAGCCCCGAGCCTCTCACTGGTGACTTCCTGTTGATGGGGGATGCACCGCTTTGACTCTCCGTAGGGGGCCTTGGATTCTGCATGGCAAACTGATAGGTACCAATGTGAGGTGCAGTCCACGGATGGGACATTTGTTACATTTGGTATCAAAGCTTAGGGATATGGTCTCTGGAGGAGATCGGGGAATAGAACTAGGAGGGGAGAGATGAGTAAATCCTTCGCTAGTGTGTCCTACCTAAGCTTAATTGTTGGTCGGTCATAATATATGGATATTATGTGATATGTTAATTTGCTTAATTAACCCTTGTTTTATGGCAGTATTTGAGAATGGCAACTGAGAATGCTAACAATGGAGTGAATGAGACTGTGGGGATACCTCTAATCACTAACCATGATAATGTGATGTCGACGAAGAAGAAGAATTAGAGATATCCATGTGGTGAGTGAAGAATTGATAGATGCACCTGAGATAATCCTGCAGAGGTAATAAATGTGAGAGTGAGGAAGAAGAGGAAGAAGAAGTACCTGAGGAGAATTTATTAGAGGTATTATATGATCAAAATGTAGAATTTCAAAACCGTATTCATGAGTTAGAAGAGCAGACTGAAGAACGACAAGCGGTCGTGGAGCAAAAGGATGCAACAATTCAAGCTTGTGTTACCCGATATGTGATGCTTGAACAGAAGCATTCTTTGGTAGAGTATAAGATGATAAAAATGGAATCTGAGCTGAAAGAAAAAAAACTGAACGAGTGAGAATAAGTGATGCATGGGCAAAAGCCGAACGACACGTGAATATTGTGGAAAAAATGTCCGATCTAAGAAGGCTAAAATAGATGATATGAAGTTCTCTTTTGGAAAGCAATCGGAGAACCCAACATCGAGTTTTGAATTACCTCAGATAGAAGCGGTCAACCCGAATTCGATATGGATCGAAGATTGATGATTCGGATCATGAATCGAGAGTCTGACTAAGCGAATGAGGAGGAATATGCCCTATAGAAAAGTATATTCCAACGAGTAGTGATGATGCCAAATCTTGCCCAGACAAGTCAAAACCCAGTGTAGTTCGAGGATAGCGGTTGTCATGACTTCCCAATGTCGAGGAACCCAAATGAAGTTATCACGGAAGATGAGCAATAGAGAAATCATGATGACTGGGGAGATAGAATTTGAAATTGAAGCAAGGTATTCTCAACTTTTCGAAATACCAGGTACGTAAATTTCGGGGACGAAACTTCATAAGGAGGGGAGATTGTAAAGACCCTCAATTTTATGAAATAAAAGTATTCAATTTTTCTTATAATTACTATTCAAGAAATGATTAATTTGATAAAAGGTTAAAGTTAAGGGTGATATATGAATTTTTTTTCAAAATACACAGTGGTTATAAAAATATTCATTGTTGTTTGAGAATATTCGTTTGGTCGTTGAATATTCTTTACGTCGGGGAATATTAAATACGACTTGCGCAACCATTTATGGGCCCCATAATGTAATAACCGTTTAATGAAGAAAACGACAAATTAAAGTTTTTATAAATAAAGACGTAATCGTTACAGAATAAACATTTGTTGGAATACCCGTGGGTAAAGTAAAGTGTACGCGTTGTTGCGAAAGATACTTGCTTTTACAGTATTGTTGAATTATTGATTCTTACGTAAGAAGACACTATTCAATAATTGTTATAGTAATTACTATTCAGTATTATATTTTATTAATTCAATAATTGTTGCGTTTATATTTTATATTACTGTTGTTTCAATAATTGTCACTATACAATATTTTCCATTATTGGAGCAATAATTCATATTATCTGAATAATATTATTAGATAACATTATTGGCAATGTCTAGAAAGTTCTGTCTAAGGAGAGGTTTGGTCACCTAATTGCTCGCCAGTAAGTAGAAATTCTAATTGGAAAGCCCCCTCTTTCCTGGGAACTGCCTGGTTGTCATTATTGTGATTCTGTAATATTATTTATGAATAATTAATTATTGATTTATATGATAAGAAAAATATTCATTTTATGTTGATATAGATGGAGAAAATTTTTAAAGTGATAATTGTTGAAAATCGATATTTTATCTTTTATGATAAAATAATATTTTATTATATTATTATAATATAATATTGATGATATTTTTACAATGAATGTGGGATATATGAATATATGAGGAGGAAGAGTATTTTTGTTGCAAAAGTTATTTAAAACATATTAAACATGTCTGTGGGCCCATTTCTTGACTGAAATTTGATTATAGCCTATAAAATCGTCCGTTTGTGGATTTCAGTCAATTTTAATTTGGAATTTGGAAAAACTTTCATCTGCAAAGTTGTAGAGAATTGAATTTCCTATAAAAAATAGCTAGATTTGAATTTTCTGATAAAAGGGCTATTTATTATGAATTATTGAAGTTCCAGATTAATTAATTATTAATTGTTGGAAGTTTTAATTATTTTTAATAAGAAAAACATTTTTTTTATTTAGGTGAGGTGTGGTGGCTGATTTGAATCAGATTAGGTGTGCATAAGAATTTAATAAATATATATTATTAATTTATTAAACTTTCTGCTTTGGTGTTCTAACCAATTTCCTATAAATAGGGTGCTTAGGTTAGAATTGAAAATCACACCAGAAACTAAAGATTTCTCTCTCTTTCTCTCTCTATTATATCGAGCGTATTTTGTGAGTATTTTAGTACTTTGAGTATTGCTATACTGTACAAGTTCTTTCAAAGACTATATCCATTCTACGTCGTAAGTATCTATTCTTTATGAGGTAAGGGATTGTAAGGGAGATTATTTTCTTCATAAATGATATTATTTCTTCAATATCATTATGCTGAAATATTGGTTTGAACTTTTATTCAAATTTGAAACTTTTTCATGTCGGGGTTACTATTCACGAGTTACTATTCATGAGTTACTATTCATGAGTACTATTCACGAAGCGTGATGATGTTTTTTATGAAATTTCTATCTTTTGGTGTCGGAGTTACTATTCACGTATACGGCACTATTCACATATACGACACTATTCACGAATACAGCACTATTCACAGAAAAATAAAATTTCTTCTTTTTGTACAAAATATCTATTCTGGATACTAGCTTTGATTGTATCCATGTTTTGATCATTCTTGAATTTTACCCCACTCTGGTTATTTATGAAGTATTTTTGAATGGAAATTGTTTAAAGTACGAATCCTTAATATTTGTTCTTTTGCTTCACTGGATTCGTTTTTTTTAAAATATCTTTCATCATCCTCAGTCCTAAATGATGATATAACGGAATATCTTTGGCCTGTAGTGCAAAGATGAATGATTTCTGATGAATATCTTTGGCCCGTAGTGCAAAGATGAACATGTGTTTAGATGAACATGACCAACTGATGAATATCTTTGGCCTGTAGTACAAAGATGACTTGTTGATGAATGTCTTTGGCCTGTAGTGCAAAGATGACTTGTTGATGAATATCTTTGGCCCGTAGTGCAAAGATGAATTTATTAGTAGGATTATGAACATAAACTGTGATTTGGTATAACCATGATCTTTGATGTTTCAGGTGATGAAAATTAACTTTGTCCTGGATGAGGAAAAGAATTTAGAACTACAATTACGATTATGAGTTATACACGTGATTGTGGACATGAATTGTTGATTAATGTTACAGGGATAAAACATTGTTGGTAGACTTTTAACATGGAGAAGATAATAGATTTTATGGTCTATTTGACTCTTCTAATGGATTGCTCATTCCGCTGCAACTATGGTTGAAAAGTTTTATCATCTACCATATGTTCTAAATCTCTGATTTATTACTGTTGAAGGCTATTAATTTATTTATCTTTAGTCATGATATTCTTTACTGGGCTAGTTGTGTTCACCCTTTTGCTTCACAATTCCTTTCAGGTAATAAAAGTGTAGTTGGGTCAAGCGGGGGATAGCGAGGGAATAGAATGGTGGTCTATAGATGTTGAGGTTGAGGTGAATTTAACTTGGAAGGGTGTTTTGCCATTATCATACAAGATGTCTAATGACATACAACCTCGTGTCATCATAAGACAGGGTTGTATTCATCCACTTGCTGAGTATATTTACAAGCACTACCTATATAATCTTGGTGTTTGTTGGAGTTTAATTCCCAATTAGAGACAGTGGAGATAATGATATGTCAAGAGAAGACTCACCATTAGGAAGAATATGATAGTAATCTTCTCATTTTTCTTTGGGGTTTATTGGGTCAACCAAGGATAATTACAGTGGCCATATGATATCTATCATAACCTATACGCATGGCCTCCCATGCACGAAGGTTTCTTGAGCACTTCCCAAAGATTCTAATTTCTAAAAGCAGGTTTTCGACTATACCTTTATGTAAGGTGTCATTATGAGGTCTTTGTCACGGTTGGGACATGAGTCACAATTGATATATATTTGTATCCAAACTCACAAATATATGTTGTTGTATTTTGCATTTACAATTGTTGTAATAAAGTTGTAGTTGTTTTCTGTACCATGTATTTGGCGACTCAAAATGGGTTGGATGGAATGGACCTATTTTCGGGTTGTTACATGTTATCCTTACAACATATTTCAACCGTATATCTGCGGATCGAACGGTAAGGAACGGTAAGGAGTATCTGGGTTTCACAATTTAATATATGGGATTTCGTAGTATTAAACTGTGGATCGGATGATATCCAAAATACCCTTCGTTAATCCGCATTTTAATACTTTTGGATCTCATCTCATTTTGTGGCAGTAGTGATTTGGAACTAGAAATAGATCCATTTAAAAATATTAAAATTTTCATTTTTTCTTGCATATATATTATTGCTCTTACTTATTCATGTGATATGCGCTGATGAGAAACATGCATGGTTAAACAATTATAAGGATATATACAGCAGTATGTTGTCTCTCATGCTTCATACTATGAGAAAACACTTCACCCCATTGCTAGATTCCATTTGTTTAGTCATTCATGTTTCTCTTCAGCCCAAATAACATGAATCTGCAACAAGAAAATGCAAAAATGATGTAACGGAAAATTTATGGCTTTAAATCGATTTTTTTGGTTTGAGCCCTAGTCCACAAAATTAATTTGCACACTATAAAGATAGAATTTACGCGTCCATGGAAAAAAAGTGCAGACGGACCGAAAAACATATTTGGTTACCCTAATTAATCTAGAAGGGGGTTTAATAGTGATTTATTCGAATGGGGAGAGAGAGAGAGAGGGAGAATGCTTGCATATTCTTTTTGTCCAACTCAAAATTATTTGAATGTTTAAGGTTCATGTTGAAAAATATTGAACTTAGGTTGATTCCAAAATCATTAGTTGGAGCTGAAAATTAGTTGAGTAAAGGTTGAAATCACTCTACTATCGTAGAATGACTTAACGATCATAGAGTCATAACTAAACGATCGTAGAATCATGACTTAACGATCATAGAGTAATAACTTAACGATCGTAAAGTAATGAATTATATATATCGTAGAATAATGAGTTAACGATCGTAGAGTAATGACTTAAATCGTAGAATCATGTCTTAACGATCGTAGAGTCATTACTTAGATCATAGAGTTTAGAGTGACTTCAACCTTTACTGTAACAACCCCAAAATAGGTCCATTCCATCCAACCCATTCTGAGTCGCCAAATACATGGTACAGAAAACAACTACAACTTTATTACAACAATTGTCGTGCAAAATACAACAACACATATGCTATGAGATTGGATACAAATATATATCAACTGTGACTCATGTCCCAACCGTGGACAGCACCTCATAATGACACCTTACATAAAGGTATAGTCGAAAACCTGCTTTTAGAAATTAAAATCTTTGGGAAGTGCTCAACTAAACCTTCGTATACAGGAGGTCATCGCCTGGGTTATTATAGATATCATATTGCCACGCATTATCCTTGGTCAACCTAATAGACCCCAAAGAAAAACGAGAAGATTACTATCATATTCTTCCCAATGGCGAGTCTTCTCGACATATCATTATCTCCACCGCCTCTAATCGAGAGTTACATTTCAAATAGACTCCAAGATCATATAGATAAGATCGGGTAGATATACTCAAAGCAAGTGGATGAGCACAACCCCGCCTTATCATGTTCATCTAAACACTGCTCATCTTTGCACTACGGGCCAAAGATATTCATCATTAATCATGTTCATCTAAACACTGCTCATCTTTTGCACTACGGGCCAAAGATATTCATCGAAATCATTCATCTTTGCACTACGGGCCAAAGATATTCCGTTATATCATCATTTAGATCGAGGATGATAAATAATATTTTAAAAGAAACGAATCCAAAGGAAGTAAAAGAACAAATATTAAGGATTCGTACTTTAAACAATTCTCATTCAAAATACTTCATAAATAACGTGTGGGGGTAAAATTCAAGAATGATCAAAACATGGATACAATCAAAGCTAGTATCCGTAATAGATATTTTGGACAAAAAGAAGAAATTTTATTTTTCTATGAATAATGTCGTATTCGTGAATAAAGGACGATACGTGAATAAGAATTTCGACACCAAAAGATAAAAATTTCATAAAAAATATCATCACGCTTTGTGAATAGTTCTCGTGAATAAGAAACTCGTGAATAAGAACTCATGAATAAGAACTCATGAATAAGAACCCGACATGAAAAAGTTCCAAATTTGATAAAAATTCAAACCAATATTTTGGCATAATGATATTGAAGAAATAATATCATTTATGAAGAAAATAATCTCCTTACCTCGAAAAGAATAATACTTTTCCATCGAAATATCGGATATAGTGCTAAAAGAACTTGCACCGTATAGCAATACTCGAAGTACTAAAATACTCACAAAATACGCTCGATATATAGAGAGAGAAATAGAGAGAAAACTTCAGTTTCTGATGTGATTTTCAATTCTAACCTAAGCACCCTATTTATAGGAAAATGCTTAGAACACCAAAGCAGAAAATTTAATAAATTATTATTATTATTATAAAATTTTCATGCCAACCTCTTGACAACTGATTTCAGCACATTCCAACAACCAAAACCATCAAAAAAACATTTTTCTCAATTAATTTATTTAAAACTCCAAATAATAATAATTAATTAATCCGGAACTTCAATAATTCATAATAAATAGCCCTTTTATCAGAAAATTCGAATCTCTCGGCTTATTATAGGAAATTAAATTCTCTACAATTTTTCAAAAGAAAGTTTTTTCAAATTCCAAACATAAATTAACCGAAATCCATAAACGAGCGATTTTACAGGCTATAATCAAATTTCAGTCAAGAAATGGGCCCACAGACATGTTTAACATGTTTTAAACAACTTTTGTAACAAAAATACTCTTCCTCCTCATATACTCATATATCCCACATTCATTGTAAAAATATCATTATTATTATATTATAATAATATAATAAAATATTAATTTATCATAAAAGATAAAATATCGATTTTCAACAATTGTCACTTTAAAAATTTTCTCCATCTATATCCACATAAAATGAATATTTTCCTTATCATATAAATTAATAATTAATTATTCACAAATAATATTACAGAATCACAATAATGACAACCACCAGCCTTTCGTGGAAAGAGTGGCTTTCCAATAAGAATTTCTCCTTAAGCGGCAAATTGATTAGGTGACCAAACCTCTCCTTGTATGTAACTTTCTAGACATTGCCAATAATGCTATTTAATAATATTATTCAAATAATATGAATTATTGATGGAAAATCTTTATGCGTTGATGCTTATTAAAACAACAATAATATAAAATATCAACGCAAAGAATTATTGAATCAAAATAAAATATTGAATAAGAATTACCAGAATAATTATTGAGTAAAGGCCTTCACGTAAGAATCAATAATTCAAAATACCGTAATACCGCAAGTGCCATCGCTTTAAAACAACGCGAGACATTTTACTTTACCCACCGGTATTCCAACAGTGTTAATTGGTGAACTACTACGCCTGTTATTTATAAAAACTTTAATTTGTTGTTTTCTTCATCCGACATAAATGAATTACAAGTATGGGCCCACAAATGGTTGCATAGGCCTGTCGCATTTAATATTCCCTACGTAAAGAATATTCCACAACCAAACGAATATTCCCACAACAACAATGAATATTTTATAACCACTCATGTATTTTTAAAAAAATTCATATATCACCCTTAACTTTTTTTTATCAATTTAACCATTTACTTGAATAGTAATTATAAGAAAAATTGAATACTTTTATTTCATAAAATTCGGGTCTTACAATCTCCCCTCCTTATGAAATTTCGTCCCCGAAATTTACGTACCTGATATTTCGAAAAGTTGAGAATACCTTGCTTTCACTTCAGATTCTATCTCCTTGGTCATCATGATTTCTCCATTACTCATCTTCCGTGATAACTTCATTTGGGTTCCTCACTTGTTGGAAGTCATGACAACCGCTATCCTCGAACTACTCTGGGCTTTTGACTTGTCTGGGCAAGATTTAATATTATCACCACTGGTTGGAATATACTTTTCATAGGCATATTCCTCCCTCAACCGCCTCATTAGACTCTCGATTTATGATCTGAATCATCAATCTCCGATCCATATCGAATTTAGGTTGACCGCTTTGTACAGGGTAATTCAAAACTCGATGTTGGGTTCTCCCAATTGCTTTCCAAAAAGAGAAATTCATATCATCTATTTTAGCCTTCTTAGATCGGACATCTCTTTCCACAATATCCACGTGTCGTGCGGCTTTTGCCCATGCATCACTTATTCTCACTCGTTCAGTTTTTCCTTCTTTTAGCTCAGATACCATCTTTATCATCTTATACTCTGCTAAATAATGCTTCTGTTCAAGCATCACATATTGGGTAACACAAGCTTGAATTGTTGCATCCTTTTTCTCCACGACCGCCTGTCGTTCTTCAGCCTGCTCTTCTAACTCATGAATACGATTTTAAAATTCTACATTTTGATCATATAATACCTCTAATAAACTCTCCTCAAGTACCTCTTCTTCTTCTTCTTCCTCACTCTCAGCTGTTACCTCTGCGACTATCTCGGGTGCATCTATCAATTCTTCACTCACCACATGGATATCTCTAATTCCTTCTTCGTCTGACATCACATTATCATGGTTAGTGATTAGAGGTATCCCCACAATCTCATTCACTCCATTGTTAGCATTCTCAGCTGCCATCTAGTACCTAAAGGCGGAGCATCTAGTACCTAAGGGTCCGTTGCAACCACTTGAGATTCCGAAATGGAAGTGGGAACACATTACCATGGATTTCACATTTTGGTCTTCCTACGGTTTCTCAAGGCATCAATGCCATTTGGGTTATTGTTGATAGATTAACCAAGTCTCGCTTTCATTCTTGCCGATACGGAGACTTATTCCCTCGAACGTGTTCTTGCTAGTATATATGTAGATGAGATTGTGAGGTTGCATGGCATACCAGTATCCATAGTTTCGGATCGTGACCCAAGATTCACTTCAAGATTTTGGGTTAGCTTGCAAAAAGCTATGGGCAAGGATTTATGATTCGATTCGGCATACCATCCTCAAACCAGACGGACAATTAGAGAGAGACTATTCAAACTCTTGAAGATCTATTAAGACTCGTGTCCTGAGACTTCAAGGGCGCTTAGGATAAGTTTTTACCATTGGTGGAATTCTCCTACAACAACAGCTTATCGCAAAGTATAGGTGTGGCTCCATTTGAAGCATTATATGGACGAAAGTGTCGCTTCCAATATGTTGGGATGAGGTGGGTGAAGCAAACATTATTGGGACCCGAAAGTTAATACGTATGACTACCAAAAAGATCCAAATGATTCGACAAAGTATACAAACTACCAAGATCGACAAAAGAGTTATGCGGATCTTCATCGAAAGGGACGTGGAATTTAGTATAGGGGATCATGTATTGTTGCGAAGTTACTCCATGGAAGGGAGTTACAAGATTTGGGAAGAGAGGAAAGCTCAATCCACGATTTATTGGTCCATTTCAAATTCTTGACCGAGTAGAAATGTAGCCTATAGACTCGCGTTACCTCGAAAGTATGTCTCATGTTCATAATGTGTTTCACATATCCGTATTTCAGAATATGTGAAAGACCAACCACGTTATAGAGTTAGAATCGGACGAGATAGCCACCAAGACCTAACGTATGAAGAGGTACTGTCAAGATCTTGGATATGAAGGAGCATGTCCTACGTACGAAGGTCATACCACAAGTTAAAGTTTTGTGGAGGAATCATGCTATAGAGGAAATGACCTGGGAATTAGAAATGGAAATGAAAGCGAGGTATTCTCATCTTTTCAAATACTGTGTATACGTCGCCAATTTCGAGGACGAAATTTCATAAGAAGGGGAGGTTGAAGACCCCAAATAATTAATAAATGAAATTTAATTTTCTATTTATTATTTTTTGAATAGTAAGTGTTGATTTGATTAATGTGGATAGTTATGGGTAAAATACGCAAATATTTCAAAATAAGCAAGTGGTTATAAAATATTCATTGTTGTTTGGGAATATTCGTTTGGTGCGTGGAATATTTGTCTTTGTCGTGGGAATATTCGCATTTACCTGCGATGTGTGTGTGGCCCCATAACTAAAAAAACGATTGGATGAAGAAAACGACAAATATAAGTTGTTTAAAAATAACTACAGTGGTTATTACAGATTATCTTGTTAAAATACTCGGTGGTTAAAACACAAAGAAGACACGGTATTGCACCAATTATTGATTCTTACGTAAGAACGCACTACTCAATAATGGTTATAGTAATTATCGCTCAAAGATTTTATTGATTTAATAATTGCGCGTTGATATTTTATATTCAACATTGTTTCAATAATTGTCATTACACAAGATTTTTTTCATTATCGAAGCAATAATTCATATTATCTAATAATATTATTAGATAACATTATTGGCAATGTCTAGAAAGTTCATCTCTAATGAGAGGTTTGGTCACCTAATTGCAAGCCGCCAAGAAGGAGAAATTTTATTGGAAAGCCCCTCTTCTGGGAACCGCCTAGTTGTCATATTGTGATTCTCAGATTATTATTTGTAAATAATTAATTATTGATTCATATGATGAGGAAAATATTAATTTTATATGGATATAGTTGGAGAAAATTTTTAATGTGACAATTGTTGAAAATTGAAATTTTATCTTTTTCTGATAAAATAATTCATTTAAATATATTATTATATTTTAATAATATAATAATGATGATATTTTTATGATGAATGTGGGATATATGAGTATATGTGGAGGAGGAGTATTTTTGTTACCAAAAATATTTAAAGCATGTTTTATGTGTCGGTGGACCCCATTTCTTGATTGAAATTTGATTATAGCATGTAAAATCGCCCGTTTCTAGATTTCAGTCAATTTCTGTTTGTAATTTGGAAAAACTTTCTTCTGTAAAGTTGTAGAGAATTGAATTTCCTATAAGAAATTGCGAGTTTCGAATTTTTTAACAAAAGGGCTATTTATTGTGAATTATTGAAGTTCCGAAGCTCCGAAATAATTGATTTTTGGAAGTTTAAAATATTTTAAATAACAAAACATTTTTTCATTATGGTGTGTTACACATGTGTGTTGAATGAGTGAATTCAGTTCTTGGAAGGTTGTTAGTAGGAAAATTTAATTTATATATTAATATTATATTAAATTTTCTCTTTGATGTTCTAAAGATTTTCCTATAAATAAGGTGCTTAGGTTAGAATTGAAAATTACACCGAAACGGAAGTTTTCTCTCTCTATTATCGAATGTATTCTTGTGAGTATTTTGAGTATATTTTGAGTATTGCTATACTCTGGTGCAAGTTCAAGTCATACTTTATATCCTGTTTCAAATTTAGAGATCGATCTTTCGAGGTAAGGGATATTATTTTTTTAATGATATTATTTATTCTAATATCATTATCAAAGTATTGATCCGAACTTTTAATCAAATTTAGAACTTTTAGTGTTGGAATTGCTATTCACGATACCTGCCTTTATTCACGAATCACGGCCTTTATTCATCGAAAAATGAAAATTTTCCTTTTCGTCCAAAATATCTATTCGGATACTAGCTTTGATTGTATCCATGTTTTGATCATTCTTGAATTTTACATCACTATGATTATTTTTGAGGTATTTTGGACATGGATAAAACAAAGTACGAATCCTTAATCCTTAATCCTTGTCATTTTGTTTCAATCGGATTCGCTTTCTTTAAAAATATTTTTCATCATCTTCATCTTAAATGATGATATTATTGAATATCTTTGCCCGTAGTGCAAAAGATGAATGATTTCGATGAATATCTTTGGCCGTAGTAGTGCAAAGATGAACAGTGTTTAGATGAACATGACCAATCGATGAATATCTTTGGCTGTAGTGCAAAGATGAATTATTCGTAACTTTCTGACATTGCCAATAATGTTATCTAATAATATTATTCGGATAATATGAATTATTGCTCTGATAATGGAAAATACCGTGTAAGTGACAATTATTGAAACAACAAAGAATATAAAATATCAACGCAAAGAATTATTGAATCAATAAAATATAATACCGAATAAGAATTACTGTAACAATTATTGAGTAAGGCCTTCTTATGTAAGAATCAATAATTCTACAATAATCTATGTAAAATCGTGTATTCTCGCGTGCAACAACGCCAGACATTTTACTTTACCCACCGGTATTCCAACAAAGTTAGCATGATAACGATTACGCCGTTATTTATAAAAACTTTAATTTGTCATTTTTTCATCCGATGCTTATTACATTATGGGGTCCACAAATGGTCGCTACTGTCCGTCATTTAATATTCGAATATTCTCGACGTAAAGAATATTCCACGACCAAACGAATATTCCCCGATAACAATGAATATTTTTATAACCACTTGTGTATTTTGAAAAAAAAATTCATATATCACCCTTAACTTTATCCTTTTATCAATTTAACCATTTACTGAATAGTAATTATAAGAAAAATTGAATACTTTTATTTCATAAAATTCGGGGTCTTACATAACATTATCCTTACAACGTTGGTTAATGATAAATATATATATATAGGGAAATGATTCATAACATGTATTTGCTATGGATCATTATTTGGCATACAATCTCTATCGTTCAATATAGGAACCAACGACCGATATTAGAACTAGAAAATTTGCGTTCGTTGCTATTAGTAGCATAGTCTTCTACTATTAGTAGCAGACGTAACCCATTACGTCTGCTACTAATAGTAGCGGGCGTATTCTAATCGCAGTCGTTGATTTTTATATTGAACAATATAAATGGTGTATACTTAATAATGATCCATAACAAATAAATATTATGGATCATTATTCATATATATATATATATATATATATATATTGAGGAAAGGAAATTTAGCCTTAGCCAAACTTGATTAACTAAACTTAATAAAACTACGCAATTTTATATAAAATTTAAAATAAAAAAAATTATAAAATCTAAAAATAAAAAACTTCAACTCTTAAGAGATAAAATTACCTCGTTTTGACTAAGCCATTGTCTTTGACAAAATTTTCCTTATAAAATTATAGATAACTTTTGTTAAATTATGACAAAGTTTTCTTTTGGTTCTTGTTTTGTGATCGACTTAAATAATCATAAACTTCCCCGGACAATCAAGTGAAATGATAGTCATTTTATCTTTTGAACCATGTTCATATCCCACGGCCTTTTTACCTTCTTTTACCGACAGAGAAGGGTGGGGCCTAGACCATATAGACTATATTGAGCACGACTAAAGTTGCATTTGCTTTTAGAGGAGCTTTTGACTTTGTTATTTATTTGTAAGCTATATGTGCCTCTTTTTAAGGCTTTGATTTGGGTATTTAGTTTCAACAATATTATCACATAAAAGCGAGTGATCTAATACTCATATATACACATGTATATTATGAACCCCGCCTGACATTTGAGGCACGCAAATATGCATATGTATATAAACATTATGTGACCTTTTTTAATATAATAATAGCATTATTTATTTAATTTAGCTGAGGATGGATCAAAGCTATTTGTAGTATACTCTTTTATACTTCTTTTTAAGTATTTATTTTCATCGTCTCTTAAATCTGATATTAACACAATTAATGATATTTGGTTCAACTGTTGTAACATTGATGTAATGCAAGCCCTAAGCCAGAAGAATGTCAAGCTACCGCTTATTATAAAATAAACTTACTTGTTCTCTTACTTTACTAATTTTGAATAATTTTTTAATTGTTGAAACCAAAGTGAACAAATCATAAAGCATAATAAACCCCCATATCGTAATAGATTCCACATAAAATGGTTGTTTGTCTTAAAACAACCACCCCCCAGTCATTTCAAATCTTGGCGTAGATATTCTCAAGATACTCGCTTTCTATGGATAAGCTTGTAAGCCAAAAAGTAACAAAAGGACAAGAAATAAACCAAGTCTTGAACTTTAAAAGATCCAAAGGAATTTAACAACTACTCTGATGTCATCATTCTACAATGAAGCCATAAGCTTTATTAGGGGTGGCCTAAGCCAAAAAAAGCCTCTTCACATCCACCTTTAAGAAACTCCCGAGTTCCTAGGATTAGAAGGATCTATAAAATTAGTTTTGTAAGAAGCGACATACACATGAGACACCTAAAAAAGTCATTAATTCACAAGATTATAATGTTGTTGATAAAGAATGATTTTGCTCTAATTGGATATTCATCGAAATCATTCATCTTTACCTTCTGAAGCAAATATATTTGGTTATATCATCATTTAGGATCGAGGATGATGAAAAATATTTTAAAGAAAACGAATCCAATGAAACAAAATAACAAATATTAAGGATTCATACTTTAAACAATTCTCATTCAAAAATACTTCATAAATAACCAGAGTGGGGTAAAATTCAAGAATGATCAAAACATGGATACAATCAAAGCTAGTATCTAGAATAGATATTTTGGACAAAAAGAAAAATTTCATTTTTCTATGAATAGTCTTAGATTAAGTGAATAAAGGACGATATCGTGAATAAGAACTCTCACACCAAAAGATAGAAATTTCATAAAAAATATCATCACGCTTCGTGGATAGTACTCGTGAATAGTAACTAATGAATAGTAACTCATGAATAGTAATCTCGACATAAAAAAGTTCCAAATTTGATAAAAATTCAAACCAATATTTTGGCATAATGATATTGAAGAAATAATATCATTTATGAAGAAAATAATCTCTCTTACCTCAGAAAGAATAGTACTTCTAACTGAAATACTAGATATAGTGTTAAAAGAACTTGCACCGTATAGCAATACTCGAAGTACTAAAATACTCACAAAATACGCTCGATATATAGAGAGAGAAATAGAGAGAAAACTTCAGTTTCTGATGTGATTTTCAATTCTAACCTAAGCACCCTATTTATAGGAAAATGCTTAGAACACCAAAGCAGAAAATTTAATAAAATATTATTATTATTATAAAATCTTCACGTCCAACCTCTTGACAACCGATTTCAAAGACATTCCAACAACCAAAACCATCAAAAAACGTTTTTCTCAATTAATTTATTTAAAACTCCAAATAATAATAATTAATTAATCCTAACTTCAATAATTCATAATAAATAGCCCTTTTATCCGAAATTTTGAATCTCATGAATTTTTATAGAAATTCAATTCTCTACAACTTCTGCGAAAGAAAGTTTTTTAAATTCCAAACACAAATTGATCAAATCTATTAATCAAGCGATTTTACATTTATAATCAAATTTCAAATCAAGAAATGGACCCACGAGACATGTTTAACATGTTTTAAACAACTTTTGCAACAAAAATACTCTTCCTCCTCATATACTCATATATCCCACATTCATTGTAAAAATATCATCATTATTATATTATAATAATATAATAAAATATTAATTTATCATAAAAGATAAAATATCGATTTTCAACAATTGTCACTTTAAAAATTTTCTCCATCTATATCCACATAAAATGAATATTTTTCTTATCATATAAATTAATAATTAATTATTCACAAATAATATTACAGAATCACAATAATGACAACCAGTGCGGTTCAGAAAGAGAGGGCTTTCCAATAAGAATTTTTCTTCTCATGGCCATGATTAGGTGACCAAACCTCTCCTTAGATAGAACTTTTTAGAAATTGACAATAATGCTATCTAATAATATTATTCAAATAATATGAATTATTGATTTGATAATGGAAAATAATTTGTAAGGACAATTATTAAAACAACAATAATATAAAATATCAACGCAGTGAATTATTGAATCAAAAATAAAATATTGAATAAAGAATTACTGTAATAATTATTGAGTAGTGCCTTCACGTAAGAATCAATAATTTAAAAATATTGTACAATAATACATCATAATTCGCAACAAACAACGTATTACTTTTTTACTTTACCCACCGTGTATTCCAACAAATGTTAACGGTAACCACTACGTAGATTATTTATAAAAACTTTAATTTGTTATTTTCTTCATCCGAACATGAATTACATTATATGGGCCCACAAATGGTTTTGTACCAAATCGAATATATTTTCCGGCGTAAAGAATATTCCACGACCAAAACGAATATTTTCCGACAATGAATGAATATTTTATAACCACTTGCGTATTTTTGAAAAAAATTCATATATCACCCTTAACTCTTTTTTTTTTTTATCAATTTAACCATTTACTGAATAGTAATTATAAGAAAAATTGAATACTTTTATTTCATAAAATTCGGGGTCTTACATTTACTATAACAGAATAGCTCTGTAAGACCCCGAATTTTATGAAATGAAAGTATTCAATTTTTTTATAATTATTATTTTATTTAGTAAATGGTTAAATTGATAAAAGGATTAAAGTTAAGGGTGATATGTAAAAATTTTACAAAGTAAGCAAGTGGTTATAAAATATTTGATTAGTCGGAGAATATTTGTTTTAACAAAGAATATTCGTACGACGACACAATCATTGGTGGACCCCACGACGGAAGTATTGTCGGAGTTAGAAAATGACAGAAATATCTTTTTATAAAAATAACGGCAAAAATTTTATCGTTGAACTACCCGCGTTGGTAAAAAAGTGCACATGTCTGGCGTGGGTTGCATAGTAAGAAGCATACGTAATCGATTATTGATGTTTACGTGAGAAGTCACTCAGTTATACTCAATTATTACTACAGTAATTGCTGAATAATATCTCTCATATTATTGATTTAATTATTGTCATACTGCATAATATTTTATATTTTTAAATCAATAATTGAGACGATAAATTATTCATATTATTATTTGCAATATTGACGATGTTTAGAAAATTTTGTCGAGAAAAGGAGTTTGGTCACTTAATTGCACGTCAGTAGAGAGAAATTCTTATCGAAAAGTCCCCTCTTTCCTGGGAATGATCTGGTTGTCAAATATTGTGAGTTATAGTATTAATGATGATTAAGTTCGTGTTGATTAAAGATGAAATTGTTGATAAAAATATTTTTATTGTGTTGGGATTATTTATGTTAGTAAAAATCGATATTTATTTTAATAATAATTGATTTCTGGATGTTAAATTGACCAATCGGATAATTAATTAGATAAATGAGCAATTAATTGCTATTAGTTCACATACATATAACTATTTGCTCACATGAATGAAACTATTGGTTCACATGCATTAATATTAAGGGATGTGGTGCAAGATTGATAATACTTGCATGACTAAATTAAAAATGGAGGAAAAGATGAAGGTACTATACTGTAATAATTCGAGCCCAAAAACGTGTAATTATCGAAACTATGTTTTCCTATAAATAGAAGCTCATTATTCTTTTATTCTCACAAATTCACTAATATTCACAAGAGTAATTATAGAGAGAGAAGCTATAGAAAGAAAGAAGAAGAGTATCCTGCTACTTTACTATTTCAGTATTCAGTCTTCTTCTAAGGTAAGGGATATTATTTTTGTTCAGTATTCGTAAGAAATAATATTTTCTTCCATACTCTATAGTATGTGAGTAATATTATTTTGTCTCGTATTCCTGATTATACCCTCATTTTGTTAAAGTATTGCTTCTATACTCCGTAAAATTAGTAGAATATCATTGAAATTTCACTATTAAAAATCAACCTATAACGATGAGATATAGCGACAGTCGGGGGAACCGTAGCTATAGGATAATATACCGCCGCTCATGAGATGATCGTCGATATAGAGAGAAAAAATGGCTCTATTCCGACGGTCACCCCTTAACCGGCGCAATAGAGGAGAAAAATATACCTATACCGAGCCCTTTGGCAGTAGGTAATGAACTTCCTCCATTATTTTCACGCTTCAAAAAACTCTCCCAGTCTACTCTGGTAAATCTCGTACCTAGCCATATCTAACTCCCTAAATGCCTCCTATACAAGAGCCTAAATCTCTCATACCGAGTCAAGCTCTAATCGCACATAGGAACTGCATCTGATGTGAGTCGAAATCAGTCGGTGGGGGATTTTAGGAGCGGAATCAGCCTAAATCTCTCATATCGAGTCAACCCCTAATTTTGATGACGGAGAGTTTAGATCTGCATCTAATGTGAGGCGGAATCAGTCGGTGGGGGATCTCTCATTTCTGTTATTGTAAGAATTCACTTTAAATTGCTTGGATCCCTAAAACTGGATTGATTGGCTTTAATATAAGATGCTGAACAGGTTTTCAGTTATGGCCTATAAGCCACTCTATGTTGTTAAGCCTTGGTATCTTGATGTGATTATGTTGTCATTTCTGGTGGATGGCAACATATATAATTCTTTTGTACACTCGTCAAATCTATTAGATAACTGATGTGTTTTTGGTTGTGCTGTTTCGCAGGAAAATATGCATACAAATGTGCTGAGCCCAGAAATAGTAACATCACTTTGGCAAGTGAATCAGAAGATTGTACAGATTAGCCTCACCAATTCTATATACTGGAATGCCCATACTTTTGCTCTAACCGAATCTGGTAAGCTATTTGCATTTGGTGCTGGTGATAAAGGGCAGCTGGGCGTTGAACTTGTTGCCGACCAAACTGAGAGGGCGAATCCCCAATTAGTTGATGTTGATCTCAGCTAAAACTTGTGCTAATAATCCCATCTCCTAATTTATCAATCATCATACTTGTCATGCTTTGTGTTTAGTGTTCATATCTCCTCCATGTTTATTTCTATACAGAGAAACAAACAAAGGATTCTGAAGAATGAATGTATCTAGGTAGCAGGGGCCTAGACAAATGCTGCAAAAAGATTATCGTTCAAAAATTATTGTTGTAGTAGGCCTCAAGCAGTAAATAGTTGCTACATTTATTTGTTTCTAGATTCATTTAATTATGAATGGTCTCTACATCATAATCCTAATTTGATCTGCTCTAGAGCATTATCAAAACTTTAGCTCATTTATTCACGGCTGAAATCCTTATGTCCCATTTACCTGAACAAAACATGGAACTCACGAACGAAACAATTCGTTGCTTTCGCATTCATCTTACCCTTCGTTCTATTCACTTTCCTTGGGATAGATAGCAGACATTTGATAGATTGACATTAATTTTTAGATCTTTGAATGTCAAAGAAAATTTGTGCCGTTGATTCTTCCACTTTATTTATAATTTGAGTTTGATATTTTCAAAATATTGTTAAATCTTACTGTTTTTAAATGTGTCATCCTGTTAGTTCTCATCAGTTTTATTTTCATTGTCCATTTTGTGGTGTTTGTGCCCTTTGCTTTTGTGCGATATATTTTACTATATCAAATATATCATAATAATAATTTGTTAGCCCTTCCTGATTTCATCCCTTTTCTATTATATTAGGAGGCAATATTTGAGTATAAAGGCACTGTCATTACTGTTTCTCATGACCGATACTTTATAAAGCAAATAGTTAACAGAGTATTAAAAGTAAAGGATGGCAATATACAAGACTATTTGGGCGACTATAATGTAAGTCTGTTTTTTCTTGCAGTTAATTTCACAATTTTATGCCTACATGACATAAAATTTCATCATCATATAAACAATGCAAATCTTGGTTCTTTTTAGTAAATCATTTTGAATTCTTTAGCCTTATGTGACATGCCTGTACTATAATTGTTGTTGACTTGTCATCATAATATATATATAATAATTTTCATGGTCATAGCAACTATAACTGTAAGAATGATGTCCAGCATAGCAACTATAAGAATGATGTCTTCGAATTTAAATGGATCTGATTGTGTTTTGTGTTTAATAGTGTAACAAAAAAAATTAGATCTCTTGGGTTTCAGGAATTACTACAGATGCACTTCTGCTGGATGTCCTGTTAGAAAACACACTGAAATGGCTACCGATAACACAAGTGCTCTAATAATAACATACAAGGGAGTACATGATCAATTCTCTGAAGAATTATGCACCTGCTTCCATCCCGAGAGTCGACATATTGGCTGATTGGTCCAAAGTGGTGGGGCTGAGGTTCTGGAATGAAATCATTTTCATTTGAATTGTCCGCCTTTGTTAAAAAAAGAATATATATATATATGTATGTATATAGTCTTCAACTTGTGCAACAGGTTCAAAAAAAATGGTTCAAGTTTGTATGTAATTGTAATTGAATTAGTTGTGCCTCACTATTTACGCCGTGTCAGCAATGCTCTAAAAAAGGTTTGGTTTAACCTTTTTGCAGATCCTTTCATATGCATATACTTTATTATGTAGCTTCTCTTTTCTCACCTAGGATGTTTCTTACATTTATTTTTCCTCTTAGCATACTGGTAAGCCACTTCCACTTACATGCACACCAATAACATTTGGATCTTGGATGGGGGGAGATAGAGACAAAAATCCAAATGTGACAGCAAAGGTGAGGGGTTTAACGGTACTTGTGTTTATGTTGTCTACTCTTGCTTATATGATTTGAACACTCCCCTGTAATTAGGGGAGAATATAATTTGTTAAAGCTTACAGTCTTGGTGAAGAACATCGTTGATGCTGTTGTGATAGGACATCAAAATGATGATGCAGGAACAAGTGTTTAATGAAAGGTGGTTTCATACTTTGAATGATGAATGGTGCATGTCATGTAGATGAGATGAGTTGTGTTTTTCTTATGTAAACGTCTGCTCTACTATTTCAGGTCACAAAAGATGTATCCCTTTTATCCAGGTGGATGGCTACTGATCTCTACATACGTGAAGTTGATCACCTCAGATTTGAACTTTCTGTGAACCAATGCACCGACAGATTGTCTAAGCTGGCTCACGAAATTCTAGCAAAAGGTTTAGCATGCACATTTCTTCTATTTTCTTTGTTTTTTACTGTTCTGGGTTGCTTCTGTTTAGCAGTCATGTAACTGATGGGTCTTAATTGGCTTAATTGGTTAGCTGGTAGTCAATATTCAATATGTCAATTTTGAATTTGGAAATGTCTCAGATTGAGTTTAAAATCAAAACTTTATCTTATATTTTGGAATCGGGGGAGTATTTGTAACTATTTATTCTTTGAAGAATGAAGAAGGCTTCTGTGTTGTAGTTGCTTTTTATGTGTCTGGGTAAATGTGCTGAATTTTCTGTTAGCAATAGCCAATAAATGGTGATATTCTGTAACTTTTGTTTGTGTTTCAATTTTGATTTCCATTGATTTGGCTTGATAGGGAGTTTTGGAGAAGGCATAAGAAGAAGGTCTATGTCACACTTGGAGTTTTTGGAAGTGGGTATCTTTTATACAAGCTTTATGATGCTCATCAGAAACAACTTTGTGATCTTGAGAAAGAACTTGCCACCGAGCGAGAAAATGAGGAGCTCGTTAAAGTCCAGTTAAGATTTTAAAAATTATTCAATTTCTTACTCCATCTCTTCCAAAATTAGAGGCTATATTTTTGACCTTTTGAAGTTAATTTTCAAAATCGCTAAAAATTCATAATTGATTTGATTCAAGTCTTGAAAGCAATAAATATAGTTGTCAATAGTACTTATTAGGTTAATAATGATTACTGGCTACTGCAGAAAAGCTTACCTTGTATTGAAATGCTTTTATTTTTCCAAGTTTCACTAGAACAGTGTTGTCCATTTGGGCAATGACAACTCTTAGCTTATATATTAGAGTTCAGGTCAACATCTTAGGGAGACATATGTATATTAACACTGCACGTGGTCTGGGAGCTTCTCATTTACTTGTAAGTGCTAGTATCTTTTTTCTCTATATGAGTGATTAGACAGATATCTTACACGTCATTCATTTTTCTCATATTCGGATTTCAGTTTGACAGCAGTTACATCCCTCCTCGATAAATATGGGATTGATCGAAAACAAATTGGCCGCCTAGAAGTTGGCAGTGAGACTGTAATAGACAAGAGCAAGTCCATCAAGACATTTTTAATGCAAATTTTCGAGGTACTTCCAAATTTTCTTTTAGTTTCTAGGTTGTTTTCCATTTGGAATTGCCTTCTTTGGTTGAATGTGTTTTGGTTGAGAGCAGCTCACCTCGTGCCTTTTCAGCAGGTAACATGATGAATTATTAGCTCTCACCTCATTTAGTTACATATTTTGGTCTCCTTTTTTTTGGGATAGGTGATACAGATTTGTGACATTTATCCTCTTAACATTTACTGATTTACATATGCTTAAGTTTCTCGATATCCTGTTAATATCGTTCATCTATATCTGTATGGAATTTTAGGGGATTGTATTTGGTTTATTGAGTCTTAAGAAATATTTCAAGGGTAACCATTCATGGACAATGCAGGAATGGATATAAAGGGGGTTGTTGCCGAAATACAAAAGGACAAAAGCACTCCTCTTGTTCAGAAGGTTTTTCTTTAGTAAAGTGCATTTGTGTTACTATATCTGTTGTATAACAGTATGAGTGATTACACATTTGCTTATTATCTGTGTAATTAGAATATCAGCATACTTTCATATTGGTTGCCTCAGCTGTCATATATTTCTACTATTGCCAGTTAATTTCTATTGAATCTTTTCTGAATAAAGATCAATAAATGCTTTGGCCAAAATAAACTAGTCTTAGTTTATCATCACTTTATCTGCAGGTGGTGACGTGAAGCAGATATCTACCAAAAAACAACTTTCAGATATGATTGAGGTCTTGTTGTGTCCATTTTTATAGCAGAGGACGGTTCTTGCTATGCCTGAAAACGGGATTGGCTTGTTCCCAGATGTTGGATTTGCGTATATAGCGGCACAAAGCCCGGGGGCAGGATCAGTTGGTATGCTTTTTGTTTCGTAGTGCGGTCCTTTTTTTTGGTATTACAAGTTCAGGCTTTGCAGAATATTGTAACTTCAAGATGGTTCTGAAGTTCTATTACTATCACAACCGTCGCTATAGGCTGATTTTCTAGTCGTGTTTGTTCTTCATCTAGTATCGTTTCACAAGGATATTTTCTGTACATTCTTGTTAAATTTTAAGCTTTTCATGTCGGAGTATTGTCCATGGGCACTATTCATTTATACGGTACTATTCACGAGTACTATTTATAAAATACTATTCACAAAGTACTATTCACGGGGTACTATTCACTCAGAGTACTATTCATGACAAAAATTGATTTTTTTTTTGTCCAAATCATTTTTGATACAATATTATTCTTGAATTTTACTCCACAAAGCAGTATCATGTTGACAATTTAGACATTATTGAATTCTAGATAAATTAAATTATAAATCTTTAAAAATTTACCCTTTGCTTTCATTTAATTGAATTCTTATATCATTGTCATCATCCTCATGCTTATATTGTGATAAAAGTCATCTTTGGTCGTAGTGCATAGATGGACTGTTGATTGATATGATTATGACCAGAGATCATTCGGTATAATCATGACCTGTAATATTACAAATGATGTGGTAAAAGTCTTTATTGGCCCGTAGTACATTGGTGGACATTTATTGGTATGATCATGACCATGCGTTCTCTTCGACCAAGGGTGCAAAGATGAATTGTTGTTTGACATGTTCATGACCATTGGTGAAAACACGAATATCCTTGGCTCGTAGTGCATGAATAATTCGTGGTTGTGATACTAATGAATATCTTTGGCCCGTAGTGCATGGATAATTCAGTGATGTGGATTATTTATTAAGCTGAGTCTCAGCGATAAAATTGATGATAAACTTTTAAATCATAGAAGATAGTAGATATCATGTTTTACTTGACTTTTCTAATGGATTGATTATTCCGCTGCAGTTGTTGATCTAAAACTCTGTCTATTAATTGTATTCTATCAGTTGTTATACTGTTGAAGGCTAATGATAATTTATTTTGTATTATCTTAATCATAATATTTTTTACCGGGCTAGTTGAGCTTACCCTTTTGCTTTCATTGTTCTCTTGAGAAAATGAGAACGTAGCGGGACTAGTCGGGGAACGGAGTGATGGTCTAAGATGGTGGTTATAATGGTCCTCACTATTTTATAAAATAGTGTGATAATAATTGTAATGAAGACTCTTTTTTGAGTTTGAATACTGTCTTTTAGACAATATTCGTGTAAAAACTCTTAGTTATGTTTTGTTGTATTGTATAACAGAAGTTTGTATTTAATTTTTGGATAAGTGATACAAATATTAAAAAAATTTAAATTAAATTATTAATGAAGCTATTCTAATTAGAGTGATTGAGTATATTGATATTTTAGTTTTTGGTGCTTAACAACAAAAAATATTATTTCAATTTTTAGTTTCATATTATAATTTTTAATTTTATTGAGTATATATATAAAATTGGGATGTTTATAATTTTGATTACATTTTTTTAGTATATAGTTGACGTTTTTATGCAATGTTAAATAAAAAATATAATTATATTTATTACTACCTCTATCTTGTAAAAAAAATTCTTTTAATATATTTTTCTTTCTTTTTGAGTAACAAAATTTGTCATTTTTTGTAAATAATTATGTTTAAGTGTGACTTATGTTTAGTTTAATATATGAGAAAAATAATTAATATAATTTTTAATACTTTTTTATATGAGTAATAAGATTCGTTTAAATTGTAATAATAAGTTTATTTTACGTAAATTTTAATATTTGGAAAAAATTATTATTATTTTATTGCGTTAATTTATAATTTTTATGGGTATTAATATTATACTTTTTAATTACAAAAAAAATAAATTTGAATATATATCACGTAAATTTTAATATTTGAGAAATTTAATTAGTAAAAATTGTATGACTTTATTTTTTCGATAAAATGAATATTTATTATTTTTTGACTTTTATGTTATTTATTGCACAATTTCATAATTTAATTAATTAGATCAAGTAAAGTAAAAATTATGATATACAAATTTATATTTAGTGGAGAAATTAAATATTATAACTTGAAGGGTGTATTAGACATTATATTAAAAATATTTTTAAATATTAGTTGGTCAACCACACTAGGGTAGTGAATGTTTCAAATTAAGATATTTTTTAAATTAACTATTTATTTATTAATTAAAGTTATTTATTGTTAGTAGACAATAATCATCAATATTATAAGTTATCTAAAATATATTATTAATTATAATTTTTTTATTATTTTTAATGTTTCATATTAATTTTAAAAGTCTAAATTGGATTATAATAATATGAATAATTCTATAAATGTTTTAATGGAATTAAATATTCTAACAAATTTTACTAGAAAAATACACATTTTAATCAAATTATAAACAAATTTTTCCAAAAGATGTGTCAAGGAATAGTCAAATACATACATTCTGGTCGCATGTCCTACTTACGGTTAGACCCATCTCCCTTTTTATTTTCTTGTATTCTGATCGTAAATCTTACTAGCGACCAGTCAAAACAAAATGGTTAATAGGAAGACATAATAATCACGCTTTACTGTTAGTGGGAGTTGCACTGACATCATGTCCTATTAGCAGCCGGGTCCAAAGCCTTATTCAATATTCCGCTCCCGTACGTTAAATCTTACAATGAATAGTACAGAGATGTGTTTAATGAAATAATGCCCATAACAAGCGCTTGCTATGGAGCATTTCTCACACGCGCGCGCGCGCGCACACACACACACACACACACACACACACACACACACACACACACACACACACACACACATATATATATATATATATATATATATATATATATATAGGCCGGATCTTGTCCGGGAGCACGGACAGGTTTTCATATATATATATATGAAAATGATTCATAACAATTATTATTTGCTATAAATTAAAATTACCATACAATATTTGAAGGAACGATTAGAATTAAAAATACAAAATAAAAATTTTGTTGAAAAATAATTTATAGATGGATAAATTTGACGAAATTAAATTGTGATTAATTAATGTGAACTCTAAACGATAAATTCAAATAAAATCATTCTTAATTCTTTATAATCACATAAGTCGATATTTACTATATCTATTTTGATTTTTGATTTTTGATTTTTGATGGTTGCTCTCCTGCTCCCCAACTCATGCATGATTTTCACTGAAATAACTGCCATGCGATATCTCAGGTGCATTGCTTATGCGGGGGAAATATACAGTGGAAAGCTAAAATATTATGCATGTTTGATCAATAAAATATTATTGAAATCTATCATGAATAGATAATTGATCAAATTTTAATTTGTACACAACTAGAAATTTAATCCCCTCATCTTTTACCAGTACTCCTATAGCACTTCTTCGAGATCTCATTATCATAGACTGACCGGTTGCAGTGAAATGATGATAGATGAGGGCTAGCTGTCTCCTCCAATATTCACATGACTGTATTTATGTCACCATGACCATGCATTTGTAAAGCTTTTTTACTAATTTGTCTCTCGAAGCAAAATTTCTAAGAAGTTCTCCAAAAGTTGACAAGGTAGTCTGGTAATAAAACATACAGAGAAGAAGAATTTCTTTTTAAAATCTAAAAGGATCTTTTATTAGGTAGGAATTATAGTGAACAACGTTTTCTAATTAATTTGTGTTAAAAAAAAAGAAAAAAATTAGATCAATATATATATTAAGAAGAAAAAGAATAGCCTTTAGACAAAGTTACGCACATGTTTTTTTTTATAAAGAAAATGTTAAGTAACTAGACAGAAACAGAGACAAATCAATGATGAATTGTACATCGATCCATCAATACTTTGTGTAGATAGATTTTGTGTAATTACTTAACATAACTCTCTGTTTTTTTATCGTGTTGGAGGGTTGCATGCACTTAACTGTTGTGTGTTGATCAACCCCAACGATGACGTTTTGATCAGCTGCAAAATGATAAGATGAAAAAAAAATATCATAATAAAAAAAATTAAAGAATTGGCAAAACTACACTTGAAATGTAAGAGGGCCACTGGGAGATGGCTGCGATCGATGTCCATGCTATTCCCATATATATTAACATATATGTGGATTGTTAGGAAAGAAAAAAGAAGAAGAGGAAGAAGAAGATAAAACGCATTCAAATCAAGTATATGGATCATGTTATATAATCCTACTTTTATCTATATAATATTCAATTGTACCACATACATACATAAATCTTAGGGAATGTAAACATATAGTAAAGGTAATTGACCATAGCTACTCCTATATTATATATATTTCATGAGGAAAAAAATGCACAACTAATTGGAACGTACGGTCAAAGTCATATATATGAATGTTCATCTCCATTGCATTAAGGCATATATATATATATATATACTGGAATTAATTAAGTCGTATATCAAGATCAGATCTCCAATGCTAAGACTCAAATCATTAACACTAAAAACTAAAAGTGAATTAGCAAAGAAAAATATTTGCTTGGGGGTGTTGCATGATATATAATTAATCATCTTTTTGGTAGATATAATTATAAGAGCTTAATTAGACATGACAGATCAACCACTACTACCATATATAGTACTAGTAGTATATTTTTATTTGCATGAAACAAAGAGAAGCAGAAAATTTCAAAGTTTCAAGAGGAATTTCCTTTCTATATATCTTTTCCCGGTTTCAATGTCAAACTTCGAAAGAATTCCTCATGCATGCATATACTCCATAAACTGTACTCTCTCCATCTCATTATATCTGATGTTTAAGAGATTTTTATTTTTTCTAAAATAATAGATGTTTTACAAGTCTAAAACTAAATTCTCCACTTTTATTCCAATACTACCTTTTCTTCTTAATACTAGCATATCGTTCGTTCTCTCCTTCAATAATCTCACCTATAGCGTGAAAATCCCCCGAAAAATGAAGATGCCGACTTTGAAATCTCACCTACAGCGTGGAAATCCCCCGAAAAATGAAGATGCCGACTTTGTTTGGTAACCGGATCGGCCTCAGAGCTCTGGTGACCACGGCGGAGCCAGTTGCAGCTAAGAGCTTATTCTCGAATACAAAAATTCTGTTCAACGACATATCCGGGAGACGGAGAAATCCTTGTCGTGCTTGGAGCTTCTGGATCGGGAAAATCAACATTAATCGATGCTTTGGCGAATCGAATCGCAAAAGGAAGCTTGAAAGGATCAGTAACATTAAACGACGAGCACTTGGAATCCCAATTACTCAAAGTAATTTCAGCTTATGTCATGCAAGACGATCTTCTATTCCCGATGTTAACCGTGGAAGAGACCCTAATGTTTGCTTCTGAATTCCGGCCGTCTCCCCCGAACTCTATCTAAATCAAAGAAGAAGCTCAGAGTTCAAGCCTTAATTGATCAATTAGGCCTACGCAACGCAGCCCAAACAGTCATTGGAGACGAAGGCCACAGAGGCATCTCCAGCGGCGAACGCCGCCGCGTCTCAATCGGAATCGACATAATTCACGATCCAACTCTATTATTCCTCGACGAGCCGACGTTGGGGCTCGATTCCACAAGCGCTTACATGGTGGTAAAGGTATTACAGAGAATTGCAAAAGAGTCATGTTTTTAACGTGGTGGAGTAATTAATTTTTGTCTGGTTAATTCATTTATTAAAGACAAAAGAGTCATGTTTAATACTATCTCCATTCTTAAAAGATTGTCGTTTAAAGTTTTGACACATGGATTAAGAAAGTATCATTTATCAAGTAAAATTTGTTTGAAATTCCATCACTACCCCTTTATGGGAAGTTGAAAACTATTAATATAAGGGAGAGAATTTTTTGGGACAATGAGAGAAGGTAGGGGTAATATAGGAAAGTAAATAATTTATTCTCCTCGAAAGTTGTAAACGACAAACTTTTTGAAACAAATTTTTTCTTCTAAAACGACAATCTTTTAGGAACGGAGGGAGTATTTCTTAATTGTTGTAAAGAATCCTTAAACGTTAGATATAATAGGATGGAAGGAGTATTTTGATAATCCTGAAAGTGGGTTTCTCTCTTTTTTGCCAATCTGGGTAGATAAATTACTTGGAGATCGCACAATATCCAATTTCCTAGAGCACATGAAGTTTGAGACAGATGTCCATATATCCCCCTGACATTTTAAAATGTTTAAACAGCTACACCTTATTAATTTCTCTTTTCCAGTCTTAGTATTTTAAATATATATATTTTGTACCTGACAAGAGAACTTTCTTTCTTTACTTTAAACTTCTGTTAAAAAAAAAATCAGTTAGTTTTGAGTGGGGGTTTGTTTGTCTAAGAATTAAAGTTCAGACTAGCTAGGGTTTTTGCCAGGAGAAAGAAAGAATAAAGATTTTAAGGTTCTTCAAGTGTCTTTTCTTTGTTGGATATATATATGTTTACATCATGAAATAAAGAATAAGCTAGGGGCCAAAAAACAACATGAACGACAAACCAGTTTGGGCAGGAATATGATCAGTGAACCCAAAACTATAACAAAATTAACTTAATATAATACTATCATATATATAAGTAGTAAATTTAGATACATATGCATACTAACTAATACTTCTATACTTTTCTATAGCTAGATAACAAACAATACAATATGAACTCAATGCAATTAAACAAACAATACACATGCATAATAAGGGATATTGCCGCACAAGAGATATATAGATCATGCAAAACTTATTTTGCATCATAATAGTAAATATATATTACCATATATATCAATTACATTCAAGTATTCAACCATATATGGTGAGAAATATAAAAAAAATAAAAAATTTAAAGGGATATATCAACTGACCTTTGAGAAATCCTTACATCACCATTTTCATCATATCTTTTCCTCCAAATTAGCTAGCTAGGTGTATGATCATCCACTTTGAACTAACTGGAGATTAAAAATTAATAGCATTGACAAGATTACAACTTTATATCAACCCTTTTTTCCTTCTTCCTTCTAGCTTCTCACCTGCAAGTGAGCTGATCATGTGGAGATCATATCATGTATATATGTTCATCAATAATTTCTTGGGCATATATCAGAAGTAAAAAACTTATCACTCCTTTACATGCATGTTCTCCTCCTCCTCCATCAACTGATCAACTACTTAAACCTAGGAAATTAAAGTCACATATATCATGTGAACTGAACCCTAATAAATCTATATCATCACACATTGGATCTGGATTCCATAAAGTTTTCACCAACTAGCAAATTACCATATGTAAGTTCATAGGAATTTGTTTAGGACATTTGTAACAACAAAAATTGCATCGACTATTTTTGTCATGACCGGCGCTAGAACTTGGATCCCTAGCTCTTAATAACCAATTAAATTAAAATGGAGGCCTTGGTGCACTACTTCCACTCCATCCAAACAAATCAGTACTTGAAAATGGATAATTAGGAGGAGCCACATTGCCTGATCCCAAATTAAACAAAGAAACACCACCACCACCACCGGTAGTACCCTCCTCTGCCGGATCCTCCAACGGCAGCCGTTCAAGCACTGCATTAGCAAAAGACGCCGCCATCAAAACCACCGGACCCGTAGCAATCAAGGGCCCCACAACACTCCCTCCAACCACCTGCCCTTGTCTGCCCGACAAAAATATCGACAAGCCACCGGCACTGGGAGGTGCCGGTGGCGGCAACACCGTCCCAGATAGCGAAAGTATCTCAAAGCCTCCCTGCAACGTCACAACGCTCCCAGTCGGAGCCGCCGGCTGACGTAGCCTGACATTCGAAACCGTGCCGCTCCCACTCAACACACAAACACCCCTCCCCCTCCGCCTTGCGTAGTTCGACACGCTCTCCATTACGTCAGCCCCTGCCGCGATTTCCAGCACGTGAGACCGCAGCGCGTTGGGGCTGTCACGTGTTACAATTATAGGCGGCTTAGGCTTGTTCTTGGAGCCAGATGGGCGGCCTCTTGGGCGGCGGTTTGAGGTGGCTGGACCACCGCCAGAGCTGGTGTTGGCATCGATTTCCGCCTTAATATCGTCATCAGGAGCTGAATCGTTGGAATGATCTGACTGCTGTTCGCCACCGCCGCCACCACCGGGCTGTAGGAGCTGGTGAACATACCGAGAATTACCACCTCCTCCTGCTGATTGATAGGCCGCCATTTCCACATCTATTCTATTTCTCTCCCACCATTTGTTTGCCAGCTTACTCTAATTTCTCTTTCCGTAGCTAATTTATGCACCTCAAAAAACTAACTAGTTTGAAGTTTAACTGTTTTCACACCTAGACTTACTCTCATAATCTACCAAAAACAATAAAAATGTTTCAGTTTCGTTGATTGAGAATCACTAGAATCCAAGGTTACTTGACTGGAATTTGATGATCGGTTACTACCGCTAGTTGCTTCATTTAAGAGGGATTGAAAATCTCATGATGAGTAAAATTTCTGAAACTCGGCTAGGCTGGGCTCAAAGACTAATCAAATCCCTAGCTAGCTAGTTAGCTTGTAAATATTGTAATAGCCATATCTAATTAGTTTTAATAATTAAATATATAGATGATATATGGTTTTGAAGAAGAATAGAAGAAGTACTATATGTGTAGATCAGATCAGATCGTCATGTGAAGATGAAGAATTAAAGGGTTATAATAATATGGGTTAAGTTCAGATGACCACCTGGGGTTTGAGCGGTTTCTCACTTAACCACTTGTAGTCAGTAAACTTACATTTAAACACCTGACTTTTTGAGTTAAAGTGAAAACGTTACCTTTTCCATCCAAATTAACCATGCGTGCATTTCAGACGCAAAAAACGCGTAAAAAAGGGGTATAACGATAAAAATATATATATATATATATATATATATATATATATATATATATATATATCTAAAATACCGCTTCTTACACATTTGGCTCTCCTCTTGTTCTCCTTCAAACCCACTCGATTCTCGATTATAGATGTGGAATCGAACGAAGACGCCTCAAAATGCTCTTCGCCAAGAGACGATCTTTGTTTACGAATACCATACGCCTCGTAAATGCTCTTCGTGCAGAGATTGTCATTGGATTCTAAGTGGAAAACCTTCATACAGATTTAATAGAAATAAGAGTGGATTGGGTGGAGGTGGTCATAATAAGAGTTCAAATTCCAAAGATCGATCCTCCGAAAGTTACGCCTCAATTTTGATGAAGGACCCGGATAGAGTGGGAATTTGGAGGAAGCTGATGATTATCTGTTTCGAAATTTCTCTTCTCGGTACGCTACGGTTCCTGATGCAGAATATGCTCTTTAGATCTGTTCTTCTTCTTCTTTTTTCTCCTACTCCTTTAGATCTGTGTTCGAAGTGCAGCTCAAATCCATGTATATATATATATACATATATATTTGGTTCAATAGAAGGCAAATCGGAATAAACCAGTTTAGGATTATAAAGGTAATTCCCCGAATTCTCATCTCAAATGTACATGCCAATAGTGCTATGAAGGCAATCATAAATTGCAAATTCATGTTTGGGATAAATGATGACCACCTGTTTATTGGCATTTGCCCGGGCATAAAATGTCCAACGAGATCTGGGGGCTTAAATATCCCCTGCACGTCTGTAAATCTCTATATGTTCTATATAGTTAATTCAAATACTAATATATAAAAATTATATATGTATTTAAAATTCTATCATCTTCTTAGTTTTTGGGCAAATTCTAGATCCAATGTTCCTATTCATTTTTGGGCGGACTGTATCCTCACATCTACATATTTAATCAATAGACTTCCTAGTTCTGTTTTACATGGGATCGGTGTAAGACCCCAAATAATTAATAAATGAAATTTAATTTCCTCTAATTATTATTTTGAAATAGTAAGGGTTGATGTGATTAATGTGGATAGTTATGGGTAAAATACGCAAATATTTCAAAATAAGCAAGTGGTTATAAAATATTCATTGTTGTTTGGGAATATTCGTTTGGTCGTGGAATATTCAATGACCGCTTCGAGGGAATATTAAATGCGACCACAAGACCATGTGTGGGCCCCATAACTGAAAGCGATTGGAGGAAAAAAATGACAAATAGAAGTTGTTTAAAAATAACAGGCGTAATTGTTACCGCTTTACCTTTGTTGGAATACCCGGTGGTTAAAACACATTAATACGCGTTGTTGCGACAAGAAGACACTTCAGTATTACCAATTATTGACTCTTACGTGAAAAGGCACTACTCAATAATGGTTACAGATAATTCTTTATTCGATGATTTTATTGGTTCAATAATTGTTGTGTTGATATTTTATATTGTTGTTGTTTCAATAATTGTCATTACACGATTATTTTCATTATCGAAGCAATAATTCATATTATCCTGAATAATATTATTAGATAACATTATTGGCAATGTCTAGAAAGTTCTATCTAAGGAGAGGTTTGGTCACCTAATTGCGGCGCCAAGAAGGAGAAATTCTTATTGGAAAGCCCCTTTCCCTGAACCGCCTGGTTGTCAAAATTGTGATTACGTAATATTATTTGTGAATAATTAATTATTGATTCATATGATGAGGAAAATATTGATTTTATGTGGATATAGATGGAGAAAATTTTTAATGTGACAATTGTTGAAAATTGAAATTTTATCTTTTACGATAAAATAATTCATTTAAATATATATATATATTATTATATTTTAATAATATAATAATGGTGATATTTTTATAACGAATGTGAGATATATGAGTATCTGAGGAGGAAGAGTATTTTTTTGCAATAAATGTTTAAAACATGTTAAACATGTCGGTGGACCCCATTTATTGATCGAAATTTGATTATAGCACATAAAATCGCTGGTTTGTGGATTTCGGTCAATTTACATTTGGAATTTGAAAAAACTTTCTTCTCGCAAAGTTGTAGAGAATTGAATTTCTATAAAAACTCATGAGATTGAATTTTCCGACAAAAGGGCTATTTATTGTGAATTATTGAAATTAGGAGTTCAAATAATTGACTTTTGGAAGTTTTAATTGTTTAAAATAACAAAAACATTTTTTATATGTTGTGAGCCTCATTAATCACATGCTTTAGGTGGTTGATTTGATTCCCAAAGGATGGCGTAGAAATTTTTTATAAATATATTATTATATTAAATTTTCTGCTTTGGTGTTCTAAGCAATTTCCTATAAATAGGTCTTGGGTTAAATTGAAAATCACACCGCTAAACTCAAGTTTTCTCTTTTATATTATCGAGCGTATTCTTTTGAGTATTTTGAGTATACTTTGAGTATTGCTATATAAAGTGAAAGTTCAAGTTATAACTTTATATCCGATATTTCAGATTAAAATCTTGTCTTTTTCAGAGTGTAAGGGATATTATTTTTTCGTAATGATATTATTTCCTCAATATCATTATCTTTGAAATATTGATATGAAGTTTTTATCAAATTTGAAACTTTTGGTGTCTGAGTTACTATTCACGTATCTCGGTACTTTATTCACGTATCTGACCTTTATTCACGAATCGACACTTATTCATCGAAAAATAAAATTTTTTTTTTCGTCCAAAATATCTATTATGGATACTAGCTTTGATTGTATCCATGTTTTGATCATTCTTTAATTTTATACCACTATGATTATTTTTGAGGTATTTTTGGACATGGATAAAACAAAGTACGAATCCTTAATCCTTAATCCTTGTCATTTTGTTTCACTGGATTCGTTTTTTAAAAATATTTTCATCATCCTCCTACCTCTTAAATGATGATATTATTGAATATCTTTGGCTTTGTAGTGCAAAGATGATTGATTTCGATTAATATCTTTGGCACATAGTGCAAAGATGAATGATTTCGATGAATATCTTTGGCCCGTAGCAAAGATGAACATGTGTTTAGATAAACACTGACCAAACCGGGTGAATGTTATTGGCTCATGGTCTTGCAAGGATGAATATATGATTCCGGATATATATTGATTGATGTTACTGAGGATAAAAATATTGATGATGGAATCATTAAATTCATAGATATTAGTAGATTTCATCCTCTACGTAACTCTTACATGAATTAATATTTTCATTGCAGTATTGATTTAAAACTTGTTGTCTATTGTATTCTATTAAATTTTTTCTGTTGAAGACTAACGATAATTTGTTGTATATTATCTTAGTCATAATATTCTTTTATTTGGGCTAGTTGAGCTCACCCTTTTCCTTTTTGTTCTATTTTTCTTCTCGTGGAGGCGAGAATGTAGCGAAGATACGAGTCGGGTAATGGAATGATGGTTTTAGAGAGTTGTTTAGTAGTCCTCACCATTTTGTAAAATAATGTATCAATAATTATGATGAGGATTTATTTGTATGTGGATATTGTTTAGATGGCAATATCTCGTATTTAAACTCATGCTTTCTTCATTGTAATAATAAAGTTGTAGTTGTTTCTGTACCGTGTATTAACAACTCAGAATGGGTGATGTATACCTATTTTGGGGGTGTCACAATCGGAGCCTGGGTTTTGAATTATGTACTAAATGGTGCAATTTTGTTGTTGTTTTTGAATTTCTATGTGAAAACGAAGAGAAATACAAGAGTACTTGGGGTGCGGAAATTCCAAGTGAGCTTGGGGGATTGAGTCAACTTGTTTATTTGAATTTTTTTGGAAATCAGCTTGAAGGGTCAATTCCAAAGTCTTTGGAAAAGTTGAGTAATCTTCAGAATCTTGATTTATCTACAAATAGGTTGACTGGTGAAATTCCAGATGAATTAGGCAATATGGGTCAGTTGGTTTACTTGGTTTTGTCAAGCAATAATCTTTCTGGTTTAATACAGAGAGAAATACAAGAACTTCTGAAAGATTGATTTTCTCTCTCTCAGACTCTATTAAATTCTTATCTTCACCTTCTCTACTTATCTTTCAAATTTCTACCAAAACTCATGTCAACGGAGAAGAAGAAGAATGCTATATTGGGCTCTTTACCTTAGGAGAGATATCCATTAAACCCGACCGCAAAACCCTAAATGAAATCGATTTGGAAGATCATAAATTCTAGATTGATCTAATGAACAAGAAGACTATCAAAACATGGTTTGGTTTTCAATATATATATAAAGGGTAATTAAGTCTTTAGCCAAATAAAGTAACGGAGTTATGACAGAAAGCACTTTTTCACTTTAACTCAAAAAGTCGGGTGTTTCAATATAGATTTATTGACTACAAGTGGTTAAATAGAAAATCGCCCAAACTCCAGATGGTCATCTGAACTTAACCCTAATAATATATATGGGTGGGATGAAATGAGAAAATTTTGCCCTAAGAATTGAAGTGTTTCACTGTTGATATAACATGGAGAAGAAAAGAAAAGGAAAACAAAAATGGAAGAATAAGAAATATGGAGTATAAAAGAAGAGGAAAAAGAAATTAAAGGTAGCTAACATGCAAGCTGGGGAGAGCTAGAGAATTAAGAAAGGAATATATATGTCAATTAATTAATCTTTTTTGTGCCAAACATTTCCACGCGCTTGCTATGATCTCACTTCAAACGGACAGTTTATAAAAATAATTAAGTTATATTTTACATAGTAAAAAGTTGTATTTGTATACTACTTGTATGACTTAAATTTATTTATTTTCATTGTATATACTCGATTCCAATTTATATTGAACTGAATTTTTTATTGATCAATTTATTGAACTGTTTATTTTTTACAAATTATCCTAAATTTTGTCGTCTAAACAAATTAACTTTTAACAAAAAAAATTTAAAAAAATCCTTTTTATTCAATTGTCGACGTGGACACACCAAGTAATAGTCAAGTGTACATATGGGTTTGAGAAATTTGTCCATGTGGCCATCAAAATAGAAAATTTATATATTAATATTAATTAAAATTTTGTAAAACGTTAAAATCTATTCAAAAATATAAGAATAAATTACAGAATTAAAAAAAATTAAACGTGGAGTATTAAATAAAATACAATAATAGAACAAAAAACAAATTGAACAACTTAAACACGTTAAATTCAAACCTATCTTGTTTGATGAGTTTTATTAAATTATTTATTAAGTTGTTTAATCAATGTGTTATACAATTATATATTGTTAATTCTTTACTTTAATTAATTGAGATATTTTTATTTTGTAAAAAAATTTCTTCCATGTTTTTATCATGTTAATAGAATTATTAAGATATATGTTTTGTCTTCCATGATTTTATTTATTTAATTTGTTTTAACTTTTAGATTTACTTTTATTTTTCATAGATTTTTAATGTGGATATTATTTGACAAACTCACGTGGATAACTAGCCTAAAAATGTTATTTTTTAATTTTTTTTATTAAAAGTCAATTTATTTAGACGAAATTTCGTAAAAAATAAATAGTTCAATGAGTTGATCATACTGTTTAGAATTCAGATCCACGCGCTTGCTTGAACAGTGAGTTATGTTTAATTAAATTTAGGTCATGTTTACTTTTGGAGTGAAAGATGAAGGATTTGATAAGGGAAAGTGTGCAGTAAACAAACTATTACCTAGCGTGTGTAAGTATTGTACTAGTATAATTTTTACAATATCTATATATATATATATATGATGATGATGATGATGATGATGATGATGAGTTGCAAAGAAGAAGTATATGTATGTATAGATGAGATCAGATGTGAAGAAATAGAGAGTTATAAATGGAAGTGATGAAATGAGAAAATTTTGCTCTAAGAATTGAAGTTTTCCACTGGTGATATACGGAGGAGAAGGAGAAAGAGAAGAAGAAATAACGTTGAGGAAAAGAAATTAAAGGTAACTAACTAGGGGAGAGAGAATTAAGAAAGGAATATGTATGCCAATTAATTAATTAATTAATCTTAAGTGTATCAAACAACTCCACGAGCTTGCGGATATATACTGATTTTATGCGGTTTATTTTGGGCAGTTTAAAAATATAAATTTTATTTTATATATTAGAGAGTTAGATTTATATAATACTACTTGTTAAGTTTAATATTATAAGTATTAAGTTTCTCTTATATTAAATGCAACTTATTTAATTCACGCACTTACTTGTTGAGCGAGTTTATGTTTAATTAAAATTAGGTCATGAAGTAAAAAATAAGGGTTTGGTTAAGGGAAATTGTGTACTACTACTATATGGTAAACAATCTATTACCAAGACAAAGAAACACATAAAAAAACAAACAAACATAAATTCGTTTAGATTTAAAGAATGCCACATCACCCTAAGAATCAGATTTTAATTAGTATTTCAGTATACAATAAAAAAGTATTTGAACAACCCAAATAGATCATCAACATGGGAAAGAAAAAGTACTTGTATGTGTTTGAAGTTTTATAAGAAAGATTACATGCATATTTAGACGTAAATTAAGGCTGAATTAATTTTCTGTTTATTTTCACAATTAATTTTTACGCTTGGTACGTAGTTGGTATTCATTTTTCATCTCTTCATGAATATGCGTCTACGTATATATAGACACGTATATAAACATAAACTTCACCATAATTTTTATTTTATTTTTTAATAATGTGAAATTTCTCAACTGCAATCAGACTAATCCCTCAATTCGGGTCAGTATTAATTTTTATACGAACTTACACCCGCATCCCCGTGACCTTATGAACCATTTCTGACCTTAATAAATTGTTATTGGTGGAATTCGAACCTAAAATGTCCAAATTTACGACTCATGCTAGAGCTGCACCAACTACCGGTTAACTTCACCACAATTTAAGTTCATCCTCTTATGGACAATCAAAGATCGACTTGTCGAAATATATAGTATAACAAATATTAAACTTCCTTTGGATTATTATATATACACACACGTATATATTCTATATATATATATATATATATAAAAGTCCTTATATCCAATTTTTCTTTGAAAGTAACTGGATGAATGAAATCCTTATTGTCAACATTAATGAGCGTTTGAGGAAAAAGTAGCATTTAAATTTAACAAAAAATAAATAAATATAGCTTGGTTTGTAGTTGGAAGTAGTAAGAGGCAGCTGTGCATGGAGAAGGAATTAATGAAAACGATGTACATTAAACTGTATTGATACCGTTATATTGCTACCGTTATTCGAACTGATTTTACTACTCATAGAAGAAGCTACTAGTATAGTACTCCACACAGGAATTTAACAGAGGCTAGAGCGTTATAGTACTGACAGGGGGAAAGGAGTAAGTCACGTGCGGTCAAAGGAACATGAACATGAGGAGAGAAGACTGAAGAGGAGTAGATGTCAGCCCCACGTGGAGATTGTCGGGACATCGGAACTTGGTCAGCCTTATCTTTTACTAAAAACAGCCTTCATCTCCCCCCACACCCTCCCTCCATTTCTGTCTCCGTGAATCATCAATCACTTAAAATGATATACACGTTTGATGAAAATTTAACATAGTTGAATTATAATCGCAATAAAAATATATTCCATATTTAATAAATTAAATTTAGACATTACTTAATTTTTATTCATTTCATATATTATTAAAAAATATTATAATGTATAAATTTAAACATGCAACCTTATATATTATTACTCCAGTAGTAATAAAAAGAAACACCTTTAATTAAATAAATAACAAAATTGTTGTCAAGAGATACTTAAAAAAAGAAGCAGAAAATCCGGCAGCTTAGCAGCAAACATGTCCTCACAATTTATGTGACATTTATAATAAATTAATAATAAAGGTATAAAGGAGTATTTAAAAAATAAATTAAAGGCAGGAAAGAAAGCAAAAGTCATCTTACTTGTCCTCCCTCCTCAAGCTGTCAACCAAACCCCCCATCCACACATTCAATTTCACCTCCATCTCATTGGTTACTTACTTCATTTAGGTGTGAGTATTTGTTAGGTTCCTAATGACTCTAAATAAATTACTACTACTATTTAATTTAGACCGTTGAATTTAAACAAATAATGATACTTATGAAATATCGAGCTTAATGAGTGTGCACGAATAAGTCAAAAGTCTAAGAGGAATTCTTCACCCTAGTTAGAATGCGGCTTAAAGAAACTTAAAAACGGAAAAGTAAATATGACATGTAATACATGTATTTATTGTACTAAAATGGTACATATTTTTCTTAACAATAATGATACTATCACACACAACTGATGTGACATTTATAGATTTGTTATTAAATTAAGTTGACTATATCAATAACAAATCTATGAATACAACGTCAGCGGTATGTGACATTTTTATGTGATACTATTTTTGTTCCCCTAATTTAGCACAAAATAAAATAAGATGAGCCATCTCATTCCATTTTTACAAATATACTCCTTCTGTTCTTAAAAGAATGATTAAAAGTATAATTTTCTTTGTCTCTAAAAAATAAGAGAAAGTACATAAAGTGAATGATAATTATGTTATTTAATGAGGTCTATCAAAGTAAATTTAAATAATTTTAATTTTTTTTAATATATGTATTCTACTTTGTTTATCTTTTTAGAGACGAGGGGAGCAGGGTTCTGTATTTTAGTGCAGGGTCCAAAATGAAGTGGGGTGCACCCCACCCAACCAACCCAAAATATAATTGGGCTGATTGCAAATGTTAACCCGTCCCATCCAAATTCGTAGTCATCCCACTTGTCCCCCGAAAGGGACCGACCATTTTGCTTGATGCATGCACATTTCATAATCTTACTTGGGCGTGAAGACATTTTTGCCCTTGAAAAATAGGGTGTGCAGTGCACGTGTTACTCTATTAACTCGACAATTTTTTTGAGAATTGTTAAATCCACAATATATTTTTTTAGTGTCACAATAAAAATGTCGATGTAGATGTATTGCGACCGTCGCTAAACAGTCGTTATAGGATCTATAACTACACTTTTGATGTGGAAATAATATTTTCTGTTATGGATTTAACAATTTCTTTTTTTTAGTGTGTGCTATTTTATCATAGGGCATAAAATATGAAAAGTGAAGTGTTTATTTTAAAACTTAGAATGCAAAGTGAAAAAAAAAAGAATGAAAAAAAAAACATTTACTCGATATTTATTTACACTTTCTTTTCTTCATTTTATGGGCATTTATGATATTTATATTACGTTTGGATTGAATGAATAAAATTGAAGAAATGAAATAGAGAAGAGAATAAAATGGAGAGTGAAATGATTAATTCCATTTTCGTTAGATTGAATTATTCCATACATTCTCTGGAGAAATAAAATTTACAAATTTGGCATGAATGAGAATTGTTCATTCAATTTCAATGATATAACCAAACAAAAATTTAAAATGTTATATTTATATTTAAGGCATTTTACGAGTAAATTATTAAAACTACATTTGGATTTAAAAAATCGAATTAGAGAAGGAATAAAATAAAAAAGAAAATTAAAAGAATGATTCATTTCATTCTTAACTGGAATCTGAAATAAATTATTCTATACCATCTCCCTCCCAATGAATAAATTTGACCGGATAAACAACTCCAATTAATGTATTAAAAGAGAAATTGACTTTCTTCCTCTGTACATACTCGTCTTCATCGATCAAAAACTCCAAGCTGGCATTGTAATATTTTTCTGTTTTTCGTTGAAACCTAATATTATTGGTTATGTACACAAACAAATATTACAGTCTGAGTATATATATACTGCTTACAAAAATATATATTTACTTGTTCTTTATAGACAAACAGTGAAATGGAACTCAAAATTAAATCCGCAATTATTATAAGTATTAATTAAAGAAAAAGAAAACTAATCAGGGTTTGAAATGTTAAAAGGGGCCACTAATTAATAAAATAATAATAAAAAAAAAAGGTACAACATTATACTTGATAAAAAGTCTTCAAATCACCACTACATGTGTCTCAATAAGCATAATATAAAAACCTTAAGCAAGTTGCATTATTATTATTATTAGTGCAATTACCATTACCTTAAACACCATTTAGTTCACACATGTCCTTCCTTCTTGTCCTCTTCTAATGATAGATAGAATAGCAGAGTGCTTAATTAAGAGGGAGTTTGATTAAATCCCTGATTAGAATATATATATATATATATATATATATATATATATATATATATATAAAAATAAAGATCAAGAGCGAAATCCTTAAATAACGAGCAGCCTTAAATAGCGAGAATTTTATCAAAATGACGTCGTTTTGATAAGGCAGCGGTGACATTTTTGTAAATACGCGGTGGCATGGTATTTACAAAAATGTCACCATGATTCCTATAAAAGCTATTGCTTTTGATAAAATTATACTACTTAGGCATTATGCTATTTAAGGATTATATGCCTTGATCCTTCCTCAGATATATATATATATATATATATATATATATATATATATATATATGATTTGATAATGAAGTATGTATGTGATTTAATATTGAAGCTTATAAAGTATATTTGTATGAATAAGTTTTGTACAGTCCTTAACTAAGATATCTATGTACAAAGATTTAGAATAATTTGATCAAACTTGTTAAGTTTATCATTATCCTGTTTACATATGTAATATATATGATTATTGTAAAGAGTCTACTCTGCATGAAAGAAGTATTAATTGCAAAGTAAATCTACATGTGCTTAATGTATATTTGTACAAGTTTTGTAAAGTCCTTCAAAAAAAATATTGATGTACAAGGACTTAGATTAGAAAATCAAATAATGTTAGGCTGATCTTATAAAAGTTGATCTAATGTATAGATAATAGAAATTCATGATTGTAAAGTCACTCTGCCAATTCACAGTGTGAAGATACTTAGTAGAATTAACCATGGTTGCACAACATTAGAATATCGCATAATTCACTCTATCTTTCAGACAGCGAATCAATTTATGAATGAAATAAATGATCTCGAAGTTGTAAGGTTAACACAGAACTGCACAAGGAGTCGAAGAAGCTGTTAAACATCATCTGGCAAAAATAGATCAATCTGCTAAATGAATCAATGGATAACAGAGTAAAGATTGTTCAGTAAAGAGTGGATGTTGAATACTCCACACGGACACTGAATGAAAGCAATATCTGAATATTACTCTAAGAGCGTTCAGTAAGGTCAAGATCATAAAGTCAACCTAAGGACAATTAAGCAAAATGTGAAGTGTTGGCTACACGAATTAAAGGAGAATCACAAAACTTAGTTTGTACCATGAATATATAATAAAGATTACTCAAAAAGGAGTATATGGCAAGAGAATATACTCTGATGATATCTGAGTATATCTTTCACAGGAAGAGATCTCCAAAAGAAATCTAAAGGTCAACTGCAATAAAGCAGACTATTCTTGAGAATAAAGAATAAAAGCTTGCTAAGGAAGATGTTATCGACTTCACAAGACAACTAAAGTATCAAGAATACGAAGAAGAATATGCTAAGCAAGTTCGAGTATTATGAAGTCATCAGAAAGCAGAAAAAAAGATAAAGCGTTGGTAATAGTGAGGATACAGAACATAAGATTACGATATTCATCACTATATGATCATCAGCAAGAATAGTACAACAACAGAAAAGGTTAGACCGATCGTAAAGCTTAATATTATAACTCTTGCAACAGCAGATCGTAGAGCTCATGTCAGGTCTGACAATAAGACTGACAAATTGAAACGTTTCAAGGAGATGATCTCAAGACTTCAGAAGACATGTTCTTAGAAGAAAATAAAGGTATATCTACCAGCTAGTTGGCTGAAAGCAAGTTGTTTGAAAAGCCAGAAAAGATACTGACTGATGTGACAAGTCCTAAGTCAGAAAGTACACTGACACAGAACCTCAGAAAGTCAACATTAGAGATATCAAAGTATTTATGCATTAAATGCTCTAACGGACACTTTTCAACGGGAAGATTTCATAGAAGTATATAAGATATCATCATTCAAAAGAAGATAATGATGATGAGCTCTGAACATCAATATATAAGAAGAATCATCATCTGAGATGAACATCGAACTGAACAAGAAAGAACGTAGAGTAAGGACAACTCTACGAGTAAAGAAGTGTTCATAGCTGTCAAGCTAAAAAGAGAAAGAGATTAACGAGACAATCTTGACAGCACCTCATCAGCTAACAAGAGGATGATGAGTATATGTTAAGGTCATAGTCGCAAGGCCAAAGACCAGAAAAGCTAGAAAGCTCCAAAGAAAAAGAAAACGAGCCAGAGCCACAAAGTCAAGGAAGTGGATGACATAGTTAATCTGAAGATTCAATTATGAAGAAGCCATACAGTTGATATTTATGATGTAATAGTGGCTAATGAGAAGGCTAATCTCATAAGCTTCACTATACGATTCATCAAAAATACTCATAATCAACAAGTCAAAGATGTGAAATATAAGTCTACGATTTTGGGATTGTTCAAAGCTGCTAAATAAAAAAGATGAAGAGCTTAAGTCAATAGCTTAGCAACACATCAACATTTATCATATATGAAGAGATGCTGACAATCAGAAGAAATCAAAATTCAACAACAGAGTTCAGCAAACATCAAAAAGATGATCAACAATGTTGTTAAGTACTATAAGATGAAGACCATTCAAGTCAGCTTAGCAGCACCTCAAACACACCTCTACAACAGGAAGAAGGGTCCGTGAATCCTGGTCTTAAGGACCAAATTAGGGTTAGAGGATCCTGGTCTTTGTGACCGAAGTAGAGTTAGTGGATCCTTGTGTTAGGGACTAAATATCGCAGTCTGCTGGACTTAAAAAAGTCTTTGTACGTTTCTTTGTCTGTTTAGGCTAAAATAGCCAAGTCTACTGTGTAAGACCCCAACTTATTATTAATAAAAATTGAATTTCCTCTATTTATTATTATGAATAATAAGGTGATAATTTGATATAATACTTTGGTTATGGGTGAAATGTGCAAATTTTGCAAAATAAACAAGTGGTTATAAAATATTCAATTGTCGGGGAATATTCGTTTGGTCGTGGAATATTCTTTCTGTCGGGGAATATTCGTACGACGGCGCAGCCATTTGTGGGTCCCATAATGGATAACGGTCGGATGAAGAAAATGACAAAATTGAATAACTACAGTAGTTATTCTGAATTAAAGACCGTTGTAGAATACGGTGGTTAAAATACGATGTCTGGCGGGTTTGCATTGATGGCACACCAGTATTGCACGAAGATTGTTGAATTATTGATCCTTACGTAAGAAGGCACTACTCAATAATTGTCACAGTAGTTATTGTTCAATATTTTATTTTATTGATTCAATAATTGCTGCGTTGATATTTTATATTATTGTTGTTCAATAATTGTCACTGCACAACATCTCCATTATCAGATCAATAATTCATATTATTTGAATAATATTATTAGATAACATTATTGGCAATGTCTAGAAAGTTCTGTCAATGAGAGGTTTGGTCACCTAATTCTTGCCCATGATGGAGAGAAATCCTTAACGGAAAGTCCCTCCTTCACGGAAGGAGCGACTGGTTGTCATAAATGTGATTACGTAATATTATTTGTGAATAATTAATTATTGATTCATATGATAAGAAATATTTATTTTATGTGGATATAAATGATGGATTTATTTATGTGGTTATAATTGAAGGAATAAATGTTGAGGTGTTTTATCGGTATTTTGTGCCCGATTGGAGGTATTAAAAGATCAAATCGATTATTCTTAAAGCTCTATCAAGTGAGTTATAATTTTCAATCCGACCGTTGGATCGTTGTGATTTTTGGATATGTTATACATATATAAGTTGAGTATATGTTGTGAAACCCCAGATTTTATGAATAAAGAATTAATTTTCTCGAAATAATTTTTTTTATATTATGGTGTGAATTTGAGATAATGTTATAGTTGTGGGTAATATTTATAAATTTTGCAAAGTATGCAAGTTGTCATATTATATTCGATTAGTCGGGGAATATTCGTTTTAAACAGGAAATATTCGTACGACGGCACAATCATTGGTGGACCCCACAACAGAATTATTGTCGAATTGAAAAAATGACAAAAATATTTTATTGAAAATAACGGCGAAAGTTTTACTGGTTGATCTTTGTTGAACTACTTTCGGTAGTAAAAGTACGAATGTCGTGTTGTTGCGTAGTAGCACACCTGTATTGACTATTGATATTTATGTGAAGTCACTTTCGGTTTTGTTCAATTATTGTTACAATAGTTCTTGCATAAGTATCTCACATTATTTGATTCAATTATTGTTGATTTAGAGGTTTTGTTTTATTCACGTAATAAAATAGAAACATCTTTTTATATAAAACGAATACTTTATTAAAGTTATTCTATAAATAGAATATATTATATTCTATTATGCATAGTAAAATCTTTTTATATAAAACAGAATACTTTATTAAAGTTATTCTATAAATAGAATATATTATATTTTATTATTGTGACAACCCCAAAATAGGTCCATTCCATCCAACCCATTCTGAGTCGCCAAATACATGGTACAGAAAATAACTACAACTTTAATACAACAATTGTCGTACAAAATACACAACACATATGTTGTGAGTTTGGATACAAATATATATCAACTGTGACTCATGTCCCAACCGTGACAAAGACTTTCATAATGACCCTTACATAAAGGTATAGTCAAAATTGTTTTAAAATTAGAATCTTTGGGAAGTGCTCAAGAAAACCTATACGTGGAGGCCATGCTTACAGGTTATGATAGATATTATATGGCCACGAAATTATCCTTGGTTGACCTAATAGACCCCAAAGAAAAATGATAATATTACTATCATATTCTTCCCAATGGTGAGTTTTCTCTTGACATATCATTATCTCTACTGCTCTCCAATTGAGAGTTAAATTTCAAATAGACTCCAAGATCATATAGGTAGTCTTTGGTAGATATACTCGTGAGTGGATGAAACCTGACCTTGTCTTATGATGACACAGGTTGTATGTCATTAGACATCTTGTATGATAGTGGCAAAACACCCTTCCAAGTTAAATTCACCTCACCCTCAACATCTATGTACCACCGAATTACTATTCCTTGTTATTCCCCTGCCGACCCAAAATTTACAATTTTATTACGAAAAAGAATTGTGAAGCAAAAGGGTGAAACCAACTAACTTCGATAAAGAATATCATGACTAAAGATAAATAAATTATCAATAGCCTTCAACAAAGAATAAATCTGAGATTTAGAAGATATAGTAGATGATAAAACTTTTCAACCATAGTTGCATAACGAACGCGATCCATTAGAAGAGTCAAAAAGACTATAAAGTCTATTATCTTTTTCATGTTAAAAGTCCATCAACAATGTTTTATCCTCAGAACATCAATCAACAATTCCACATCCACAATCACATGTATAACTTCATAATCATAATTGTTGTTCTAAATTCCTTTTCTCATTCGGAGATGAAGATAATTTTCATCACTTGTCTTTACGAAATATCAAAGATCATGGTTATACCAAATCACGAGTTCTGCTTATAATCATACTAATAAATTCATCTTTTGCACTACGGGCCAAAGATATTCATCAACAGTTCATCTTTGCACTTCTGAGCCAAAGATATTCAACAACAAAGTTATCTTTTCACTACGACCCAAAAATATTCATCAACAATTCATCTTTGCACTTCAGCCAAAGATATTCCTCAATAGTTCATATTTGCATTACAGGCCAAATATATTAATATCTCAAAAGAAATATATAATCATTTGAAATTTATATAAACAATAATTATAACCATGTTGATCAATTCACCTTTCTTGACTTAAGCTAAAGATATTCAATTATAAATTTAATTGTCATGATCATACCAAATACAATTCAACTTTTCACTCTCGGCCAAAGAGAACCCTAGTCATGATCATACCAATAATCTACCCATCTTTACACTCCAAATGAAAGAGAATTTCAACATCGAGGTTATAAAATGTTATATATGATAATAAAATCAATATAATCAATATATAGTTTTAATCTCCGAGTAATATTCATAAATCAACTATAATTTGGTTAGAAAAAAAAAAATTTGTCATGAATAAGAACTCATGAATAAGAACCGTAAAATAGTAACTTTCATGAATAAAGAACTTGAATGAATAGTATCCCATGAATAGTAAACCCGACTCAAAAAGGTAAAAATTCTACAATAAAATCCATACCAATATTTCAAAGATATAATGATATTGAAAGAATAATATTTTTAAGCTTATAAACAATTTATTTTAATTGTTTACACTTTACTAAATAATGTATTTAATCATTCTAAAATGCCAAACTCATAAGATTTCATCACCAATAACCAAAATCCTCATCAAAAATCTGCATATACCTCATGTAGGATTCTCAAGCCATAAAATCCTATTTTTTAATTTTCTTACCTCACATAACATATTTAATTCATTTACTCATAACTAGTCTATTTTCATGAAAAATAACAAATCAGTTCCAAAAATATTTCTTTTCTGGAATTTAACAGAATATAGTCCTATATTGAACATATATTTTTCTCAGAATTTTTAAAAGTCATTTACTATTTTTCACATGGCTAAAACCACCGAATATTTAAACATTTATCATAAATTGTACTTTTATCCAAAAATTCTGAAATTTACATGATATACTGATATTATATAGATCTACTCCCAATAAAAATTTCATCAATTTTGAAATTAACCACAAGGAGTTATAAGGGTTTTCTTTTAAAATAGTCTTTCCTCATAAAATTCATAACTCTTAATCTATACATCCAAAAATCGCCATTTTTGGACACAATCAACAAAACTCATCAAATTATCATTTCAAATTTTTTTCAGAATTTTTGAAAGTTCAGAAGAGTTTCGAAATAATAACCCTTAAAATCCCTTATTATCCCTTACCTCAAAAAAGCAGTACTTCTGACTGGAATAACGTTGAACGAACTTGCACCGTATAGTAATACTCAAAGTATACTCAAAATAGTCACAAGAATAAACCGATAATATAGAGAGAGAAAACTTCGAGTTTAGTGTGATTTTCAATTATAACCTAAGCACTATATTTATAGAAATTGCTTAGAACACCAAAAGCGTAAAATTTATTAAAATAATAATTTTATATTTTTTTTCCAAGATTTCATACGTATGCTCTCAACATCGAACTCAGCCCCTCTAACACATGTTAAATGAGGGAAACAAAATGTAAAAAACGTTTTTGTTATTTAAATTATTTTAAACTTCCAAAAATCAATTATTTCGGAGCTTCAGAACTTAAATAATTCATAATAAATAGCTCTTTTATCAGAAAATTCGATTCTCTCAAGGTTTTATAGGAAATTCAATTCTCTACAACTTTACAGAAGAAAGTTTTTCCAAATTCCAAACAAAAATTGACCGAAATCCACAAATGAAAGCGACTTTACAAAAGCTATAATCAAATTTCGATCAAGAAATGGGGTCCATCGACACATAAAACATGCTTTAAATATTTTTGGTAACAAAATACTCCTCCTCCACATATACTCATATATCCCACATTCATCGTAAAAATATCATCATTAATATATTATTAAAATAATACATTTAATTGAATTATTTTATCGTAAAAAAGATAAAATATTAATTTTCAACAATTGTCACATTAAAAATTTTCTCCATCTATATCCTCATAAAATCAATATTTTCCTCATCGTATGAATCAATAATTAATTATTCACAAATAATATTACGAGAATCACAATATTGACAACCAGGCGCTTCGGGAAGAGGGGCTTTCCAATAAGAATTTCTCTTCTTTGGCATACATGACAATTAGGTGACTAAACATCTCCTTGACGTAACTTTCTAGACATTGTCAATAATGTTATCTAATAATATTATTCAAATAATATAAATTATTGATCCGATAATGAAAAAAATACCGCAGTAGTGACAATTATAAAATATCAACGCAAAGAATCATTGAATCAAAATAAAATATTGAGCAATAATTCTTCATAATAATTATTATTGAGTAGTGCCTTCACGTACGTAAGAATCAATAATTGGTGCAATCTGGTATCTCTACGTGCAACAACGCGTATTACTTTACTTTACCCACCGAGTATTTCAACAATTATTAATCTGTAACTACTACTGTAGTTATTTATAAAAACTTTAATTTGTCTTTTTTTCATCCGATGCTTATTACATTATGGGGGCCCACAAATGGTTGCTACTGTCATTTAATATTATTCCCAATGAGAAAGAATATTCCACGACCAAACGAATATTCTCCGACAACAATGAAAATTTTATAGCCTTTGCGTATTTTATAAAATTTGCATAATTCACCCATAACTTTAAACTTTTATCAATTTAACCATTTCTTGAATAATAATAATAAAAAAAAAAATGAATAATTTTATTTCATAAAATTCGGTCTTACAATTATGTATAGTGTTTGCATAAGGTTACTGGCATAGTGTTTGCGTATAGTAAAATCTTTTATATAAATAGAATATATTATATTTTATTTAAAAGATTTTTCTTTAAATATCGGACCGTCGATTAAAGTAAATCAATCTGACCGTTCATGGATTAGTTCTTATGCATTCCATTTTCCTATAAATAAAGCTCATTCCTTCATTATTTTCTTACAAATTCACTTTGAACTCTAGAGAGAGAAACTATAGAGAGATAGAAGAAAAGTTTTTTGCTACTTCACTACTCTTATATCAAGTATTATTTTACAGTAAGGAATATTATTTCTTTTGTATTCATGAAGAGAACTTCTGTTATTTCATTCTTTATTGTTCTGCTGGAATAACCAGTATACGCGGACTACCCTATACTTGGTGACATTCTTCTATTATTCTATTTTTATTATTCTATTGGAATATCCTCATCATCTGCAATCTGAATAGGGTTCTATTTTTATTATTCCGTCTTTATTATTCCGGAATATCACATGCATCTTATCGCGGACACAGGTTCCATCATTTATTATTCCGCATTTATTATTCTGTTTGGAACATCCATGGTGTGAATTTCACGACTGGTTCCATTATTATTATTCTCATTGAATAACCGCATACAATCTGACATGCATGGTGATATCTTTTGTTATTCCATTTCGGTATTATACTCGATGGAATATCCTTGATATTTGCGCTTCATCCAAAGATTTTCATGGAAATATTCTTACGAGCATTCTTGAATTTTATTCTACAAAGAAGTATCATGTTGACAATTTGGACATTATTGGTTCTGGATAAATTAATTCTTGAACTTGTTTAATTGAATTCTTATATCATTGTCATCATCTTCATGTTTTGTTATGTTGAAAGTCATCCATGGCTGTGGTGCATAGATGGACTTGGTATGATTATGACCGAGGATTATTATTCGTATAATCATGTGGCGTAATGTTACAAATGATGTGAAAATTAAAAGTCATCATTGGTCCGTAGTGCATTGATGGACGATTTTTTGGTATGATTATGGCTATGGATTCTCTTGACCAAGGGAGCAAAGATGAATTGTTTTATGGCATAATCAAGACTTTGTTGATGAAAACACGATTATCTTTGGCGTCTGTAGTGCACGGATAATTAAATGGTCGTCTTCTTAAAGAATATCATTGGCCTATAGTGTAGGGATGATTTAATGATGTGGATTATTTATTGAAATGAGTCTCGTGATAAAAGTGATGAAAAACTTTTAAATCATAAAAGATAGTAGATTTTATTCTCTCTTGACTCTTTTAATGGATTGTTTGTTCATTGCAGTTAAACTTGATGTCTATTATATTTATCGGTTTAACATTGTTGGGGACTAATGATAATTTATTCTGCATTATCTTAGTCATAATATTTCTTCTTTGGGCTAGTTGAGCTCACCTTTTCTTTCACATTCTCTTGAAATGAGAATATAAATTTGAGACGAGTCGGGGAACGAAGTGATGGTCCGGAGGATAAAGATTAGTAGTCCTCATTTGTAAGACCCCAAATAATTAATAAATAAAATTTAATTTCCTCTAATTATTATTTTGAAATAGTAAGGGTTGATGTGATTAATGTGGATAGTTATGGGTAAAATACATGCAAATATTTCAAAATAAGCAAGTGGTTATAAAATATTCATTGTTGTCGGGAATATTCGTTTGGTCGTGGAATATTAAATGTTTGTCGTGAATATATTAAATGCTGCGACGCCTTGACCATGTGTGGAGCCCCATAACGGAAAGCGATTGGAGGAAGAAAATGACAAATATAAGTTGTTTAAAAATAACGGCGTAATTATTCTGGTTTACATTAATCATTGGAATACCCTATGGTTAAAACACGATGTCTGGCGTTGTTGCTTGGCGAAGAAGATACGCAGTATTGCACCAATTATTGACTCTTACGTAAGAAGGCACTACTCAATAATGGTTCTGATAATTAATGTTCAATATTTTATTGGTTCAATAATTGTTGTGTTGATATTTTATATTCTTTGTTGTTTCAATAATTGTCACTACTGAATATTTTTCATTATCGGATCAATAATTCATATTATCTCGAATAATATTATTAGATAACATTATTGACAATGTCTAGAAAGTTACATCTAAGGAGAGGTTTGGTCACCTAATTGTGCGCCAATGAGGAGAAATTCTTATTGAAAGCCCCTCTTTCCTGAACTGCACAGGTTGTCGATATTGTGATTCTGTAATATTATTTGTGAATAATTAATTATTGATTCATACGATGAGGAAAATATTGATTTTATGAGGATATAGATGGAGAAAATTTTTAATGTGACAATTGTTGAAAATTAATATTTTATCTTTTACGATAAAATAATTCATTTAAATATATATATTATTATATTTTAATAATATAATAATGATGATATTTTACAACGAATGTGGGATATATGAGTATACGAGGAGGAAGAGTATTTTTATTGCAATAAATGTTTAAAACATGTTAAACATGTCGGTGGACCCCATTTATTGATGAAATTTGATTATAACACATAAAATCGCTTGGTTTGTGGATTTCGGTCAATTTTGTTTGAATTTGAAACAACTTTCTTACGCAAAGTTGTAGAGAATTGAATTTCCTATAAAACTTCGCCAGATTCAATTTTACGATAAAATGGCTATTTATTATGAATTATTGAAGTTTCAAAGCTCAAAAATAATTAATTTTTGGAAGTTTAAAATAATTTTAATTACAAAAAAACATTTTTTCATTGTTGGGACTCATTTAACATGTGTTAGGATGGCTGAATTCAGATTTTTGGTATGCGTAGGAAGATGTGGAAAATTAATATTATTAATTTATTAAATTTTCTGCTTTGGTGTTCTAAGCAATTTTCTATAAATAGTACTTAGGTTAGAATTGAAAATCACACCGTAAATCAAGTTTTCTCTCTATATTATCGAGTTTATTCGTGTGAGTATTTTTGAGTATATTTGAGTATTGCTATACTGGTGAAAGTTCAAGTCATAGCTTTATATCCGATTATTACAGTTAGAATCTTGTCTTTCCGAGGTAAGGGATATTATTTTTTTTTTTTCGTAATGATATTATTTCTTCAATATCATTATCTTTGAAATATTGATCTGAAGTTTTATCAAATTTGGAACTTTTGGTGTCTGAGTTCTTATTCACGTGATCTGACTATTCATTCAACTATCTGTGACTATTCCTTTTCGTCCAAAATATCTATTGTGGATACTAGTTTTGATTGTATCCATGTTTTGATCATTCTTGAATTTTACACCACTATGATTATTTTTGAGGTATTTTTGGGCGTGGATAAAACAAAGTACTAATCCTTAATCCTTAATCCTTGTCATTTTGATTCAATTGGATTCATTTCTTTAAAAATATTTTTCATCATCCTCGAGTCTTAAATGATGATATTATGGAATATCTTTGGCACAGAGTGCAAAGATGAATGATTTCGATGAATATCTTTGGCCCGTAGTGCAAAGATGAGCAGTGTTTAGATGAACACTGACTAATTTGGTGAATGTCCTTGCTTTTGTAGTGCAAGGATGAATATATGATTCCGGATATATATTGATTGATGTTACAGAGGGATAAAAATATTGATGATGGATCTATTAAATTCATAGATATTCGTAGATTTCATCCTCTACGTAACTCTTCTATGAATTAATATTTTCATTGCATGAGTATTGATTTAAAACTTTATTTCTATTGTATTCTATTAGATTTTTTTTTCGTTGAAGACTAACGATAATTTGTTACAGATTATCTTAGTCATAATATTCTTTCTTGGGCTAGTTGAGCTCACCCTTTTCTTTTTGTTCCATTTTTCTTCTCGTGAGAGGCGAGAATGTAATGCAGTATGAGTCGGGGTATGGAATGATGGTTTTAGAGAGTTGTTTAGTAGTCCTCACCATTTACGTAAAATAATGTATCAATAATTATGATGAGGATTTATTTGTATGTGGATATTGTTTAGATGGCAATATCTCGTATTTAAACTCACAGCTTTATTGTTGTAATAATAAAGTTATAGTTGTTTCTGTACCGTGTATTGACAACTCAGAATGGGTGATGTATACCTATTTTGGGGGTGTCACACTCACTATTTTGTGAAATAGTGTGATAATAATTGTAATGAGGACTCCTTTTGAGTTTGTATAATCTCTAGTAGACAATAATTGTATTCAAACTCACAGTTTATGTTTTGTCGTATTGTAAACGACAGTTGTATTAGTAAGTTGTATTTGAATTCTGTACCATGTATCTGGCGACCCAAGATGGGTGATGTATACCTAATTTTGGGGGCGTCACATATGTCCACAAATTTTGAACCGTTAAAAATTAACGTATGATTTGTTATAAATTTTAAGAGGTGACTGGTTCAGAAATTATTGAAGTATCCGAATTTATAATTTTGGTGGAAAATTCTAGAATTGGTGAGCCCCACTTTTGGTTGGTGAGAAATGTGCTCAAATTGAATTTCAAATGTGGTGGGTGGCAATAGTAGCAGGTAAAGCCATCAGATAGCAGGTCAAGTCTGCGTCGGCGTGCTACCATTTTCCTATAAATAGAGGGCTAAGTTAGAATTAAAAATCACACCAGAAATATAAGCTTTCTCTCTTTCTCTCTATATATTATCGAGCATATTCTTGTGAGTATTTTGATACTTTGAGTGTTCTTTATCTGGTGCAAATTCCTTCAAAGACTATATCAAGTATTCCAAATCGAAATCTTGTCTTTTTGAGGTAAAGGGTATTATTTATTTCATATTCGAAGAGATATTATTTTTCAGATTCGTATGAATATTATTTCGCTTCAATATTCGCAAGAAATATTATTTTCATTTAATATTCATAAGAAATATTATATTAGCTTCAATATTCGAAAGGAATATTATTTTCGCTTAATATTAAGTAAGGGGTGTTATTTTCTTAAGTAAGTGATATTATTTCTTGATATCATTATGTCGAAATATTGGTTGGAACTTTTATCAAATTTAGAATTTTTCATGTCGGGTTCTTATTCATGAGTTACTATTCACGAGTACTATTCACGAAGCATGATGATTTTTCTTGTGGAATTTCTATCTTTTGGTGTCGATTCTTATTCACGTATCTGCCTTATTCACGATATCTGACTATTCATTCACCTAAAAATAAAATTTTCTTCTTTTGTCCAAGATGTCTATTAGGGTTACTATCTTTGATTGTATCCATATTTTGATCTTTATTCTTGAATTTTATTTCAAAATTGGTTATTATGGAGTATTATTGAACTTGGATAAACCGTATGTCTGAATCCTTAATATTTGATCTCATTATCTCACTTGGATTCGTTTTCTTTAAAATATTTTTCATCATCCTCGAGTCCTAAATGATGATACAAATTAATATCTTTGGCTCAGTGGTGCAAAAGATGAATGATTACCTAATGAATATCTTTGGCGTGAAGTGCAAAGAAGATGAAACGAGATGTTGAGATGAACACGACCAACCGGTGATACAAATGAATATCTTTGGCTCAGAAAGTGCAAAGATGAATATTTGATTCAAGATGTATATTGATTGATGTTACGAGGATAAAATATTGATGATGAACTTTTAAATCTTAGAAGATAGTAGAATTCTTTCTCTACTTGACTCTTCTAATGGATTGTTTATTCCGCTGCAGTTGTTGATCTAAACTTGTTGTCTATTATATTTTATCAGATTTTTTCCTGTTGAAGACTAATGATAATTTGTTGTATATTATCTTAGTCATAATATTTCTTCTTGGGCTAGTTGAGCTCACCCTTTCTTTCACTTTATTCTCTTGAGAAATGAGAATATAAATTTGGGACTAATGGGGGAATGGATTGATGGTCAGGATGGTTGCATTAGTAGTCCTCACTTCCGTGAAATAAGCGTATCAATAATTGTAATGAGGACCACTTTTGAGTTTTTATACCGCCTATTAGACAATAGTTGTATTCAAACTCACAATTATATATGTTATCGTATTTTATTTGCAGACGATTGTATTCTTTGAAGTTGTATTTGTTTTTGTACCATGTATTTGGCGACTCAGAATGGGTTGGATGGAATTGACCTATTTTGGGGTCGTCACATACTGGGCTTGAAGAGATTTTTGTGTGGAACAATTACACTCTCTAGTACATTTTTTAAAATAATTACAACAATAGTGCATTCCTATAATATTTACACAATTAATGCATTTAAATATTTTATTTACAAAATTAATGTATTTATTATCCCTTAAATTTTGGTGGGTATTTTAAATATCATCTTCATTGTTGTCATCATCATCATCATCAAAAATAAATACAGACACAAACCTCATCTATAAGACCCCAACTTTTATGAATAAAGATGAATTTTCTATAAATATCATTTTTGAATATTATGGAATGAATTTGATATAATGTTATAGTTGTGGGTAATATTTATAAATTTTGTAAAGTACGCAAGTTGTTATATAATATTCGATTGGTGGGGAATATTCGTTTTAACGGGAATATTAGTATGGCAAAGACAATCATTGGTGGACCCTGTACAACTAATTATTGTCGGATTGAGAAACGCAAAAAAAATACTTTATGAAAATAACGGCGGAAGTTTTATCGTTAATCTGTTGAAACACCGATGTTAAAAGTACAAGAATACGTGTAGTTACTGATGACACGGGTATTGATTATTGATGCTTACGTGAGAAGTCACTCGCTTTTGTTTAATTATTATTACAATAATTGCTTGCGTAAGTATCTCACGTTATTTGATTCAATTATTGTCAATATTTTATAATCAATAATTGAGATGACAAAGTTATTAATATTATTATTTGCAATATTAACGATGTTTAGAAGTTTTGTCAGGGAGAGTTTGGTCACCTAATTGCGCGTCAATGGGGAGAAATTCTTATTAGAAAATCCCCTCTTTCCTGGGAACGACCTGGTCGATTAATATTGTGAATTATAATAATGATGATGAGTTTTGTTTTATTAGTATTATTAATGTAATACAACAGAAAAGCTTTTTATATAAAATAGAATACTTTTATAAAGTTATTCGTTTTATTAGACTAATAGTAAAATCTTTTTATATAAAACAGAATACTTTTATAAAGTTATCTGTTTTATTAGGCAATAATTAGAATATATTATATTTTATTATGCAGAGTGTTTGCATAGTAAAATCTTTTTATAAAGTTATTCATTGTGTTAGATTATAAATAGAATATATTATATTTTATTGTAAACCAATTTGGACTGTCCGTTTAAAGTAAATCAATCTGGACCGTTAATGAATTAGTTACTATGCAGTCCATTCTTCTATAAATAAAAGCTCATTCCTTCATTATTTCTTACGAACTCACTGAAACTCTAGAGAGAGAAACTATAGAGAGAGTTCTTCTTCTATAATCTTGAGCGTATTTCTTTAGAGTTTAAGAAAGCTTTGAGCGTAGTGCAAGTTTTCTTTGAGTATATCATCGCCCTACCAGTCAAAATACTCTTCTTTTACGGTAAGGGATATTATTTGTTGTACTTGTTAGGAGTATTCCTTCTTTCTTATTGGTGAAATTCTTTTGTTATTTCATTCTTTATTATTCTGTTGGAATAACCTGTATACGCGGGATACCCTATACTTGGTAAAATTCTTCTGTTATTCCATTATTTATTATTCTGTTGGAACATCCTGTCTGTGCGTTTACGCATGACCTGGTTTCGTTGTTTATTATTCTGTTGGAACATCCTGTTTGTACGTTTACGCATGACCTGGTTCCATTATTTATTATTCTGTTGGAATATTCTCATTTATGCGTTTACGCATGACTGGTTCTATTATTTATTATTACATTGGAATAACTCGTTCATGCATGCGGTGCTATCGCATGTATACAGTAATTTCTTTTTTGTTATTTCATTCTTTATTATACTCAGTTGGTTAAAGTTTTGACTTCTATATTCTATGAAATTAGTGGAATATCCTTGATATTTGCGCTTCATCCAGTATCTTTTCATAGAAATATTTTTCTGAGTATTCTTGAGTGTTACTCTACAAAGAAGTATCATGTTGACAATTTGGACGTTATTAGTTCCTGGATAAATTAATTTTTGAACTTGTTTTATTGAATTCTTATATCATTGTCATCATCCTCATGTTTATATTATGTTGAAAGTCATATGTAATATGTAGTGCATAGATGGACTTGGTATGATTATGACCAGAGATTATTCGGTGTAATCATAATCGTAATGTTATAAATAATATGGTAAAAATCCTCATTGGCCGTAGTGCATTGATGGACAGTTGTTGGCATGATCATGACCATTGATGAATACACGAATATCCTTGGCTGTAGTGCATGGATAATTTGTGGTTGTGATACTAATGAATATCCTTGGCCGTATTGCAGGGATGATGTGAATTATTTATTAAGCCGAGTCTCAGCGATAAAATCATGAAAAACCTTTTAAATCATAGAAGATGGTAGATTTTATTCTCTACTTGACTCTTCTAATGGATTGCTTGTTCCGCTACAGTTAAACTTGATGTTTGTTATATTTTATCAGTTTAACACTATTGAAGGCTAATGATAATTTATTCTGCATTATCTTAGTCATAATATTTCTTACTGGGCTAGTTGAGCTCACCCTTTTGCTTTCATTGTTCTCTTGAAATGAGAACGTGGCGAGGACTAGTCGGGAACAAAGTGATGGTCCGGATAATAGCATTAGTAGTCCTCATTATTCTATGAAATAGTGTGATAATAAATGTAATGAGAACCCCATTGAGTTTGTATATTGTCTAGATGACAATATTTGTATTAAAACTCACAGCATATGTTTAGTCGTATTTTACACGACTGTTGTATAATTAAGTTGTATTTGAATTTTGTACCATGTATTTGACGACTCAGAATAGGTGATATATACCGATTTTGGGGGCGTCACATCCTCCTTGGTGACTGCTGTCATTTTCTCCCTTGCGACCTCCATTGTGATCTTCATCTCTTCCCCTCTCGATCCACTGCCCTTTCCATTGCCACCTCTACCTCCTCCTCCGTCGCCTCCATTCTAGTCGCCTCCTCCTCCGCCTCCACCTCCACCACATCCGTTATGACCACCTCCGCCTCCATTATGGTCGCCTTCCGCCGCCACCTCCATCTCCTCCTCTGCCGCCTCCATTATGGATGCCTCCTCCTTCGCCTCCACCACCTTCGTTATGACCACCTCTGTCTCCATTAACCGTCTTGCCACCTGTAACGCTTTCCACCACCCCACTGTTGGTTAAGTTATTTTGAATGTGATGCAGTTAGTAGCTAAACTTTCATACCAAGGTAACCTATTCAGTTTTATTAGGTTACCAATTTATTTTGAATGTGATGCAGTTGGTAGTCAAACCTTCATGCAGTTGGTTGCCAAACCTTCAGACCAAGGTAACCAATTCAATTTTATTAGGTTACAAATTTATTTTAAATGTGATGCAGTTTGTAGCCAAACCTTCATAATGTAGTGGCGGCGCAACCAAGGACTTCTGGAGATTCGCGACGGAGGAGGATGATGAAGGGGAGGAGAGGGGAGGAGAGAGGAGGCGATGATGAAGAGAATGAGCGGTGAGGGAGATGAAGATTAGGATGGAGAAGATATTTTTTTTGTTTTTCCCTCCTTTTGATTTGAATTATGAATTTATTTTTGTTGTTAGATCCCAAAATTTTGATTTGAAATTAAATGGTTTAAATTTGAATTATTAATTATGACGATTATTTCTCCTTGATTTTAGGTTTCCTTATTAATGTGAAATTGAATGGTTTGAATTTGTTACCCTTCTTTTGTAATTATTTTATAGATGCACTAATGATGTAATTACTTTCTAATTGTTGTATCTTTATGTAAAGAACCCTTTTTGTGTCCTTGTCTGTTGAGACTAAAATAGCCAAATTTGCTGGACTTGATGATGGCAGTATGTCCTAGTCTTGATGACCGAATCATTTAGTGGATCTTACTCATAGAGTAGAAGAATGGAGTATGAGTTGTTTAGTCTTTGAACCACTTAAAACCTCTTGTATCTTTTACATTCTGCATATTACTTTTTGTAATACATAATTGTTATATTTGCCATGTGTTTGATAATTCATATAACTTGTATTAAGAAATAAAATACATAAATAAATCTTTAAGGGGAGTTTTTAAAACTGATATTCCGCTGCGTATAGATAATCTTAATTAATTATTTATTTAATAATTCTCAAATAAATAATTATAAAAAAAAATTAAAGATCTATTCAACCCCAGCTTTAAGGATTTTTTTTAAAAAAAAAGTGAAATGCAAAAGTGATCATTAATCATCTTTATGAGAAAGAGATGATATAAAATAATGACCAATTACATACACCAATTATATTTCATACATGACTAATGACATTTCATTAATTCAACCATATATGCATGGGATTGGTGGTGGTAATCATAAGGAAATGCAGAAAAGTGTAGAAAGATTAAATATATATTATTTGAACGAGCTCACTTCCAACTTGGCCATATAATTTACCTAAACATACTTCTTTTATTATTTTTGTGACATATATAGCCCTGTTAACTAGTAGTATTCTTCTCGTCCTTAATAGCACAAAATAGGGACAGGGTGAATAATTCTTACGGCCATAATCTAAGGATTGGACATCACTAATTTATGCTCTTTTGTTAATTGTGGAGTTGTCTCCTTGGCCATATGAAACAGTACTTGTCAACTCATCACCAAGACCAGAAAGAGCAATGGAGTATTTGAGAAAAATAACGTTGCCAATTAAGAACAGTTATAAAAAAAGTCAATTATTGACTTTTAAAAATCAATTTGAAACATTTTTAAACTCAAAATTAGGACGATTCATTAAAAATTATAAAATAACAAAACAACTTGCAATGAATAATACTTTTTAAATAGTTTAAAATATTCATCATTGTATTGATTAAAATTAAAATAATCTGTCAATTTTGAGTTTAAAAAAATATCTAAAAATTATCTTTAAAAAGTAAACAATGATATGGGCTCAATATATGCCCACCACTACATTTGTTACTAATAAGTAATAACTATTGGGCTCAGTCCTTCTGCTCCCATTCGGCTGATGAGTTCTGCTGTTCAAACGTGGGGTCTGGTATAATTCCATGCACCAAAATGACTAGTATCAAAATCACCAAGAGTCTTTCTTAGTAAGAAAATAATAAATAAGTAAAAAAAGAAAAAAGAAAAAAGAAAAAAGAAAAAAGAAAAAAAAAACAATATATTTGAGAGGAGTTTATGTTGTTCCTCGGATTCCAGCAATCAAGTCATAAATTTGTATACGTTGGTACCCTGCAATATTGTTATCTTTCCTGCGTTTACTACCAACTGTTGAAATGAAGTTGTTGATGCTTATAAAATAACTGGAATGTTGAGACAAAATGGATGAAATGATGCAAGAGAACAATTCATGGCAATCTTATCTGGAATGATCTAGTAGAAAAATACTCTAGCAGAATAATACACAGTGTCTACGTTTGGAGTACTAGATTGTACCCCACTACATCTAGCCACCTTAAAATTCAGAATATGTAAGAACACTTCTATTCTGTGTACAATAAGTACATGTAAGAACAATTTTATTATCTGCCTAAGAAGTTATTCTTTATTGTGATGACATCTAATTTTATGGTACTGCAGTCCACTACTATACAAAATAATAGTTCAGATATTCCTATGTTTGACATTATGTTTGAATCTGCTAATATTTTAGAGGATTCTCCTATTTAACAACTCCAAGTTGCAAAGCTATCCTTTAAATTTACCTAGTACATTAATAAGTTATTGAAGTTTTCATCTAAAAACTACTAATAGTCTGAGAGTTGGAATGATTGTCCACTAAAAAAGGTAATGATTATTATGATTTGATAGAACCTCAAAGAAAAGGCCTTCAAAACCATGAATTTCTACCAATGCTACTAAAAAACACAGACACGTTAGTGAATTGTGTTTTCGTACGAATGTTCTAAAACGTGGAACACTACGTTCCAAAACATTAACGATCCCGAAATTATTTTCTTATTTAGTATCAAGATACTGAAACTTCAACTTCACGAGAATGAATACAACTATGATTTATGATTTTGCAAATGAATGTCATCTTTATATAGTACTACTCCTAACAAACAATAGTCAATATCAAATCTAATGTAAGGCTAAGATCCCTATCTATAACATTCCTCCAAAATATCTATATCTACCATCTTAGTTATCACGTAGATAAATCTAGAACGTTCTATCAGAAATCTTAATATTTTATATAAAAAACTCTAAAAGAATATTAACTAGTGTCACCAAGTGAACGCCTTGTGGGTGTCCAATAAGATCTGTCATGGTATAACTTCTTGAAAATGTGCATGTTGTGACACCAACTTAACTAGATTTAACTATATTTTTAAGAAAGTTATCCTAACATACCACATTTTGAATAAACATGTTTCATACCAACTAAGACCTGAAAAAACCTACCCCTACCTCCATACCATAGAATATGATGTTTTCCATTCTTGTTTTTGTTCCACTTATCGTATCGAACCACAACTTTGATTTCAACATCATTTTTAAAAATTGTAAAACTACTAGCAATATGTAATAGGAGATTAGCTGGAAGCTATCAATTACATGTCTTCAAAGCCAAAAATAACTACAAGGAACGTGAGGTACAATCATTCCCATATATTCAATTCTTTTCTCTCAAAAATCAAAATTTTAAGCAATCAAGGTTCTGTCAGTACGCAGTAGTCATCAAATGGTTGGCGCAAAAACATTCCACATATCATCCCTTCGTTATGAAAATGTTCCATTGTCAATCTGTTTTCTTTGTAAACAAAATTTGACCAGTAATGCTCTGAGCCAACGCAACCAATGTACACAGTTACACACAACACAAATAAGAAATAAAAAAGCAAAACTATTCAAGATATACAAAATAACCATTTTTTGACATATACTCCTTATTAGAAATGTGCATGTAATGAAGGTATTATTTCAACACATAACTTTTCTACAAACTATAACAACAGAAAGTCGCAAGAACTGTTAATTGAATTATATCATTAACAACAAACAGCCTAATTCCCAAGAAATACATATATGTTGATGAAACCTAACTAGTAATCCAGAAACTTCAAGCCAGTTGGTGGCAGCCAAACAAGCTTAACTTACAGAATTTAGCAATTTAATCCTGGGGTTTATTAGTTCTGTTCTTGTTTCCGTATATCAATCCCGTTTCCTACAAATATTCATACCATTTTATCAATATTAACAATGTCATTGTCAATTGAATGAAGTCAACATGTATAAAAGTAACAATTTTTATCACCAAAAAAACACTAGAAAAGGAGGAAATTAATACCTGAGGATCAGGAATGGGTTTTCGTTTCTCAACATAACGATAAGGATCTGAAGCTGCAGCTAGAGCAGCTCTTTCCTGAAATGGAAAAAAAAAACTAGTTCAAGTTGAAATTCACATAGGAATTTGTAGAAATTGGGTGAAATTGAAAGTACCTGTTGTTGTCGCTTAAGCTCTTGAGAAGGTTTGACCCAAAGGAAGTAGGCTAGGGTTCCGGCGACGACCCAAGAGGCGAGGTTGGTTCCACCTCTTAGACCTCCCATTGAATTTCCGACGAAAGACCTCACATTCCCAATCGATCTCCTCCAGCTGCTCGTCATCTCAAGCATAGATCGATACAATAGCTTGATTGATTTTTCTAGAGGTTAATAGGAGTAATAAAAATTATTCTAGGGTTTTGGATTGAATCCAGTTAATTCAAGCACAAAATTCATAGCCAAGTGTTGGTAGTGGGATCATGTAAAATTGTAAATCAAGTAATAATATGCTTCTACTTTTTTGAAATTATTATATTTTAAAATATCTCAAAATTAACTTCTTTTTTTTAAAAAAATGAAATAGTTTGATCAAATTTTTGATAATGACTTGTTTTTCTACTTATAAATTTATTTTTAAATCAAAAAAAATAATAAGTATTTGTAACTTATTTTATTTTAAAATAAGTTAGTTTGACCAAATGTAATGTCTATTTTGCCCCTCCTCTATTTTGCCCCTTTTATTAATGTTCTTTTTAGTAATATTTACATTTGATTTTAACTTACAAGTCATTATGAACCGAACAACTTCATAACTTGTTTTAACTTAATTTCTAACTTATAAGTCAAATTTACGCCGAATACTTTTACTTATAAGTCACAACTTAAAACAACATACAAGTTGACTTATATTTTAACTTGAAGTCGTTTTAAAATAAATCTTTCTTAATATATTATTAGTAGTTTGGTAAATCAGTTGAATTTTCCAGCAAATTTAGAGAGATGGCAGCTAATTTCTGGACACACTAATAAGTTTCAATTACATAGCATCTCATTTGCTTCTTTCTTCTCTTCATTGCAAACAGCTTTTGGACACTGAAGAGGTGGATGTTGTCCATCAGCTTGACAAGGGGAGGGGGGTTAAGTCTTGAAGATTTCAAGCTCATCAAGATGCATCTCACCTTGCTTCAACTATTTTATAGAAAAAAGATAAATTGGATATTATAATGGTATTTTATGTCTCAAAATAGAGATGTATCTGTAATTTTAGAACAAATAAAAAAGAAAATTATATTTTTAATTTTGAAACAGAAGGAGTATTTATCAAGCCAATTGTTTGGTGTAGGATAATGGGCATATCATGTCCAACAGGAACTTGAAAAAATAAAACTTGGCGACTGAGGTATGTACCACATGAAGAAGAACCCACACAAATTCAAAGGGATTACTAGTGAGAAGTCTGATTATAACATCTGTCAACTCCAAATTCAAGATAATGAAAAAATTGACAACCTGTACACATTGAGAGGCAGCAAAAGGAAAAATGAACCCCAACATTTTAATAATTTCTAAGACATTATTGTCACAACGGCAAATCAATTACGTAATTGACAACAAACAAAAAACACCTACACACAATGGGACAGAACAAAAAAAAAATAGTCGGAGTGGGTGGTGGGTGGGGAGAGGGGTCAGTAGTTACTAGGAATTTGCTGTCACTCCCATTGAGATTATCTGGAGAGGGCAACCATGCATTAGCTCCAACTTTCTCAATTAACAATTGCCAAACTTTACAGCTACTACAAGATGCAACCTCACATGGGGATGTTTAAACGAATATCCCCCCCTGGATTAGTCGGCCAGAATCTTTAAATGTTTGAATTTTTTTAAATTTTCAAGTGCTTGCTGGGAGTTCTTTAATCCTTAAGATCCAATTTTGGACATATCCCGGCTTGACCTGTTATATTTCATGTGGCTCCTAACAAGCTGCCCAGCTGCAATGGCAGACATCAAGGAGAGCTCTCCAGCCAAAACTGAGCCAGCTACTATGGTGGCCAAGAGCCTGGAGTTTGATCCATGGGATTCTTTGTTTGCGCCCTTCACACCAAGAAGGTTCAAGCAAGCAGATTGAGACGCCAGTTGCGTTCCACCTCCGACAGTACCAACCTGGAATAATTAACAATCAAGTTTGATATTAAGCTTTTATGTATTTTTGAAGAGACCAAGCACTAACATAGAGTTTTGATTCTGATACTGAAGAAGAATATAAGAAGGACTCGGATAAATATAGGTTCTATCAGAACTGGACATTAGGTTAGGTTCTCACAAGAACGGCCTCAGCTAGCTTGTTATGCAAGCAACTTCACGGCATCTACTACTAGACATTTACAGACATTAAAGAACCTACCTTGCTGTGGTACAAACTTAATCTGTTCTAGTATTTTCTTGCATCTAGATAAAAATAACAGGTGGAGGTAGAAAGGCAAAATTTTGATTGCTTTTTCAACAATGAAAGAGAGAGCATAATGTGTTGGATACCTCAATTGATGGCATTGTGACAGAAATGTGAAGATCTTTTCCATCGTTAATGGCCTCCATCATAGTTATGCAGTGAGAACTTTCAATATTTTGTGCTGGGTCCTGCCCAGTGGCTATGAAAACTGCAGAGACGATATTGGCAGCATGGGCATTAAAGCCACCAAGAGAACCAGCAACAGCAGAACCAGCAAGATTCTTAAGCATGTTAAGCTCTACAAGGGCAGGCACTGTGGTTTTCAATACCTTCTTCACCACATCATCAGTTATAATTGCCTCACAAACAACAGATTTACCTCGCCCTTCAATCCAATTGACTGCAGCTGGTTTCTTATCAGAACAAAAATTTCCTGACAATTAAGAGAAAAACTAAAAATCAATTATATCTATAAGTAAACCAAATAAGTAGACAACCAAGAGTACAAAATAAGACCCCGGCCAACCAAGAGTACAAAATCAATTACCATCCAAAAAGTAAAACCATGTTACCCAAATGAAAGAATATAAAACCCTGGGTGGGGATGTGCGGAGGAGAGATGGCACCAAAGCACCCACAATTCTTATACATTTAAAAAGTAATTGTTTAATCGATTGAAGTCCTAACTCGAAGGAAAATAAGAACTCACCAGAGATACCAATCACATCCATGTCAGGGAAATCACTTTGAAGAAACTCCAAGACATTCTGAACACCCTTGGACACCATGTTCATTCCCATCGCATCCCCAGTGCTGCAGCAAAATCTGATGTAAAGATTTTTCCCTGCCATTGAGCATTGAATACTTTGCAGCCTAGCAAATCTGCTTGATCTGCAAACAGAGAGTACAACAAATACTAATTGAATACAAGGTTCAGGGGGAAATTAAAAACAAAATTTAAGGGGGGGAAACCCATCAAACATCAGAGCCATTTAATATCAAATTTAAACACAAATCATTAACCAAATATGCAATTGAATCAAAGGCATCAACCCAAAACAAATTATAATACCAATAGTTCATGTCAAACCATGTCTTAGTCAGAGTTCTATGATTAATTGAAAAGAAAAAAAAGAAGAAAAAAACCATCACAAACTATTAAAAAAACAGAGAAATGCTACTCATGAACAGGTTTGAAATTCTAGAAACACCGCCGACAAAAAAGAAAAACACTACCATTTGAGCATAAATACAAACAACTTAAACGCCATAACATAACTAAAAAAGAAAACTTTAAGAGAATAGAGAGAGAGAGAAATACTTCTTAAAAACGACAGCCAGTGTATCAAAATTAAGAGGATCTTCCAAAAAGAACTTCAAATCCGAGGCCCTTTTTGCCGTAGAAAACCTAACCACAGGCGCTCTGGTCATCCCATCTTTTAGCAAAATCCCCGTGGCACCACCGCACGCATAAATGGCCTTGCAGCCTCTGTTAGTACTCGCAACCAAACACCCCTCCGTTGTGGCCATCGGCACCACATACTCGCATCCATTTAGCAGCAATGGACCCGCAATCCCCACCGGAATTTGCACATACCCAATTGGCATCTCACAGCACTGCCCTAATATGGATTCATAATCGAACCCATCCAACGGCAACCCCAGCAGAGACCTCCCCGTAGTCCTCTGCACCGCCTCGCGCCGAATCGACGCCGCTCTATAACAGTCCCCAAGTTTTGATTCCAGCGAATACGACGGCGTTTTCCCCGTAACCACGGATTTCACGATTTCTTCGTCCTCCTCCGATGACATTACTACGGGCGGAGGCAGCGGCTGATCCATTAATTTAGAGCATGGCCGGCGATCAGTTTCGAGAATGTCCGGCTCGACGTCGATGTCAACGTCGACGTCGGCACGTGAGACAAATGATTGGACGAAATCGATGCCGAAAAAGCCGAGGAGATAAATGAAGGAGGCTATAAGGGAGACAATGGCGGCGAGTTCGGAGAGAGTGACGATGTGGAGTGGGGTGGAGGAGCGGATCTTGTCCCTCCACCGGTGGAGGAGGTAGTATGCGACGGAGAAAAAGAGGGTGAAGAAAACGCCATTGGTTAGGTAAAGAGGGAGAGGGAGAGCGTCGGAGGCTTTTGGGGTTGGCGACGGCGAGCGATCTACATCCGCCAGAAATGGCGTCTTACGGTGGTGGTGGGAGGATTCGGTGATGGGTAAGGGACGGCGAGGTATAGGTGGAAGTCTCCGGCGGACGTCCATGGAAGAGTATATTCCGGCGGAGAGAGAATGGGGGGAGATAAATCAATGAAATATTCTCCTCTAGTGTTTGCTTTAAAAACTGGACGGATGGATTGTGAAATTTAGGGATTTATATAGAAACTGGACATTAAATTTTAAAATTATTTTTATTACTATAATAACATTTTTTATATGATACTCCCTCCTTCCGTCCCAACATAAAATTTTTTATTATTACTTTAAATAATATCAAATTAAATATATGTTTACCTTAAATAATTTATTTTTTAAAATAATTTATTTATAATACCCTTATTATTAGTTGTTATATTTATATTTTCTATGCATATTTATAAATCATTATTAATAATGTACAAAAAAACTATATAATAAAATAAAAATTTTAATATAAATAATTTTATTTTTTTATTTTCTTTCTTAATATGCGTAAAAAAATAACCAGAATTTTGGACGTAGGGAGTAATATTAGTTAAATAATACGGTGGTTGTGTAGTAGTAGTTGTTGGATGAGAGCAGGCATATATAATAATGCACTGCCATGGGTCTGGATTCACTTCATGCGTCTAATTTATTATTAGGAAACTGAAATTTTTATATTATTTTTTGATATTTTTATACATATTATTCATATATTAATCAATAAAAAAATGGATTATTAAATAGACTCTACATATAGAAATATCAAAAAAAATACAACTTCATGTACTCCATTTTTTCTCTCACACTTTTATTTTCTCTTTTCCAATTTTTAATCCATTAGTCTCAATTAACTTCATCATTATATATAACTAATTAAATACTACTAGGGAAATTTAAAGATAAATATGAAGAATAATACATTTACTAATAATGGGGAGTATAACTCTTTTTTTGACGAACTATTCACGTGGAAAGGGAGTTATTCGTCAAACTATCGTATTTATATCAATTTATCGACCCATCTATCTATATTATAAAGTGGAAAGAAATTAAATAATTAATTTTTTTGTGGATACAAAAAGTGAAGTCTTTTTTGTTTTAATTTTATCTTTTTTATCTTTATTGATTCTCTTACGTTGACAGTTCTTTTTTCATTCTTACTTTTTGGAAGTTGTTAGTATAAAATTAACTTTGATTAATTAATTAATTATTAATTAATTGACTAACTTATTCTGAAGCTAATAATCTTATCCCGTACTCTCCCCACTCTTTTATCTCTTTTACATTAACATGTCTTGTTTTGGAGATTTTAGTTGAAGAAAAGAAGAGAAGACAAATACTCACTTTCTTTTCAATTCAAGAGGTTTTGGGCACAAATAAGCCTAACTTTCTTTAGCTATCTTTTCTTTTCTCTTCCAACTTAAACTTTAAGAGGGTGTTTGTTTGGAGCTGAATAATTGAATTAGTCAGTGCGTTTGTTTTGGTCTGAATGGTTGAATCGGTAAGATGGACGATCTGAATGGCTAAGTCAGATTTTTTAGCTGAATGAAAAAAAAATTAAAAATTAAAAAAAATATTAACTATTATATTAAGTAATATTAAATAAATTTACAACAATTTTGAATTTTTTCAGAGGGGTAAAATAATAAAATTTTGTCATTTAAATGTTTCAGACATCAATTATCAAATAATTTTTTTCATTCAGATTCAACTCATTCAAATTCAGATTCATTCATTTTTTATCAAACACCCCCAAGACACACTCGCACTTTAATTTCTCTTCTTTGTCAAATAAGATATAATGATAATGATGATTTACACCGATAAATGGAACAAATAGCATGGAGTACCTATTAGTTCTATATGTGGTATTAAAGGTAATTACATCTCCGAAATTTCATTTAATACAATAAAAAAACTTGGTAGGGCACTCATGTTCAAGTTTTTTTAAATACTTTACAGCAGCTCGTGCATCATTCAAATCTAAAACATCGTATTGCATGTTTGGATCCGGTTATCATGAAGTTATTTTTTTGGTAAGTTGGTCAATTGGCCAATAGAATACTGACACACATACAATCTCGCATGCGTGTCAGTATTCTATTGGTCAATTGACCAACTTATCCCAAAATAAACTTCATATTAACCACTTTCCGCATGTCTCTGACTACATTCTAAATATTTTTCTCCGAAAACCCCACATTTTTCATTCCACCTCCAATTGAACTAACTATGTTCATCATAAAATGGTAGTTTCAGTCCTTTTATCTGCTATTCTGTTTTGTTTTCTAATTTAGCCTACTACTTTTCCAAATTTTTCCAAGTGAAGGGGTCACTTAATTGAAACCATTCTCATGCATACAATTTTTCACTTTATGTTCTTATATATTTTCACCTTTTCGTTTCTTCTGTTTTCTAATAAAGCCAACTATATATTATTATTATTATTTTCACCCTTTTCCAAGTTAAGAGGGGGTCACTTGGTCACATGCACTATTAATAATTCCACTATTATTATGCACATCTTCACTCTCCTTTTCTTTTATTGTGTTTTAGTAATAAAAATTCTAATTTCGCCATCCATTTCAAAATATATACAACTAATTTTAACTTTTTCAACTCAATTTCAAATATTTTCTTTAGTTGTACTGAATTATTTTCAGTAATAATATTTCTCAATCGGTGAACTACTTCATCCAAAAAAGTTGTTTAATTTTGTTTTCTAAAAATTTCTAATTCGACCTACTATTTTGTCACATTTTCCCCCTATTGAACTTATTATAAATTTATCATGCATTTTTTTACCTCTACCAAGTTAAGGGACCTCTTGATCACTCTCACATCCCATAATATATGACGTTTTAGATAATTTTATTTTTTTCAAATTATTTGACATTTTATATAATTTAAGAGAATTAGGCACAATCTTTTCAAAATTACTCCTCATGAGAAAATGTTAATGATGATGAGAGAGGAGAGTATACGATAAGAGCATCTCCAGTAGTCTGTTCAACCACTTTGGGATACTCAAATAGGTGAGTCACATCAAAAAAATTATCTTCAATAGCCTCTTCAACCTTAGTTATCAAATCTATAACCTCATTATCTCTCTTCAAAACATTTATGAAAGGCTAAAAATATTTATTTTGCTTGATAGGTTTGATGTACAGTTCATTGAATTGAAGAGACTGATGATGCACAAAATATGAAAGTAGCAAATAATACTCTTCAAATTATCACGTAAGTCAACAAACTTCAATTTGAAAAAAAAAAATTGCTTCTACTATTGGAGATACTCTAAGTAAGGGTGGGTGTAAACGAACCGAGTCGATCCGAGTATTTAGTTGCTCAGATTTGGTTAACAAAATTTATCGAGTATAAAATAAGATTTTATTGATGCTCATTTAGCTACCGAGTCGAGCACGGACAATTTGAACTTTTCCAACGAATATAATCCGAGTATTAATAAAAAATTATAATTTGAGTAGACTCGAATAATTTATCGAACTTTAAAATATGCTCATATTTGACTTATTTATATTTCGAGTCGAACTCGAGTTGAACTTTTAGCTGAGCGAGTACGAATCGAGCTCTAACTGTTTGCTCATTTTATAGCCTTAACTCTAAGTATATGGTAAATGATATTATAAGGAAGTGGTTAGCATGGAGTTTATTTTTGGGTAAGTTGATCAATTCGCCAATAGAGTACTGACACGAAGGCGAGACTCTATGTGTGTCAGCATTCTATTGGCCAATTGACCAACTTACTAAATAATAAATTTCATGCTAATCGGATCTGTATTATAGACAATTAATATTATATTTAATATTATATAATTATTTTATTAATTTTTGTACACAATTCTAAAATATTGATATATTCTAAAATGTTGACAAAAGTTTCTAAAATTTTGGGCTTAAACGATTGATTGATTTGGAGATCAATTAGCGGATCCCTTGTTTTTTACCAAGACTTTTGTGGACCAAGCAAGATCTGAAAATTCGCTTTTGCTCTACAAAATTATCAATTCTCTCCTATCCGTAGAATAAGAGTCCTATTTTGACTTTGCATCTTAATTAGCCATAAAAGTACAACTTAATGCAAAAAAAAAATTATAATTATTTTTCTCAAATATTAAAATTTATGTAAAACAAAACGAATCTTACTATTTATATAAAAAAGTATTAAAAACTATATTAATTATTTTTTTAAATATTAAAATAAACATAAGTCACACTTGGTCATAATTATTTACAGTAAAAATGACAAACGTTATTACTTGAAAAAAAAAAAAATATATTAAGAGATAAATCTTTTTACAAGGTAGAGGTAGTAATAAATAATATTATATTTTTTTTATTCAACATTGCACAAAAACAACATCAACTGTATACTAAAAAATGTAATCAAAATCATAAATATCCTAAATTTTGACATATAGTCAAGAAAATTTAACATATAAAAATCATAATATGAAACTAAGAATTCAAATAATAATTTTTGTTATAAATATAAAAATCTAAAATATCAACATACTCATTCAGTCTAATTAGAACAACAACATTAATAATTTAATTTAAAATTCTTAATATTTGTATCAATTATCCAAAAATATGTTAATTAAACTAAATTATTTGAATGAGAGTCTTAATTATGAAACAACATTTTTACATTTAAACTCTATTTTAAAAAGAGTCTTTATTTTATAATAACTCTTTATTTTAAGGCTTAAATATAATTTATTACCCTAAACTATATGCCATATTCCACTTCGGTTATCCACCTTTCAATTTTGTCAATTAGATGATTGAACTATCAATTTTTTTCACTTTGGTTCAATTAAATGCATTACGTCATAAATTGATGGCGTGACTCGCTGACTAGACAAATTTATGCTGATGTGTATTAAAAAAAATTAAGTTTTCAAATTTTTTTATTATATTAGAGAGAAAAAATGTAAATAAACAAAAAATTATTAACAAAAAAATTATTTGTTTAAAACTATAAAATAATTTTGGATGTTTAAATGAATTTGTTGTTTTTATTAAACTTGATTTGAATGTATTGTATTTTAGTTAGTTATATATAGTAATTATCGATAATATAAAATCCTTAAAAAGTTATAGTATATAGTAATCGTTAATAATATTAAATACATAAAAAGAATTATTTACATTTTATAATTAATTATTTATCTTAAAATTATAAACTAGTTTAAAAGAATGGAGGTTTAAATATTTGTTTTAAAAATTATTTGTTTAAAACTGTAAAATTATTTGTTTAACCTTTATCAAATAATTTATTTGTTAATGATTTTTTGTTTATTTACATTTTTGCCCTCTAATATAATAAAAAATTTTGAAAACTTAATTTTTTTAGTACACATCAGCATGAATTTGTCTAGTCAGCGAGTCACGTCATCAATTTATGACGTGGCAGACTTAATTGAACCAAAGTGGAAAAAATTGATAGTTCAATCATCTAATTGACAAAATTGAAAGGTGAATAACCGAAGTGAAATATGACCTATAATTTAGGATAATAAATTATATTTAAGCTTTATTTTAATACACTTTTATCAAACGCTATTTTAAGTAAACAACAAAATTATGAAAAAAGGTCAAAAATAGCAAAACTTGTGTACAAACATTGGAGGCCCATAATTCGATTTTGGTGTTCAAGTTTAGGCTTAACTTGGAGTCCTCGTTCAAAATCAAAACATATTTCTCAAATGGGATCTGGCATCCAATAGCTTAATGCTTAAAAAAGGTTACAGCAGGTCAAAGTCGCACGGGCCAGGGCCCAAGGCCCAAACGCCGGCCCTTGGATCATGAAATCTTACCAATATATATTAGATCTATTATTTAGTAATGATCATATTCTATCACATTCTTTCAAGTATAATACTCGTGTTTTATAGTAATCTTAGGATACTGTTCTAGTAATATAATGTTGTAAATTATCAATAGTTCACATAATTTAATCACACCCATAAATACATTTCCCCTCCTATATTTGTACTTTTTTTGTAAGTAATCTCAACATTTAGATAATTTTGTTTGTTTGAGCGTTCAGTATTTTCAAGGATGAATTACATATTCTATTACATTTTTGAAAATAATTTCAACAATAGTGTACTCATAAAATATTTATACAATTAATGCATTTAAAGTTTTATTTACATAATTAGTGAACTTATTCTTCCTTTAATTTAGTTGTGTGATTTACACCTCACCCTTCCTCCACCTCATCCCCACCACTTAACTGCATATATAGAGAAAGAGATGAGGTAAACTGGGCATCGTATTCAATATATAGAAGATGATGAACAGTAACTAGTTTGATTTTATTTTTATTTTTTTTCCTTTCGTATGATATGAAATTTCTTTCTCTACAGATTTGGGTCTCATTTTTTGCGGAACAATGATGCGATTTGGGTTCTATCTCTGCAAAAGGGCGTTGGCTTGAGTTGGATTAGGCGATGAATTGTTGTTTGTTTACTTGTTTGATGTTAATGATGGATAGACATGCATAATGAATCCGAACCTGTATTGGAACCATAGCTTTCTATAATCCATATTCCTCTATCATATTCTTCTCTATAGTCTAACTGCGGGAAGTTGTAGTCGTAATAACAAAAGTTTGTATTCGTTGAATCGCAGCGTGGACAGGGTAGGTGTTCTAGTTTCGGCAGTGGTCCACCCATTTGGCTTGGTTTTGTGGGTCGTCGGTCACCGAATTTTATGGAGGAAGACATGAAGTTGGAGAGAGAGAAAAGTGAGATTAATTAAAAAACACAAATTGCTTACGAATTACGAGGCTTATTTGCAAAAAGCAAGCAGACTTTGAAAAGAGTTTGATATTTTCGATTAAATTAAAAGGCAGGCTTTGTTTGATAATTTTTTTATAGTGCAGTTGGTAGCCAAACATTTATACCAAGGTAACCAATTCAGTGTTATTAGGTTACCAATTTATTTTAAATGTGATGCAGTTGGTAGCCAAACGTTCATGTAGTTGGTTGCCAAACTTTCAGACCAAGGTAACTAATTCATACTGCAGGTGTGGATGTAGATTGATTACCTTGGTATAAAGGTTTAGTTACCTTGGTATAAAAGTTTAGTTACCTTTTTAAGAAGGTTTGGTTATCAACATTACATTACACATCAATCTCTTATCTCTTTCTTTTCTATGCAGTGTTCTTATTTTCCTTTGGATATGAAATTGGAATTGAAATTTAGGACATGAAGAAATTGTAAAAATCAAATATCCACGATTAAGGTTTTAATTTCGAATCCAGATTGTTGTGCGAAAGAGAGAGAAAAGGGCAGTGAAAGAGATGGAAAAGAATGATAAGGAATTACGGCAGAAGAATGTGAGGAAGAGGATTACGCAGAAGAGAATCATAGCTTTCTAAGAATATTTGAGGGAGATGAAGATTTGAATTTGAATTTGTTTTTGTTGTTAGATCAAAGATATTTGAATTATTAATTATGAAACTCCTTGATTTTAGGTTTCCTTATTATTGTGAATTGAATACTATACTAATTCCCTAAATTAAGAAATCTTAATTGCACTAATATTGTAAATAAATATGGGAAAGTTATTATTTTTGTAATTATTTTGGTGATGCACTAATAGTGTAATTACTTACTAAATGTTGTATATTATTGTAAAGGACCCTATTTTCAATACATGTAGAAAATATATATTATACCTCATAAACTTGAATAAGTTTAATCCGATCACATCTTACAGTGTTGAGCATACTGCCAAAACAAATCCGATTCTACTGGCTTTGCGTTAGATGAGTGTAACCCCGGGGCGCAGTACCGGCCCTGGGCTAAAGTCTAAGGTGTCTGGGCTTTAGGCCCACTAAAATTTATAAATTTTTAGGACCCTCAACAAATATTTGTGTTCTTCATAAATGATATTATTTCTTCAATATCATTATGTTGAAATATTGGTTTGAACTTTTTATCAAATTTGAAACTTTTTCATGTCGGGGTTACTATTCATGAGTTACTATTCACGAGTTATTATTCATGAGTTACTATTCACGAGTTACTATTCATAATTTACTATTCACGAGTTACTATTCACGATGGGTTACTATTCATGAGTTACTATTCATGAGTTACTATTCACTAGTTACTATTCATGGGTACTATTCACTAGAAAATTAGTTTCTTTTTCTAACCAAATTATAGTTGATTTATGAATATTACTCTGGAGATTAAAACTATATATTGATTATATTGATTTTATTATCATATATAACATTTTTATAACCCTGATGTTGAAATTCTCTTTCACTGGAGTGTAAAGATGGGTAGATTATTGGTATGATCCTTACTAGGGTTCTCTTTGGCTAGTAGTGAAAAGTTGAATTGTGACTGGTATGATCATGACCATTGAATTTATAATTGAATATCTTTAGCTTAAGTACAAAGGTGAATTGATCAACATGGTTATAATTATTGTTTATATAAATTCTGAAATGATTATATATTTCTTTGAGATATGAATATCTTTGGCCCATAGTACAAAGATGACTTATTGATGAATATCTTTGGCCCGTAGTGCAAAGATGAATTATTGATGAATATCTTTGGCATGTAGTGCAAAGATGACTTGTTGATGAATATCTTTGGCCCGTAATGCAAAGATGAATTTATTAGTATGATTATGAACAGGAACTGTGATTTGGTATAACCATGATATTTGATGTTTCAGGTAAAGACAGGTGATGAAAATTATCTTCGTCTTGGATACGAAGAGGAATTTAGAACCACAATTATGATTATGAGTTATTCACATGATTGTGGAAAGGAATTGTTGATTGATGTTACGGGGAATAAAACATTGTTGGTGGACTTTTAACATGGAAAGATAATAGACTTTATGGTCTATTTGACTCTTCTAATGGATTGCTTCGTTCACCGCAACTATACTATAGTTGAAAAGTTTTATCATCTACCATATGTTCTAAATCTACGATTTATTCTTTGTTGAAGGCTATTGATAATTTATTTATCTTTAGTCATGATATTCTTTATTGAGCTAGTTGTCTTTCACCCTTTTTTCACAATTCCTTTCGGGTAATAAAAGTGTAGTTGGACCAACGGTGAATAACAAGGGAATAGAACGGTGGTCTATAGATGTTGAGGGTGAGGTGAATTTAACTTGGAAGGGTGTTTTGCCACTATCATACAAGATGTCTAATGACATACAACCTCGTGTCATCATAAGACATGGTTGTGCTCATCCACTTGAAAGAGTATATTTACAAGCACTACTATATAATCTTGGCGTTTGTTTGGAGTATAATTCCCAATTAGAGACAAAAGGAGATAATGATATGTCAAGAGAAGACTCACCATTGGGAAGAATATGATAATAATCTTCTTGTTTTTCTTTGGGGTCTATTAGAACCACGAGGATAATTACGTGGCTATATGATATCTATCATAACTTAGGCGCTTACGGCCTCCCATGTCGAAGGTTTCCTTGAGCACTTCCCAAAGATTCTAATTTCTAAAACAGTTTTTGACTGTACATTTATGTAAGGTGTCATGGTGACGTGCTATACAAGTTGGTGTCCAGAGTCACAGTTGGTATATTTTAGTATCAAAACTCACAACATATGTGTTGTTGTAATTTGCACGACAATTGTTGTAATAAAGTTGTAGTTGTTTTTACATACCATGTATTTGGCGACTCGAGAATGGGTTGGGTGATGTATACCTATTTTGGGGCGTCACGGTTGGTATCGAGCTTAGGGATATGATCTCATGGAGATCGGGATTAGAACTAGGAGGAGAGATGAGTAAATCCTTCGTTGAGTGTGTCCTACCTAAGCTTATTTGTTGGTCGATAATAATATCGGGATATTATGTGATATGTTAATTTGTTAAATTAACCTTTGTTTTTGAAGTTTGTATTCTAGAATGATATCTCAAATACGGAGATGAGCGATGGAGAAATCATGATGACGGGAAAGATGGAATCTGAAATGAAAGCAAGTATTCTCAACTCTTTGAAATACCAGTGCACGATATATTTCGGGGACGAAATTTCATAAGGAGGGGAGATTGTAAGACCCCAAATTTTATGAAATAAAAGTATTCAATTTTTCTTATAATTACTATTCAGTAAATGGTTAAATTGATAAAAGTTTAAAGTTAAGGGTGATATATGTAAATTTTTCAAAATAAGCAAGTGGTTATAAAATACTTATTTCTATCGGGGAATATTCGTTTGGTCGTGAAATATTCTTTCTGTCGGGGAATATTCATACGACGATGCAGCTTTTTGTGGGCCCCATAACGGAAAGCAATTGGATGAAGAAAACGACAAGTATAAGTTGTTTAAAAATAACGGCGTAGTTATTCACAGATTATCTTTGTTGGAATACCCGTGGTTGAAACACGATGTCTGGCGTTGTTGCTTGAAGAAGATAGCACGCAGATTGCACCAATTATTGATTCTTACATAAGAAGGCACTACTCGATAATTATTACGATAATTCTTTATTCGATATTTTATTGATTCAATAATTCTTTGCGTTGATATTTTATATTCTTTATTGTTTTAATAATTGTCACTACTGCGATTTTTTCCATTATCGAAGAAATAATTCATATTATTTTAATAATATTATTAGATAGCATTATTGGCAATGTCTAGAAAGTTCTATCTAAGGAGAGGTTTGGTCACCTAATTGCTTGTATTTAGTAAGGAAAAATTCTTCTTGAAAGCCCTCTTTCCTGGAATGGCACAGTTGCCAATATCTTGTGATTACGTAATATTATTTGTGAATAATTAATTATTGATTTATATGATGAGGAAAATATTGATTTTATGTGGATATAGATGGAGAAAATTTTTAAAGTGATAATTGTTGAAAATTGATATTTTATCTTTTCTTATAAAATAATATTTTATTATATTATTATAATATAATAATGATGATATTTTTACAATGAATGTGTGATATATGAGTATATGAGGAGGAAGAGTATTTTTGTTGCATTAAATGATTAACACATATTTTGTGTGTCGGTGGACCCCATTTCTTGATTGAAATTTGATTATAGCCTGTAAAATCGTCCGTTTATGAATTTCGGTCAATTTTTGTTTGGAATTTGGAAAAAATTTCTTCTGCAAAGTTGTAGAGAATTGAATTTCCTATAAAAGGTCTCAAGATTCGAATTTTCTGACAAAAGGGCTATTTATTATGAATTATTGAAATTCCGAAGTTCCGAAATAATTGATTTTTGGGAGTTTTAGTTAATTATTTTGAGAAAAACGTTTTTTGTATTTTTTTTGGACATCATTAACATGTGTGGCTGGTGTTTTTGACCAAAAGGTGGGCTAAGGAAAATTTGTATAATTATATTAATATTATATTCAATTTTCTGCTTTGGTGTTCTAAGCATTTTCCTATAAATAGGGTCTTGGGTTAAATTGAAAATCACACCGTAAACTGAAGTTTTCTCTATTTCTATCTCTATATTATCGAGTGTATTCTTGTGAGTATTTTGATATCTTGAGTGTTTCTATCTCTGGTGCAAGTTAGTTTCGTTATTACAGTCAAAAATCTTTGCTTTCTTTTGAGGTAAGGGATAGTAAGGGATTGTAAGGTCGTAAAGGAGATTATTTTCTTCATAAATGATATTATTTCTTTAATATCATTATGTTGAAATATTGGTTTGAACTTTTTATCAAATTTGAAACTTTTTCATGTCGGGGAGTTCTTTTCATGAGTTCTTATTCACGAGTTATTATTCATGAGTTCTTATTCACGAAGTTCTTGTGGCGCCCCAAAATAGGTATACATCACCCATTCTCGACGAGTTGTCAATACATGGTACAAAAACAACTACAACTTTATTATTACAACAAGAAATCTGTGAGTTTGAATACAAATATTATCTTCAGACAATATCTATACTCAAATAAATCCTCATCACATTTATTGATACATTATTTTATAAAAATAGTGAGGACTACTAAACAACTCTCTCTAGAACCTTCATTCCACACCACCGACTAAGACTTCGCTATATTCTCGCCTCCGAGAAGAAAAAATGGAACAAAAAGGAAAAGGGTGAGCTCAACTAGCCCGAAGAAAGAATATTATGACTAAGATAATATACAACAAATTATCATTAGTCTTGAACAGGAAAAAATCTAATAGAATACAATAGACAACAAGTTTTAAATAAATATTCGCAGCGAAAATAATAATTCATTAGAAGAGTTAAGTAGAGAATGCAAACTACTATCTTCATGTATGAATTTAAAAGTTCATCGCTCATCTTTTATCCTCAGTAACATCAATCAATATATATCCGGAATCAAATATTCATCTTTTTACACTACAGGCCAAAAGATATTCATCGATTAGTCATGTTCATCTAAACACTGTTCATCTCTCGCACTACGGGCAAAGATATTCATCGAAATCATTCATCTTTTGCACTACGGCCAAAGATATTCCATAATATCATCATTTAAGATCGAGGATGATGAAAAATATTTTTAAAGAACGAATCCGGTGAAACAAAATGACAAGGATTAAGGATTAAAGATTAAGTACTTTGTTTTATCCACGTCCAAAAATACCTCAAAAATAATCATAGTGGTGTAAAATTCAAGAATGATCAAAACATGGATACAATCAAAGCTAGTATCCGAATAGATATTTTTTAGACGAAAAGGAAAATTTTCATTTTCAATGAATAATGCCGTATTCGTGAATAGTATCGTATACGTGAATAGTGCCGTACACGTGAATAGTAACTCTGACACCAAAAGTTCCAAATTTAATAAAAATTTCAGATCAATATTTCAATATAATGATATTGAAGAAATAATATCATTACGAAAAAAAATATCTCTTACCTCAAAAGATTAGTACTTCTAGCTAGAATACTGGTATAGTGCTGAAGGGAACTTGCACCGTATAACAATACTCAAAGTATAAAAATCCTCACAAGAATACGCTCAATATATATAGAGAGAAATAGAGAGAAAACTTCAGTTTCTGGTGTAATTTTCAATTCTAACCTAAGCACCCTATTTATAGGAAAATGCTTAGAACACCAAAGCAGAAAATTTATTAAAATAATTTTATTTAATAAATATTCAAGCCCACTTCCCAAGAATCCGAATTCAGCTCATTTACCACACATGTGGGCTTGCAAAAAACGTTTTTCATGAATAAAACAATTAAAACCTTCAAAAATCAATTATTTCGGAACTTCGGAACTTCAATAATTTATAATAAATAGCTCTTTTGTCAGAAAAATTCGAAACTTAAGAGTTGTCATAGGAAATTCTATTATTTACAACTTTGTAGAAGGAAGTTTTTCCAAATTCCAAACAGAAATTGACAGAAATCTATAAACGGACGATTTTACATGCTATAATCAAATTTCGATCGAATAAATGGGGTCCAATTGACATGTTTAACATGTTTTAAACATTTATTGCAACAAAAATACTCTTCCTCCTCGTATACTCATATATCCCACATTCGTTGTAAAAATATCACCATTATTATATTATTAAAATATAATAATATATATATATTTAAATTAATTATTTTATCAGAAAAAGATAAAATTTCAATTTTCAACAATTGTCACATTAAAAATTTTCTCCATCTATATCCACATAAAATCAATATTTTCCTCATCATATGAATCAATAATTAATTACTCACAAATAATATTACAGAATCACAATATTGACAACCAGGTAGTTCCCAGGAAAGAGGTGGCTTTCCAATAAAATTTCTCCTTCTTCGACACGCAATTAGGTGACCAAACCTCTCCTTAGATGTAACTTTCTGAACATTGCCAATAATGTTATCTAATAATATTATTCGGATAATATGAATTATTGCTTCGATAATGAAAAATCTTTGTGTAATGACAATTATCAAAACAACAAAGAATATAAAATATCAACGCACAATTATTAAATCAATAAAATAAAATCTTTGAGCGATAATTCATCAGTAACCATTATTGAGTAGTGCCTTCTTACGTAGGAATCAATAATTGGTGCAATACTGAGTAATTCTTGTGTTTTAACCACCGAGTATTTTAACAATATTAATAAAGAACAACTATGCCGTTATTTTTAAACAACTTATATTTGTCGCTTTCTTCATCCAATCGCTTTTACATTATGGGGCCCACATATGATATCATGGCTAGTCGTCTTTAATATTCCCAAAAGATGCGAATATTCCTCGACCAAACGAATATTCCCAGACAACAATGAATATTTTATAACCACTTATTATTTTTGAAATATTTGCGTATTTTACCCATAACTATCCACATTAATAAAATCAACCCTTACTATTTCAAAATAATAAATAGAAAATTAAATTTCATTAATAATAAGTTGGGGTCTTACACCTCCCTCCTTATGAAATTTAGATCCTCGAAATTGACGTCACGTACTGTGTTTGAAAAGGTGAGGATACCTCGCTTTCATTTTCGCTTTCCAATTCCCAGTCATTTCTCTATAGCATGATTCCTCCACGTAACTTTATCTTGTGGTATGACCTTTGTCGTAGGACATGCTCCTTCCTATCCAAAATCTTGGCAGTACCTCTTCAGACGTTAAGTCTTGGTTATCTCGTCCGGTTCTAACTCTATAACGTGATTTGGGTCTTTCACATATTTACGAAGCACAGATATATGAAAAACATTATGAACACGAGACATACTTGGAGGTAACGCAAGTCTATAGGCTACATTACCTACTCGGTCAAGAATTTAAAATGGAACAATAAATCGTGGATTGAGCTTTTCTCTCTTCCCAAATCTTGTAACTCCCTTCCATGGGGCAACACACAACAATACATGATCCCCAATACTAAATTCTATGTTCTTTCGATGAAGATCCGCATAACTCTTTTGTCGATCTTGTGCCGTTTGTATACGTTGTCGAATTATTTGGATCTTTTCCGTAGTCATACGTACCAACTCGGGTCCCAACAATGTTGCTTCACCCACCTCGTCCCAACATACTGGAGAGCGACACTTCCGTCCATACAATGCTTCAAATGGGCCACACCTATATCTTGCTCGATAATGTTGTTGTAGGAGAATTCCACCAATGGTAAATACTTATCCCAATCGCCTCTTGAAGTCTAGGACACGAGTCTTAATAAATCTTCAAGAGTTTGAATAGTCCTCTCGATTGTCCGTCTGTTTGAGGATGGTATGCCGAATCCCAATCGTAAATCCGCGCCCATAGCGTTTTGCAAGCTAACCCAAAATCTTGAAGTGAATCTTGGGTCACGATCCAAACTATGGATCTTGGCATGCCATGCAACCTCACAATCTCATTTACATATATACTAGCAAAGACGTTCAAGGAATAAGTCTCCTCAGATCGGCAAGAAATGAAAGCGGACTTGGTTAATCTATCAACAATAACCCAAATAGCATTGATGCCTTGAGAAGCCGTAGGAAGACCCAGTGAATGAAATCCATGGTAATGTGTTCCCCACTTCCATTTCGAATCTCAAGTGGTTGCAGAATCGACCCTTTAGGTACTAGATGCTCCGCTTTACACGTTGACAAGTTAAACACATCGAGATAAACTTTGCAATCTCTCTCTTCATATTGTTCCACCAAAATGTATGTCGAAGATCACGATACATTTTAGTACCTCCGGATGGATTGCAAATGGTGTATTGTGTGCCTCCATCATAATCTTGTACTTCAAATCGTAGTCGTTAGAACACAAAGTCTAGAGTGGACTCAAGTATTCCCTCTTCATCAATTCTCGCTTCCGGAATAGCTCCTCCTTGTACTTTCTTCTTCATACGCATTAGCTCCGGGTCGGTGGCTTGAGCAACCTTAACTTTTTCTATTAAAGTTGGCTCTATGCGTATACTTGACATCATCGCACTCATTCCTGCATATGATCTTCTACTCAACGCGTCAGCTACCACGTTCGCTTTTCCAGGATGGTATTGAATAGTGTGGTCGTAATCTTTCAACAACTCAAGCCAACGTCGTTGCCGCATGTTGAGTCCCTTTTGCGTGAAGAAATATTTGAGGCTTTTATGGTCTGAATATATCTCCACTTTCTCCCCGTATAGATAGTGCCTCCAGATCTTTAGCGCAAAAACGACTGCTGCCAACTCTAGATCATGAGTAGGATAATTCCTCTCATACTCTTTAAGTTGTCGCGAGGCATAGGCTATGACTTTCCCACGTTGCATGAGAACACATCCTAACCCTTTGCCCGAAGCATCGCTGTAGATAACAAATCCATCCGTGCATCGATGGTATTGTTAACAGTCTTAAAATAAGTCTCTCTTAAGCTCTTGAAACTCTTCTCGCATTCCTCGCTCCAAACGAACTTTGTATCCTTCCGAGTTAGCTGAGTTAATGGAGTAGCGATTCGAGAAAACCCTTCCACGAATCTCCGATAATAACTAGCTAAGCCCAAAAAAGCACGTCTTGATCATTTGTCTTCTATTGCTCTAACTTTGTATTGCTTCAATCTTCGCAGGATCAACGGATACTCCATGTTTTGACACCACGTGCCCAAGGAATGCTACTTCCTCCGAAAACTCGCATTTCTTCACTTGGCATATAGTTTGTTTTCACGAAGCCTTTGGAGTACCAGCTTCAAATGGTGCTCATGATCTTCACGACTTTTAGAATATATGAGGATGTCATCAATAAATACAACAACGAATTGATCCAAATAATCCTTGAATACTCGGTTCATCATATCCATAAAAGCCGCAGGAGCATTAGTCAATCCGAAAGACTGACTAAGAATTCATAATGCCCATACCGAGTTCTCGAAGGCGCGCGCTTTTGGAATATCCTCGATTCTAATCTTCATTGATGATATCCGAGCGAATCGATCTTTGAAAAGAATTGTGCTCCTTGCAATGGTCAAACAGGTCATTAATACGAGGTAGTGGATACCTATTCTTGATGGTGACATGGTTCAATTCCCGATAATCAATACAAGTCGCATTTACGAATAAAATAGGAGCACCCCAAGGAGATTTACTAGACGAATGAAACCGATGTCCAACAATTCTCAGAGTTGGAACTTTAACTCCCTGAAGTTCAATAGAGCCATTTGATATGGGGTTTTAGAAATGGGCTTTGTATCAGGGTTCAAGATCAATAAAGAATTTAACTTCACGCTACGGGGTAGGCCGGGAAGTTCTTTGGGAAATCGTCGGGAAAGTCAATAACAACAGAATATTATTCAAATTTGGCGTGTCTTTATTCAAATCCATAACATGGGCTAAGAAAGCTTGACATCCGTTTTCAATAAACGAATAGCTTTATGATTAGATATGATGATGATTGATTTTAATGGTTTAGTTGCTTGAATTCGTGCAATAGGGTTGGTTAGGAATATGAAAACTAACAACCTTACGAAAACAATCAATTTTGGCATGATGAGTAGTTAACCAATCAATCCCTAAAATCATATCAAAAGCAAGTATCTTTAAAGAGATAAGGTCAATGTAAGGTGATGGTGCCAACTTGAATCAAACAAGATTTATAAGCGATGGATGTGATGAAAGTTTCTCTAACGGAGTTTCCACAGATAGGTCAAAGTCTAATTTCTCCGAGTCAAGTTTAAACGTTGAGCACAAGCAAGAGAGATAAATGAATGGGTATGACGATCAAGTAAGGTATAAACTTCGCAAGAATTTATAAATAGCTTACCCGTGATTACCTTGTTTGGGTTCCTCGCATTTTGACCATCACAACAAATGCTCTTCAGAACCGTTGACCTTGACTTTTACGACATGGTCTTTTGAGTCACCGTCCCCGTTGAACTAGGTTTCGCTACCGTACAATCTCGAGCGATATGTCCTTCCTTTCCATAATTATAACATACCTTGAACTGTTGTGGCGCGGTTGACCGATATGTCCTCTTTCCGCTTTTATAAAGATATAATGGGTGGTCTTTCTCCTCCTTGGAACCGATTCTTCTTTGCATCGTCTTCACATAGTCGTTATTAAATCTCCTCTTTTTAAAATCTCCTCCTGATTCGCTTCTCCTATTTTCATGGCCATGATTACCACCAGAATGGTTACCATTTTTGTCCGTCTTTTTCTTTCTCCACTGGTTATCGTTGTTTTGTTGACTGCTATCTCTGGTATGATCCTGATTGGGGTCCCTCGGTTGACCGTGACTCGTTATCTCGCTCTAATAATTGAGCCATGTTTACAACATCCTGATAGAGAAAAAATTTATGAGAAATGAGATATTGTCGTATCTGGGTTTCAAACCTCTCGAAACATCCGCGTTATCGTTCCTCATTCTCCACCAAATGAGGTGCAAACTCGGATAACTCGCAAACTTTGCCTCGCCTTTGAGATACCGTCATGTTGTTCTTTCTAATCGATGAACTCCACTTCCTTCATACGACGAACACTTTCAAGAAAGTATTTGTCATTAAATAGTTTCAAACGTCTCCCAAGACATCTTTGAGTCTTGGTTTGGATGGAGTGCGCTTCACGACTCCCACCATGAGTCCGCCTTCGCCATACGGAACATAAAGGTGGCGAATGGAACCTTCGTTTCTTCCGTGCATCCCAAGACATCGAATATCTTGGTAATTTGCTTGACCCATGTTTTCGCCACGATCGGATCTGGATTTCCCTTAAATTCGGTGGTCCCAACTCTTTGAATCGTTGGTTGTGATAACCCGTGAATTCTTATCATTTCCTCCTGTATTTTGAACACGAGTCTTCCTCGTCGATTTTGCATGAATCGCAATAAGCTTCTAAACATTGCATCGTTCATCGTCGATCGGTGGTGTTGTTCACGGGAGGAACATTGCCGACCATTGCACGTTCTCCTCGTTGGTGAGTATAAGGCGTCTCCACTGGTCTCATTTCCATTGTTAATATTCTCAATCAACATTCTCAAATCTTTGTCATAAAACAAGGGTTAATTAAGAAATCAATATATCACATAATATCCCTATATAATCTTGACCAACTATCAAATAAGCTTAGGTAGGACACCTTTAGCGAATGATTTACTTTCGTCTCTCTCTCTAGTTCTATTTCCCGATCTCCGCCAGAGATCATATCCTAAGCTCGATACCAACCGCGTATACGCCCCCAAAATAGGTATACATCACCCATTCTCGAGTTGTCAATACATGGTACGAAACAACTACAACTTTATTATTACAACAAGAAAACTGTGAGTTTGAATACAAATATTATCTTCTGTACAATATCTATACTCAAATAAATCCTCATCACATTTATTGATACATTATTTTATAAAAATAGTGAGGACTACTAAACAACTCTCTCTAGAACCTTCATTCCACACCCCACTGCATCGCTTATATTCTCGCCTCTCGAGAAAAAAAATGGAACAAAAAGGAAAAGGGTGAGCTCAACTAGCCCAATAAAGAATATTATGACTAAGATAATATACAACAAATTATCATTAGTCTTCAACAGGAAAAAAATCTAATAGAATACAATAGACAACAAGTTTTAAATAAATATTCGCATGAAATAATAATTCATTAGAAGAGTTAAGTAGAGAATGCAAACTACTATCTTCTATGTATGAATTTAAAAGTTCATCGCTCTATCTTTTATCCCCGTAACATCAATCAATATATATCTGGAATCAAATATTCATCTTTGCCACTACAGGCCAAAGATATTCATCATTAATTCATGTTCATCTAAACACTGTTCTCATCTTTGCACTACGGGCCAAAGATATTCATCGAAATCATTCATCTTTTACTTTCTACAGCCAAAGATATTCCATAATATCATCATTTAAGACCGAGGATGATGATGAAAATATTTTTTTAAAAGCGAATCCAAAGAAAACAAAATGACAAGGATTAAGGATTAAAGATTCGTACTTTGTTTTATCCACGTCCAAAAATACCTCAAAAATAATCATAGTGGTGTAAAATTCAAGAATGATCAAAACATGGATACAATCAAAGCTAGTATCCAGAATAGATATTTTAGACGAAAAGGAAAATTTTCATTTTTCAATGAATAATGCCGTATTCGTGAATAGTATCGTATACGTGAATAGTGCCGTACACGTGAATAGTAACTCTGACACCAAAAGTTCCAAATTTAATAAAAATTTCAGATCAATATTTCAATATAATGATATTGAAGAAATAATATCATTACGAAAAAAAATATCTCTTACCTCAAAAGATTAAGTATTTACTTAGAATCTTTGGTATAGTCTTTGAAGGAACTTGCACCGTATAACAATACTCAAAGTATAAAAATCCTCACAAGAATACGCTTTCGATATATATATAGAGAGAAATAGAGAAAACTTGAGTTTACGGTGTAATTTTCAATTCTAACCTAAGCACCCTATTTATAGGAAAATGCTTAGAACACCAAAGCAGAAAATTTATTAAAATAATTTTATTTAATAAATATTCAAGCCCAATTCCCAAGAATTCGAATTCAGCCCATTTACCACACATGTGGGCTTGCAAAAAACGTTTTTCATGAATAAAACAATTAAAACCTTCAAAAATCAATTATTTCGGAACTTCGGAACTTCAATAATTTATAATAAATAGCTCTTTTATCAGAAAAATTCAAAACATACGAGTTTTCATAGGAAATTCCATTATTTACAACTTTGTAGAAGGAAGTTTTCCAAATTCCAAATGAAATTGACCAAAAATCTATAAACAGACGATTTCACAAAGTATAATTAAATTTCAAATAATAAATGGGGTCCACCGAGCATGTTTAACATGTTTTAAACATTTATTGCAATAAAAATACTCTTCCTCCTCAGTATACTCATATATCCCACATTCGTTGTAAAAATATCACCATTATTATACTATTAAAATATAATAATATATATATATATTTAAATGAATTATTTTATCGAGAAAAAGATAAAATTTTAATTTTCAACAATTGTCACAATAAAAATTTTTTCCATCTATATCCACATAAAAATCAATATTTTCCTCATCATATGAATCAATAATTAATTACTCGTAAATAATATTACGTAATCACAATATTGACAACCGTGTAGTTCCTGTGAAATAGGGGCTTTCCAATAAGAATTTCTCCTCTCACAGCGCAATTAGGTGACCAAACCTCTCCTTGATGTAACTTTCTAGACATTGCCAATAATGTTATCTAATAATATTATTCAGATAATATGAATTATTGCTTCGATAATGAAAAATACGTGTAATGACAATTATTGAAACAACAACAAATATAAAATATCAACGCAACAATTATTAAATCAATAAAATAAAATATCTTGAAGAATTATCAGAACCATTATTGAGTAGTGCCTTTCTTACGTAAGAATCAATAATTGGTGCAATACTGGTGTCTTCGTGTTTTTAACCCATAGAGTATTTTAACAATTAATAATAAAGAATAACTACTACGTTTATTTTTAAACAATTTATATTTGTCGCTTTTCTTCATCCAATCGCTTTCCAGTTATGGGGCCCACACATCGCATACTTGGCAGCATTTAATATTCCCAAACAATATTTAATATTCCACGACCAAACGAATATTCCCTTACAACAATGAATATTTTATAACCACTTGTTTATTTTGAAATATTTAAGTATTTTACCCATAACTATCCACATTAATAAAATCAACCCTTACTATTTCAAAATAATAAATAGAGAAAATTAAATTTCATTAATAATAAGTTGGGGTCTTACAACCTCCCCTCCTTATGAAATTTCGTCCTCGAAATTGACGTACGTACATGGTGTTTCGAAAAGGTGAGGATACCTCGCTTTCATTTCCATTTCAATTCCTGTGTCATTTCTCTATAGCATGATTCCTCCACAGAACTTTAACTTGTGGTATGACCTTTGTGCGTAGGACATGCTCCTTCCTATCCAAAATCTTGACAGGTACCTCTTCGTACGTTAAGTCTTCGGTTATCTCGTCCGGTTCTAACTCTATAACGTGGTTTGGGTCTTTCACATATTTACGAAGCACAGATATATGAAAAACATTATGAACACGAGACATACTTGGAGGTAACGCAAGTCTATAGGCTACATTACCTACTCGGTCAAGAATTTGAAATGGAACAATAAATCGTGGATTGAGCTTTCCTCTCTTCCCAAATCTTGTAACTCCCTTCCATGGGGCAACACGCAACAATACATGATCCCCAATACTAAATTCTATGTCCTTTCGATGAAGATCCGCATAACTCTTTTGTCGATCTTGTGCCGTTTGTATACGTTATCGAATTATTTGGATCTTTTCCGTAGTCATACGTACCAACTCGGGTCCCAACAATGTTGCTTCACCCACCTCGTCCCAACATACTGGAGAGCGACACTTCCGTCCATACAATGCTTCAAATGGGCCACACCTTATACTTGCTCGATAATCATTGTTGTAGGAGAATTCCACCAATGGTAAATACTTATCCCAATCGCCCTTAAAGTCTGTGACACGAGTCTTAATAAATCTTCAAGAGTTTGAATAGTCCTCTCTGATTGTCCGTCTGCTTGAGGATGATATGCCGAATCCCAATCAATAATCCGTGCCCATAGCTTTTTGCAAGCTAACCCAAAATCTTGAAGTGAATCTTGGGTCACGATCCGAAACTATGGATACTGGCATGCCATGCAACCTCACAATCTCATTTACATATATGATAGTAATCTTCTTATTTTTTTTTGGGGTCTATTGGGTCAACCAAGGATAATTCTGTGGCCATATGATATCTATCATAACTTAGACGCATGGCCTCCCATGTACGAAAGTTTCCTTGAGCACTTCCCAAATATTCTAATTTCTAAAATAGTTTTTGACTGTACATTTATGTAAGGTGTCATGGTGATGTGCTATCCAAGTTGGTGTCCAGAGTTACAGTTGGTATATTTTAGTATCAAAACTCACAACATATGTGTTGTTGTATTTTGCACGACAATTGTTGTAATAAAGTTGTAGTTATTTTCTGTACCATGTATTTGGCGACTCAGAATGGGTTGGGTGATGTATACCTATTTTGGGGGCGTCACACGTGACTTCTTCTCTCTCTTCTCATCTATAACAACTGCAGTTATATATATATATATATAACCAAACCATAGCCACCGTCGTCACTTTCACGTCTGGCCCAATTAAGCCGGTCACCGAAAAACTAGGGGCAATGGCTGTGATTCACTGGGAGTTCACCGGAGAACTAGGAAGACAACAACATGGCTCAGCCTTCCCGACGAGAGCAATGGCTGATCTGCATCTAGTATACTTAGTAACACCCATTAATGTTGATGTTGAGCGAGATTGGGAATTGTATTACGAAAGATTTATGGAGTTGTCTCCCTCGATCGGTAAAATTCTCTCTTACTCATTGTTAGGGTTCAATGTCTAAATAGGAAAATAAACAATGTCGGGTGATAATTATTGCATGCTACTTACGAAATCATTCTACCGGAACTTTAGTGTATCCTTTTAATACATTCAATTAGTTCTTTCATATATCTTTACCTATAAATGGTCTTTTTTAAATTGTAAGTATTCACCTACAATATCACTCTTACAGGGCAAAGATGAACCAAACCTTCATATCTAGGTAACCAAACTGTCATATCAAAGTAATCAATCAACCTCCAAACTTTAAATTTTTTCTTAGTACAATTGGTTACCAAACCTTCAGATCAAGGTAACCAAAACTTCGTACCAAGGTAACAAAACCTTCATAACAAAGTAACTAATTCACATCCACACCTTTAGTTTTTTCATAGTGCAGTTGGTAACCAAACCTTCAGACCATGGTAACCAATTCAATTTTATCAAGTTACCAATTTCGTTTGAATGTGATGCAGTTGGTAACCAACCATTCATTCAAAGGTAACCATTTTATTATTTATGAGTAACAAAGTATTTATAAAAAAAATTCAGAACATTAATAGTTACATTTATTTATTTTTAAATTTTTTGTAGGCTTAAATCTTCTTCTTATTCTCATTGGCGTTTTGGACAACGAAAATTCGCGGCGGTGTAGCGGCGGACTATTATTTCAAGTGTATGTGAGGGAGATGAAGATTTGAATTTGAGTATTTAAATTTGAATTATTATTTTGAATTTGAATTTATTTTTGTTGTTAGATCCAAATATTTGAATTTGAATTATAGCAGTTATTTGTCATTGACTTTAGGTTTCCTTATTAATGTGAATTGTACTATTTTTATAATAATTACCTTCTTTTTGTAATTATTTAGTTGATGCACTTTTCTAGAAAATACTTTCTATTTGTTGTATACTTATGTAAAGGACCCAAAAATTTATTAAATGAAATAGGCTCAAATCTCAATGGCAGACTTGTATTTTTTCGTATTGATGCTCTTTTGTTCAAGAAAAATTCTTAATTTTTTTTTATATCTATCTTAATAGCAATTCATAAAAGGCTCATTTTTTTGTTGTCGATTTAGGCCCTTAAAAACTTAGGGTCGGCCCTGCCAGGGCGAACACTGAGTCTAACCCCGGGGCGAACACTGCAATACCCACGTCACCACCCTTAACGCACGATTGCAACTGAGAGGTCGTGGATGGCTTTGATACCACTTGCTACAAATCATGGGACAGCTACACAAATGAAATACCTTGCAATTAGTTTGGTTCTTGTTAAGCTTCTGAAAGGTGCTCACCTTATTTCAGACTCCCGGCCTACAGTTTTGTTGACTGATTATTTTAATTTTTTATATTTCCTTTTGAATATCAAGGTTTCAAGTCTTTCAGTGAAGTGAATTCTTGTGTAGGCACTAGAAAACTTAGGAGGTGAGGAAAACAAGTCTGTCAACACTTCCACTTGAACATAAACATCTATCCTACTTGCCTTTTGTATATTACCATTACCATTGTCATGTCTTGTATTAATCGTATCTAAATATTTTCTTTGGAGTTCTCTTAATCAATTGAAATAACTTTGGTTTTGTAATCAAGTACAACAATCTCATTTTATAACCACTCCAATATTTTATATATATGCATGACTATTAAGATATTAATAATGTAGTAATTTTTATTAAGTAATCTTTGTTCTTCATTATTAATTGTGTTATATATTGCACCTTATTTTATACTTTTGTGACTTATAATATGTCATATTTGAGTTTGATGAAATTCATCTGTGGACATAATTTAAGTAAGTATAAAAGGTGTAAATTAATGTCCTCAACGTGGAGAATAAAAGAGAATTTTATTTGATTTGTGTAGAAATCATTTGATTAGTGTCTATAGTGAGACATTTAATAAAGTGCAAAATTGTTTGATAAAAACTATTTTTCCTTAGTTCCATTTAACATAAGTCTATTTTATTTTTTGGAACAAAAGAAAAATATTGAGTGCTAATTCTAATTAACCACTACATTAATACTAACTAGTATGTAACTTACATATTTATTAATCTAGTATGTAACTTACATATTTAGTATTAATAAGTATGGTTAAATATAGAATTAAATAATATATTATGTAACTTACATATATGTATGTATATATATATATATATATATATATATATATGTTGATATATATACATAAGATGAGATATATGTATAAGTTTTTTAAAAATATATAATTTTGCACGCATGTATTTTTCAATCTTTTCTAATATTTCTACAAACAATTAACTACTACAAAGTAGTGTTCTATTGGAATTTTCTGTGAATTGCTATCACAAATAATTCACCAAGGCTTGACATATATCTTGGAGGTATATCGTCTGTAACCCTTAGCAAACTGATCGTGGTGGGGGAGATAAAGACCTTAAGGACAGAGATCACCCGTGTCATGTCTTCAACAATAATTTTGACTCTACTAAACTACGATTCTAACAATCTTAAGGTCTTTAAAGTATTTGTTAGTCATGATTTTGGTGAGATGGAAGACAACACGGTTTTCAAAGATAAGTGCCATTTTTCTTGTATCTATTTTATCAATGGAATTTTTATGATAATTAGTAATATATTGAGATATTAAACTAATTATTTTTATTGATAATTCATGTTAGAAGATGGATTGTGGAGAAAAATGAAAGTTAAAAATATTACAATTTATATGTTTGTAAATTGATGCGGAGAGGATGAAGAGTGATCATCATGGAAAAACACCAAATGTTGATGTTTAGAAATCTTTCTGAAAAGATTATGTCGTTCTTCGAATTTAATTTCAAAAGGTGTGTTTTTTAACATTAGCCTTTATTTTTATAAATGATAATTGTGTATCATTTTGTATGTGTATATACTTGAAAGTATATGTTTTATGTATTATATCATGTGTAGATGATATTGTATGTTTGAGTATTATTTTACTTACATATATTTTGTTGTAATAAATTAATTAATTAGTTTTGTGAGATAAGAAAAGTAATTAAATTTTTTGTTCATGATGGATTAAATTTAATTTTATGCATATATATATTTTGGTTGTAATATTTTATGAGTAGATAAAATATTATGATGTGTGTGTATATATGTATGAAATTTGAGACAATTATTTTTCTTATACACTAATTGAGATTAATTTATTATGAGAAAGTTGTAGCAAAATTTGAGAAGTTTACTTGTCTCTATGTATAACAAATTAGTTGTAAATTAATTTATTTTGAGAATAAAGTAAATTTATGTTCTTCTTGAACAAAATTATGCATATAAATTTGAGGTGATATTTAGTGTGTAATATTTCTTGGTATTTGTATGCATGAATTTTGAGATAGATTAATTTGTTTGTGGATAATAAATTAATTATAAACTAATAGTTAGAAGAGATATTGTAGAAGTAGATTTGGTTAAAGTAAATCTTATATACAATATGATTTTGATGTTGAGAAAACACTTAGAAATGATATTCGTAGTATTTTTGGGATAATCATAATTAGTATAGTGGGGGATTGTTATATATTGCACCTTATTTTATACTTTTGTGACTTATAATATGTCATATTTGAGTTTGATAAAATTCATCTGTGGACATAATTTAAGTAAGTATAAAAGATGTAAATTAATGTCCTCAACGTGGAGAATAAAAGAGAATTTTATTTGATTTGTGTAGAAATCATTTGATTAGTGTCTATAGTGAGACATTTAATAAGGTGCAAAATTGTTTGATAAAAACTATTTTTTCTTAGTTTCATTTAATATAAGTCTATTTTATTTTTTGGAACAAAAGAAAAATATTGAGTGCTAATTCTAATTAACCACTACATTAATACTAACTAGTATGTAACTTACATATTTATTAATCTAGTATGTAACTTACATATTTAGTATTAATAAGTATGGTTAAATATAGAATTAAATAATATATTATGTAACTTACAAATATGTATGTATATATATATATGTTGATATATATACATAAGATGAGATATATGCATAAGTTTTTTAAAAATATATAATTTTGCACACATGTATTTTTCAATCTTCTCCAATATTTCTACAAACAATTAACTACTACAAAATAGTGTTCTATTGGAATTTTCTGTGAATTGCTATCACAAATAATTCACCAAGGCTTGACATATATCCTGGAGGTATATCGTCTGTAACCCTTAGCAAACTGATCGTGGTGAGGATGATAAACACCTTAAGGACAGGGATCACCTGTATCATGTCTTCAACAACAATTTTAATTCTACTAAACTACGATTCTAACAAATTGCTGTATCACTTTAACAGCCAATATTAAGTAATCTTTGTTCTTAAGCTAGTGGAATGTGGACTCCATATGAAAGCACTTTCTGGCATTAAAATAACTGGATATTTATTTTCCAGAAAGATTATTGCTTTCCTATTAATTACAATCACTTTCTTAGCCAATATTAAGTAATCTTTATTATTTATTTTGAAATAATAGTGGACCTAATATTGTTATATATATATATATATTATGTTTTGAGAAATTATTCTATATATATATATAGGGATTCTATCCACAGTCCGGACCTGATAAAAAACGGACCAATTTTTTTATTTTTTTTGCTTTTTTTAAACCAACTAAAAAAATATTTAATATTTTATGGGCCGAAATTTTTCTATAATACTGATATTTTGGGTGTGATTTGGATATACCTATACTAAAAATGTATGTAAAGTCCATGTGCATCGTATATATTTTTTGATATAGTATTCAAATCACACCCAAAATATCATATTATGTAAAAATTCAAGTTCCATAATTTTTATTTATTTATTTTAGTTGTTTTTTTTTTAAAAAAAAGGTCCGGATTTTGGTGCAGTCCGGAGTCCTGGACTGATCCTACTTCTCTATATATATATATAGAGTTCCATTCACAAGAAACCCTTCTTTCATGGAGCAACTTTTTTTCGGGTTGAATTTTTTTTTTTTTTTCAAATTTTTCAACAAGCCAAAAGGTTCCTCCACAAGAATCTCTTATCAGATGGACAATCTCATCTACCCCTTATCTTACTCACAATTCTACCTTTCTCTTTAGCCGATTTGCTTTGGATTATACAACCGTCGCTCATACTTTTTAATGACGCTTATATGTTGTCCGTCTTTAAAAGTATAGAGCGACTGATTGATAACCAAATCGTCACCTAAAGGGGGTGGACTTGAATAATAAGATAAGAGGATGACTGATCATCGCTTCTATATATATATATATATTGAGATGTAGGTATTCACACTAGTGTCATGGTCGATTTTGGACATATCTATCTCATACTCCGTAAACTTATTATGGTTGACAAATAATATTCGCTACTCTGCTGCTTCCAGAAAAAAAACCATAATTAATAAATACTCGAGAATAATCAACAATGGCGGATTTCTCAAATAATTAGATCACCCATGCGGCCATGCATGACGCCAATAACAAACTACTCCCTCAGCTTTAACTTAAAAGTATATTTTTTTTGTCCCATGAATTAAGTTACATAAAGTAAAAAATAAATATGTTATTTAGCGAGTTCATAAATATAAAAAAAAATAAAATTATATATCATTTTATGTAATCTTGTGATATTGGAGCCGCTAAAAACAAATTAATTTTTTATTATTCTCCTCCTCCTATTTTTTTTTTATTTACGTTTAAAAAAAATATTTAGCAAGACATGAGTATTTTTGGCGACAAAGTTAGCAAATTGTCAATTTTTAATTGACCCTCTAGAAACACCACAGTGTCAATTTTTAATTGACCCTCTAGAAGCACGACCACTTATCTGATAATAATATAGTAATCCTAGATTCCTTTTTAAGCATCCTATAAATTTCATTTCGAAATCAAACATCTTCATCTAATCTGAAAGACCCTTTTTCTGATTTGTACAACATTAATCGATCGTTCCCGAAATTAACCTAAGACCCCGTGTTTGTTTGTTTGTGTTTTGATGGCTGCTGAGAAAGGAAGAGTTTGTGTAACAGGAGCAGGAGGATACGTGGCATCATGGGTGGTGAAGCTTCTTCTTTCTAGAAACTATATTGTTCATGGCACCGTTAGAGATCCCAGTATGTTCATTTTCATGTCCCCTCATTTTTTTTCTTTCTTTTCTATCATTTATTAGACCAAGTGAAGTGTATAATTATGATCATTACTGTAGTCTGTATATAACTGACACTAAGCATTAAGGGTGTGAATTTGAGATCATGTATGTTTGTAGAAAAGAAAGTTGCTCAAGGGTACGTTTTCCTTTGGGATATCTTGCAGGTCATGATAAGAATAGCCATTTAACTAAGCTTGAAAAGGCTTCTGGGAATCTGAAACTTTTCAAGGCAAACCTGCTCGATTATGATTCTCTTCGTTCGGCCATCAGAGGATGCGATGGAGTCTTCCATGTAGCAAGTCCGGTTCCAGCCAGTGCTGTACAAAATCCTGAGGTAATTAATATTTAGAGCTAGCTAGTGTTTCTTGCTTTTGACAAATGACCTGGGAAGCAAAACAACAAATTTCCTGAAAGTGTATGTATTGTGCATTGATTGAGTTTATCTAATTTGTCTGTTGCAGGTAGAACTGATTGAGCCTGCTGTAAAAGGTACACTCAATGTTCTTAAGGCATGTTCTGAGGAGAATGTCAAGCGAGTTGTGTTTGTATCATCTGCCGCTGCTGTTGGCATGACCCCTCACCGGCCTAAGGGAAAAGTAGTGGACGAGACTTCTTGGTCTGACAAGGAATTCTGTAGAAAAACTAATGTAATTAATAACTCATCACATGAACTTATCGTAAATGCTTTCTGTTCTACTAGAATATTCCACATTTACTCTGTTTGTGCAGAACTGGTATTCACTTTCCAAAACAGAAGCAGAAATTGAGGCTTGGGAGTTTGCCAAAAAAAGTGGGATTAATCTTGTAACTCTGTGTCCAACTCTTGTTTGGGGGCCATTGCTGCAGGGCACGGTGAATTCCAGTAGTTTGGTTCTCGTTAATCTTCTAAAAGGTACTTAATTACTTCTGTAATATTCCTATCCCTCCAATAATTTCCAAATAAAACATTATCACTTTAGATCCGTACATATTAGTTAAATCTAGCAATAAAAATGTCATAGCTGAGTTGAACTTGTTTCTTTTGACGGCAACAGAAGGATTCGAAAAAATGGCAAACAATCTGTGGTGGTATGTAGATGTCCGTGATGTAGCTGAAGCATTGTTAATGACATATGAGAAAGCTGAAGCTGAAGGAAGATACATATGCTCGTCTCACACCATCTATAGACAGGATTTGGTGGAAATTCTGAGGGGACTTTATCCTAACTACAATTATCCCAAGAGGTTTATATATCTCTTTATTCCATCTTACCTCTTTTCTTCAATTTCCAGTATGATTGTCATGTGGATGCCCTTTTTTTACTTGTTGTTTAAGTTCATTTGCTTTGATATTATCGGCAGTTTTACTGCTGGAGATGGAAATGATCAGAGGCTCAGTTCTGAGAAACTGGAGAAGCTGGGTTGGAGTTACAGGCCTTTGGAAGAAACTCTTGTTGATTCTGTTGAAAGCTACAAACAGGCTGGAATTCTGGATTAGAAGATTGATTTTGTTCTTGGCTTTGTAAAAAGATGTGTGTTTTTGGATAAGATCTTTGAAATTTGAAAATTTTAAGAATATTTATATATTGTATTCTGAAAATTCATAAATTTTATAAATAAGATTTTGTGTGTGTGTGTGTGTGTGAAACTGAGGCAGGTAGAAACATAGGAACCCACAGTTGTTAGGAGAGATCATGATACTTTCTACAATGCTGGGAAGAAGCTCAATTATTATAAGTGAGTGCTTCACAAAACAGTGTGTAATGGGGACCCAATTAGTCTCAAATCCTACCCACTGTCTTGAAAATGGCTAAACTGTATACCCACCTACTCTAATGCAGACGACTCCACCTTTTGGAAAAACAAAATTAAGAGAATGAAAGTCTCTGATAGTTTGGGGTTCAAATGGTCAAATGATCTCTCTACACTCATTTTCAGCTTGACAATGTCCCTCAAACACTTTGAAACTTAATAATTTAAGAATCCGATTAAGTTGATCAATTGACACATAAAGAGATCACCTCCCGACACGCGTTTAAACAAAAGTCAAATCCTACTCCCCTCTCCCCCGAATAATAATATAATAATATAATGTATTATGAAAAATTAATGGTACCAAGAAATATAAAAATGAAAGAAAACAAATAATTCATGTCGCAATTACCTCCATCATCCATTGCAAGGGTTCCTTTCCTCTCAGGACCCATGGCCATGGACGTTAGGTTGGTTTGCTGACAGCTTCATTAGTTAGTAAACTTTATCCACTCACCCATTTAGGAGGAATATTTGTTTACTATTAATTTAAAAAATGGAATCCGAAAAAAAATCTTATTTATTAAAAAAGATTTATTTTATGATTTATTACATTTATTAAAAGATATAAAATAACACAATATCTTTAAATTTATTACTATAATATTACTATCCTCTCATTAATGTTAAATTAAAAATTAATATGTATAAAAATAATCATTAAATAAAAATATACTTTTTAATTTTGTAAATTTTATTATTTAAAAAAAAAACTCTTTTTAACGTAGGGATTTGAGAAGGAAAGGAAGGTGGGGTCCACAGTGGACCTTCTTAGAAGCTGTCATCTCCGTAGGAGGGAGGATAAAGGCCATTTTCAAACTTGTATTACTCTTTACACGTATAGTAAAATATTCTTGTTCTTTCTCTCCTCCTCCTCCTCCTCCTCCTCCTCCTTCTCCTTCTCCTTCTCCTTTTCTCTGAAAGAAGAAAATCACGACACTTCCATTATTGCATCTCTTCATCGTCATCATCATCATCATCATCATCTTCACAATAAACAAAATCAAAATCAAAATCAGAACAAATCCTTCTCTTTTGTAAATATCCCACCATGCCCATGAGGCCATGATCATGTAGATTCTCTCTCCTGAACTTCTTCAACCTTTTTCCCAACCCCGCCATTCTTGTATATGCTCTGTTGTACAGTTTATTTCACCGCCCATATTCCCCTTTTGACCAATTATTCCCCCTTTTCCATTTCAATTCTAGCGTTTCTTTTTCTCTCTCTACTCTAGTATTTCTCTTAACATGACCCTTAGCCCTTAGGTCGAGTTTCTCGATCTTGTGTTTACTGTTTGTTCCTTTTTCCACTCACACCCTAGTTTGCTGGGTCTACTTTTTTTGAATTTGAAATTAATCCAATCAATTGCCCTTATTTTCCATCGCTCTCTCTTTCAGCTAACTTGTACATATGTGGGTTTTGTAGGGTTTTTCTTCTTATTTGAAGCTAAAGTTTCATTTCGATCGAGTTTAGTATAACTTGTTAAAATCAAATTGAATTATCCTGTTCTTTATTGGAAGAAAAGGGGGAAAAGAAACAAACAGTGTCTTTGAAAGTATAAGTTCATGGCTTATCAGCCAGGACCCAGTTCAGGATCCAGTTCGAGCTCAGGGTTTCAATATTTGAATTCCCCTTTTGGGGTTACCACTTTCACAAAGGTGTTTGTAGGAGGGCTTGCTTGGGAGACTCAGAGTGAGACTCTGCGACGATATTTTGAGCTGTTTGGGGAAATCCTTGAGGCTGTTGTTATCACTGATAAGAACACAGGGCGATCCAAAGGATATGGTTTTGTGAGTTTTGCCTTTTATCTTTTTCTCGTTTTAGTTTAATCTCTATCCATAGCCTAGAAACTCAGAACTTTTATCAATTATCACTGCTGAGTTAATGTAAAAAATTGATATTGGGTTTCAAGGAATCCTGATTAAAACTATTCTGATACTTTAATCTTTGTAAGCATGGAGTATTATAAAAATTTCAAGTGGACTATAATGGGTGATTGTATAGTAATTGGTGGAGATGGTATTAGATAGTGGAGTGCCTCTTTTTCAGGGTATTATGCTATTCCTGGAGTTGTTCGAGTAAAGGGAACATTTGATTAATTCTAGCTAAAATTTAAGATTTTTTAACCTCATTTGACAATCTAATGCTAGTGGATGAGCCTTTTTTCTTGAATAATGATAATATATTTGGACACTGTTACATATTATAGGTGTTAATAGTTGAATGACTTGAGGGTTTAGGTGACTTTCCGGGACCCTGAATCCGCTAAGAGAGCATGCATTGATCCAACTCCAATTATTGATGGTAGACGGGCAAACTGTAATTTGGCTTCACTTGGACGACCTCGGCCTGCTCTGCCTTTTGGTAACATCATAACTCAGTTGGTTACAAGTTTACATATGCATAAATATATCACTCAGCACTAGCTGCCTTTTAGTGCCCAATTTCCCTTAGAGCTTTTACTAATAAAAGCATTACAAGGGAGTTCTGACTCCTTACTTTTATCTGACTCTAATTATTTCAGTGTGGGCTGATTTTCTATTATGTTCACGGCCTTCTACTGCATATGTTCATTGTAGTCTGAACATAAGTACATAGCTGTATAAATTTTACACCTGTATTTGTTCAATGAAGTTGTTGGATTCACACAGTGTTTTTTCGTTCTGATTGAGATTGCTATAAACTTCATATTTCTTAGGAGTGTGTATTGCTCCCTAAGATGTCAGTCATTATTGCTGGAATAAGGTTGTAGGACTTTATTATAAAATTGGTGAAGTTCTATCCATATTGATTTTGGAAACTGTTATATTTAGAAGTTAGAACTCAACCAGAGTCCAGTACTCAACTCTTTATTTATTAGTATAGTAAAGATTTGCTAGGTGTGGTCAAATTCAAGATGTGTAGAGTGAGAATATGGATATTGAAAAGTTTAGAACATCTTAGCTTGAGCCTCTCCAGTAGTGGCACCAGCTTCTCAAAACTTCCTTGGGAGTAAGAATTCTATACGTTAGCTGAAAAAAGATTTAAAATTTTATAATGCCTATGAGCAGAGAAACAAGATGTTTATTGCCTGGTGATTTAATCCAGGAGGTATATATAACTTTCTTACACATATTGCTGAATGTTTAAGCTAGTTCACAATATGAATGCTTGTTTGGTGTCAATATGGCATAAAACAATTGCAGCCTATTCTGGTGGGTGTCCAAACAAGTAAAAAAAGAGAGGCTGTTATGGTTATAAAAATGGTATAAATATATGTGACAGTAAGATCCTTTGATTTTTCTTAAGCAGATAATGAATACATCACTTTTTGGATTCCGCAGGAATCCAACTCTCCAGATCAATCTTTTGAAGTTACTGGAATGTTTTATTTAGTTGAATGTCAAAGAAATAACTGAAATAATAATTTAATCTCTTCTAACCCTATATATGGAAGTGCATCAGTCTCTTTGTCAATTTGCAAAACATTAACTTCTTGGTACTGCTTTTGTTGGTCGTAGGACGAATTAGATCACCATCATCTTACGCTGGAGGTATGCCAGCTGCTCGTGGGGCTTACATTGGAAGTTTTGGTCACCAACAACCAGTTTCTTATGGCTATCAGCAAGGTTTAATGTATCCACAGTATGGGTGAGTTCTTACTCTCATAGCAAAATAGTTCATATGGTGGTATGATGCACTTGCGAATGGAGTCGGACTTTTGTTTGTAACTTTCTATAGGTTATGCTTCTATCTTGACTATTGAAAAGTGTGTTGCACTAAGTTTTATAAAGACTCAGCTTCAAGTGCTAGTGAAGCACGATTTGTTGCCTGCTTCTGATACACTCTGTAAATTATCATTAGACGTGTTGCACCTTCATTGCCTTAATACTATTGCCTGGATGAATGCACTTATGATATATAAAAAACTATTACCTTGATGAATGGACTTAGAAGTAAATAAAAAGTTTAACATTAAAGTGGTATGTTATTTGAACTTCTTTATTACCACCATTTTTATAAGATTTATTAGTACATTGTATGACCTATAACATTATACTTACTTTCCCTTCAATTTTCACTTTTCAGCTATTGAACTTCTTTACAGCACCGGCCCTGGGCTAAAGCCCAAGGTTCCCGGGCTTTAGGCCCAAAACTTTTTAGGGTCCCTTTTTCTTATCTCTTTTTCTTAGTTTTTAAACAAGAGATGTACTCCTTTTGCAAATTACATACCTTAGCCCAAAAAACCTCAAAGCCTCAATCTCCTCCTCACCATATCTTATTTTCTTATACTTTTTATAAGTCCTCCCTAGATTAACCCATTCACCAGTTTAATGTTTTTTCCCTGTTATTTTTTGGCAATATTAGTGAATACCCTGTAAAATTCCTGAAAACATCTAAACCGTTTATTTTCACAAAACTCATATCTACAACAGCGAAATCCTGAATTTCTGAACCCTTAATGTATTTACTTGACCATGAATTGAGTTGCATCTTATTCATACCTTTAGGCCCAAAATTTCTGAATGATGCTTTGAAAATATTAAAATAGTCGGTTATTATATTTGGTATTCTTTCGTATTTATGTTCTTTTGTTCAGGGAAAGTTCTTAGTTTTTTTTATACCTATTTTAATAGCAATTCGCAAAGGGCCCAATTTTTTTTTTGTCGCTTTAGGCCCTAAAAACCTCAGGGCCGGCCCTGCTTCTTTATCATCATCATTACCACTCTCAATTTATTATATATAGTGTCTGTCTTGTTTTCAGCTTTTTTCATTCTCCGAAAGTGTTTTTTAGCACGTGTATCCAATTATCCATACATCTCTTCGATTAATATTTGTTAACACTTCCAAGATTTGAGTTTTTTAGTTTTGGCCCTACTTGCTTTCACTTCACCTACATATTTTTTTGGTTGGTTAGCAAGAACATTTATCTTTTTATATCGATCCACTTCAGTGGCTCTCTATCATTATTATGTTGATGGAAAGGGTGATCAGTGAGCTACTCATGATACCACCACTTTGTGTTCCTTTCCTTTGGCAAAGATAAATCACATACTAATTTGGAAATCATGCATGTACCAATCACCATATACAATGTCAATCCGGAATGTTTGGTAACTTAGAAATGTTAAATCACTCCTAAACAAGGGGGGAGTTTGTATTCATCTAACAGTTATAAGACGCACAGTGCGATTGGTAGTTGACGAGGATATTTCCAAGTGCAATCTTTAGCTTTAAATAATTAAAAATAGTTTGGCATCTGATTTTAAAACGGAAAAAAAATTCAAACTCATGTTAGACCTTGTATGTTTCATTGTTGCATAGGATCAAACTAGTTGAGGACAGAAAAACAGTTGTCCCATGAGTTGAGTTGTTAAGCTCATATATCTTCTCTATGCTTTACCTAATATGGCTTAGCACTTTGATTATGAGCACCATAGTATTATATATGGTTTAGTAGGGATACCTGAGTGATGAAATAATTGTTCATGCATGCAGGTATGCAGCATATGGTTCAGATTACATCTATCCACAGGTCTATAGTACTCTAGATCAAAGTTGCAAGACCTGCAGTATTTATTTATATTTATTTCTCTCAACTAAAAATGTGTTGTTCTTAGAATGCTAACTTTTTTCAACGCATCTCTGTTGCTTGGTGGTAGGGTGTTTACAACCCTTATGTTGGTCAGCAGTACCTTCAAGTATATGGAGTACCTGGAACGGTTAATACAGCTATGTATCCTTACAACATTGGTCAGACTGTTCCCAGTGGTCAAGGTTATACAACATTGCAAAGTTATGCTTTACCTGGTTATCAAATTGTGCAATTTGGTGGGCCTGGTGTCAATGCAATCACAACTTCTTCTATTGCAACAATTCAAGCTTCGTACCCTACAGGCAAAATTCTCTTTATTGATTTTTTTTCTTCCTTTAAAAAATGTGAAATCGACAAATCATATTTAGGCTGTGAAAGGCCATGTTTTTATTTTGATATATAGGTATTTATCGAAAAAAGAATATCTAATGTGGCTAGTCTTTTGGCAATATTAGGTGTGGCGCCACCTGTTCCAGCACAAGCACAGTTTACACTTCCTCGCCATTCTCCTCAATTCATCCAAGGTAGCGGTTCTGACCAAAATGTTGGGTGAGGGGTTGATAAGGTGAGAAGTACTGACATATGGGGTTTGAAGTAGTTTGTTTTATAACCTTGTATGATATTCTAGATGGAGAGTTTTGGTTTTAATGATATATGCAGGTTCTCTTAGATTGCAGCAGGACTAAGAGCAGCAGTACTGCTACTTGAGTGGCGGACTTCGGATCTAGCCTTGCAAATTATTTATCTTGCATTTTAGGGGTACGTGTTCTACTTCAGGCCTGTTATAAACTGATGCAAGTTCAACATGAAGACCAGTGAACAAAATAAACAAACAGAAAAATATAGTTCATACTCAAATAAAAGTGGGGAACAGTATTACGATGCCTTTCCAGATCAAATAAAGCCATTAAGACTGTCCGTAGAGACATGTTACAAACACAACAATCCTATTAGAGTAAAATTTGAAATCCTGAGGAACTTTAGGTGTATCTCTTAGTAATGTCAACCTAAAACTTGCCCTGAATGTTATCCCCTGGTTAAAGGTGCGTGTAGCCTTAACACGACCCCATTGTTTTAAAGTTACACCAAATCGTAATGGAGTTTTTAGAGCTAGCTGTAGGGTTTTACTTTTTGCTTCCCCCAAAATGGAAATTTTCAGATGATGACTTTTTTCGTGGCCATGGTGTATTAGTAGTTTAAGATATGCATATGCTTCAAATTTACTGCCCATGAATGGAAACCATGAATCACTTGTCAAAGTAAATAATAAAAAAGAAGAAGTGAATACCATGAATCTCTTGTTAAAATATTAATTATAGAAAAAGAATGAATAGCATGAATCATTTGGGTATTAATTGGATGGTTTTGCCTTTGACCTGCTTCTTGATTTGGTTATCTACATCCTCATTAAGCTCTGAGGGACACATGGAATATTAAATTTACTTTTCATGCTCTTCAAGTTATAATATTTATTTTCCTTAATATAACATAGCTGATGTTTATATTATGCAGGTCGTACATTTTCATGCTCACCATAGAAATATGGTCTGAGTGGCTTCCCTAATGGTGGAGAAAGAAAACATTGAAGATGCAAACTACTCTTTCCTTCAAATTCTGTATATAAAACAGTCACTGCCAGTGCTCTGGATGTGTAGATGATGCTGGATAGATTTCTGGCTCTCTTGTAAAAAAATGAAATTGTGGACAAAGTTTGATGGAATCAAAATACCTTTCACCCAATTTTCTTTGTATACAAAACAAAATATTACTTTTAGTGACGGTAACATTGACATTAATAATTTGATTGTCTTGTAAAATGATAATCGGGAATCAAAGATTTACCTTTCCGTTATACTCGGAGGTATAACTCTAGATAAATTGTCCAAGACTGTTTTTACTGCTGTTAATGGACTTGTAACTGTCCCATCCATCCATCCCCTGTACTATTTTCATGAGTAAATATTTGCTAGCAAACCTTTTACTATTCAGTTTGGATTGAAAGTATGAAAATTAGAGTATTTTTAACATTATAAATATATGTTTAGTTGGTGGGGTGAGTGGTAAAATAAGATTGATATAAATATATCTATTTTTTAGAACGGAATTCATTTCATCTCCTCCTCCTACATGTAATGAAAAAAAAGGGATGGAATGAATCTATAGAAATGATTATCCACTGAAATGGACACTAAATATATAGTTTTTTATTCAATTTTTTTAATTAAAACATTACTTTTTGCCACCTTGGAATATTGTTTATGTTTTTTAATTATAATAATTAACATCCTCCTATTAAGGTAATTCTTAGAAATAATTCTAAGATAGGATATTCCTATCAATCCTCCTGGTAAAATTTATACTCCTTCAATTTTAAAGATATATTTTTCTATTTTTCATGTTTTTTTTTCTTCTTAAATTTAACTAGAGATTAGTATAGTAATGGGTACTTTGGTCATAGTTAATTTACAACATCTTAAAATTTAAATTATGACATAAATTTATTTTTATTTTAAAATACTAATTTTGTATTTGGTAATACTTTTTAAGCGGTTCGATTAGTCAAAATTAAATAAATTCACATTAATTTTAAAATTTCACAAAAAAACTAATGATACTTTCTTGTGGAAGAGGGAGTAAAATTACATATATAAATTTATGGATGATGTTAGGGGTCTTAAATCAACAAGTCTTGGCAGATCGGTTAATGGGACAGAAAAATGGAACATTTTCACCTTCTTTTTTTTTAATTGTGACTCTAAAAAAATGTATAATTTATTTAAATGTTTTTATAAAATATAATGTTTTAGGAATTTTTACAAAATATGATGAAAATGTCATTGTCCATGTAGAAGCATATCTTAAATTTGAAAAAATATTTCAAATGATGTGTCATCATAACATTTGTTTAAATCTATAATTGACTATATTCATTAACATATTCAATATCAAGTCCTTTGAGATCAAGATTTTAAGACCACTAGCATTACTCTAAATTTTTAAAAAGAATAAAATGTCATGATATTTCATTTATGGATTATAATAAAATTTTCTACTGATAGTATCCAACGTTCATATAATAAAATTAGCAATATATATCCAGGTTATTTATTATATTTTATTTATTTAGGATGAACTATAAAAGTGACTCAAAGTTTTATAAAATTTTAATTTTAGCCCCAAAATATTAGTTTTCTCATTTGTGTTTCTTCAAGTTTATTTTTTTTATAAAATTGTTCCCTTTTAGCATATTATGTGCAAGAAGTTTTGTATATATCTGATTAGTACAAGAATAATGGGCATTACATAATTATACAAAAATAAACTGTTTTGTTGTGTTTATTATTCAGTTTGGCAACCGTTAAATTCCATCTACTCTGAATACCGAGCTTTCTCAACGGCCGAAAAAATGGCCACTACTAGTGCTGTCGCTGCTAATAATAAGTCAGCGCCACCGCTCTCCACCGGAACAACAATTATTAATAATAATAATCAACAACCATATCCCCCTGGCCCTCCTCCTCCGGCCACCAAAGAAACCCCAATCACCACCGTCAGCTCCCGACCGCCGGAACCACCATCCAACCGGTCCGACGTCATTCTTATTCCCAGTCATTCACGTAAGCTCCGTACCTCTTCTTTTTACATTTTATGCGTTCCCCTTTTTACACCTCTATTAAAATTTAATCTATACCTTCTTCTCCTTCTAATTCTCTCTAATTTTGCTTCTGTTTGCTAAAAAAAAATTCTGTTCTAATTAATTTATAGGGTGGTTTTCATGGAGTAGCATTCATGAATGCGAGGTTCGGTTCCTGCCGGAGTTTTTCGAGGGGAGATCAGCTTCGAAGAACCCTAGGGTTTACAAGTACTACAGAAATTCCATAATTCAGAGATTTAGAGAAAATCCTAATCGGAAAATCACATTTACCGAGGCTCGGAAGACTATTATCGGAGACGTTGGGTCGGTTCGGAGGATTTTTGATTTCTTGGAGACTTGGGGTTTGATCAATTATTTGGGTTCCCCTTCATCTAAGCCCCAAAAGTGGGAAGACAAGGAGACCACCAAGCTTTCTTCTAATAATAATGCTGCTGCTGGGGCTGGCTCCGCAGCACCTGCAAATGATAGCGGGGCAAATATTTCCGAGAAGAAGAGATTGTGCAGTGTATGCAAGTCCGTTTGCAGCATTGCCTGTTTTGCTTGTGATAAGGTAATCAATATGTTACATACTCGTATAAATGTTATTTGGTTTCATGGATTTCAAAGTATTAGTGTTAATGTATTGTACATACTTTCTATATAACTATATAAAATGGTGCTGTAGAGTGCAGGGCAAGGGGTAAAAAAAAAGCAAAGATGTGAAGATAAAATTTTGAAAAACTGATGAAAATTACTTATAAGACACAATTCACTGATTAATATATTCACAACATGGGTAAAGGAGGTAGAAGCTAGATTAGCATATGATAGTGTAGACATGGGTTTGGAGAAAATTAATGAATGGATATTGAATCTTACAAAATTTGATTTGCGATCACAAATGATTTGTCCCGGCCATTGTAGCACATGTGTCGCCCAGGGCATAAGGGTCCACTACGGAAGCAAAATTTCCCAAGTCCTTTTTCTGTGAAACAAAGCTGAACCTGCTGCCCCATTGGCTAGGGGGGAAGGGGGGGGGGGGGGGGGAGGGGGAGGAGATGAAAATTAAGACTGCAAGCTCTATGCTCTCGAGAGAAAGCAGGTAGAGAAGGGACGGTCACATTAATTTGATATTCATACCAATCAAGATTCTAGTTGTACTAGATCCTATTAAAATGTATGTCCTGTGTCTTCTTGGTCATCACATAACAGTATTTTCTTTGTGTTTCTCAAATGCGTTGATCAGAAATCCGTGCAATCTGGAGCGTAAGATGGCTCAATATTTAGTCTTTTTAGTTGCTAGTATATGCAATCTTATTGTATATACACTTTTATACTTGGCCCCTGATTGTTCATCAAATTTTCTCAATGGAAAGGCAGGCAAAAGGAAAAGGAAATAAAAAGCTAAAGTAAGATTATAACTTTGTCTAATGTCCATTACACTTGATTTTAGCATTGTACTAGGCATTGTATTATTGGGAAGTATATCTAGTTGGATTTGTGTTTGTGACGAGCAATTTATCTTTCTTGGCTTTCCATCATTATTTCAGAGTCCAAATTGTGCAATAATGCCATAACGCAGCTACTGTTCACAATAACTGTGATGATATTCTTCCCTTGTTTTCCTCCCTTGCACCAAGTAGTTTAAAATTAGGATATGAGAAGCTGGTGAGAAATCACAGCAACAATTTGACCCTTTTATTCCGAGTACCGAATATGTTTCCAGGGGTCAACAAATTATATACACTTTCCTGCACTTTTTTTGGCTTACTGTATTAGATCTTTGTTTAATCCATATATTATTATATTCCTTAATTGACCTTGTTGCATTTCTACAAATATTGAATAGTGGATTTTACAAAAAGAAAAAATAATAAAATAAAAATTCCATTATTGAGCAGGATGATGTGACTCTTTGTGCCAGATGTTTTGTTCGTGGTAGTTATAAGGTTGGAGTTAGCTCTTCAGATTTCAAAAGAGTTGAGATAAGTGATGAGGTAAAGACAGATTGGACTGATAAAGAAACTTTGCACCTTCTAGAAGCCATTATGCATTATCGTGATGACTGGAAGAGGGTTGCAGAGCATGTTGGTGGTAGAAGTGCGAGAGAATGTATCGCTCATTTTGTTAAGCTTCCTTTTGGGGAGCAATTTATTGGACCTCCAGATTCTTCTTTGGTTGATGACAAGATTCATCAGTCAAACGGCGAAGAGTAACACCGAGTTTGGGTTATGACACTACAGTCTCTCCAAGCAAAAGAATGCGCCTTACGCCCCTTGCTGATGCAAGCAACCCCATTATGGCTCAGGTAAAGAATATTCCTGTTCTATTTTGCATTCAGAAAGTAGAATGGAATATGTAAAGAAACCTGAATCAATCCGCAACTAATGGTTTCCGTTAGAAATTAGAGCCCACAGGCATTTTTGACAGCCCAGTTTGCCATCATCCGGTCCTTAAATTTTTGGTTTCAGAATTGCCTAATACAAAAGTGCATAACATGCTAGTAATTTTGATAAGCTAAAGTAGCCAAATTGGTCTACTTTTACCTTAGTTTTGTGAATTTTAACATTTTACTATATCTTGTTTTTTATGATGATATTGGAGTTTATCTCGATTCATGAGTTAAATAAGGAAGAACTGCTTCTCTATCTAATTACTTCTTGCACTAGTGGTTCAGTGAGAACTCCAAAATTCAAGTCTCATACTTCTAATTTGATGTGAAACTAGAGAGACCTTGGTTCACAACCTGGGTGAACTGATACTCAGGTGTGTCTCTCTTGTGGCTGATTAGTTGTCTTTATCCACTAGAGATAGGAATTTGAATTGGAGAAGTGAGAATTAGAATTAGAATTTGCCAACTGCTATTTGTGTCCATTATAAGGAGCTCTTTATTTGAACTTTTGTCCTTGAAAATATTTCTCAGGCTGCTTTCCTCTCGGCTTTAGTGGGTGTAGATGTGGCTGAAGCAGCTGCTCTTGCTGCTGTATGGAGTTTATATGAAGGCTATAATAGTACAGGCAGGAAAGAGAGTCTTGGATCTCTTAGCGGTGGCGGGGCAAGGCAGCAAGGTAAGACTGTCCCCTTGTTGAGATACCATGTAGTGCATATGGTTTTCTTCTAGAACTGTGAACGATTTGGTGTGAATGACATATAGTACAAACTGAAAAATTGACCACTGGGATGCTCTGCAATTGGTTAGATGTTTTTATAACTCTGTTACTTTGTTTTAAATAGACTAAACGTTATTTAGCAATGTGCAGAACAGTTTGGAGTGAAAGGATTTGTTTATCGCAGTTAAATATTGGTGGTAGTTGAACATAAAGAATGTATAACTGGTTGATCTGAATTTGCTAGTGAACTTACTGTAGTTAATAAAGCTGAGTTGAGATCTTTTAGGAGTCTTTTTCGCTGCATATTTGTATATAGAAGTAGTGCTAGGTAACTAAACACATGTTGTTTAGCGTATCTGGAACACTGGTTGATTGTACTATACAACCCGTCAATGCATGATGGGTTGTAAAGTACAAAGAATCAATGTTGTCTTTCAGATAAACTACACAACTTGCGGTTAGTTATCTGTCATTTTCCTTTAAGCAAATATTATTGGCCAATGAGTTTTTAGGCTCAGGGATCTTGCTCTCATTTTATTGAGAGAGAAGTAATTTCTTTAGAGTTGAATGATGTGAACCCCTTTCTAAACATGATTTGTGTTGCTCTGTTAAGTAAAAGCTCAGTTTTCAGATGAAATGATGTAGTCTCTGTTGTTACCGCTGTCCTGTGTTTGTCATCTTTATTCAAGAGCTAGACCACAAGCTATAGTTTTCCAATATGAAGCATGCGATCCACCTTAGGCCTTGTCTTCTTATGAAAATTTGTGGTTACATTGTTCCCAAGATTTTACTCATAATTAGCGACGAGTGATCACACCAAATGCATCTTTGACCTAGTCCAAAAGAAATAATAGAAGAAGATAGTTTAGGAAAAACCAGGAGGGGTGTCGGTTGTTAAAAAGGTAGGCAATGCGAGGCTGTCTTGTAAGTGGTCAAATAATTTCCATTTATGTGACATTCCCCTACCCCTGGTTCTTGTGCATATGTTCAAGTTCGTGCAGCTGTGTGAGAGAGCATATATTTGCACGTGCAATCATCATATATTTTTCTAATACAAGTAAAGCTTAAACTCATGGTTTCTGTGTAGAAAGCACATGCATACAATATTTGTGTCCTTGTAACATCCAACTTTCAGTATAAATGACTACTTTCTCTTGATACAGAATCTTGTGTTTCATCTAATTGTAATACCGCAACACATGCATCAGAAGAAGCACAGTTGCAGATTGAAAAGGAAGAAAACAGCATGGAACAAGCAATCTCTACCATTATTGAACAGGTAGTCAGATATCTATGTTATAATACTACTTTATCAAGGAGAAAAGAAATCCATGTTTTCTGACATTTCTATTGCATGTGATATTTTCCTGGTCAATTTTTAGATGAAGGAGATTCAAGAAAAGATTGTGCATTTCGAAGAGTTTGATTTTCAAATGGAGAAAAAGTCCAAACAGCTAGACCAAATGAAGAATCTACTTTTTGCTGATCAGCTCACTCTTCTATTTCATAAATCTCAAGAAAGCATGGAGAAGAATGTTAAAGTGGAAGGACAGATGTCATGATGATTAAGCCAATTTCTTTTGATATTTTGAAGTCTAGTTTATTTCTATATCTAGATTCTAGCTGCTCAATATATATCATGTGAAAGTCAAAAGGTGAACAAATAAACCATGAGAACTAATTTCAAAATGTTGTAGTATCTCTGATATAGACTAGAGACTATGCACATTTTGCTCTATCAATATCAAGTTTAGCATTTGCTTCTCCATACAGCTTATATTAATTGTTGAGAGTATCCTTCATCGCATTAACCTGAAAAATATAACACAACAAGGAAAAGTGATGCACATATTGTTAACTTAGGCAAATGAATCTGATTTCCGAGTGTAATTAGTTTTGAGTTGATAATTACTGCAAGAATCCTGTCGTCAACTCACCTATTCGACTGAGGAATCTACTCCTCAACTAAGGGGTGTTTGTTTACTCAACTAAGTGTTTGTTTTGAATAAAAATCGTCAATATAATTTTTTTATAGTTTTATATATTTTTACGATATTAACTATTATATCAATATAACTATTATATAAATTAATATTAAATAATTTACAATTTTTTTTTCAAAGGAGGTAAAATAATAAAAATATATTATTCAGATATTTTCGGACATGTCAATTATCAAACAACGTTTTTTTTCATTTCATTATTTAGCTCATTCAGCTTAGTTTTCAGCTCATTCATTCAATTTTATAAAACACCCCTAAACCTTCAAATTCCAAGCTATTTCATTGGCTGAGTAGTTTTATAAAATACAAAGTATGCATTCTTAACCTGAACTATACAATATATTTGGCAAATAGTGCTATCTCATGATTGTGGTAGGGAAGGTAAGTTTGTATATCGATTTATTTCAACTTTTTAAACAAGTATAGGTCTCAATTTATAAATTAGACCTTTTTGCATTACAGACACCATAGTTTTCACCCTTGACTACAATTTTGCTCTTCTAGTAAAATATACGGCAGTTCTAGGGAAGGTTCCATACTTTTTAAATCACTCATTCTGCACCAGTCATCCCAACACCAAGTTTCAAGGGTCATGGATGTGTCAATATAATTTTCTTTTTATATATATATATACACGAACTTTACAGGCACTAAGAAGAGAAATTATTAACTGCTTACCCGAGTAAATTGGAATTAAGTTGACCCTTTTGAGATCTGCTGTCCATCCACCAAACTTTTGAATCAGAAGTCCACCACATAGTTTACAACACCACTTGAATCTACTTTTTCAGTTCAACCTGAAGGATGAAACAGCCTGAAAGGACCAAAAAGAGAACAATAAATTATAAAAGAACTCCAAATCTGAACAGTTTCCAAATTTCAAATAGTTTCTTAAATGATTCACTTCGTCTGGGTTACAGTTCTCAAGGCTGAATTGCCAACATATACTTGCTTTTTAACCGGCCAGATCAACTTGTTGCGGTAATAATAGCTCACAAATGTTGAACTGCAAATAAATTATGATAGCCTTCTAACAGGCCATCTTTCCTAAGGGTACCTTGGATCCTAGCTCTCAAAAGATCAAGAATACTAGGAAGCCTAAAATCAGAACATACTAACTTGTTTGCAAAATAAAAAAAGAAATACAGGGTTCATATGTATTCCCAACATTTTGCAATTTTTGGTGAAGGAGACAGACATTACTACTACGTTACCCTCCACAAAAGGACAAGCCCACAAGGTGTTATAGTAAACAAAGAAAGCTCCAATTAAAAATTAATAAACTTACACAGGTATCGGTGAGATTAACAAAAGTTACATGGAATGCATGACAGGTTTATTTATCTGTGATCTAGTGTCCAATGCCAATCTTGGACTAGTAAAGTAAATTATTATAAAAGCTAGGCAAGTCAGTTGTGTTCCTCGATCCCCTTCAACTAGCAAGTAAGCTAGTAAACATTAAGCCAAAACCAGCAGCACCTCCTAACACCGCAAGTTTTAAAACTCGAATTCTGTAAGAGGAAGAATGAGAAAACTTATCAATAGACCTTGTGCCTGCAGCTAACTAAATTTTAGTTTCTTTAAAGCTCACCTTCTCAATTTTCGAACCATATTTCTCTGCTTCCTCTTCAACATACTACAGCAAAATATTGTTGTTAGGATGGAATTTCAGTCCTGTGACTAATGCATAATAATTTCTTTATGAACAAGAAGGCTGGAAAAAATTAAAGAACATTTAAAATTATTGTTAGTTACACAAACCTGTCCTGTGAGGGTATATAATCTGTTGTACCAACCATTGTTTGCTACCCCAAGCACCGAAAATAAATGTCTTTGACTTTCACCAGGCTTCTGCAGTGAGTATTCTATGTAGTACAAGCCTGCCCAAGTGTGGGAAACATAAATGAAATGTAAGAATATTCTTAAACTCAAAGTTGTTCAAGCTTGTACCAAAACTAACAAAGCTACAACACCACAAACTATTCAAATGCAGAGGAACCATGCTCTTGTTGCGATAATTAGAGACCACTTGTGAGTTGTGGCTAGACAGCAAATCAAATTTGGCTGATCTTAGCCATCTACAACCCTAGACTGTTCACAGATTATCAGCCATTGATAAAGAGTTCTAAAGGTTAGGCAATCAATTAGATTAAGAGTCAAAGGTACCTCCTTGGTTCGACCATCAATCAACATCACTGGTTATATTCATTTGGCATTCATATTATTCATAGAAATAGAAAATTCATATCATGAAATATAAAATAGCCTGGCTCTAGGTACCGGCCGGACCGGGAGCATGTTGGACCATCAATCAATTAGATGATAGTTTCTTAAATGGAAATGCCTACATGGTGGCTGACAACTTCATCACTAGCCGGTTATATTCATTTGGCATGTTGGAGTATCTCAAAAAAGTGATGCAATTACCATTGGCTGCTTTCGAGTCAATGAGTTTTGCTGCCACTCCTGGGGGCCTTTGCCAGCTTCTGTCCAATCCACTGACCTATTGAAAGCAACAGCTCAGTAAGCTTCATGTCAAGAAAACATGAAAAGAAGGGGGGAAAATCATTTTTCCTGGGAAAGTTGGTTAGGGGGTTGGTTTCTTTTAACTAGGAAAATATTGACGAAGTTAGTTAGATTACTAAACACATACCAAATTCTCTGCGAAAGCATCAACTTTCCCAAAAGATTCCAATCTGGTAAAATCCGGACCAAGCCCCGTAATTACAATGCTGACTGAAGCAATTTATTGAGCAACTTTAAAATTCATGACCAACTACTCAAGGGGTTATGGATCAACCAAAAATGCTCAGTCATTACCATTTGAACTAGAAGAAGTTTCAGAAGGGTAGAATGCAGTCACAGACTTAATTCCGTTACCTTCTCCTGCACCTACTTCCCAATCTGCACTCAGTAATACGTGGGTTTGGCATTATATCTATCGAATAGTTATGCACCAACTCAAAAACACTGCATATGATTAGGATATGAATGGCATCATAAACTGTTGAGTGTAGCCATATATGAAAAATTAAAGGGGAGCAGTTAGACTATAGAACCTTCTACTTAATATTCAAACTCATTGTTAAAATTGGAAAATCATTCATGTTAGACTGTAACAGTTGTAGCGAAAACCCCTTTGGATACTCCCACAACATCCTGTCAATGTTCAAACCATAACAACTATAAAATTAAAGCAAATTTTATAGCATACTATTAATACACCATTCTTTTCTTTCTTCTTCTTCTTCTTCTTCCATTTTTTTTCTTGTTTTGTGGAGGCATCCACAGCAACTATCTTTTTTGAGGTATGCACTGGCAACCCCTGGACTCAAAGCACCTCCATTAGTTTTAAAGCTATGACCTATACCTACAAGAGTTCAGTGCTGCTCACTACCACAGTACCACTAACCCATTGGGTTAAGATAATAATACACCATTGTCGGACTATAATTTATCATGAGAAAAAATGATAAAAGGGAAAAAGATATACCTTGAGGTATCAATAACTTGAACTTATTCACATCATCAGAGTAAGTGCGAAAATCCTCGGACACAGCTGGAAAGCTCATAGTTACATTACAGAACAAAAATAAATTATGGGTTCATAATTTTCAATTATTTTAACAAGATTGAGAATATTATTACATTTAATCTAGTGTTGAGCAAAGAAATTACAAGGGTTACCAGTCTCTGCCAATGCAAGTGGAGCAATTGTAGGTAAAGAGAATGTAGCAAAGGCCGTTTGAAACAAGGCCTCTCTCCTTCTAATTTGGGATTGATCTTGATTACCAAGACTGCTAAAACATTTATAATAGAAGGAAATTGAAGCTGACAAATTTGCTCTTTTTATAAAAAAGTAAAAAAAAAAGGGACAAATAAAGAAACATAACATGATGGGTACTTATAATTACTGCAAATATTACCTTGAAGTTTGATCTTGATGATTGTTCAGGCAGCAGATAGCTTTTGGGTATCTGTTTTTCTTGAGGTCTGCAGAATATTAGAAATGTGTTGAAAATGAACAATTTGCCTCTTGAATAAACATAATAAATATAAAATATAAATAAATAAAAGAAGATGAAATTTGTTTATGGGTAAGAAAGACTGGTGGGGTTAAACCTTTTGGGTGAGTTAGAGCAGTGAATAAGTCGGAAACGTGAGGACGCAGCAGAGACTGAAACTGCAACGACGAAACAGGCGCCATTCTTCCTCCTCTCTCTTTCTCTCTCTACCTCAGACTAGTTCAGATTGGGCGTTTTGGATATTGTTTGCACACGTGGATTTATCATTATTTTTTGTTTTCCTTTTTCTATTAAATGATTTTTTTATTCATATACACGAAGTGAAAATGATTATTTATATTATAAAGTTTTTTTTTGTTAGTTATTTGACTAAAATTAAACACACAGACCACAGTCTCTTACTTTGCAGAAAGCTTAATCCAACTTGCCTAAAACTTTGGTGTTATATTTTAGAACTAGTTGGCTCATCTGACTCCGGCACTATTTATTTTAAATTTTAAACGGTCCAGATAATTTATTGAGTGAGTGAGAAATTTAAAATCAATTATATTTTATTAGATAGATAAGTTATATCACATACAACCCCTCACATACACCTATATATATATTGACCTGACTTGCTGTGCAAATAGATCATGACAATATGTCAATATGTATATAAATATATGTGAGCGGTTATATGTGATAGTAAACTTATTGTATATTTTAAAGTTTTGGTGAGACTTACAATCCAAGATGAGCTTTTCTACGCTGACATTGCTTGGTGACCGGTCTTGGCGACCGGTCCAATTTTTATTTATTTATTTTTTTTTAAATGTCTCCCAAATAATTTATAAGATTTATTGGAACTGGAATTTTTACAGAATAAAGTGTTTTGGATGTCATTTGGATACATGTAAAAAATATGCCTGTACAGTCTTAAAAAAAAAAAAAATTGGACCGGTCGCCGAGCAATGTCCGACTAGAATTTTCAATCCAAGATTGTTTAGGCACTTGTTTGTTTTTTTTTTTTTTTAAATTCTTTTGTTCCACAATTTTAAATATATTATTATATTATTTTTAATATTAATTTTTATATTTTTATATTTAATCTTCTAAAATTTATAAAAAATTTATTTTATCTAATATAATTTACATAAACCACGTGCGGTGGTCACTGATTACTATCAATGGAGGGAGTATTAGTAAGCATGACTAAATGATAGACCAAACAAATAATTTTCTTATTTATTAAAAAGAAACATATAAAAAAAGAGAGTATTATTTTTATATACATAATTCTTTTTCATATAAAGGTAGAATCTACGGTATATTCATGTGAGGGATGATAATGTAAAAATATCAAAAATATATGTGTAAATATCAGTATCTTAAAAAAAATATAGAAAATATTAATAAAAGAATATTATTTGTAGATAATAATGAAAAGGGCAGAAGTGACATTTGAAAATTGAAAACACACCTAAAATCTATTCACAATTTTCTAAGTTGACACAGCAGTTGTTGTCAGCTAAACTACGCCACTGCCAAGTGTTTGTGTCATCACCCACAGCGAGTACAAATCAAATGGTACTCGAGTAAGTATATATGCCGAAATTATGAAGAAAGCAAAAAAAAACAAAATATAGGCGTTGGAATTAAGGAACATAATTATTGCAAAATTAAAATTTACTTAATTTTGGTAGGGAAAGCAATTTGGGGCATTTTTTAGAATTTAAAATCTGGAAGAGAGAGAAAGAAGGAGTAATGAGGAAGTGGAAACGCTTAAATTAAATTAAAATATTTATGTAAATGAAAAACAAATTAATTTAAGTAACTCAAATATTTACAAAATCCGGAACATTTCTTTCAAAAAAAAAAAAATAGCATCTGAGAGTTCCTTTTTCTGTCTCCATTCGTAAACCCTAAAAATTACTTATCTTCTTTCTTTTCGATCCGTTTTATATCTTCGTTGCTTCTCATAATTTTCCCTTATTATCGGTAAGAAATTCTTTATTTTTTGGGAGGTTTTTTCTGAGATTTTCCTATTTTTCTTTCATTTCTTTTTACCTAATTTAATAAACTGTAAATTTGGTAATAAATGATTTTAAATTTTCAGAAAACTTAATTTGTAGTTTGAGGTTAATTTGAGCTCCATTTTCTTTTTTGCAGCAAGATCCGTTTAAATTTTCTGCAAAAAAATTCTGTATTTTGAGCAAAGTTATCGACTTTAATACTTTTTCAGGGCTTTTGTATGAAAGCTTGCTGGAATTTTGTTGGATTCTGACCACTGGATTTTAGAAAAAATGTTAGAATTTTTGGCTTAGGGTGTAATGGTTTCTCAGCTGAGTTCAGTTAGGGTTTAAAGACTTCACATTCGCAGATCATTTGCTTTGAAATGTTGTATTTTAGCCTTTTTAGGATCTTGCAGTTCATCCGAGCTAGTTACGACTGTTAATCTGAGTATATTTTTCAGGAAGAATTTGTGGAATTTGTGAGGGGAAATTCGGGAATTCTATGAAAGATGTCGGGATCTGAGACCGGAGCAGTGGTGACTACCACAGAGCAGTTCACCGTCGGCGTTCAGAAATCTCCGCCGCCAGCGCAGCCGCTGCCGGTGGTGCACAATATGCACCTATCCTACATATCCGACGGTACGGCTCTGTACAAACCAATCTCCGGTTCTTCCCCTCCTATGTACCAGCCCATTGCCGCTGCCGAGGTTTCCGCCTCTCCCGTCGCCGTCTTTCTGCCGCAGCAGAACTTAAACATGAATTTGGGCGAGTCCGTGAAGAGGAAGAGAGGCCGGCCCAGGAAGTACGGCCCAGATGGGTCCATGGCATTGGCTCTCACTCCTTCACCGGCATCAGCTCAACCTTTGAGTGGGGCCTTCTCCCCGCCACTTCAGTCACCGCAGCCTGCAAATTCTCCTCTAGGAGGCTCCGCCTCGGGATCTTCAACAAAGAAGGCCAGAGGCAGACCACCTGGTTCAAGCAAGAAGCAACAAATGGAGGCTATGGGTACTTGTTGCTCCCCCTATATATATATATATATATGTATATAGAGATATTTTATTTATTTCTTGCAGGTTTATTGTTGTGATGAATCTTGAAATTTGATATATATATATTTGCTAAATTTGAAATTTGATATTTGTGATGCATTATTTGAGATGCTTGTTTGTCACGTGGAGGAATATGGAATGTTTGTTGCTATTGAGTTCTTATTGTAGTTTTCTTTCCTTTTTTTTCTTCCCCCGTTAAAGAGGTTAATTGGAATGGATTCTAAGTATACTAAATTAGAAAGTAAAATGTTGCTGATTGTATAGTATATTATATGATGGGAATAATTTATATTTATGAGTGGAGGATTGTATAGAATTGATAAAGGAAGGGAATATGGTCACTGCTGGAATTTTGGATCTGCTCCATCTGACTCCAGAATCTTGTAGTGTACAATTACATATATGCCCTTATATGTTCTGATGGTTGCTTGTTGAATATGCTATCATGTGTTTCAGACGGGTGTAATTCTACACTAAAAAAAATACTTTGACTTGACAGTATTTAATTTTCAATTTCTTATTTTTAAACTTCAGTTTCCCTTCTACTTGTATGGATGGTTACCAGAAGTGTAACTGATTATACTGCCTTGTACATTATTTTTGTAAATTATTTGCTTTAGGTTTTACCCTTTTGATGGGGTTGAAAATTATCATTAGATTTGAATCTTTTTCTTCTTATAGTTATTTCTGTATGTTAGTGATGACAACTAAGCTTTCTAATCCACTAAATTATAATGGTTTTTTCAGTTTCTTTCTTCTACAGTCTTCATTTGAGTTGGACCTTTGACACCATTGTTTTGAACCTTAACCCCTAGAAATCACGAATAATTATTAAAAAAAGTTATCTTAAAAAAATACCTTTAATTTTCAAAAATGTGTAGATTTTCATTGTTAACTACAAAGTTGGGAAATAACTTAGTTTTTATTGTAGCTTTTTTGTTCATACATCTGTGCCATCAGAAAACTGATTAAAACTTCACTTTTTATTGCTTTATCTTTTTGCTATTTTAGTTGATGCTTTCTCTTAATATATACAGTAATCATTATCAGCTAGAATTAATGATACTATTATAGTTTTCTCTCTAAATTTAATAAAAAATTGTCTGCTTTGCAGGATCAGCAGGGATTGGATTTACTCCGCATGTTATCTCTGTGAAAGCTGGAGAGGTTATTTCTTTAAGCTCTGCTTTTCTGGATTAATGCAATTGAATGTTATTTTTCTGTAGAGAATGATAATTTTTCAAGTCACTCACTCACTCTTATATTCTATTGTTTCTCCCTCTGTGTATAGGTTTTCACATCTAATAAGTTCTTTATTGTAGAGAAAAAAAGGGGTTCTTGAATGAGTTATGGTGCAAGTGATAGAAGTAAAAAATGAAAAAAAACTGTTATATTTGGGTAAAAGTGTTATTTGTATCAAATAAATAGTTTTTATATTTAGGGAAGGAGGTAGTATTTACACAAATATTATTTTTATTTAGATTTCTAGATGTTCTAGGTGTAATTGTGTTGCTTTTTGTGTTCATTTGTACCCTATCCATGAAACTTCTTTTTGGTTTCGATCTTGTCTTTCTGAAGTAATCTTTCTACAGTTGTAACCATGTAATGTTGAGAATAGTGTTGAAATAGTGTAGATAATAAGCTCAACTGTGGATAGCCATAATTCTTATAAAACATTTCTAAAATACATAGTAATAACATTAACAATTTCTTGAGAATGATTAGCTACCTGACTGACTAATGTGAAGTATTTTCAACATTAAAGCATGTGTAGCTAAATTTTTTATTATTTGGATTTTCAGGATGTGTCATCGAAAATAATGTCATTTTCTCAGAATGGTCCGAGGGCTGTCTGTATTTTATCTGCAAGTGGTGCTATATCCAATGTTACTCTTCGTCAGGCTGCAACTTCTGGCGGAACTGCAACATATGAGGTTTGTCTGGTTTTAAGAATGTTGCCTTACCAGTAGAAGGTTTGGACTTTGAAGTATTCTAATCTAAACTACGATTGATACATTTTACAGAAGGAAAATGTAACCAAATTCCTGTATTGATTTTAAATTGGTTATGCTGTGGGATTCATTTTCAACCCACCCCAACTAGTTTGGGATAGAAGGCGTAGTTGAGTTGAGGGACAGTTATAATGCCACTTCTTTGTTGGAGAAATTATGCCATTTAATGGATATGTTAAGATGATGAATATGTTGTATGAAGCTGTTGTCTCTTTTATTGATAATTCTTTCTTCATGCAGGGACGTTTTGATATTTTGTCACTTTCTGGTTCATTTTTATTATCAGAGGTTGGTGGTCAGCGGAGCAGGACAGGTGGACTAAGTGTATCATTAGCAGGTCCAGATGGACGAGTTTTAGGTGGTTGTGTGGCAGGTCTTCTAACAGCTGCATCTCCTGTTCAGGTTTGTCAACTGTTCTCTCAAGCTTTTCTCGTAGCGTATATCCAATCTCGGTGTGTATCCACCGTCTTATAATTTGCATATATCATTTATTGTGAATGAGCAGAAGCATATATGACAAAGAATTGGCTAATTTTATAAGCACGAAGAAACTCCTTTTAAGTACTATTTTTCTCTTCCGTTTTTTACCCCTTTTTCCTTTTGTTCACTATTTTTGGTGATTGTGCTGACATGGTTCCAGTCAAAAGATTTTGTGAAAGAATCTGTAATACTATTACCTGAGGTGGTTCATGGATAGATTTTCAAAATTCAAATGCCATCATTATGCCGGGTCCAGTCACTTCAACTTAAACTAAGAATATTTTAATTATTGAAGCCTGGAGAAAAGAATTTAGTAATTCTTACTGGCCTGTAATTTTTATTAATGACGAAAGTAAATACCCATCAAAAAAGATATGAAAAACTTCTCATCATATGCATGAGCTTCTAATTAGGCGATGAGATACGAGTGAGCTTGTCATACATACAATTCTATATTAATTGCACGTCAGGAGTTTTTAGATTTTCTTATTTCTAATTTCTATTCCTCGTCAAAAATCTTCTAATAAATGCAGTGTTGATGCGACAATAAACCTACCATAGCTTTAAAATAAAACTGGTTACAAATTCTCTCGACATCCTTTCTACTCTCGTATATCTTCCTCAACGCACTGTATCTGAAGCTATCGTCAAGCTCGTCTTATTAGTTTGATTTGAAGGAGATTTTGTTGAGTTTAAGAAGAAAAAAACCTCGGATTGAGTTACCCATCCCAAACAGATTTGATTCTTACACAGAGCAGGGTGGTGGTTGTTTGTAGATTGGCCTTTAGTGTTTACTTCTTACTTCTTGTTTAGCTATTTTACCCTACTGCATTATTATTATCCCTCCCCCCCACCCCCACCCCCACCCCACTCCCCACAGAGACATGAGTAGTGGTTTCCCCATCCATTGCAGGTCATTGTTGGCAGTTTTATTGCAGATGGACGCAAAGAATCCAAGGGAATTAACCAGATGGAACCTTTATCAGCTCCGCAAAAGCTAATTTCAGGTGGTGGTGCTACAGGCCCTAGCAGCCCGCCATCACGTGGAACTCTCAGTGAATCTTCTGGCGGGCCTGGCAGCCCACTCAACCAGAGTACTGGAGCATTCAATAACAGCAATCCGCAAGGAATGTCAGGCATGCCATGGAAGTAATCTTTTTTGCAGAGTTATTTTCTCACCAATTAGGCATTCCCTCTCTCTCTCTCTCTCTCTCTCTCTCGGTGATTAGCTTATTGGTTCTCTATCGGTGTAACTTAAGTACGTCGTGTAATTTTAGTTGTGCAAAAATAAGAACCACGGGCGATTTTCCAGCTTAACCTAGTAATCCTGGGACGTACCAACCAAGTAGTGAGCCTTAGTGCCTTATAAGGAGGCATGTACTGTTAGAAGATCATAGAGCCTCATAATTTAGTGCGCCGTTTAGGATGATGTAGTTTGTTGTAATTTCCTCACATCATGCTTTTTTCCTTTTTTCATGTCTGATCATGGTGTGCTGTGTTCCTTGATTATATTCCAAGTCTTTTGGAAAACAGTAAGAACTTCATTTCATCCCGAGGTCCTAACTTTTGCGATTTATTTGGAGTACAGGGAATTAGGGACGGATCTAGTTTCCGGTAACATATTGCACTTAATGTTATCGGTAACACTATTATTATTGCAGTTAACATATTACAATAGTAGTAGTATAGGTAACATTTAGTGCAATATGTTATTGGTCCCTAATTCTCTATAGCCCTAGAATTTTTATGGTCCTTATATTATTGTTACAGAAAAGAACACATGCATAACAATACATATAAACATAACAGACGCAGTCAAAACATAATCTTCCATTTCCATGTTAGAACATGCTTCTATTGGACCTGGAGTTGGTTGCGCAACAAAATGAGTATGTATTGAAGACATTTTTCGTACTTTAATAAATCTAATCTATTAGTTAAAACAAATATTTTTTGGGTTATTTACACTTTATAGTACATTTTAAAAAAAATTATTAACAAAAGTGCATTCAAAAAATATTTACAGAATTAATATTTTTTTAATATTTTATTTACAAAATTAGTGCATTTGGTATCCTTTTAATCTAGTTGAGTGTTTTAATGGGTTGCTGATGTGTTAAATCAGTTTTGTAATTATATAATTGTTCCCGGTTGTTTCTGACAATTTGAATTGCATGCAAAACTCAAGTAGCCGTGCATTCTGTATATAGTGCAGTTGTTAACCAAATCTTCATACAAATGTAACTATTTTAGTTTATGTGGGTAATCAAATAGTCATAAAAAAAATTCAGAACAGTTACCAAGTGTTATATGTATTTGTTTTTTTTATCTTGTAAATCATAATGAAATCAGAGAGTAGTCGTGTGGTTTTCCTCTTACTTAATGTAAGAAGAAAAAAAATGCAAAATATTATTCAATATTGTGTAACCTTACATCAATAAAAAGGTGCAGTTGGTAGTCAAACTTTCATACAAAAGTAATCATTTAAGGTTTTGTGGAAAACCAAATAGTTATAAAAAAAAATTCAGTCTTGATCGAACGAAGAGTCGTTCAGAGGATACTGAAGTTAGAAGGCCATCTCGTCTTCCTGCACAAATAATTGATAGTTTGTCATCGTTTCTTCTTCCGATCGAAGCTCTCTTTACTTGGCGGAGGCTCTCTTTGTTTGTGGAACGAATCTTATTCTTTTTCTCATTGACGTTTTGGACAACGGTTTCGAATTCTCATTGGCGGCCGAAGAGAAGAATGAAGGGGAGGAGAGAGGAGGCGGTAGAGGAAGAGGATGAAGGGGAGGAGAGAGGAGGCGGCAGAGGAGGAGGATGGAGGGCGGCAGAGGAGAAGGATAAAGGGGATGAGAGAGGAGGTGGTGAGAGAATAGACAGATGAGAGGTGTATGATTTAATATATTTGGTTATTGTGTTATATTCTTTTTATAATTATTTTGTGGATACACTAATTTATAATTACTTTTTAATTGTTGTATAGTACTGGAAAGAATCCATTTTTTCTCTCATAATGTTATAAAATATTGGCCATTAAATTTAGACCTGAGAATATGTACTCAATTAGTTTTATAATTTCATCTGATCCTTTACTAAGACTATTTATGAAAAAAGAAAAACATTTTTGTCATTTTTTATTGTAAAATGAACAAACGGTGTATGCTTTTGTTTGATTAAAAATGAGTAAATTTTTAAGTTTAATAAATGATTCGAATATTTTTAAATTATAATTTTTTATTAATATTTAAATAATATTCGCTCGAGAATAGAGATGAAAAATTTTATGAATTAAATTTGAGATTAACACCCGGAGTGATTACATTGTCTATGCGTTGAGAAAGGAAGGACTTTATTTGAGCAGATAAATCAAAATAATTACGCAATTAGCGAAGTAGTAATAATCATCGAAATTCAAATCAATTTTATACAATACCTCGTTTCCATTTCATCATATATTTTTCTTCCCCTGGGCTTTTATTTTCTTGTAATAATCGGATGGATGCATTTGGCAAGTGTATTTGGGGTCTAAATAAAAAATTTTGTATTGTATTTAGTGGTTTATCCCTGCAATAAATACTCTAACCCTGTCTAGGGCTCCATTAACGAACCCAGAAAAAGTTTGCGCCAACGGCGGTGGGTACTGCGGCAGCTTCGGGAATCGCCCTTTTATATTCTGTGAGTAATTCTCTCTCTTAATTTACCTCATCTTTTCCCTTCAAGCAGCATTCTTTTAGCCCTTTAAGCTTAATGATTGATGAATATGGTTTCAAACTTATGGGTAAAGAACATACTTACATTTGCCGTTGGAATAAAATCACAAATTTATAAATTTAGCTTTGAGATGTGACAGTTGGATTTGCATTTTATTTGTTTGAAGATCTTTTTAGTAGATACTTATTTTACTTATTTACCTCTAGATGTGGACAGAGTAAGAGGTTGACTTGAATTGCTTTTGCCCTTTGGTAAAGTTAGGTGGAAATGAATAGTGTAATTTGGAGCATTGTTTTTAAAAAAAGGCAGCAACTGCACGCGTAACGGCGTTAAGTTTACTGAACGCCGTTATGTAGCTGCAGGTATCACCGATGTTTAGAGTCACGTGAGGTAGCCGTGTGGGTACGGCTACCCTGTCAGAGTCATGTAAGGTAGCTGTGACAACCCGCACGGCTACCTTGTGGCAGTATAATTACATAATACTATGCGTGGGAGTCACGTGAGCTGGCCGTCCCAGTAGCTTTTTCCCCACATGTAAGGTGGCTGTGACAACACACGCGGCTACCTTGTGACGTAGCATCAAGGTTTTTAAACTCGGACCGGTCATCGAACCGAAAAAGTTATTGGGTGGATGGGTCACTGGTCTAACCAGTGGTCGGACCGTTATTGACCCAGTGACGTCATTAATATGTAATAAATAATAAATAATTAATTATATTAATTATTATTATATATTGTATATAATATTTAGTAAATATGTAAAATTAATCAATTTATCTACAAAAAAAAACTAAACATCTCTAAGATACATTCAAATTCCGAAATTCAACCACAAGTTCAAGTGTTTGATTAAATGAATGCAAAGATATGTAAAATACCAAACAAAGTCTCAACTAAATTACTAAAATAAAAGCATAATAGCGTAATTTTTTTTTTTAATCTTTAAGGAGAGAACCGGGCAAACCCATGAACCGGTCACTGGTTCACTGGGTCAACCGGTTCAATTGCCGGTTCACCGGTTCTGAACGGTTTTTGAGCAGAAATGGTTTAGTGGTCCAAACCGGACCGTTGAGTGAACCGAGTCCGATTTTTTTCGGTTCGACCGGCGGTCTGGTCCGGGTTTGAAAACCTTGCGTAGCATTACATAATGCTACAAGTAGGAATCACGTGAGGTGGTTGTTGTGACAACCCCAAAATAGGTCCATTTAATCCAACCCATTCTGAGTCGCCAAATACATGGTACAGAAAATAACTACAACTTTATTACAACAATTGTTGTGCAAAATACAACAACACATATAGTGTGAGTTTGGATACAAATATATATACCAACTGTGACTCTCATCCCAACCTTGGATAAGACGTCACAATGACACCTACATAAATGTATAGTCAAAAACCTGCTTTTAGAAATTAGAATCTTTGGGAAGTGCTCAAGGAAACCTTCGTACATGGGAGGCCATGCTTTTAGGTTATGATAGATATCATATGGCCACAAAATTATCCTTGGTTGACCCAATAGATCCCAAAGAAAAACGAGAAGATTACTATCATATTCTTCCCAATAGTGAATCTTCTCTTGACTTCATTATCTCTACTGTCTCAAATTGAGAATTATACTTCAAACAAACACCAAGATTATATAGGTAGTGCTCGTAAATATACTCAAGAAGTGGATGAGCACAACCTCGTCTTATGATGACACGAGGTTGTATGTCATTAGACATCTTGTATGATAAGTAGAAACACCCTTCCAACGTTGGGTTCGCTTCTCCTATATGATTCACCAAATATAACTACTAAAAGATGTATACAACACACTTGTTTATACTTGTTTAGGGAGAACTCCACGACTAGAGACCACCGCTTCTATTCCTCATTACCTCATTTCAATTTAGCTACACTTTTATTACCCGAAAGGAATTGTGAAGAAAAAAGGGTGAGCATGACTAACTTCGATAAAGAATTTCATGACTAAAGATAATTAAATTATCAATAGCCTTCATCAATAACAAATCGAGATTTAGAACATATGGTAGATGATAAAATTTCAACCATAGTTGCGGTGAACGAAGCAATCCATTAGAAGAGTCAAATAGATAATACGATCTATTATCTTCTCCATGTTAAAAGTCCACCAACAATGTTTTATCCCTGTAACATCAATCAACAGTTCCTTTCCACAATTATATGAATATCTCATAATGTTGTGATTCTAAATTCCTCTTCGTACCCAGGACAAATATAATTTTTATCACATGTCTTTACCTGAAACATCAAAGATCATGGTTATACTAAATCACAGTTCCTGTTCATAATCATACTAATAAATTCATCTTTGCACTACGGGCCAAAGATATTCATCCACAGTTCATCTTCGCACCACTGGCCAAAGATATTTAACAACAAGTCATCTTTGCACTACGGGCCAAAGATATTCATTAACAGTTCATCTTTGCACTACTGGCCAAAGATATTCATCAACAATTCATCTTTGCACTACAAGCCAAAGATATTCCTCAACAGTTCATATTTGCACTACAGGCCAAATATATTAATATCTCAAAGAAATATATAATCATTTCAGAATTTATATAAACAATAATTATAACCATGTTGATCAATTCACCTTTGCACTTAAGCTAAAGATATTCAATTATAATTTCAATGGTCATGATCATACCAAATCACAATTCAACTTTTCACTTCTTGGCCAAAGAGAACCCTAATACGTGATCATACCAATAATCTACTCATCTTTACACTCCAAATGAAAGAGAATTTCAACATCGTGGTTATAAAAATATTATATATGATAATAAAATCAATATAATCAATATATAGTTTTAATCTCCGAGTAAAATATTCATAAATCAACTATAATTTGGTTAGAAAAAGAAACCAATTTTGTAGTGAATAGTACTGAAGAATAGTAACTCGTGAATAAGAACTCATGAATAAGTAACCACGACACAAAAAGGTAGAAATTCCACAATAAAATCCATACCAATATTTCGGTATAATGATATTGAAAGAATAACATTTCTTAAACTTATAAACAATTTATTTTAATTGTTTACACTTTACTAAATAATGCATTTAATCATCATAAAATGCCAAACTTATAAGATTTCATCACCAATAACCAAAACCCTCATCAAAAATCTGCATATACCACATATATGATTCTAAAGCCATAAAATCATATTTTCCAATTTTCTTCCTTCACATAACATATTTAACTCATTTATTCATAACTAGTCCATTTTCATGAAAAATACCAAATCGGTTCCAAAAATATTTCTTTTACGTGATTTAGCGTAATATAGTCCCATATTGAACATATATTTTTCTTAGAATTTTTAAAATTCATTTACTATTTTCATATATACCAAAACCGCCAAATATTTAGACATTTATCATAAATTGTACTTTTATCCAAAAATTTCAAATTCACAGTAGTACAATCGATATTATATAGATGTACTCCCAATAAAAATTTCATCAATTTTGGAGTTAACCATAAGGAGTTATAAGCGGTTACTTTTACAATACTTTTCTCATAAAATTTATAACTCTTAATCTATACATCCAAAAATCACTATTTTTGGACACAATCAATAAAACTCATCAACATATCATTTCAAATTTTTCCAGAATTTTTTGAAGGTCAGAATGAGTACGAACTGAAAAACATAATAACCCTTAAAATCCCCTACCTCAAAAGAGCAGTACTTCTGACTAGAATATCGGATGAAAAATCGAAGGAAACTTCTACTAAATAGCAACTCTCAAAGTATCTAAATACTCTCAAAAATATGCTTGATAATATAGAGAGAAAGAAAACTTGTTTCTGGTGTGATTTTCAATTCTAACTTAGCCATCTATTTATAGGAAAATTTTAGCAGACTTGACCTGCAACCTGATGGCTTTACCTGCTACTATTCCCATCCACCACATTTGAAATAAAATTCAGCACATTTCTTCACCAACCACAAGTGGGGCCCACTCAATTCTAGAATTTTTCACCAAAATGCTAAATTCGGATACTTCAACAATTTCTGAACCATTCACCTCTTAAAATTCATAACAAATCATACGTTCATTTTTAACGGTTCAAAATTTGTGGACATATACTCAACTTATATATGTATAACATATCCAAAAATTACAACGATCCAACGGTCGGATTAATTTTTAATACCTTCATTCCGACAAAAATACTGATAAAATACTTCAACATTAATTCCTTCATTTATAACCACATAAATAAATCCATCATTTATATCCACATCAAATAAATATTTTCTTATCATATATATCAATAATTAATTATTCACAAATAATATTACGAATCACAATTATGATAATGACGGTAGTTTCCTGGAAAGAGGGGCTTTCCAATAAGAATTTCTCCTCTTCGACGCCGCAATTAGGTGACCAAACCTCTCCTTGTGTAACTTTCTGTACATTGCTAATAATCTTATCTAATAATATTATTCAAATAATATGAATTATTGATCCGAGAAATATTATGCGTTGATAATTATTGAAACAACAATAATATAAAATATCAACGCATCAATTATTGAATCAATAAAAATAAAATATTGAGCGATAATTACGTAACAATTATTGAGTAGTGCCTTCTTCACGTAAGAATCAATAATTCAAAATATCTTGTGTAATACCGGTGTGTTTTCTTTGTGCAACAACGCGTATTACTTTATTTTACCAACCGGGTATTCCAACAGTGTTAACGGTAACGATTACGCCGTTATTTATAAAAACTTAATTTTGTCGTTTTCTTCATCCGACAGTTATTCTGTTATGGGGCCCACAAATGGTTGCGCCGTCGTACGAATATTCTCCGACAGAAAGAATATTCCACGACCAAACGAATATTCCCCGACAACAATGAATATTTTATAACCACTTGTGTATTTTGAAAAAATTTCATATATCACCCTTAACTTTAACTTTTATCAATTTAACCATTTACTGAATAGTAATTATAAGAAAAATTGAATACTTTTATTTCATAAAATTCGGGGTCTTACAGTTGTCCCAGTAGATTTTTCTTCGCAATGCTGTGGTACCATCGTAGGTTTGACAATAATGGCAGAGTCTTTTAAGGTAGTCGTGGAAACTTGGTTGATTTCCATGATGCTGGCATTATGAAATAGTGTGTGTGGGTGGCACGTGAGGCAGTAATGCCATGACAGAATGGGAGGCACGTGAGGCAGTAGTGCCACGATGGGCTTGACAGGCACACCGCATAGTGATAATGATAGTGGAAGATGGTTTTATACTACTTAGCTATTATACTTTTCGCCCGGAATAAAATATGTCCTTTGAATTTATTAGTGAGCTCTACTTTATATCTTCCAACTCTGTAGTTCCCTTTGCGGGAGTTATGTGATCATCTGAAATATAAAAAAGGAACAAAGAATTCTTGTTTTTCTGTTGTTGCGGGTTATACAACAGCATATTTGATTAGAAGTATCTTGAAAATGGGTGTGTTTTCAAGTAAGCAATCGTGACTGTTGGTTTACGATTTTAGTTTGTGGCTAAGAAATTATACGTAGACTAAAATGTGGAAGTCGAGATGCAAAGTTTCTTTTTAAGTATTAATTTGAGGATATCATTCGCTCACTGAGGAAACATCACCATTTTGTCGTAGGATGATACAGGGATTTGAAGCTAACTATATAACATGTATATCTATTAATGCAATAAAAACTTGATATAGTCATTGACTTCAGTTGCTTTCAGAAGTTACCATATCTTACTCGTTTTTATATATCTTATTGCTTCGTTAGTTATCTGGCTCTGCAGATAGAACTATTAACTTCATTCTTTACATACATAGCTCTTATTCTACTCGTCAGATGTTCAGTTATTCAAAGTCATGAAATTATGTATAATGGCTAAAACTTGTTTCTTCTTTATTTCTTCTATTTTTAATTTAGTTTCTATAATTATGAAATCATGGTTGACCAGTTGATTGGATTTTTTATGATTTATATCCCTGCTATATTATATGATAGTGAGTAGTGATGCCGGTAGAGGCTGAATTACTTAGCTAAATACAGACAATTTCAGTTTGTAATAAATTAGTGCTGAGTGCTGCGTTATCAACATCGATACTGCACCTTTTTAGAAGAAAGTTTGACTCACTACCATGCATACTAGAACAGATTTCTATTTAAAATACAGGAGTTGCTGGCGTTATTGACATGGATGCTCTACTTTTTGAGCGGAAGATGAAACGAAATATATGGAAAAATTATGGGGAAGAATTGGCAGCCAAAGATTCAAATGGAAATGGTAGCTTTTTGTCACAATTTCAAGATCCTGATCCCATGCAAGTATCGGCATCCCCAACAACCTTCAGTTTGAACAGCCCTTGCATGATGCCGCTTTTATCTGTTCCCAATGCAGAAGAAGGTAGTTCAAAGGCAACTACTGTCTTGAGTGGAACTGCTAGAAAAGGGGGAATGGGACCATCTGTTGGATCTGTGGACATAGGCGTTAGCAAATCTGCCTATTTTTTCCGGGTTGCACTACCTGGAGTCAAGAAGGATCCTGGTACTTTTTTCTTCCTAAAATTTATGTTTTTTGTTTCTCTTGAATTTTGAATATTAGATATGCTTCTCTATTGGCTTCCGTACGGACCCCACCACCTAGTGAAAAACATTATGGTAACTTTTTGTGGTTGACTGGTTTAGGAGGTCAACTTTGGAACAGAATTGGGTCAACAAAGCTCTTATCTATGCAAGAAGTTTTTTTGTTGTTGTTGGTTATATTTTTTGAGAAGTATCTTGACAAAGAAGAGTTCACCTTGCAGAAAGGAAAAACCAGGACTATGATCTGTGTATTTTTCTGTATGTGCCGCAAACCTTGTAGAAATTCTTTAGTGTGGATTATCCATGTTGGTTGTTGGCTATGACGTGTCATGCATATACCTAATTTTTGCGTAACACCCTTGGCGAGATATTTCACAATAACCCCCAGCAATACCAGACTTTTGCAGCTGCGGAATCCCAGTACATGTGATGACCATAAGTTCAACTCTTCATTTCACTAAGCCATTCTAAATATTATGTTTACACGGTCTCCTAGCTTTCTTCTCTTGGAAACCAACAAGGGTCTATGATTCAAGGAAAAACCCGTTTCCGCCACCTTTTTTTCCTCTCGTTTGTTTCAGTAAAATAGCATTTGCTCTTTCAATATTTCTAGAAATTTATGTCGTTGGTTTAGCAGGCCAGTTCAACTGCGAGGTTGAACGTGATGGAAAGGTCCACGTCCAAGGTGTGACAACAACTGGTGGAAAAACTGTTTTGAGACATGCTCGAGTTTTTGAAATGAAACTTCAGCAACAATGCCCACCCGGGCCATTCACTCTCTCTTTCTGTCTACCAGGACCTGTTGATCCAAGGCTTTTCTTTCCAAACTTGAGATCTGATGGGATTCTTGAAGCGGTTGTTGTGAAGTATGAGTAATACCTGGTGCTGAAATTTGTAAATGAGCTACAGCTAGACCTGACAATATAGTTGGTTAACTGTCGGGTCAACCCATATTAACTGGAACCAAATGGGTTGGTTAACTGTTTTTATTTATTTGGGTTAGTTAAAGTTTGGAACCATATTTTTAAAAAGAAATATTATGTGATTATGTATACACTTCTTACCCCCACCCCACCCCACCCCACCCCACCCCACCCCACCCCAAAAAAATAATAATAATATATCAAATCAGGCATTCATAGAACTATAACCATATTAAAATGGTTAATATGATTTTTAACCATAACCATATGGTTCCAACCCACATTATCCATATTAAAAATGGTTAATATGGTTTTAGTTCTTAAATGGTTGGTTAACCATATTTTGAAAACCAAAACCAACCCATAACCATATTTTGTCAGGTCTAGCTACAGCTCTTCTTGTTGTTTTGCTTATCTAGGGTTTGGATTGTTTTTGGTTTTTCCTTCTACCGTGCATAGTAAAATGATGTAAAAATAGCATTCCTATTTATTTTATTTAAAAAAAATAAATTTATTTGGAAACAAGATCATCACTGTACATCTATTGAGCTTGTTTTGATTATTGCTTATTTGGATTCTTCTACTTAATATCAAAATTCGACAAAGTTTGAATATTTGATCTAAATAAGCCAATTCAAGAAGGTTTATTTGAGAGCCACTTGGAAAATTTGAAGCAAAATGAGATGGCCTTCTACCACATTTGAAATTATACACGTAAAGAGAGTTCAGACAATTCAAATGCAGTTCGTTCAACATTTAATTAATTAAAATTTTAAATTCTTATATTTATATTTTATTTTGATAATTTCTTACAATTAAAATTTGTAGTTAAAAAATAATAATACTCCATTCGTTCCAAAATACAGAATCATTATTGATTTTTTACAGTTAGTTCTATTAGTTTTAATTGATACCTACAATAATGATTATTATAAACTATCTAAAAAGTATTACTCATTAATAATTTATAATAAATCATATCAATTTTGAGTTTGAAATTGTATTTAATGGATTTTTAAAAGTTAATAATGATATTATAATTAATTTGGAACACAGATTATTTTGTTCATGTGTGTTTTTTGTGTAAAGCTTCAAATTCAAGGGAAAATGAAGCATATATAAAGTCTCATGTCCTCCATTTCAAATTAGATGAGTTCCTCTCTCCCCTCTCTCTCTCTATATTATATCATATATATATACATATATATATATATATATATATATAAGGGTTATTATAAAGATTAATTAAAGTTGAGTAATACTGATTATATTTATTAATTTATTACGTTCTAACGATATTGTTATTTATTTTTACAATTATAAGTAGATTAAGTTTTCATAAAATATGGTCATAGCTAGCTCTCCTAATTTGGATAATATATTTATTGAAATTTTACATTGAACGAATAATATTGGTCAAAGGTATAATTTGAAAATTATAAAATTGAAAGATAATAAGACACAATCGACCCTAAAAATAAAATAATTCAAATGTATCACTTCTACGAATCAAGAAGGTGCGAGTATAGCAGTGAAAGTAACTCGAATAACATGCTGTCAAAGGGGCAAAGAAGAACACGTACACATTTCTTGTGATGGTTAGACCAACTATATATATATATATATATAATATAGACAATGATCTGAACAATGATCCATAATATGTATTTGTTATAAATTAAAAATTAACAAATATCATCTTTACTATTCATTACAATTATAAATGAATGGGATTTAAAAATCATACTAGTCATCCGCTAGAATTCTAGAATTTCTAGCAGACATAATTAAAAAAAATCTTTGGACGATTCAAATCATGTCCGCTAGAAATTCTAACGCAAGTATGGCTTTTAAATCCCAACCATTCATAATTGTAATGAAAAGTAAAAATGATATTTGTTAATTTTTGATCCATAACAAATATATGCTACGAAATATTGTGAAGGAATAAAGAAATTAAATATCATAAATAATTTATTTAATGGGTCTATAATAATGGTAAGCTTGAAATTTGAAATATGTGTTGACATATATTTGGCTTAATTATACGGTTCCAACCCACACAATCCATATTAAAAATAAATAATATGACTTTAGTTCTTAAATGAAACTATAACCAAAATTTATAAATCAAAATCAATCCATAATCATATTTTGTCAAGCTTAGACTTGGGTGTGGGTGTGGCCGTGTGGGTGTGGGTGTGGGTTTGGGTTTGGGTTTGTACCTATCTACTTGGCCTTGTAGATCCAATTAATTACTATTCAATACTTTGTTGCCATGCATGCATGTTGTAGAGCCTCATGTGCTATATTAGCCTCTGAGGCATTGATTTAGTTAGCATGCATTCCTTCATACCATTAATTTTGCATCTTCATATACTTGTGTGCGCGTATGTTTTAGGTTAAAATATAACAGAAATAAAAATACTTGGCAGTTGCATGGTGATCATAGGACCAAGTACTTGATTATGTGTTTACGTTACCAATAGTACTAGCTAGCAAAAACCTTAAACATGTATGATTTTTAAATCCCATTCATTTATAATTGTAATGAATAGTAGAGATGACATTTATTAATTTTTGATTCATAGCAAATTAAATACATGTTATGTATCATTACCCATATATATATAAAGAAAGATTTGAGATTATGTTAATTTCATTATCAATCTTAAATGACATAATAAAGACTAGACGACTCCATCGTATATGGCATAAGAATCCTATATATATACTCGATCCCCATCTAATTCAAATTCTTTATTTATTCTGGCTTGATTATAAGATGTAAAATCTATGTTGAATCACTATTTAGCGGGGCTATTAGGACTGCGGTCTCTCTTTGACGTCCTCGAAATTAAATATATATATATACTTCAATATTTAGAATAATTGTCACTAGCTCATTCTAATACCATTTTAGAAAGATGTCAATTTCTTGTTTAATTTGTACTAATATCATATATAGTAAATTAATGACAGGACGTACAAATACTTTTCAATTAATTTTTACTTCGTTGTCAAATTAATATTAATAATTGTATAAGAGATATTTTGTTATAGAATAATTTTTTTAGTCTGAATTAAATAATACTCTTTCCATCCCAAATTAATTGCTCAGTTTTGATTTTTTTAAGTCAAATTGACTATTTTTAGAATTAATAATTAAGAATATATAAATATATTTCTAAAATATAAAAATTGGGATTAGTAATAAATTGTATATACTTTCTTTTGGTTATAATCTCTTCACCTATATTTTAGCAAAAATAGTAAAAAGATTAATTTTAAAAATGGTGAATTTGATTTTAAAAAGTCAAAATTGAACAATTAATTTAGGACGGAGGGAGTATATACTTAGTGGCTCGATTCTAAAATTTAAACAATATATATTTAATTGTTTAAAAATATTGCACATGCGTCAATTTAATTACCCCCTCCTTTCCAATCCCTTCCTCCACCGGCACGGCGCCACATGGTTCGTCGTTCCAATCTCACGTACTATATATACAATTATTAATATATCCCGCCAAAATAATAAATATATTTGTGTAAAAACTATTGCTCAAGTTATTTAAGCTAGCTATCTCATTGTATTTTTGTCCAAATATAATCTAATTAATTTTGAGGCAAAAAATAGAAAGAGTACGAGCTCGTTGCATGTGATATTCTTAATTTATTGGACCCTTTAACTTGTGTAATATCATTGTTCTTGCATGCATTTTTAATTCCAGCCTTAATTGGCAATTATAATTAAAAATGAAAAATATCAATGAATGTCGAACGCAAAAGGAATAAGAAATTTATTAAATCATCAAATTACTTTAAGAACAACAAATTAACCAAAGAACAGAAGATCGAGGAAGCAACAGTAATTAAGTGAACAAATACAAGAAAACATATATATATATATATATATGATGATGATGATCACTTATTTATTTTTAGTAGGATAAGAAGCCATTTTGTAGATCCCACAAATGCCTTCAGGCTTGCCAGTATTTCTCTTCATCCTGATGTAACCTTTCTCTCCCCATTTGGAGCCCCAAGAATTCCTCACAATTATGTAATCCGACCCTTTTGTGGATCCATATCCGACAGCAGCCACTCCATGATCCAGCTCAGTTCCACAATGCCCATCAAATACACCCTACACAAACAAACAAGACAAAAACAAATTAATTAAATGAATATCATTTCTTGCTTTGTAACCCTAATTATTCTTCCTCCTATATATATACCCTCTTAATTAAAAAATATAATTAAAATCACAATATTAACATCGTTATAAAATTTATTAAAAAGATGAAAAAATAAACCAAGTCATAATTATTTCTTCCTTGAATCTACCAACACAGATAAAACGGAACATGTTTTCCTTTCTAAAAAGAAGATAAAAATGAGGGGAGGGAGTATTATATATATATATATATATAAATATATATATAATATTCAAATAAAATTAGGATTAATTAATTAATTACCCCACTATAAAATTGGAAATCACGGCCAGAAGCCTCAATAGCCACACTCAGAGGCTGGTTTGCAAGTGCCTTCAGTAAGCTTTCCTCACTATTCTGGGGTACATCATGGTACCCGCTAATTGTTACTACCTGAGATGCAGCCTATAAAAGACACAAAATAAAAATATGAAATTTAGCTTCATCATTTTATATGTTACACAAAATTCAATTGGAATGAAATTAGCCTAGCTAGCTAGCTACACAAGAACTAGTTTTCATTTCATGAATTTTGAGGAATTTAATTTAATTTAGGCCAATTAATTTAGCTAATTAAGTAAATTATTGAATTAATTAATTACCTTTTTCTCATCACAAGTGCCTTCCTCCATGATATAAGGGTAGTCTTCCTCCTTATGAAGACCACCATTAGACATAATGAAGGAAAATGCATAATCCATGACACCTCCATTGCAACCACTGTTAAAGCTGGTATCACAATCAACTAGCTCTTGCTCAGATAACGACGTTAAATTTCCCGTTACAATTTGGTTAATTCCCTCAACTGCAGCTACTGTTGAGAATGCCCAACAACTACCTGCAAATTAAATTCATATATACATTAATTCATCAGTAATTAACATATAATATAGTATGCCCGCCCACTTGGATCAATTTCACTAGGGTAATATGTTATATATATGCTGATACTTTTATAGTACATTTCAATTATTTTATTTTTTGTAACACATGTCATTGTTAATTTTAAAAAAAAGTAAGACTTTAAATATATATATATATATATATATATATATATATATATAGACACACTTACTTACCACATGAACCTTGATTCTTGACATTAGTGACAGCTCCTTTCTTTCTCCAGTCCACAGACTTGGGCAAATCCACAACATCTCTGTACATGAAATCTTGATGAGTATTGGGGTCTTGCCTGTTAGTCTTAGACAAGTCAACCTTGAGGCCCAAATACATGTTTCTGAACTCCTCATGGCTCAAATCAACAAACTCATTTAGGCCAAGCCAATAGTTTTTAATCTTCTTGTTTGTTTCATCAATGTGCATCAAGTTTTCCTTGAAAATCTCAAACCTATGCAACTTCTCTTCAATACTCTCATAACTCTTGCCATGCTTAGCAAGCCAAGATTCAAATAGATTAATCAGTTTGTCAATGCATTTCAAGTCATCGGCCGAATAACCCACGATTGAGAATTCATCGCCACAAAACGCCGACAAGGCCAAGATTCCCATGAAAAAAGAGAGAAAGACCAAACATTTGGAATTAGAAGAGAAGAAGACTGCCATATTTTAGAATATGGAAGAAGCTAGAATTATGTGTTGAAAATTAATTAAAGATGATATATGAAGGTTAGATATATATAGCATAGGGGCATGCATGGGCCGGGTTTATATATATATATTGGGTTGATGTTGCTTTCAGGTAAAGTTGTTGAATTTGAAAAGACAGTTGAACATGGGAAGGCTTGAAGGATGGTTCTCTTTTGGCAAAGCTTTAGATCCAAGCATGAATCATGTTTTCCTAGGTTAATGATGAATGTAGTAGGTGAACAAAATATTTATATCGTATTAGGAGGTGTACCCAGTGTTTTAAAATCCGGATCTGGTAAAAATCGTAACCTCTTTCGATTTGATTTGGACCAATGACTCGATTTTGTTCAAAATTCGGGTTGACTCGTTGATCAGTAAACCCGGTTAATTGATTCAGTTGACCAGATTTTTTAAAAAAATTATCAAAAAAATTAATTAAAATTAACCACTTTTATTAATATTGTAACTATCTTTATTATATTTTAGTTAATAAAAAAGAGATTTTTAAAATTTTTATTAATTACTAATAATATATAATTTTATATATTAATAACATCATTGGGTCAATAACGGTTCGACCACTGGTTGGACTAGTGACCCACCTATAGACCTGATCAAAAATAGGTTTTGGTTGGTTTTGGGTTACATAAAAAAGGTTTGAATTGGTTTTGAAACCAAAACCATATTACCTATATTTAATATGGGTTATGTGGTTTGCATTTAAATGATTATGGGTCGAATTCAGGTGGACCTATTTTTCAAATTATAGTTTCACTAAAATCTTAATTTCTGTTATACTAAAAGAGTATTATTTTAATTTTTTAGACTCAAATTTAAATATAAATTTTTTTAATTGATGTGCCTAATTTGAGTATTAAAAACATTAATTTTGTGATTATAGGCACTTTAAAAAAATTACATTAATAATTATTATTTTAATTAAAATTAATGAAATTATTGAGAATTTTAGTACAATAATCACTAAATATTATTTTTTTTGCGGGTATACATAATTAATAAATAATACTTTTTTTGGGTGGGCTGGGAGGGGCAGGGTGGGCAGGGGCACGGGGTGGGTGGGGGTGGAATGGGGTGGCGCGGTGGGGTGTGATATGCGGGCAAGGGGCTGGCTTGGGGTGTGGGGTGGGAGTGTAGGGTGTGGGGTGGAGTGGGATGTGGGGGCGGGGAGTGGGATGTGGGGCGTGTTCTTTGTTAGCTCTACAAAAGGTAAAAAATTATTATAAATTAATATGGGTCAAAATTAGTAAAATTATAATTAATTCATATTTATAATAATAATATGGGTCCAAAACTAAACCAATTCATCATCTACAAACTAGTTAACAAACCAAATAAATTTAAGTGATTGTTAACTATATAGTTTTCAATTTAAATTGTCAGGTCTACCTATTCACTCGATATCTTTTTCGATTCGATAAATATTCTGAGTGTACCCGCTATAAATGGGTAATAAATGCCTATGTTTTACATGCAAGCTAGCCCAATAGTTGAGCATTTATATGGGTTGGTTGAAAAGCTGGATGGGCCTCCATATGGTTAATCTAGATGGAGCCACGACGATGGAACTAGGCCCAATAAAGGTCATGATACCTTTACTAAAATAAAATAAAAATATTTTTATTTTTTTTATACTAATAAATTCTACTAAATTACATATTTATCCTTCAATTTATATACTTTATTTCATTTGTGGGAAAAAAATGAGTATCTTAAATTATTTGTTTAAGGTCTGAGGGAGTATAATTCTAGTAGTGTGGGCATTGGATCTTTCACATTAATAATATCTCGATTTTCAACCATATTGGATAAATAACCATTGTGTTTATCTTGATTCTTAATAATTTCAACTTTTATATCTATTCGAGTAATGGAGTGGAAAAAAAATAATCGCTTCTTAAATTAACTAAATACTTACAATATAACATGTTGAAATTATAACTTTAATGATACGTTTAAATTGAAGTAATAAATGTAGAAATGGAATGACTCATTTCTATGAAATGAAAAAAATTGTACTTGATTGCGATTGAAATAGATTGAACAATTATTTTATTTTTTTATTATTTTCGACCGAAATTTAATATTTTTACCCAAAATTTCATGTCCAAAGCCTTATGAGTAGTTTTTTTTATTATTGAGCCATGAGAGTCTTGAGAGAGGGAGAATATGGAATGAATGAATTATAGAATGAATTATTTCAATATTCATTCCATTCCTTCGATCTAAAATCAGCATAAAAAGCTTGTTGCTATATAAAGAATGTTGATATATAATTTATTATGAAATCGGTGGCCATACAAATTTTTTACCTTTGCGAAAATATGGTTACGGAAAGGAAAAGTCTTGGCAGACCGGTTTATTAGACCGGAAAATTGGATATTTTTTTTTTTTTTGTTTATAACTCCTAAAAAATATATAATATTTATTCTAACACGAATTTTTACAAAGCATAATGTTTTAGGTGTATATGGGCTTGTTGTCCAATTGCATCTCCCAACAACTTCTTCTATATATATATACATATAAGAAATAACATAAATTAATTAATTATCTTAATTTTTTATTTCAGATACTTGTTCCTTTTTTTCTCCTTGCAAAGTTCTTTGTAATTTTATTTATTATCCACTTATGCTAACAAAACTGTACCGCCTACATACATAGTATATTTAATGTCACAGAGTGAAAAATGCATATGACTAAGTTTGTCTATGTTAAAATTAGATCACACACACGATACTAAAAAATTAATATAAAAATTTATGTAGTTTTTCAATTTAAGTAGTCCACGAGAGTGATTGCGTTCTTTTATTATTCATTGAGTTAAATATGGTTTTACAATAGAGAATATTTTAACTACTACTCATATTTCAACCCTAATTTATATTATATCCTAAATACCCAAAATGTCCTTGTAATATCAAACCATAAAACTGATATGCCTCGCACTCCCAGAACTCTTGCCGATTCGCTTCGTTCGATAGATTCGCTACCTCACTCCACTCCGCTCCGCACCGCACTTGGCCCTTTTTAGGAACTTCTCAATTAAGAGTCACAAATCCCAACAGTCTATGTTATCATATATTTTTAAATAAGAACGTATTGTAATAAATTTACGTCGAATTACCATTGTGAAATTTATCAATACATATAATTAATAAAAATTATAGAAAACTCAATTAAAACTAATATTTATTCATATAATTGAAAATTAAAAAATCGATATTAAAAAACATTCGTAATGATTATCGTATGTAGAATAACCTTAGCAAGATAGACTTGTGTTTTGGGGAAAACATTAATGTCCCTAGTCCTTATGTTGGAGGCCGGAGGAGCATACCCAAGAACTGAAGCACACGTGACACGTTATATAAGGAGCATGCAGTTATAAATAAAATTAAAGCATTATATGAATGGTGGAATTTATCTTAAATTTTAGACGGTTCAAATAATTTATTAAGGTGAATCAGAAATTCAAAATTAATTATATTTTGTTAGATAAATTTTGAGCCCTAATTTTTTTTTCATATAACCTTTATTAATTGTCCAATATATTTTAATCATGCATTGAAGTGCAAATAAAAAAATTGGAACGTAAATACAATATATTCTCTGGTTCTTTTAAATAAATGTATCGTTCTTCTTTTATCTATCCGTTGTAAATTTCAAATTAATTTCTCATATTATCCTTTTAATATATTTTTGTTTTATCTTTTTAGTAAAAAAATGATGTTGAGATACTATATATATTCAATCTAACCAGTCAAACAAAATAATAATTATATTTTTTAATCAATTAGAAAAACTAATACTATATATTATTTTGTGCATTCCTTTTTAATTTGGTATTTTGAAAAGAAAATATATAGCATATTTCATATCGGTCCCCATCCTTCTAATAATAAGATTCAGTCACAGACTCACAGACGTTTGGTCCGACATCTCTCTGATGCCCGCCGCCCTCGCACGAGTGCATACTGCCATAGCATAATAACACTCCAAATAATAACACTAATAATTCCAAATTTATGATACTTGATTTTTTTTTTTTCAATTTAATGAACTACACTATAATGAAGACTGAAGAGCAAATATTAAAAGAAAATAATATATATTGAGAATTTTTTGGTCGATTTTTTGATCGTCAATTACATGAATAAGTATTATTAATTTTTTATTTGATTAGAAAAATAAATTATTTCTAGTCCATAATAAGAATGAATTAGGAAGATTAATATAAATAAGGCTATGAGGGAGTCTTATTTGACACATGAGATAAGCTTGGTAGTAAGAAGATATCAAAAGAATAAATTGAAAGAATTATAGTTTGTTGTTCTTGAGTATCCGTCGTCATCTCCGTTTAATTGAAAACGTAAAGACTTTATTGTTTGAGGTGTTTTTTGGGTGGTGAAGTTAATTAGATTTCTCAACTTAATTAAATGTAAAGTTGTATTCTTTTAATTTATTGTGTAACCTCAAGTTTTAAGGCATAAAACTTGAGAAGATTATTGTAAGCCCATTATTAGTGATATAGTGGAGATTCGGAGTTTGACCCGTAATTTTTATCTCTTAATTTAAGAGGGTTTTCACGTAAACTTGGTGTCTTGCTTGAGGATGGTTATTTGTTATTTTCATTTTCATAATTAGTTTTGTTGATTTTATATTTAATTACATAAAAATGAAAAAATAATTTTTAAAATAAAAATTATTTTAAGCGTACTTTTCCCAACAGGACTCTATTCATTTGGCATGTGGGTAAAAACAATATTGCCTTTATTTTAACAACTCAATTGCTTTATAAATTGTCCATTTTTTTTTCTTTTCGGTGTGTTAAATATTAGGAATCTCAAATATTTTAAGTCTTAGATAAACACGTTAATTATTTTGATTCTACAAAAACATGGTGAAAATTAAATTCTCATTACATATCAATGTGAAGACGACGTGTATGTGTATATTTCAAACATACTCGAAATTTAAAATTAATTTGATACTCCTAATTACATTATGTAATTAATACATAATAGATGGTATATCAAATAATGTTAATTAAGATGCATTTAAAAACATAAATTATTTTTTTAAAAAATGGATAAATAAGGGAATATATTCCAAGTTGGACCACGTAATGCATGGACCATATATTTGATTTCTTAGACATTTGGATGATATTTATGTGATAGAGCTAGCTATCCCCACTCCACTTGCATGGTGGGACCATTGCCCATTGGACGATCGACTACTCTTTCTAAACTAAAGATACATTTATTTTAATTTTAATTTTAATTTGTTTTGTTGAAAATACTATTTTACTTTAAAATTAAAATATTTTATTATAATTTTAACATTATTCCATTATATATATAAACATGAAATTTATTTTTTTAAAACTTATTATATATAATTTATAAATGTATTTCTATTTTTGAAAGAGATGAGAAATAGTATAATATTTGAATATGGGGCCGGGAGAGGAGAGAGGACGGGGGAGGAGGGAACGTTTAGTCACCATCAACAGCCACCGTGTTACGCTACCGACTTACTGATCACTCTGTTGGGGTCGGCACCGTCGTTATTAATTCCGTGAATTTAATGCATGCTCAACTAGCAAACCAACTACCATGTCATACAAACAACTACTTACTGTCTAGTACACTAGGTACATTCTACCTTTCTGTTTGATGTGAAAATATTATATATATATATAGTGAAATTCTTCTATAAGCAGTAAATTCTTTATGAAAATTGTCTGTAACACTTTTTTTGGACCGTTGATAAAATGAATTGATAGCTGAAATTAACTTTTGTATTTGATAAGCCGGCACAGGTTGTTGTGCCTTATTATTTACTTCGCATTCTTATTTCTATTTTAATAAGAGAGGCCCACGAAAATTATATTGTCGATATAGTTATAAAAATGAATATTTATTATTAAAATAATCCCACGAAGAGAGCTTGTAAAAACTTCATACTTTTTTTTTATTATTTTTATTTCCGATTAGACAAATTTGAGCATTCGAACTCGCGAACTCATGCACCAATACCTCGTCATATGACCACCCGAGCACCACGGGCCTGACTGCTAATTTCAATCAAGGATATATCCTTATAGTAAAACTTAACCATTCCCCAAAATATATATTCTTGCATTACTATTATATTATGATTTATTATTATTAATAAATCTATATTATTAATTGGATTTTTCTATTTAAATCTATATTCTAAATTATTATTATGTTTTATTATTATTATTATATTAAGTTTCAATGATAGAAATAAATTCATTTCCTATAATTGAAACTTAATATAATAATAAGAATCTAGAAGGGGGGGTTGAATAGATCCTTTTTATTTCAAATATTTTTCTGGTTTATGTTGTATTATTTATATTAGAGTATATGACAAACATAAGAATCTTTTCAAGCACATCGGAATAAGTAAAAGATTCTCCTTCATTGATATATTCATAATCATATATACATTATTCGTAGAGTTAGTTTAGTTGTAAGCAATTAGAACATACATAACAGTTATAACAGTTATAGACATAATGTAAATGACATAATGTAAAAGGCACAAAGGGTTTTAAGTGGTTCAGAGACTCAAGCTCCTAATCCACTCTTTTGCTTTCTGTTAGAGTTTATGCCCTAGAGGCCAATTATTTGATATAATTGCTTAACGTTTTGATATTATATTTGATTGAATAAATAAATAATTTTATTATGATTTTATTTACTGCGTAATATAATTGTTAACATAATAAAATTCCTTAGAATAGTAATACAAATTATATAGTTTCAAGTATGTGACTTGAACATTAGATTATAATTACAATTAGTATCATTGTTCTTAAATGTCCCTGATCGAAAGTATCATTGTTGGTGGACAACAATGATGCATTGAGACTAAAATATGTGGATCGATCGATGACCAAATCTCATTGGTCATAAATATATGAGATATTAAGTCAATGATGCGTACATGTTGCAGAAAGCGATGTCTTTGAATGCACTCCACCATGAGAATTCTATATGGAGCATTATGCGAAGTGTCATTAGCAATTCTCATAAGTATAATGATGTAATGGTCCTCCGACCGAATTCGCTATATTACTACACGAGAATTTATGTACTTTGATATCATCAAATGTCACCTTTAATAGGGTGGACTATAAAGGTGATTATTGGGTTCATCGTGAATCGTGTGAGAAATATGAGTGATCTAGATGGAATTTAACCATCCTATATATTATGGGTGATATCCATAGGCCTCTTGATTGAGTATGACTATGAAATGCATGGCCATGCTCAAATAGTGATTTGTTTCATATAGTCTACTCATTGATCAAAAAACTCGATTAAATTATGAAGAGTATGACACATTCCATTACTCGAGTTTAATCTAGATATTAAGGTTAAAAGGATTAAATTACATTGAAACATTGGTCACGAAAAGGTTGCATCGAATCATCGATCTTATTATTACTTGGGTAGCGATGATGCATTCTTCGGATGCCGCCACCGCTTATAATTTTATAATATGATTTTAAAATTATTGCTAACGTAATAATAACCTATAAGTCACACACATGTAACGTTATTTAAAGGGAATTAATTTAAATTTTAAGAATTTAAATATATTAATATGATTAATAGTATTTAAATCACAAATTTAAATTAAAAGGATAATTGTATATATGTATATTAATTAAGTAAGACTTAATTAAGAGATATATATATAAATTCGGATTTTATGAAATTAGGTTTTGATTTGATTAATTCCTTTTAACTACTATATATATGATATATATAGCTACTTAGGGTTACATCATAATTGAAAAACCTAGCCATTTCTTAGAGAGAGACTAAAGAGAAAACAGCTTTGAAAAATCCATTTTTTTTTGGTGGCTAAGATCAAGAAGTCCTTCTTATTGCGAGAATCGTTCGACTGCTCGCAAATGCGGCTTCGATGGAATACCGTAGAAGCGCGATCGGTTTGTATTGCGGCCGAGATTCGAGGCACGATCGGTTTGATTCTCGCTTTTCATATTCTAGTAATCTCTAAACCTCTGAATTAATTGATTTTTCGCATGGATCCTGTTTTAGGGTTTCGGAAATTGTTTTAAAATTTAAATTTCCGCTGTGCGTTTTTGTGCCGAAACCCAATAGTGGTATCAGAGCTACTTGCGAAACGATTAATTCAGATAACGTGTTTAATTATTTTCGATATATATGATATGTGATGATACAATTTTACCGGTCTGAAATTGATTATATTGTTTTCGATATATATGATATATGATAATACAATTTTATTGAACTGTTAATTGAGTATATGATATTCTGTAACCGACATATTCTGGTATTATGAATATGAGTAATTGATATGCATGTATATGATGTTCTGTTAATTGTATCTTATATGGCGTAATAATAGTATATAACTTATGTTCTAATTGGATTAGAAGTATATATGCAGATTCAGTTTAATATGATTAATTGAAATTGGACATATATGATATGTACCGGGTGTATTGTTATTATGACTATTTTGGTGGATTAAATATATGATTCTGAAACTGTTTCAGAGATTCGTATGGAAAAATTCTGCAATATAGATTGTAGTTCAAAATTTTTCCAATGGCCACGCTTCGACCCGTCACGATCGATCACCGGGACCACTGCTGTGGGAGACTTCTGGACCCCCCATCGTAGCGCACGATAATGGTCGTGTCCCCTAGATGTTATATATATTTTTTTTAATTATATATAAATTGTTATGTGTTTATTGTGATATCATGATGCACGCTTATGGCCTTTTGACCCATAGGTTAGTGGTTTTGATTTTGAAATACGGCTTGCATGTCGTGCCTTCTATAAATTCTAATATAATATTCTCTTCTCATCTAAATCCCCTCGAATGTAACTCGAGGTTTCTTTATGTCATGTAATAATCTATAATCGATGAAGATGACAAGATGGAGAACACGATGGAAAGATGATGATGGAGAGGAGGCACATGCATGATGAAGATCCAAGGAAGCTATTTATTTTAAGATCTTTTACCACCTTAGATTGACCTTCAATCTTTCATTAGCTTGAAAAGATTGACAGTGGATTGGGCCATAACTGTGAGACATTTAATTTCTCACTTTATTTATGCTTGTATGTGATATGATATGATAAATAATGTGTATGTTTATTAAGATTAAAATTAATAGATCTATTTTTTTTAATAAAATCCCTCATTAAATTATTAAGTCTAAATCAGATGTCTTCCAATGAATAACACTCATCAAGACCTTGATCAATCGATGTAGGTTTGCCAAAGCAAAGTACCCTATTTATCTAGGTAAGATGCGATAGGATAATTGTGATATCCAAACCGTTAAAATCATTGGGCTTAACTTAACTAAGTTATCTCAATAGGATTGTGGACTTAGAGGCATAGAGTTTGGTAGGTACCATTAGATGGATTAGAAACAATTGTTGTTTACCAAACTATCCAGGAGTTATATATGATATAATTGACAAAGGGTTGTCTACCTAAATAATTGTGTTTTAAAAGATTAGCCAAAGCTAACTTAAGGCATATTGAAATATGGATCTTGGCTCACTAGAAAGATTTTATAGAAAATGATTTTTGAATTAATGGTGAGGGCTATTAATTTGAATAAAATAGTGGGAGGTATATTTTGAATATACTATTATCAATTACATAATATCAACTCTGCAATTTGATTTATTATTTTTTGCACTTATAAATTGTAGATATTAATGGCAAACAAGAACAACACAAATAGTCTTTCATTACGATCAGTCCTTAAAAAGGACAAGCTGAGTGGAATTAATTTCCTTGACTGGCATAGGAACTTGAGGATTGTCCTCAAACAAGAGCGCAAGCTTTATGTCCTTGATGGACCCATTCCTGCAGCACCAGCTGTCACTACTCCACGTGCGGAGCATAATGCTTACAAGAAGCATCAAGATGATGCTCTGGACGTGAGTTGTGTCATGCTATGCTAACCATGAACGCAGAGCTTTAGAAAGCAAATATGAAGTTGATGGATGCTTATGAGATGATCGAGCATCTCAAGAAATTGTTCGAAGGGCATGCTCGACAAGAGAGGTATGATATGAAGCAAGGCGTTGATCAACGCAAGATGGGTGAACGTGATCCAGCTTGGTCCACATGTGCTAAAAATGATTTAGTATATTGAGTACCTTGATAGGTTGGGTTTTCCAATCACTCCTAAGCCCAAACCGATCTTGTTTTTGCAATCTTTAACAAAAGCCTACTCTCAATTTGTTATGAACTATCTTATGAGAATGAAATTGAGAAACCCTTCATCAATTATTGAAAGATGTTAAGAACTACCGAGAACAACATGAAAAAGGCAGGACCCGCTCCCATAAGATGGTGTAAAAGGGGAATGCTAAGGGAAATTGGAAAGGCAAAAAGAAGATAGGATCTAAATCTTTTGCCAAACCCAATTCCAAAACTAAACAGGCTTTAAAACCTAAAGGTGGGGTGGCTAAAGAAGGTGAATGCCACTTCTGTGGAAAACCTGGACACTGGAAGAGGAACTGTCATGCTTATTTGGAAGAAGTGAAGAAAAGGAAAGGAAGTACGACTTCTGATTCAGGTATATGTTATAGAAGTCAGCTTGTATACTTCTACATCATGGGTATTGGATACTGGATGTGGTTCTCATATTTGTGTTAATGTGCAGGGACTCCGAAGGAGTAGGACTTTGGCGAAAGGAGAGGTTGACCTACGAGTTGGGAATGGAGCAAAAGTTGTTTGCCTTTGGTAGTAGAACTTATCATTTATCTTTGCCCACTGGGCTCATTTTAGAATTAGAAGATTGTTATTTTTTGCCTGCTATTAGCAAAAACATTATTTCTATTTCTTGTTTGGACAAGAAAGGTTTTTCATTTATAATAAAGAACAATCGTTGTTTGTTTTACTTAAATGATATTTGTTATGGTGTTGCACAATTGTTTAACGGTCTCTATATTCTTGATTTAGAAATGCCTATCTATAACATAAATACAAAACGATTTAAATCAAATGATTCAAATCCGACATATCTCTGGCACTGTCGTTTAGGCCATATAAATGAGAAACGCATATCCAACTCCATAAAGATGGGTTCTTGGATTCATTTGATTTTGAATCATATGAGAAATGCGAGTCTTGTTTATTAGGCAAGATGATTAAAGCCCTTTTCACCGACACACGATGAATGGGCTAGCAATGTATTGGGACTTATACATAGTGATGTATGTGGACCCATGAGTTCGTTAACAAGAGGTAGGTTTTATTACTTCATTACATTTACTGACGACTTTAGTAGATATGGATATGTGTATCTTATGAGACACAAATCCGAATCCTTTGAAAAGTTCAAGGAATTCAAGAATGAAGTTCAAAACCAATTTAGCAAAAGCATAAAAGCCCTTCGATCCGATCGAGGAGGTGAATATTTAAGCCAAGACTTTGATGACCTTCTAAAGGAGTGTGGTATTATATCACAGCTCACTCCACCTGGAACACCACAATGGAATGGTGTATCTGAGAGGAGGAATCGAACCTTGTTGGACATGGTACGATCAATGATGAGTCATGCAGATCTTCCAATAAGCTTTTGGGGTCATGCCCTGAGACAATTTGATTCACACTTAACCGTGTTCCTACAAAGACGGTTCGTAAGACACCATATGAAATGTGGACTGGGGAACATCCTAGTATAAGTCGCTCATGAAGATTTGGGGTTGCGAGGCGCTCAGAAAAAGCGTCCGGATTCCGACAAGCTCGCCCAAATCGACAAATGTAATTTTGTGGGATACCCAAAGGAAACAAAAGGGTATTATTTCTACAAACCTTCTGAGAACAAAGTGGTTGTTGCTCGAACTGATATTTTTCTAGAAAGAGAATTTGTCTCTAAATGAAATAGTGGGAGTAAAATAAAACTCGAAGAAATTCGAGAACCACAAAATATCATTGAACCTGAGTTGGAACGTGAGCAGGAACCACAAGATATTGTGGAAAGTGAACCTGCTCAAATTACACAAGGCATTCGTAGATCTGGTAGGACACGCTAAGATCCTGAGAGATATTATGGATATCTTGTGACTCAAAACGGCGATGTGATGCTCATAGATCAAGATGAGCCTGCTTCCTACCAAAAATCTATGAATGGACCAGATTCTGAGAATTGGCTTGAAGCCATGAAATCTGAGATGGACTTTATGTATACTAACCAAGTATGGACTATGGTTGATCCACCCGAAGGGGTAAAACCAATCGGGTGCAAGTGAGTTTTCAAGAAGAAAATCGACATGGATGGTAATGTACAAACCTATAAAGGCCGACTGGTAGCAAAAGGTTTCAAACAAATTCAAGGTGTTGACTATGATGAAACCTTCTCCATTGGCAATGGTTAAATCCATCGAGATCTTACTTGCTATCGCACCTTTTTATGATTACGTAAATCGCGATGGATGTCAAAATTGCTTTCCTTAATGAGAATCTCCTTGAGGATGTGTATATGACACAACTTTGAGGGTTTTTCCACCCAAAGGATCTTTGAAAGGTATGTAAGTCGCAGCGATCCATTTATGGATTGAAGCAAGCTTCTCGGAGTTGGAATCTTCGATTTGATGAAGCAGTCAAATAATTTGGCTTTATTAAAAATGAAGATGAACCTTGTGTATATAAGAAGGTTAGTAGGAGTCACATTGTATTCCTAGTATTATATGTTGATGACATATTAATTATTGGGAATGACATTCCTTCCTTACAGGCTGTAAAAACATGGTTAGGAAAATGTTTCTCCATGAAAGATTTGGGCGATGCTGCCTATATTTTAGGTATCAAGATCTACCGTGACTCATGGTGTAAAGATCTCTAAGGCCCAATGTCCTAAATCACAAGATGATGAGGAGCGTATGAGAAAGATCCCTTATGCTTCGGCAATTGGATCTATCATGTATGCAATGATATGTACTTGTCCGGATGTCTCGTATGCTTTGAGCATGACGAGCAGATACCAAATCGAATCCAGTGAAAGGTCACGGACGAAAGAAATGAGAATATCCTCAAGTACCTGAAAAGGACTAAGGATTCATTCTTGGTATATGGAGGTGAAGACGAACTTGCAGTAAAGGGTTACACAGATGCTAGTTTCCAGATTGAGAATGATGACTATAAGTTTTAGTCAGGTTTTGTGTTTTGCCTTAATGGTGGTGCTGTTAGCTGGAAAAGTTCGAAGCAAGAGACGAAATGTCGATTCTACAACAGAGGGTCCGAGATATATTGTTTCTTAGTGCAACCCAAGGAGGTCAGATGGATTAAAAAGTTCATCATCGAACTTGGTGTTGTTTCAACCATTGTTGATCCGGTTGCTTCTATCTTTGTGATAATAATGGAGCCATTACAGCAAAAAGCTAAGGAACCCGGATCTCACCAATGATCCAAGCATATACTTAAAGCGGTACCATCTCATTCGTGAAATTATTGATAGAGAGATGTACATATAGGAAGAAAAGCCAACATATGATAATATTGCGAGATCCATCGACCAAGGCTTTGTCACAAAGCAGACGACGGCCATACACTAGTTCCATGGGTATAAGATACATGACTGATTGGCTCTAGTGCAAATGGGAGACTGTTAGAGTTTATGCATTAGAGGCCAATTATTTGATATAATTTCTTAACGTTTTGATATTATATTTGATTGAATAAATAAATAATTTTATTATGGTTTTATTTATTGCGTAATATAATTGTTAACATAATAAAATTCCTTAGAATAGTAATACAAATTATATAGTTTCAAGTATGTGACTTGAACATGAGATTTTAATTACAATTAGTATCATTGTTCTTAAATGTCCCTAGTCGAGTATCATTGTTGGTGGGACAACAATGATGCATTGAGACTAGTATCTGGATTGACTGATGATCAAATCTCATTGGTCATAAATATATGAGATATTAAGTCAATGCATAGTACATGTTAGAGAACGATGTCTTCGGATGCACTCCACCATGAGAATTCTATATGGAGCATTATGCGAAGTGTCATTAGCAATTCTCATAGTGACAATGATGTAATGGTCCTCCGACCTGAATTCGCTATATTACTACACGAGAATTTATGTACTTTGATATCATCAAATGTCACCTTTAATAGGGTGGACTATAAAGGTGATTATTGGGTTCATCATGAATCGTGTGAGAAATATGAGTGATCTAGATGGAATTTAACCATCCTATATATTATGGGTGATATCCATAGGCCTCTTGATTGAGTATGACTATGAAATGCATGGCCATGCTCAAATAGTGATTTGTTTCATATAGTCTACTCATTGATCAAGAAAACTCAGATTAAATTATGAAGAAAGACGACACATTCCATGACTCGAGTTTAATCTAGGATATTAAGGTTAAAAGGATTAAATTACATTGAAACATTGGTCACGAAAAGGTTGCATCGAATCATCGATCTTATTATTACTGGGTAGCGGTGATGCATTACTAGATGTCATTTCACCGCTTATAATTTTATAATATGATTTTAAAATTATTGCCAACGTAATAATAACCTATGGTCACACACATGTAACGTTATTTAAAGGGAATTAATTTAAATTTTAAGAATTTAAATATATTAATATGATTAATAGTATTTAAATCACAAATTTAAATTAAAAGGATAATTTAGATATATGTATATTAATTAAGTAAGACTTAATTAAGAGATATATATATAAATTCAATTTTATGAAATTAGGTTTTGATTTTATTAATTCCTTTTAACTACTATATATATGATATATAAGCATTACTTAGGGTTACATCATAATTGAAAAACCCTAGCCGCTTCTTGAGAGAGAGATTAGAGAGAAAATAGTTTCGTAAAATCTATTCCTTTTGGTGGCTAAGTACTCATGAAGTCCTTCTTATTGCAGAATCGTTCGACGCCTGCAAGTGCTGCATTAAATATGGAAATCGTAGAGGCGCAATGGTTTTATCATATTGATATTCGAGGCGCAGTCTGTAAGACCCCGACTTTTTATTAATAAAATGAAATTTCCTCTATTTATTATTTTGAAATAGTAAGGGTTGATTTGATTAATGTGGATAGTTATGGGTAAAATACGCAAGTATTTCAAAATAAGCAAATGGTTATAAAATATTCCTTATTTTCGGCGAATATTCGTTTGGTCGTGGAATATTCGTGATCGCTTCTGGAATATTCGTATTTACTCACGAGCCATGTGTGGGCCCCATAACTGAAAGCGATTGGAGGAAGAAAACGTCAAAAATAAGTTGTTCAAAAATAATCTGGCAGTAGTTATTACTGCTTTTATAATCGTTGGAATACCCGTGTGGTTAAAACACGATAATACACGTTGTTGCACAAGAAGATACGGTATTGCACCAATTATTGATTTTACGTAAGAAGGCACTTTCAATAATGGTTACGATAATTACGCTCAAATTTTTATTTTATTGATTCAATAATTGATGCGTTGATATTTTATATTGTTGTTGTTTCAATAATTGTCATTACACAAGATTTTTCATTATCGAAGCAATAATTCATATTATCTGAATAATATTATTAGATAACATTATTGGCAATGTCTAGAAAGTTCTACCTAAGGAGAGGTTTGGTCACCTAATTGCGCCAAGAAGGAGAAATTCTTATTGAAAGCCCCTCTTCCTGTGAACACACCTCGTTGTCAATATTGTGATTATGTAATATTATTTATGAATAATTAATTATTGATTCATATGATGAGGAAAATATTGATTTTATATGGATATAGATGGAGAAAATTTTTAATGTGACAATTGTTGAAAATTAAAATTTTATCTTTTTCTGATAAAATAATTCATTTAAATATATTATTATATTTTTAATAATATAATAATGGTGATATTTTTACAATAAATGTGTGATATACGAGTATACAAGGAGAAAGAGTATTTTTTGTTGCAATAAATGTTTAAAATATGTTAAACATGTCTGTGGACCCATTTATTGACTGAAATTTGATTATAGCCTGAAAAATTGCCCGTTTATGGATTTCGGTCATTTTCTATTGGGAATTTGGAAAACCTTTCTTCTGCAAAGTTGTAGAGAATTGAATTTCCTATAAAAACACCCGAGATTCGAATTTTCTGACAAAAGGGTTATTTATTGTGAATTATTGAAGTTCTGAAGCTACGAAATAATTGATTTTTGGAAGTTTAAAATATTTAAAGAATGAAAAACGTGTTTTTAGTTTGTGGGCAGCCTAGCATGTGATGTAAATGCTGAATTCAAAATCTAGAAAGTGTTCGTAGAGAATTTGTTATATATATTATTATTAAATTAAATTTTCTGCTTTGGTATTCTAAGCATTTTCCTATAAATAGGTGCTTAGGTTAGAATTGAAAATTACACCAAAATCAAGTTTTCTCTCTATATTATCGAAAGCGTATTCTTGTGAGTATTTTGAGTATACTTTGAGTATTGCTATACTGCAAGTTTTAAGTCATAGCCTTATATCCTGGTGTTTCAAATTAGAAGTATAAATTTTTCGAGGTAAGGGATATTATTTTTTTTTCAGAATGATATTATTTCTTCAATATCATTATCTTTGAAATATTGATCTCAAGTTTTTTTATCAAATTTGGAACTTTTGGTGTCGAGTTACTATTCACGTAGACGCGCACTATTCACGATATCGACACTTATTCACGAATACGGCCTATTCATCGAAAATGAAAATTTTTCTTTTCACCAAAATATCTATTCGGATACTAGTTTTGATTGTATCCATGTTTTGATCATTCTTGAATTTTACACCACTATGATGATTTTTGAAGTATTTTTGGACATGGATAAAACAAAGTACGAATACTTAATCCTTAATGCTATAGTTATGGAAAGGAAGGACATATCGCTCGGGATTGTACGGTAGCGAAACCTAGTTCAATGGGGACTTGTGACTCAAAAGATCCCGAGAAAAGTCAAAGTCAATCTGGTTCTGGAAGAGCGTTTGTTGTGGATCGGTCAAAGTGCGAGGAACCCAAACGAGGTGATCACGGTAAGTTAATCATAAATTCTTGTGAAGTTTATACCTTACTTGATACCGGTGTTACCCATTCATTTATCTCTCCTACTTGTGCTCAACGTTTAAATTTGACTCCGGAAAAATTAGACTTTGACCTATCTGTGGAAACTCCGTTAGGAGAAACTTTCATCACATCCACTGTTTATAAGTCTTGTTTGATCCAAGTGGCACCATCACCTTACCTGTTGACCTTATCTCTTTAAAGATACTTGCTTTTGATGTGATTTTAGGAATTGATTGGTTAACTACTCATCATGCCAAAATTGATTATTTTCGTAATGTTGTTAGTTTTCATATTCCTAAACAACCTGTTGTTCGAATTCAAGCAACTAAACCATTAAAATCAATCACTGTCATATCTAATCATAAAGCTATTCGTTTATTGAAAAACGGATGTCAAGCTTTCTTAGCCCATGTTATGGATTTGAATAAAAACACGTCAAATTTGGATAATATTCCTGTTGTTATTGACTTTCCTGACATATTTCCATAAGAACTTCCCGGTCTACCCCAAGAACGTGAAGTTGAATTCTTTATTGACCTTGAACCTGGTACAAAGCCCATTTCTAAAACCCCATATCGAATGGCTCCTATTGAATTTCGTGGAGTTAAAGGTCCAACTACGTGAGTTGTTGGACATCGGTTTCATTCGGCCCCAAGTACATCTCCTCGGGGTGCTCTGCTTTATTTGTAAAGAAGAAAGAGACGGGAGTATGCGACTTTGTATTGACTATCGGAATTGAACCATGTCACTAACAAGAATAGGTATCCTCACCTCGTATTGATGACTTGTTTGACCAATTAAAGGAGCGAAATTCTTTTCAAAAATCGATCTACGCTTACGGATATCATCACCAAGATTAAATCAAGATATTCCAAAGACCGCCTTCGTAACTCCTATGCACGGCATTACGAATTCTTATTCATGTCTTTCTTGATTGACTAATGCTCCCGGCTTTCATGGATATGATGAACCGAGTATTCAAGGAATATTTGGATCGATTCGTTGTTGTCTTTATTGATGACATCCTCATATATTCCAAAAGTCATGAAGAAAGCATGAGCACCATTTGAAGTTCGGTACTCAAAGGCTTCGTGAAAACAAGCTATATGCCAAGTTAAAGAAATGCGAGTTCTAACTTGAGGAAGTAGCATTTCTAGCACGTGGTGTCAAAACATGGAGTATCTGTTGACCCTTGCGAAGATTGAAGCAATACAAAGTTAGGGAGCAACCAAGACGGCGGTGGATCAAGACGAGCTTTCGGGCTTAAATTGGTTATTATCGGAGATTCGTGGAAGGGTTTTCTCGACCACACTCCGCTTAACTCGCTTAACTCTAAGGATAAAAATTTGTTTGGAGCGAAGAATGCGAGAAGAGTTTCCAAGAGCTTAAGAGAAGACTTATTTCGGCACCTGTTCTAACAATACCATCTGGTTTGGATGGATTTGTTATCTACAGCGATGCTTCGGGCAAAGGGTTAGGATGTGACGCCCCCAAAATTAGGTATACATCACCCATCTTGGGTCACCAGATATATGGTACAGAATTCAAATACAACTTACTAATACAACTGTCGTGTACAATACGACAAAACATAAACTGTGAGTTTGAATACAAATATTGTCTACTAGAGATTATACAAACTCAAAATGAGTCCTCATTACAATTATTATCACACTATTTCACAGAATAGTGAGGACTACTAATGCTATCCTCTGGACCATTACTCCGTTCCCCGACTCATCCCAAATTTATATTCTCATTTCCTCAAGAGAATAAAGAAAGGAAGGGTGAGCTCAACTAGCCCAAGAAGAAATATTATGACTAAGATAATGCAAAATAAATTATCATTAGCCTTCAACAAAGTTAAACCGATAAAATATAATAAACATCAAGTTTAATCTGCAATGAACCAAAGAATCCATTAAAAGAGTCAAGTAGAAAATAAAATCTACTATCTTTTATGATTTAAAAGATTTTTCATAATCATCATAAATTTAGACTCACTTTAATAAATATTCCACATCATCGAATCACCCTCGCACTACTGCCAAGGATATTCTTTAGTATCACGACCACAATTATTCATGCACCACGGCGTTAATATTTGTGTATTCATTAATGGTCATGATCATGCCAACAATCATCCATCAATGCACTACTACCAATGATGACTTTTAATTTTACATCATTTGTAACATTACGGTCATGATTACAATCAATAATCCTCGGTCATAATCATACCAAGTCCATCTATGTATTACAGAATACGATGACTTTCAACAAAATATAAACATGAGGATGATGACAATGATATAAGAATTCAATTAAACAAGTTCAAGAATTATTTTATCCAAGAATTATTAACGTCCAAATTGTCAACATGATCATCGCTTTGAGAGTAAAATTCAAGAATACTTAGAAGAATATTTCCATGAAAGGATATTGACGAAAACGCAAATATCAAGGATATTCCACTAATTTCATGGAGTATAGAAGTCAAAGTTTTAACCAATTGAGTATAACAAAGAATAGAATAACAAAAGAAATCACCATGCATGCGATAGATCGCAGATGCATGTTATTCCAATGTAATAATAAATAACGGAACCAGTCCCATGTAAAACGCATATCTGATATATTCCAATGAATAATAAAGAATGGAACCAGGTCCCACGTAAAACACACAGATGTGATGTTCCAACAATAATAATAATAAAGATTTTAACCAGTCCGTGTAAAAAACACATGCATGTGATGTTCCAACAGTAATAATGAAGAATGTCACCAAGTATAGGGTGAGCGGCAGTATACAAAGTTATTCCAATGTAATAATAAGAAATGGAATAACAACAGCTTTTTCATGAATAAGAAAGAATAACACCCTTTACGGGTACAACAAATAATATTCCCTACCTTAGAAGAACTGGATATAAGTGAAGTAGCAGAATACTCTTCTTCTTTCTCCCTTATTCTCTATACTTTCTCTCTCTATAGCTTGAACGAATTAAGTGAAAATAATGAAGCCAGTAGGCCTCTATTTATAGAAGATTTATTACTATTTACGAAAGTATTTACTATTTACGAAGGTAATTACTATTTACGAAGGTAATTACTATTTACGAAAGAGACTCTTAGATGATGACATATGGCCCCCCCCATAAATAATTAAACTTACCACAAACGTCTAATAATAGACTCTTTATATACATCAAGAATTGAATAAAAACTACCAGAAATTATTTTATTTTTTAATCAACACATATTTAATCTTTCAACAATTATTAATCATTTATAACTTGTCGTCTCAATTATTGTTTAAATAATATAACATATTATACAGATGATACCGTGACAATAATTGAATCAATAATATAAGAGATATAATGCAGAAATTATCAGAAGAATAATTGAGTTTAATGAGTGACTTCTCACGTAAGCATCAATAATCAATACCGTGTAAGTGCTACTTTATGCAACCACGCCAGACATCGTACTTTCACGCAATCGAGTAGTTCAACAGCTTTTAACGGTAACACCTCCGTTATTATTTTCATAAAGTATTTTTGTCGCTTTCTCAATCCGGCTAATAATTCCGCTAAGGGGTCCACTAATGATTGTCTTGCTCGCATTTAATATTCCCCGACAAAAAGAATATTCCCCGACTAAACGAATATTTTATAACAACTTGCGTTTTTTGCAAAATTTATAAATATTACCCACAACTATAATATTATATAAAATCCACACCATAATTTTAAAAAAAATATTTCGAGAAAATTAAATCTTTATTCATAATATCTGGGGTCTCACATAGGATGTGTTCTCATGCAACGTGGGAAAGTCATAGCCTATGCCTCGCGACAACTTAAAGAATATGAGAGGAATTATCCTACTCATGATCTAGAGTTAAGCGTAATCGTTGCTGCTAAAGATCGTGAGGCACTATCTATATGGGGAGAAAGTGGAGATATATTCAGACCATAAAAGCCTTAAATATTTCTTCACTCAAAAAGAACTTAACATGCGGCAGCGATGTTGGCTCGAGCTATTGAAAGACTACGACCACACTATTCAATACCATCCCGGAAAAGTGAACGTGGTAGTATGACGCGTTGAGTAGAAGATCATATCGCAGGAACGAAAAGCGATGATGTTAAGATAATGACGACAGAGCCAACTTTAATAGAAAAAGTTAAGGTTGCTTTCAAGCCACCGAATCTTGAGCCGATGCGTATGAAGAAGAAAGTCAAGAAGGTGCTATTCCTAAGCGAGAATTGATGAAGAAGGAATACTTGAGTCCACTCCAGACTTTGTGTTCCTAACGATTCTGATTTGAAGTACAAGATCATGATGGAGGCACACAATACACCATTTGCAATTCATCCTGGAAGTACCAAAATGTATCGTGATCTTCGACATACATTTTGGTGGAACAATATGAAGAGAGATTGCAAAGTTTATCTCAACGTGTTTAACTTGTCAACGTGTAAAAGCGGAGCATCAAGTGCCAAAAGGTCCGTTGCAACCACTTGAGATTCCGAAATGGAAGTGGGAACACATTACCATGGATTTCGTTACGGGTCTTCCTACGGTTTCTCAAGGCATCAATGCTATTTGGGTTATTGTTGATAGATTAACCAAGTCTCGCTTTCATTTCTTGCCGACACGGGAGACTTATTCCTCGAACGCCTTGCTCAAATGTACGTAAATGAGATTGTGAGATTGTATGGCATGCCAAGATCCATAGTTTTAGATCGTGACCCAAGATTCACTTCAAGATTTTGGGTTAGCTTGCAAAAAGCTATGGGCACGGATTTATTGATTCTGGGCCTGATACCATCCTCAAATGTACGGACAATCGAGAGAGGACTATTCAAACTCTTGAAGATTTATTAAGACTCGTGTCCTAGATTTCAAGGGCGCTTGGGATAAGTATTTACCATTGGAGGAATTCTCCTACAACAACAGTTATCAGGCAAGTATAGGTGTGGCTCCATTTGAAGCATTATATGGACAAAAGTGTCGCTCTCCAATATGTTTGGATGAGGTGGGTGAAACAACATTGTTGGGACCCGAGTTAGTACGTATGACTACCGAAAAGATCCAAATAATTCGACAACGTATACAAACGGCACAAGATCGACAAAAGATTTATGCGGATCTACATCGAAAGGACGTGGAATTTAGTATAGGGGATCATGTATTGTTGTGAGTTGCTCCATGGAAGGGAGTTACAAGATTTAGGAAGAGAGGAAAGCTCAATCCATGATTTATTGGTCCATTTCAAATTCTTGACCGAGTAGGTAATGTATACTCGTGTTACCTCCGAGTATGTCTCGTGTTCATAATGTGTTTCACATATCCATACTTCAGTAAATATGTGAAAGACACGAACCACGTTATTGAAGTTAGAACCGGACGAGATAGCCAAGACTTAACGTATGAGGAGGTACTGTCAAGATCTTGGATAGAAAGGAGTATGTCCCACGACGAAGGTTGTACCACAAGTTAAAGTCTTGTGGAGAAACCATGCTTATAGAGGAAATGACCGGGAGTTGGAAACGGAAATGAAAGCGAGGTATCCTTATCTTTTCAAACACCGTGACATGCGTGACGTCCAATTTCGAGGACGAAATTTCATAAGGAGGGAGGTTGTAAGACCCCACTTTTTATTAATAAAATGAAATTTCCTCTATTTATTATTTTGAAATAGTAAGGGTTGATTTGATTAATGTGGATAGTTATGGGTAAAATACGCAAGTATTTCAAAATAAGCAAATGGTTATAAAATATTCCTTATTGTTTGGGGAATATTCGTTTGGTCGTGGAATATTCAGACTGCTTGTGGGAATATTCGCATTTACTCACAGAGCTATGTGTGGGCCCCATAACGAAAAAGCGATTGGAGGAAGAAAACGACAAAAAATAAGTTGTTTAAAAATAACTACGTAGTTATTACTGCTTTACTCGTTGGAATACCCGGTGGTTTAAAACACGAATACGCGTTGTTGCACACAAGAAGACACCAGGTATTGCACCAATTATTGATTCTTACGTAAGAAAGGCATTATTCAATAATGGTTACGATAATTACTATTCAAAGATTTTATTTTATTGATTCAATAATTGATGCATTGCTATTTTATATTGTTGTTGTTTCAATAATTGTCATTACACAAGATTTTTTCATTATCGGCTAATAATTCATATTATCTCTAATAATATTATTAGATAACATTATTGGCAATGTCTAGAAAGTTCTGCTCTAAGGAGAGGTTTGGTCACCTAATCAAGCTACCAAGAAGGAGAAATTCTTATTGAAAGCCCCTCTTTCTTGGAACCTGCACGGTTGTCAATATTGTGATTCGTAAATATTATTTGTGAATAATTAATTATTGATTCATATGATGAGGAAAATATTGATTTTATATGGATATAGATGGAGAAAATTTTTAATGTGACAATTGTTGAAAATTAAAATTTTATCTTTTTCGATAAAATAATTCATTTAAATATATTATTATATTTTTAATAATATAATAATGGTGATATTTTTACAATGAATGTGTGATATACTGAGTATACGAGGAGAAAGAGTATTTTTGTTGCAATAAATATTTAAAACATGTTAAACATGTCTGTGGGACCCATTTATCGATCGAAATTTGATTATAAATTTGAAAATCGCTTTGCTTATGGATTTCTATCCATTTTCTGTTGGGAATTTGGAAAACCTTTCTTCAGAAAGTTGTAGAGAATTGAATTTCCTATAAAAACACGCGAGATTCAATTTTATGACAAAAGGCTATTTATTGTGAATTATTGAAGTTCAAAGCTACGAAATAATTGATTTTGGAAGTTTAAAATATTTAAAGAATGAAAAACGTTTTTTTTGTTTGTGGGGCGCTTTAGCAGCATGTGATGTAAATGCTGAATTCAAAATCTAGAAAGTGTGCGTAGAGAATTTGTTATATATATTATTATTAAATTAAATTTTCTCGCTTTTGGTGTTCTAAGCTTTTTCCTATAAATAGGGTCTTGGGTTAGAATTGAAAATTACACTTTAAACCAAGTTTTCTCTCTATATTATCGAGCATATTCTTGTGAGTATTTTGAGTATACTTTGAGTATTGCTATACTTGCAAGTTTAAGTCATAGCTTTATATCCGGTGTTTCAAATTAAAGTATAAATCTTTCGAGGTAAGGGATTTTTTTTTTCGTAATGATATTATTTCTTCAATATCATTATCTTTCAAATATTGATCTCAAGTTTTTATCGATTTGGAACTTTTGGTGTCTGAGTTACTATTCACGATATATCGCATTATTCACGATATCGACCTTATTCACGAATACTGGCACTATTCATCTAAAAATGAAATTTTTTCTTTTCGTCAAAATATCTATTCGGATACTAGTTTTGATTGTATCCATGTTTTGATCATTCTTGAATTTTACACCACTATGATGATTTTTGAAGTATTTTTGGACATGGATAAAACAAAGTACGAAATCCTTAATCCTTAATCCTTGTCATTTTGTTTCACTTTGGATTCGCTTTTTTAAAAATATTTTTCATCATCCTCGGTCTTAAATGATGATGTTAATGAATATCTTTGGCTGCGCAGCAAAGATGAATGATTTCGATGAATATCTTTGGCCTGTAGTGCAAAGATGAATGATTTCTGATGAATATCTTTGGCCCGTAGTACAAAGATGAACAGGTGTTTAGATGAACATGACCAACTGATGAATATTATTGGCTTGTAGTGCAAGGATGAATATATGATTCAAGAGGTGCATCGATTGATGTTACAGGATAAAAATATCATGATGGATCGTTAAATTCATAGACATTAGTAGATTTCATCCTCTACGTAACTCTTCTATGAATTAATATTTTCCATTGCGAATATTGATTTAAAACTTGTTGTCTATTGTATTCTATTAGATTTTTTTCCTCGTTGAAGACTAACGATAATTTGTTGTATATTATCTTAGTCATAATATTCTTTTATCGAGCTAGTTGAGCTCACCCTTTTCCTTTTTGTTCCATTTTTCTTCTCGTGAGGCGAGAATATAGCAAAGTGCGAGTGGAGTATGGAATGAAGGTTCTAGGAGAGTTGTTTAGTAGTCCTCACCATTTTGTAAAATAATGTATCAATAATTATGATGAGGATTTATTTATATATGGATATTGTCTAGATGGCAATATCTCGTATTTAAACTCACGCTTTATGTGTTGTAATAATAAAGTTGTATTTAATTACATACCATGTATTTGACAACTCGTAATGGGTGATGTATACCTATTTTTTGGGCGCCACACACGATCTGTTTCAGATTCTCGCTTTTTATATTCGGTATAATCTCTAAACCTCCTAATTAATTGATTTTTCGATGATCCTGTTTTAGGGTTTCGAAATTGCTTTAAAATTTAATTTCCGCTTATGCTTCGCGTCAAAACCCAACACTTTCAACTAGCGGATTTCCACTGGAAGGGCGGACCAATCTCTACGATTCCTTCAAGGCCGCCACCTTGGGACTTCATTCACTAAGAACTCTTGAGGCCGCACTTTGGGACTCTCTCTAGTCCCTAGAACTCTTTAAGCCAAAGAGGCTTGGAACTTTATTTAGTCCCTTCGGACAAGTACCCTTTGGCCCCTTTTTGTTTAGACCCTCCCACAAGGACTCTATTGGCCTTGCTTCATTTAGTCCTCCGGACAAGGACCCCTCGTGCCCTCGGCTTCGTTGAGTTGTTTGTTTGTTGTTGTTGGAGTCGGTCTTTGAGATGCTAAGATGTCTTCATGCTCCTAACATCTTCTATCCTTAGCAACTTGGCTTGATCATCCTTGAAGAAGCGCTTGAGTATTGCATGATGCTCACTTCTTAGGTTGCTTCAACTACTCCTGGATGACCCTCGATGAACCGCTTTGAAAATCATTCTTCTTGGTACTTGATGATCGCATACGAGAGGCTTCTAAGATGACCGTAAGCTCTTCTCAGAAAGTACTTGAAAGCTTTCTCATGCTTGACACCAAGATGGCTTTTTTGATCTCCCTTCTTAATACTCGATGCCTTCTCATGATGGACTTGCTAAGATGACCGTAAGCTCTTCTCTATTGTACTTAGAGTCTTCCCATGATGGACATCCAGATGGCATGATGCTCTTTTTTCTCTCGGCAGTTTAGAACACTCTTCAAGTAGTAGAACTCTCACTTCTATATAGTAGAACTCGCACTTCTACTTCTTTCTTGATCTGACTTCTGAGTGTTCTTGGTGGATCGTAGAGTGAGCTTTCGGACTCACTATCACATGGTTTAGATCAGTCCACCTTCTCTCCAAAACTGATAACTCCAGCAGCCTTGGATCTTTGAAGCTCTTTCTCATTTATACTTCTTCCCAATCCTTCCGTTGGAAAGTAACCGTTGAAGGCTATTCAAATATCTTCACAGATCTCAAGTTGCTTGATGTAGACTGCTTGATGTGACTTGTCATACATTTTCCGACGCTGCAGTTCTACTGTTTCACCTACCCTGTCAGATGTACCACTTTTATGTCTTGGGCAGGTCGAAGACTTTATTACCTCTTTCTGATTTCTCGATCAGAGGTTGTCCTATTACATCGATGCTCTCAATAAGCACTTGTCCAAATATTACCCTTCAGATTGAACCGTTGCCAATGCCTTGGTCTTTAGGTATTCGAACTCTACGATTCTGATGCATGTCTTCAAGGACCTAATCGTAGTGCCTTGTTGATTAGTAGAGTTAACACTACGATCCTGAAGAGTGTTGCTTGGATCTTCACTGAAGAACACCTCTTTACTGTATTGGGAAGTGCTTCAATACTTCGTCATTTCTTCGATCGTTCTCGACATCGATGGCCTAATTCCTTGCTCTGGTCCCCTTCTGAATATCAAGACACTTCAGATTTGTGGCGCGTCCAGCTTGCTTTCTCCTAGTGATCTTCCGCTCACTTATCATCAATGAGTGACCCTGTCTTAATCACTTTAGCTCGCTTCTTCTTGGTCGGACCAAGATCTCTGGGTTCATCTTCCATCGCCTTCCTTCTTTGTTTGGAAACACTACGATCTCGGTTGCTTCCAAGATCGTTGTCTTCTTTACACTTGATAGCTACGCATGTTTCGACTTTCCTTAGTCAGCTTCTAAAGTCTTCTTTGGTTCTCCTTGTGGAAGACTTCATCACGAATGGCCTTACACCTCAATCTTAATTTTGATTAGGTTTGTGCTGAGATCTTCTGTTAGCCTGCATGCCATTCGTTGAGTGCTCTCTGGTTCCCTTTCTGTGGATTGCATCTTTGCAGTGCCAACCAGAGGTTTCGTACCTTTGGATATTCTGGGAGTGCTCATTCGTTAAGAATCGTATCTATTCTACGATTCTGACTTAGAATTGTGAGCACTTCTGTTGGAGTCGTAGTCCTGCACTCTACGATTCAGCTTTGGCTTTACAGACACTACGATCCCGAGATCAGATCTTGACACTCTACGATTTCTGCCTTGTACTTGTTGTCTTCATCCGATCTTGCCTCACTACGATCTCTCGCGATTCATTCAAAGGGACTCTACGATCTCGAGTGTAGCCTCTACGATCCTTGTCTTGGCTTTGGCATTGATAGACTCTACTACTCTGAGTGTAGTCTACGTTTTATACTTGGCTTCAGCAAATGGTCGTTCGGCTTATAGACAGGCTGTCTCTACGATTCTGAATATGACTTCCTCAGCACACTACGATCCCGAGGAAGCTCTTATCAACACACTACGATCCTTCTTCGTTTCCCCTAGAAGTCTACGAACTCCGAGATCTCACTATCTTGCATACTCCTATTTTGCCTCGATAGCTCTCGAGTTAACTCTGACTCTCCGGCATCACGACTTACAGTGCAAAGGTTCTACGATCGACAAGCCTATCTATTACATCATAAGATCAACCTAACAAGCTTGATCTTTCTATATTTATAGTCCTTGTACATCATTTCTTTTTAAGGACTTTATAAAGCTATTTTGCTTATGTAGGATCAACCTAACATATTTGATCAATTCATTCTAAGTCCTTGTACATATATTTCTATTATCTATCAAAGGACATTACAGCTTTTCTTCATGCAAGCATACTTGCATATTCATTCATATATATATCATAATAAAATCATATATTAAATAGGAATATCATTCACATGTTTATTCCTGACAATCTCCCCCTATTTGATTATGACAAAAATAATAAGTGCATATGCATGTTATGAATGAATCTTAGATACAGTGAGCAGATGTATTTCTAAACAGTTAATCATGAATGTAATTTATATTAATATGAAAATTATATATTCGGACATTTTACATCCTGGATCCGAACATACCTAATGAAGTTAGTAGTAGTACCTCCTCGCTCCTCAGTATGTTTCCGTGATTCTTGCTCGATCAACTACTTATCCGATTTCTCTTCTTGCTCTTGCTTGCTCCCCTCGAGATGATGACCTTTTATCTCTCGCTGGTTCCCTTCATCATCTTTCTTATCCGGCTCCCCTCGATGATGATACTCTTTCAAAGCCTTTACTATCTTCTTTGACGTCTTTTCTCCTCTTGACCCTCTACTCTTCTTCTGATTCCCCTTGTTCCTCTTCTTTCTATGCCTCTTTTTCTCCCCATTTTTGTCATTAATCATTTGAGACAGCTGCTCCATATTGGAATTAAGCTGCTCCATCAGGTAGGAGGTGTTTGCAACTTCATACTTTAGTTCTTGCTGGCCGAGCTCAAGTTGCACAAAAAAGGACTGTTTCAGATCGTCAATCTTGTCAGAGAGGGCTTCGATCTGCTTTGCATTGGCCTCCTGAACTTGTAGAGCTTCTGCCTTCTGATCTTGGATGGCCTTCTGATAGATGTTATCACTCTTTTGTAGTTTAAGAGATACATCAGCCAAGATAGCTTGAAGTTTGTGCTTGAAAGAATCATCTCCTGCTTCTATCTGCTTCTATGATTCTTTTGTGAGCATAGAGATCTTTTTGCTTAAATCATCAGAACTTTTCTGTAATTCCTGCTCCAAAGCAGTTTTATCCTCTTGATTGGCAGCTTTTAGTTTGGGCAATGGATTGACTCTCTGATTGTCATCTTTGACAGATTTTCAAATGTTTGATAATCTGAACAATCGTGGAATACCAATTGCTTGTGGAGGATGATGGAGTGTCTGATAGTAGTGTTTGATCATAAGAAGGCTTCTTGATTGGGCTTGGACATCATCACCGTAGAGTTAATGCACTTCTACGATCGCCTCCTTTGGTCATGACCCTTCTTCCTTCCTTCGTAATCTACTCTACGATCGTAGGGGTGTAGAGATTTTCAACTCTGTCGATAGACCTTGAAGTGAGGTCGGTCTCCGATCGGTTTGGTAGCAAACTTCTTTACTTTTGGAAAGTTCTCGAGCCACCAGTTCTATGCTTGAAACCGCTTTTGTAACCAATCAAGGAGCTTCCATCTTTTTCAAGCAGGTTTGAGCTTGAGCCATGGCATCCACCGAAAGAACCATCTTTCTCGGTGGAGATCCGTCGATCATTTGATACTTTCTCTCTGATACTTCACAAATCTTTCAGAGAGGGAATCGGATAATCTTCTTGTTCGCTTCGCTTTCGAGGTGCGTAACCAAAATCTCCTTTAATCTCTTCTTTCTGGAGCTCTCGAACTTTCTTGATTATTTTCAAAGAGGAATTCCTCTAGCTGCATTTCATTATCAGATCCTTCTTGCTCATCTTCTACAGAGAAACTGTAAGACCCCGAATTTTATGAAATAAAAGTATTCAATTTTTCTTATAATTACAATTCAGTAAATGGTTAAATTGATAGAAAGTTAAAGTTAAGGATGATATATGAAATTTTTTCAAAAATACGCAAGTGGTTATAAAATATTCATTATTTTCGGGGAATATTCGTTTGGTCGTGGAATATTCTTTCTTTTGGGGAATATTCGCATGATCTCAAGCAGCCCATTTGTGGGCCCTATAATGTAATAAGCAGCTTGGATGAAAAAAAAAAAGACAAATTAAAGTTTTTATAAATAATTGGCAGTAGTAGTTACTGTTAACATCATTGTTGGAATACCCGTGGGTAAAGTAAAGTAATACGCGTTGTTGCAAGAGATTACGGTATTGCACCAATTATTGATTCTTACGTAAGAAGGCACTACTTACGATAATTGTTACGATAATTCTTGTCAATATTTTATTTTGATTTAATGATTCATTGCGTTGATATTTTATAATTGTCACTACACAAGATTTTTCATTATCAAATCAATAATTTATATTATTTGAATAATATTATTAGATAACATTATTGGCAATGTCTAAAAAGTTACGCTCTAAGGAGAGGTTTGAATCACCTAATCAAGGCGCCAATAAGGAGAAATTTTATTGGAAAGACCCTCTTCCCTGAACCTACACGGTTGTCAATATTGTTATTCTGTAATATTATTTGTGAATAATTAATTATTTATTCATACGATGAGAAAAATATTGATTTTATAAGGATATAGATGGAGAAAATTTTTAATGTGACAATTGTTGAAAATTAATATTTTATCTTTTTCTGATAAAATAATTCTATTAAATGTATTATTTTAATAATATATTTTTACGATGAATGTGGGATATATGAGTATATGTGGAGGAGTATTTTTTTACCAAAAATATTGAAAGCATGTTTTATGTGTCGGTGGACCCCATTTCTTGACTGAAATTTGATTATAGCCTGTAAAATCGCTCATTTGTGGATTTCGGTTAATTTTTGTTTGGAATTTGGAAAAACTTTCTTCTGCAAAGTTGTAGATAATTGAATTTCCTATAAAAATTCGCGAAATTCGAATTTTCGGATAAAAGGGCTATTTATTATGAATTATTGAAGTTCCGAAGCTCCGAAATAATTGATTTTTGGAAGTTTAAAATATTTAAAGTGTGAAAAACGTTTTTTGTTTTGTGGGCAGCCCTAGCATGTGCTTATTAAGCTAAAATCAGATTTCTAGAGGCGAAGGAATCTTGATTTATATATATTATTATTAAATTAAATTTTCTGCTTTTGGTGTTCTAAGCATTTTCCTATAAATACAAAGTCTTGGGTTAGAATTGAAAATCACACCGTAAACTCAAGTTTTCCTCTCTATATTATCGAGCGTATTCTTGTGAATATTTTGAGTATACTTTGAGTATTGCTATACTGATTGCAAGTTCGTTTCAACGTTATTCCAAATGTAAGATCTGCTTTTGAGGTAAAGGGATAATAAGGGATTTTAAGGGTTATTATTTCGAAATTCTTCTGAACCTTCAAAATTCTGGAAAATTTGAAATGATAATTTGATGAGTTTTGTTGATTGTGTCCAAAATGGCGATTTTTGAATTTATAGATTAAGAGTTATGAATTTTATGAGGAAAGACTATTTTAAAAGAAAACCCTTATAACTCCTTGTGGTTAACTCCAAAATTGATAAAATTTTTATTGGTAGTACATCTATATAATATCAGTATACCCTATGAATTTTGGAATTTTTAGATAAAAGTACAATTTATGATAAATGTATGAATATTCGGTGGTTTTGGCCATATGAAAAATAGTAAATAAATTTTAAAAATTCTGAGAAAAATATATGTTCAATATGGAACTATATTATACTAAATCCCAGAAAAGAAATATTTTTGGAACGGATTTGATATTTTTCATGAAAATGTTCTAGTTATGAGTAAATGAATTAAATATGTTTTGTGAAGTAAGAAAATTGGAAAATATGATTTTATGGCTTGAGAATCATATATGAGGTATATGCAGATTTTTGATGAGGGTTTTGGTTATTGGTGATGAGATCTTATGAGTTTGGCATTTTTAGATGATTAAATGCATTAATTATTAAAGTATAAATAATTGGAATAAATTGTTTATAAGCCTAAGAAATAATTAAAATATTGTGGTACTAATAATAATATTAGATTATGAGATTATTAAGTGATTTATAATATTTTAATTAAGGTGTTATGAAATCATTGATTTATGAATCTTACTCTTGAGATTAAATCTATATGTTGGTTATATTGTTTTTATATAACATTCTTATAACCCTAATGATGATATTTCTCTTTGACTTGAGTGTAAAGATGGGTAGATTGTTGGTATGATTATGACTATAGGCTCTCTTTAGCCAGTAGTGCAAAGTTGAATTGTTGACCGGTATGATCATGACCATTGAATTTATAATTGAATATCTTTAGCTTAAGTGCAAAGGTGAATTGATCAACATATATGGTTATAATTATGGTTTATATAAATTCTGAAATGATTATGAATTTCTTTGAGATATGAATATCTTTGGCTCAGAAAGTAAAAATCAATTATTGATGAATATCTTTGGCCAGAAAGGTCAAAGATGACTTGTTGTTGAATATCTTTGGCATGTAATGCAAAGATGAACTGTTGATGAATATCTTTGGCCCGTGGTGCAAAGATGAATTTATTAGTATGATTATGAACAGGAACTGTGATTTGGTATAACCATGATCTTTGATGTTTCAGGTGATGAAAATTATCTTCGTCTTGGATGAGAAGAGAAATTTATAATCACAATTATGATTATGAGTTATTCATATGATTGTGGAAATGAATTGTTGATTGATGTTACATGGATAAAACATTGTTGGTGGACTTTTAACATGAAGAAGATAATAGACTTTATGGTCTATTTGACTCTTCTAATGGATTGCCCGTTCCGCTGCAACTATGGTTGAAAAGTTTTATCATCTACCATATGTTCTAAGTCTCTGATTTATTATTGATGAAGGCTATTGATAATTTAATTATCTTTAGTCATGATATTCTTTACTGAGCTAGTTGTGCTCACCCTTTTGCTTCACAATTCTTTTCGTGTAATAAGAGTGTAAATTGGCTCAAGTGGGGTAACAGGAAATAGAATAGAGCGGTGGTCATCATTTAGTAGTTATATTTGGTGAATCAACTAGGGTGAGGCGAACCCAACGTTGGAAGGGTGTTTTGCCACTATCATATAAGATGTCTAATGACATACAACCTCGTATCATCATAAGACAAGGTTGTAGCTTCATCCACTTCTTTGAGTATATTTACGAGCACTACCTATATAATCTTGGTGTTTGTTTGAAGTATAATTCTCAATTAGAGGCAGTGGAGATAATGATATGTCAAGAGAAAACTCACCATTGGGAAGAATATGATAAGTAATCTTCTCATTTTCTTTAGGGTCTATCAATAACCAAGGATAATTCTGTGGCCATATGATATCTATCATAACCTGTAAGCATGGCCTCCTCCCATGTATGAGGTTTCCTTGAGCACTTCCCAAAGATTCTAATTTCTAAAATGAGCTTTTCGACTATACCTTTATGTAAGGTGTCATTATGAGGTGTCTTCTCCACTACGGGACATGAGTCACAATTGATATATATTTGTATCCAAATTCACAAAGATATGTGTTGTTGTATTTTGCACGACAATTGTTGTAATAAAGTTGTAGTTGTTTTCTGTACCATGTATTTGGCGACTCAGAATGGGTCGGATGGAATGGACCTATTTTGGGGTCGTTACAGAAACCTTCTTGTTGAGTTTCATTATCAGAACTTTCTTCAGCAAGTCTTTCCTTAGATTCTTCTTCTTCACTGCTGGCTTCTTCTTCAGCATCTTCTCCTGAGGATACAGATTCATCATCACTCAATTCAATGATGGCATTTGATTGGCTACTGTTTCTTTTGGAGGCAAACTGGGCTTACAGCCTGTAGCTTTTCCTTCTTCGAGGAGGTTCAGCTATTGGAGAGACAGACTCTTCTTCTTCTTCAGTCTCTGACTCCTCTTGCTCATCAGATAAACTTCTTTGGAGATCAGCACTGGTAGGAGCAGATTCTTCTTTCTTGGACTCATTACTTCCTGAGTCATCATGAGGGCTTTCTGAATTGGAGGGGACATTTTCATCTTCTTCTTGAGCAGTATTTTCTGACCCATTCTCTGGGCTCGTTGGGGCAGTAGCATTTGGGGATATGCTTTGGTCACTTTGAATTTCTTTTTCATCATCGAGTGGCTTCTGCGAGAATTGGCCGTGGGGCTTGAGCACTTTTCTTCATCGATTAGATTCTCAGACTTTCTTTCATCACATCGGCTTCATTCTCATTGCTTTGAATCTTGAATGTGAGGATCGGATCAAATATTCATTTGTTTCTCTCCTGCGACACTACTTCCCTTTCTTCAAAGCCAGATGTCTTGATTTGAGAAGCTAAAATTTGGTTTGTCATTCACCTTAGCTTTCTTCTTGATTAGCTCTTGAAGCAACTCCTGCTTCTTCTTTTTTAATGCTCTCGTTGATTTGGGCCTTTTTCCTTATCCTTGTTCAAGGAGGAGACTCTCCTAGATGGGGCTGGGCTTTCTTCACATCACCACTTCTTTTCACCACTTTTGATTTTTCTTAATTTGGTGTGATTTCAAATTTCTTCAGAGTCACTGGACTTAGAGCTCTCTGTCTTTACTATCTTTTTCTTCTTTGTAGAGGCTCTACTGCTGCTCCCAACTGTCATCCTTTTGTTCTCCTTGGGATTCTTCTTCCAGTTCTCAAATAACTCTGGAGACTTCACCTTGTGCACATTCAAGGCTTCTCCTCATCTTCCTTGATTTTTCCTCCTAATTTCTTCTTCGAATGATACTCAAAGAACCTTCCATGAAATACTTTGGTCGGTGGTTTCTTCTCACCTTCTCTTCACCCACTTAGAGATATGATCAAACAAAATAGCTCCAAAGTCAATTTGTTTCTTCGAACTATAAATGACATTATCTTGATTGATGATCAATCAAGTATCACGTATGCGGTGTTTTTTGCCAATGATGCACTTTCCTACAATTTCAGCTAGGAACTCATACTTTTCAGGGAACTCCTTCTTCTTCATGTCTTTGAAGCTAGGGTTTCTTTGGTATCCCATCAACTCCTTCGCTTGCTCAATGTTGACATCTTCAAGGTTCTTCAGCCCTTGGCTAGGGGAAACCTAGGCATTGATTAAGATCAGAAGATTTCGACTTGAATCGACCTTTATCCTTGGTAGAGAGTTCCGAGTTTATGGAGACGTTTGAGTAGAACTCCTTAACCAGGTCAATGTATACACGAGTACTCGCCTCGAGACATTCTGAAAATCCAGCTTCCTTTACGAGTCTAAGTATGTCCCTGAACTTCTTCTCAGATTTCTCAAACAATTTTGTTCCAAGTTGAATACCGGTGATAACTTGCCAGTTCTCCATTTGAATTGTTCGAAGACTGTGGGTGTTTGATTTAGAGAGATTATGCGAGATGGCTGACTAAGATTTGGTAAGGCTCTGGAGGATTAACTGATTTTGCTCTTGAAAAGCTTTCTAGGGTTTTAAAATTGGGGGGGAGAAACATTCGATATATTTTGGTAATCTGTCTCCTTGATTTGAACTTGTCTTTATGGCGCTTCCTTCAACTCTGCGTACTCGGTGATGTGTCAATTGTCCATTGGTTGCCGTTGCCCGAAGAATGAGTTGTAACTCCCCCACAACTTTTCAGATTATTAAAGGAGTGGACGTTTAATTGTCGTGGCTTTGACCGTTGACCTTTTGCTTCGTAGAGTAACATGATGAGATAGCTATAGACTACGATTTCATTTGTTGACTCCACGATCAATTTTTGAGAGATGCTGTAGTGGATGTCTTCTTCTTTCCTCCTTACTTAGATGCAGCATAGCTCAATCACTGATGTATTTAAACTTATCTCCTTGACTTGAATGGCTTAGCAGATGTCTCATTCTTCATGCTCCTTGTGAATTGGAGTACCCTTTGGTAGAACTATGATCGTTGAGTTGTCTTCTACGATCGCTACAGTTGCATTAATATCGTATAGTCCTTTTCAAACTCAACTCTACGATCGTCGACTGACTTTGTTCTTTTGAGATGAACTCGATCAAGCATTCCTTCTGTGATAAGATAGCTCAGGAAGGGCCAACCTCTTAGAGTGAGCTAAGGGTCAGGTTTGTCTCATTAGATCTTTTCTGATGGGGATGTCTTTCTACCAGCTCTGGATATTTGCAATGCTGAAATCGTGGTGTCCTTCTTCTCTTACAATACGATCATGTGTTTGATCGTAGGAACTTCACGATTATGAATTGGGTGGCTGAAGGGATATTAGTAGACGCGTTTGAGACGTTCCCTTGACTATGGATCTTCATTTGGTTCATCGACCATAAAGTTTTGGGACTCAGTATGGTACATCTCTTCCGTGTTTAATAGTCATTATTCCTTAACGGATCACTTGCTCCCCATTGTTGATCTTTGTCTTCTCGGATAGATGTGATTCCTTCTTCGTGTTCATTTTGAAGGTCGCCTGCATTTCTCGCTCTGACTGGAATCATCATCGTTGCTTAGTTTCCCTTGTATCGTAGAGATGGGTATTTTCAGGATTGATCACTCTACGATCATTTGACATCACTACAAATGTAGTCTTATTTGACAGTCCTTTGTTTTGTGAAGTTCTGCTTCGTAAAGAACTCCTTTTGTCTTAAGCTCAATGATCTTCTGTTGTGAGCTTCCCTTGAGGATCCTTTCCATAAAGCATGTCTTTCTTGATATGGGCACATAGAATCCTCTTTATCTTTTGTTTCATGGCATGCTCTCATATACAGATTTGCAACCATGAGAGCTCCATTCCGGTTAGCTCAGAGGGTCTTTAAGAATAGGCTTGGACATATAGGAACCTTATCAGACTCATTTCTGAACAGTCCTTAGCCTTCTGCTGGTTGAGTCCTAATGAATGAAGTCTGCTGCTTCAGCATTCCTTAGTGTGGTCAGACTGACCAAGTACCTGCGGGTTTAGATATATTTCTACTTTTTGTCCCTATTGTTGAATGGGTCCTGCTAGGTTAGTTTTCTAAACCCCTATTCCTCTTAACTGGATAATCATCATGTTTATCACGAACAGACATATTCATGCATGCAACTATCTTGAGATAATACATTTTTGAGATGCATGATGGTGAGTGTGTGTGGGATTTGACAATTAATGACACACTCTCTATCTATGATGGTTTCATCATTTGCTGGGTTATGTTCTCAATGTTTAAGTGTTCATAGATTGTGAGTCAACTCTACGATTTATGAGTATCTTGTTGATTCATGGTTGTGATCGGTTTACATAAATCGCCAAGATCCTCTCAGAGAATCGATCATTCTCTCGTGTGTTGTCAAACACCTGTAACATAGGCTTGTACATACATACTAAAGCACACCAAAGAATGATTACTTAACATAAAGTTCATCAAACTCGAGATACTCTTATGATCTATTTCAGATTTTCTTCAAGATGTCATCTTCACCTTTTAAAACTTGGTTAAAGAGAAAGTTTGTAGACATTTGAATTTTCCATCTTGATTACTTTCTCTTCACCTTTTTAGGTAGATTATGACTTCTTGATGAATCTTCATCATAGTTCATAAGATGGTGCAACTATGATGTATACATTAATAATGATAAGAACCGTACCTTTTTACCGTCCGGTTTCTTAATGATCATTTACCTTAGATATACTGAGTTCAGGTATTGATGTGCACATCTTTTACTTTTGCTCCTTTCAGCTTAATGCTCTTGTTAGCCTTTCATCAATCAGTCGTGGTCTTGAAGATGTAGATCAATAGAATCGTGGCATTAATATCTTTGACATCTTTGAGTTTACAGAGATAGCACCCAATTGTTGGTTGGTCACTCATAAGTTTGAGAAGATCTTCTTTCTCCTCTCGATCAGCATTTCTTAGTATGCGTGGCCTCTTCATCTTTCATACTGATGAATGTTTTACTCTTTGTCACTGATGTCTCTTGCTCTCTTTCTCTCATCTGGTCTTCAGACTACAAGATTGACTATAGGCTAGGATTGGTCTTGTTGATATAGCAATCGAGGATACGGACCAATCTGAGCAACTTCAGGTGTATACACATTTTTACCTATACACAATATTTCCAACGTGTGAGCTCTTCTTCGTATAACAAGTTACTTACTACTAAACTAAGTTTAGAACAATGTTAGTGCACGGATCGGACTCAAAGCGATTATCTTTTGAATATAGCATGAGAACCTCGCTTTGATACTCAATTGTTAGTTCCTGCAGGGCCTGAATAGATCTAGAAGGGGGTTGAATAGATCCTTTTTATTTCAAATACTTTTTACGGTTTATGTTGTATTGTTCATATTAGTGTATATGACAAACATAAGAATCTTTTCAACCACGAGTAAGAGTAAGTAAAAGATTCCCTTCATTGATATATTCATAATCATACATACATTGTTAGTAGGGTTAGTTTAGTTGTGTGAGCTTAGAACATACATAAAGCAGCTTATAAGATTATAGACATAATGTAAATGACATAATATAAAAGACACAAGGGTTTTAAGTGGTTCGAGACTCAAGCTCCTAATCCACTCTTTTCTGCTTTCAACTAGTATGATTTCCACTAAGGAAGGCGGCACCACAATCTCTACGATTCCTTGAGGCCGCCAGACCTTGGGACTTCATTTCACTAAGAACTCTTCAGGCCAAAGACCTTGGGACTCCTCTAGTTTCCTAGGAACTCTTCAAGCCAAAGAGCTTGAAATTCATTTAGTCCCTTTGACAAGAGGACCCTTTGGCCTCTGCTTTGTTTAGTCCTCCCGACGAGGGACCCTCGAATACAACTTCGTTGAGTTGTTTGTTTGTTGTTGTTGGAGTCGATCTTTGAAATGCTAAGATGTCTTCATGCTCTGAATATCTTCTATCCTTAGCGACTTGGCTTGATCATCCTTGAAGAAGCGAGTTGAGTATTGCATGATGCTCACTTTCTAGGTTGCTTTCAACTCTTCGGATGACCCCTTGATGAACCGCCTTGAAGATCATTCTTCTTGGTACTTGATGACTGAACATGAGAGACTTCTAAGAGGACTGTAAGCACTTCTGTAAAGTTCTTAGAAGCTTTCTCATGCTTGACACCAAGATGGCTTTTGTGATCTCCCTTCTTAATACTCGATGCCTTCTCATGATGGACTTGCTAAGATGACCGTAAGCTCTTCTCTATTGTACTTAGAGTCTTCCCATGATGGACATCCAGATGGCATGATGCTCTCTTTTCTCTCGGCAATTCAGAACACTCTTCAAGCAGTAGAACTCTCACTTCTACATAGTAGAACTCACATTTCTACTTCTTTCTTAATCTGACTTCTGAGTGTTCTTGGTGGATCGTAGAGTGAGCCTTCGGACTCACTATCACATGGTTTAGATCAGTCCACCTTCTCTCCAAAACTGACAACTCCAGTAGCCTTGGATCTTTGAAGCTCTTTCTCATTTATACTTCTTCCCAATCCTTCCGTTGGAAAGTAACCGTTGAAGGCTATTCAAATATCTTCACAGATCTCAAGTTGCTTGATGTAGACTGCTTGATGCGACTTGTCATACTTTTTTCCGACATTTGTAGTTTTGTTTCACCCACCCCTGCCGGATGTACCACTTTTATGTCTTGGGCGGTCGAAGACTTTATTACCTCTTTCGATTTCTCGGCGAGAGGTTGTCTATTGCATCGATCTCAATGAATAAGCACTTGTCCAAATATTACCCTTGATTGAACCGCTACCAATGCCTCGGTCTTGAATGTATTCAACTCTACGATTCTAATGCATGTCTTCAGGACTGATCGCGATGTCTTGTTGATTAGTAGAGTTAACACTACGATCCCGAAGAGTGTTACTGGATCTTCACCAAGAACACCTCTTCACCGTGTGTTGTGCGGTCTTCAATACTTTTGTTTGCTTCGATTTGTTCTCGAATCTTGATGGCTAATTCCTTTGCTTTCTGGTCCCCTTACGAATATCAAGACACTTGATTTATGGCGCGTCCAAATTTCTTTCTCCTGGTGATCTTCTCGCTCACTTATCATCAATGAGTGACCTGACATACTTAATCACTTTAGCCTTGCTTTCTTGGTCGACCGAAGATCTCGGTTCATCTTCCATCGGTTCCTTCTTTGTTTGGTAAACACTACGATCTCGGTTGCTTCCAAGATCGTTGTCTTCTTTTACACTGATAATTATCTTGCATGGTGACTTTCCTTAGTCAGCTTCTAAAGTCTTCTTTGGTTCTCCTTGTGGAAGACTTCATCACGAATGGCCTTACACCTCAATCTTAATTTTGATTAGGTTTGTGCTGAGATCTTCTGTTAGCCTGCATGTCATTCGTTGAGTGCTCTCTGGTTCCCTTTCTGTGGATTGCGTCTTTACAGTGCCAACCAGAGGTTTCGTACCTTTGGATATTCTGGGAGTGCTCATTCATTGAGAATCGTATCTACTCTATGATTCTGACTTAGCATTGTGAGCACTTCTGTTGGAGTCGTAGTCCTGCACTCTACAATTCAGCTTTGGCTTTGCAGACACTACGATCCCGAGATCAGATCTTGACACTCTACGATTTATGTCTTGTGCTTGTTGTCTTCATCCGATCTTGCCTCGACCACGATCTGCGATTCATTCATTGGACTCTACGATCTCGAGTGTAACCTACGATCCTTGTCTTGGCTTTGGCATCGATAGACTCTACGACTCTGAGTGTAGTCTACGTTTCATACTTGGCTTCGGCAGATGGTCGTTCGACTTATAGACAGGCTGCCTCTACGATTCTGAACATGACTTCCTCAACACACTACGATCCCGAGAAAGCTCTTCTCGACACACTACGATCCTTCTTCGTTTCCCCTGGAAGTCTACGAACTCCGAGATCTCACTATCTTGCATACTCCTATTGTGCCTCAATAGCTCTCGAGTTAACTCGACTCTCTCGATGCATCACTTCACGACTTACAGTGCGATCTTTCGACGATCGACAAACCTATCTATTACATCATAAGATCAACCTAACAAACTTAATCTTTCTATATTTATAGTCCTTGTACATCATTTATTTTAAGGACTTTACTGAAAATGCTTTTGCTTATGTAGGATCAACCTAACATATTTGATCAATTCATTCTAAGTCCTTGTACATATATTTCTATTATCTATCGAAAGGACTTTATGACTTTTTCTTCATGCAAAGATACTTTACATATTCATTCATATATATATCATAATCAAATTATATATTAAATAGGAATATCATTCACATGTTTATTCCTGACAAACATCGATCAATTAAATGAAAGACTGAGATTGAGACAAATTTATACCAAATCACTACAACATGTAGCGACTTTTAATTTAATATGAGAGCCCTAGCTGGTCAAACACAAGTGTAAATGTGTCCCACTTTATTAAATTTTATAAAAAAAATATAAATTTTTTTAAAAATATACCAACTATTATACTACAACATGTAGCGGTTTGGTGTTAATTTTTTTTTTTTAACATACGTTCCATTGTCCCACTAAGTCAGATTAAAATGTTATTATGACTACTATAATAATAATAATAATTAGAAGAAGAATGTAGCGGCTGACGGCTGTGTTCAAATGTTGTGTACCACTTTAATCTGACATAATAATAATAATAATAATAATAATAATAATAATATGATTATTATTAAAACAAAATTATAAAAAATATTAATTGAATTTAAGGTAATAATAATAATAATAATATTGTTATTATATTTTAATAATAATAGTGATAATATTATTATTACTATTAATATTATTGTTATTAATATTAATATTATTTTTATTACTATTTTTTACCGACCGCTACAACCTCAAGCGGCTCTCTCATTTTTTTTCAAACACAAATAAAATGGGTCACATTTTGTCAAATTCTAAAAAAAAAAAAACTAAAAATATATCAACCACAATAACACGTAGCGGCTTGGCCTTAATTTTTTTTTATTCCTTCTATTGTCTAACTTTTTTAGATAGATAGATAGATAAAAAAAGTTTTTTAAAAAAAAGTCAAATTATTTGTTACGAATTCGTTATCGTTTTCTAACATATTATAAATTTGGACCATAAAATAGAGATTCCAACTAGCCATTCAATCACAATTCGAACGGTAAAGATAGGGTTATAGTTACGACTGTGGTTATAAATCATTCCACATATTTATTATATATATTAAAGGAAGAAAGAGTAAAAAAAACCTTGTTGAAACCGTGTAACTGTTTTTTCTCTTTTTTTCACACTATTATTTTTATTTTTACTATTCCACTATCTCAAACTTTTCTCCTTTTAACTCTTAATATATTTTATTTCCTTCTTTTTTTCACACACAAAATGTGTGTCATATTATTACACACTAAATTAAAGAATAATATTAAGAATTTCAATCTAAGATTAAAAAAAAGTTGATAATTTTGTAAAATTAAAGAGAGAAGTGACGTAAGGTAGTTTCGTCAAAAAATAATCTAAGTTGGACAAGTAATATAAAAACTCATGCATGCATGCATGCAAATGGACAAGATCAATAATGGGGAGAATAAAAAGAGGGAAAAACTAGCAAATCTCGAGATGAATTAATCCAATCGATGGCCAGAAGAAGGCCTACATCTAATACTCAATTAATGAGCTAGAATGACTAGGTGCGTACTCTAACTCCCTCCGGCCATAGCCATATATTTAGCCATACCCCGGGCCATAGGTATATATATATATACTCGATCTGTTCGGTGCTTTCGATATTGTATGAAGAGGGAGATTTATCTCAAATTTTGAAGAATTCAGATAATTTATTGAGTAAATGAGAAATTCAAAATTATTTATATTTTATTAGATAGATATATTGTACAAGTAATCAAGAAAAAATAATACACTACTATCGCATAAAAAAATTTACATAATACTCGCATACACACACACACACACACATATATATATATATATATATATATATATATATATATATTTGTGGGAATGTATGTGAACATTATATGAATTTATTTTATGTGATAGTAACATTATTGATCAAAAAATCACCACACCCATCTATTTTTCAGTATAATGGCGGAGTGGGGCAACTGTTCTGTGTTCTTCGATTTCATATATATATATATATATATATATATATAGTAAAATCTTAAATTAAAATAAAATAATACTAATATAACTAAATTTACATAAACAAAATTATTATAATACAAAGACATTGGTAAGAAATGTACGTGTGCTTTTGTCTGCAATTACATACCCTGGCTCATCACTGCTTAATTAGCTGCAATCTTTTTGTTTTACGTCACAAATATTTCAGAACTAGCTAGGTTTTACTTAAGCCTGACTACCTACCTCTCTTAACACCCAAGCCAGATTCCACACGTGTGTAACCCACCTCACTTATTTCATAACATTCCCCCTACCTCGATCGTGTGAACTTGGTACTACTAGTAATTACCATTGGTTATTCCTTTATCAGTGTTGGTTGGACAATAATACCCTCTAAATTAAAGTCATCAAATGCATATAGCTTTGTCTTTGGCACACATTTTATGACTTTGAATGGTCATTATTGTCCGATCAGTACTAAAAAGGAAAAACTAAAGCTGAAAATAGCAGCAGCCCCTAAATTTGGGGAGTATTTATTTCCCTGATTTATTTTAGTGAGTAGATAATATTATCAATTTAGTTTATATTTAAATTGTACATTGCTCTTCAAATAGTATATTTTTATTCTAAAAATATCATTTCTCTTATCACTGTATATTTATTGGAAGTGGTTAGTATGAAGTTTATTTTAAGATAAGTCGGTCAATTGACCAATAAAATACTGACACGCTGACAAAATTATATGTGTGTCAGTATTCTATTAACCACTTAACCAATTTATTAAAAAAATAACTTCATATTAACCGGATCCATATTTATATATAGATTTCACATTGAAAATAACTTTATTTGGGTTACTACGTAGGTATAGTCCAATAAAATTAAACCCTACTAGATACCTGGCTTCTAATTAAATATATATTGAATTCACACTTGCCCGCAAAAAGGGTGTTAAATAACAAAATTAATATATACCTTTTGCTATAATAAATATAATAAAAAATTTGCTTCCTTACATGTGATAAAAAAAAAGTATGACAATTTCATAAAATTTAAATCCGTTTAATAAAAACAAAAGGGGAGAAAAAAATAAACAATAAATTTTAAGAATTGTAGTAGTCTAGTCCATACTAATTTGTTAAGAAAAGTCGGAATAACATAGCACTCATTTTAAATTAAATTTAATATTTATTTAAATGCTTTCAACAATTATTTATTACTTTAACGCTTACACTAAACATAAATTGAATTGTGTCACGTACGATATTCTCAACTCCACCTTTAATTTCAACTTTAAGATGTTCACTAAACTACAGATATTCATCAAACATTAGTTTCACAATATTTGAGGAGAATGTGCATAGAAAAATGAGGAGGTTTTTTATGTTTACTGTTTACAGTCTAAACCCTTGACGAGAAGTTTTTTTATCTATTAATATATAAAGTTTTAAAATTCTAAGTAAATATTAATTGTTTATTTTTTCCTATTAATCTAAATATTAAATATAATTTTAGTTCTTTTTTATTTTTTATCTAATAAATAATAATATTTTTTTAATAAGAAGAACAATATAAATATTTAATATTATATTTAATAATATATAATTACTTTTTTAATATTTATACACAACTCTAAAAAATATTATATTCAGGGAAAGATGGAGTATATATCTATAATCTTAAAAGAAGAGAAGGAAACAGAAAATAAATACTAATATAATTATTAGTGGGTAGGGGAGGGGGAGGGGGTGGGGGAGGGGGAATGGATGATGAAGCTGATCTCACGCTATATCTGAAGGCTATATACCATCCCCTCTTGTTATGTCTCTCTGATATCTTCTCCTTCTGATACAAAATCTGAAAGGAAAAAAGTCTGACCTACTCATCCATCAAACAACACGCACGCATAAATCCATTTACTTATTTATTTAGATTCTTTACAATTTTATTTATTTATATTTTAATTTTTATTAAGAGTTAAAATATATAAAATAAAATTATAAAACTATAATATTTAATTTTTATATTTAATTATGATGTCTCCTTTTTATAATTTTCTTTATTATTTCTCCCGTTACATTATTAATACTATATTTTATTTCCTATTATGGAACCCTTTTCAGGTGGCTTACTGTACACTCCGTCATAGCATTTATGATCCCAAATCTCTCACCCCCTCTCTCTCCCTCTCCCTCTCCCTCTCCCTCTCCCTCTCTCATAAATTTCCATCACCTTCAATTTTTAGAATGCTTCCAAAATTCCATATTTTAAACATATATATATATATATATATATATATGAAAAATATCAATTTTTTATAAATCTTTATTACTTTGTCCCAAAAAATAGGGTAATTGAGAGAGGAGGAAGAATAATTAATTAATGCATAATAGTAATAAAATTTAAAACTAATATTAATTACTTAGTATTATAATTAATAAAAAAAATTTAATGTGTAATTATATCTTAAACAACTTGTATAAAGATAACCCATTGGAAGAAGAGGGAGATGGAAGGCTGGAGGCAGCCATTGGATCGAAAAAAAGAAGAAGAGAGACTAAGAGGTTAATCAGTACTTACATTTATAAGACTGATTTATAATAAGTATTCTCTCCGTTCTTTAATATAAAATATTTTAGATTTTTTTTTTATTTTTTAATATACGGTATTTTAAAATTTTAAATAAATATTAATAGTTTAGTTTTTAATATTATTCTATATAAATATTAAATATAATTTTAATATTTTCATTATTTTTTGTTCAATAAATAACAAAAAAAATTCAATAATTTTATATATTTTCTCATTATATTTAATATTATCAAATAAATAAAATTTTCTCTTATATTAAAACAAGAACGAAAAGAGTATTTATTATGATATACTGTTCATATCATTCATAAAATATTTACTCATTTGTTACTATTATTCATTAGTAGATTGGATAAGATTATTTTTTATAAAAAAATTAGACAAATAGAACAGACGATCGTATTTGTCCCAATAATACCGTACCAAACATTTATTATAAATTTTGTGTGCATACATAGAAAATATACGTATTATTCCTACGTGTATATATATTGACATGTATATATATATGGTGATGTTTCAAGTCACAACAACAACAGCTAGCAACCTCTCTTTCTATTCTCATATTCTCTTTCTTCTCTTTTGATAGCCAAGTAAGTAAGTAGGTTAATTTATAATTAATAAGTTAAAGATGTTGGCACTTGAAGAAATACTGTGTGAACTGAATGGAGAAATAGAGATGAACAACGAGCAAGGTTTGCCTCCAGGGTTTAGGTTTCACCCAACTGATGAAGAGCTAATCACCTTCTATCTGGCTTCCAAGGTCTTCAATCCCACTTTCTCTGCTGGTGTCGACATTGCTGAGGTTGACCTCAACAGATGCGAGCCTTGGGAACTACCTGGTATATATATGCCATCTATAAATCTCCCTTTCTCTCTCTCTCTCTCTCTCTCTCTCTAGATCTCCCTCTCTCTCTATAGCTTTTGTTCTTTCATTTCACCATGAAACATGCACGTACAAAAGCTTTATATATAACATTCATACAATGTATTCTCTCCAAACCTAGATCACTTCTTAGAGACTTAGACATGCAAATTTAAGTTATTCCTCAATTAATTAAGCTAGGCAAATCTCGATCCATATGCATAATATAAAACCATAACTCAAAACAAAAGGGCAAAACTCAAACAAGTCTCATTTTTGGACTGAGGAAATGGGTAACCAATTAGGTTTGTTCCAAATTGATTTTGGAGATTTAATGAGACTCGTCTCAAAAGTTGCATTTTTTTGTGACCTTAAATAAAAAAAATGATATTTTGAGTGTTAAAATTTTATTGAACATAGATAAAAACTAAGTAGATTTTGAAGAGCGTTTAGTCTCTATATACTTAATAACCAAATTAATGAGAAATGTTTTTTTAATTTATGGGTTATCCTCTCTCCTCTTTTAATGTGGCAACTAACAAGACCACTTAATGTTTTGCAGAAAATCTATGTATGTATGTATTTGGAGGACATTGCGTTTTTCTTAGGACATTTGATCAGTAATAGTAATTTAATGCTTCATACAGTGTTCTTCCTATCTACTCATTATTGCCATACAGATATAGTTAAAGTGTGAATAACACAAAACCCTCCGAATCTTATCTACCCTACCCATAATACACTTTTGCGCAAAGAAAATCTATCTCACCCTGCACAAATCATTAAATATCTGACAAATTAAATGAATGGATCGAGTATATAATCTATACCACCACCAAATCCCAATGTTCTTGGCCACACCCATGAATTCATTGAGAAATTACTTCTCGATATTATATATTGGTCAATTAACCTATTATTGCTCCTGTTACTTTTCAATGTGTGATTTATTTTTACTACTCCCAGAGAACGATCGCTAATAATAGTATATTAGTAGTAGTAGCAGTATACTCCATAATAAAATACACAAGATTACAAAACTAATAAATGTGTAAATGTGACAGATGTGGCAAAAATGGGGGAAAGAGAATGGTACTTTTTCAGCTTGAGGGACAGGAAATACCCAACTGGGTTAAGAACAAACCGAGCCACAGGGGCTGGGTATTGGAAGGCTACTGGGAAAGACAGAGAAGTTTACAGCAGCAGTAATGGTGGAGCTGGCTCAGCCTCTAATGGTGGACAGCTTCTTGGGATGAAGAAGACACTGGTTTTCTACAAAGGCAGAGCTCCCAGGGGTGAAAAGACCAAATGGGTCATGCACGAGTACCGTCTTGACGGGGACTTCTCCTGCCGTCACACGTGTAAGGTAACACCCCCCTTTTCCTCCCTCACACGCTTGAAATCTTCTTTTGTCCTTTTTTGGGTTGACTTTTTCCCTGCCGACTTGAATATTTTCACTTGGGACAATTTTGGGCCCTTGTATTTTCTTTTTTGATGGTGATTTTGGGGATATATAGTTAATGATGTGACTTGATGAAAGTAGGCAGAGATTTTTTTCACAAAAAAATAAAATATATTCTATAAAATAAATAAAGAAGATAATAATAAGATCAGTAGACTTGTTAAAAGTCTAGTGAAAAAGTAAAGTGGGGTTCTGCTATAAATCATATAAAGGCCTTGTTTTCATTTGCTTGTAGTATTCTAAGAACAGAATCAATACAATCTTTTTGGGTACTGAAATGGTTTTCTGTTTTGTTTTTTTTTTAAAATAAAAAACAGGAGGAATGGGTGATATGCAGAATATTTCACAAAATGGGAGAGAAGAAAAATGGAGTGGTTCTTCAAGGACAAAGCAGCCATTACATGCAAGAGGCTTCCATTACTTCTTCATCTCCTTCAAAAACAGGACTGTTAGAATTGCAACCTCACAAACCAATCCAATCCCTCCAAAGCCAAAACCAAAACCCAAACCCATTTCTGATAAATGACCACCACCACCACCATGAAAATGACCTCAAATCTCTTATAAGTATAACCAATAATTCATCATCAGTTGGTGATGCTGCTGTGTCACAAGCCTTCCCCATAAATACTGCAAATGGTGGCTACCAAACTTCATTTTCACCCACAAGAAACAACAAAGAGAAAGAAGACACCACCAAGCAATCACCATCATCATTCTTCAAGTCTCTCCTCTCAAATCAACAAGACTATTATTATTATAATTGTCCCACCAGTTTCAAGGAACATCAAACTGCCCCCCCTACTTCTGCTATTATTCCAAAACACTGCAAGACAGAGCCCAACTTTTCCCATTTCGATCATTTCTCTTCAAATGATCATATTAATGCTGCTATCTTGCGCTGCCCAATTCCTCCCGATTATAATAATAATTATAAGATTCATCAGCAAAACCCCACCAGCAGTAGCTACTATCAAAGCCCCTTTCTTTTTGGGACAATGGATACTAATGGTGGGTTCCCATCAGCAGCTGCTGGCGCAGATGCTAATTTGCATGAAATGTCCACCTCATCATCAACATCAGGAGTACTAGCTTTCAACAGGGCCGGCTTTCACCAGATGCTGCTGGATTCTTCTATAAAACTAGCCGCAGGAGAATCTTGGCCTTTTCATTTCTAATTAATTATGTATTAATTCCTTGATCTTGTTTAGTTGAAAACTTTTATATATAATATATATATATATATAGATGTATAACTCTAGTATATATACAAATTAATTTAATGTTGCTGCTGTAATGTAAATGCTGTGGGACTCAAAACCATTCATGCACGTAAACTAGCTTCTACATGTAGCGAGTGATATTTAATTGGAGTAGTCTTGCAGCTCCTAAGCAAGTACTACTCCAGGCTAGTGTATATATATGAATATTTAACTCATGTTATTATAGTACAATGTTTTGAGATTAGCTTTACAAGTATTTGTTTTTATTTAAGACTAAATCATAAATTGAATCATATATATATAATTTAATTTATATCCCAAACTTCATTTTTACTTAGAAGCACTACAGACTTTGACTATTAATTAATTTGCACACTAAACTTTAGTACATTGGAGGATGAAAATATAATTGTTTTAAAACTCAAAAGTTCCAAAAACAAAATTTCAAGTAAAAATCGATTTTAAGCCTAAACAATTAATCGCGTGGTGCAATTTATGATTTAGTCTTCTATTTAAACTTTACTTGAAACTAGTCGAAATATGGTAGTGATAGGTAAGGGTGTAAACGAACCGAGTCGATCCGAGTATTGAGTTGAGTTGCTTAGATTTGGTTCACAGAATTTATCGAGTATAAAATAAGATTTGATTGAAGCTCATTTAGCTACCGAGTCGAGCATGATTTCGAATCAAATCCGAGTAGTTTGAAATTTTTGACCGAATATGATCCGAGTATCAATAGAAAATTACAATTTGAAGAGATTCGAGTAATTTATCAAACTTTAAAATTTGCTCATATTTAATTCATTTATATTTTGAGTCGAGTTCGAATCGAATTTTTAATCGAACGAATACGAATCGAGTCTGAATTATTTGTTTATTTCACAGCCTTAGTGGCAGGGGGGCGGTGACAGGGTGGGAGGTGGTGGTTCTCTTGGATTTGACACCGTGATGGGAATATAGCTGTTCATGGAGACACCTATTTAATTTATATATATATATATATATATATATTAATATTAATTTAGTATATTATGATGATGTGATGTGATGGGGTGGGGTGGTGTGGGATGGTGTGATGTGGGGTGGGGTGGCGTGGGGTGGGGTGGGGGTGGGAAGGGTCCCACTATGCATGCATGCGTACTAGTGAATGTGTGGCTAGGGGGTGGTAGCCAGTAGGATCTGACGAGTCATCTCTCTATTGTTCTCTCTCTAGGTGGTGAGAGTATCTAAATATCAAAGCAATAGCTCATTCGTATATACTACTCTCTCCATTCTTAAAAGATTATCATTTTAGAAAAAAAAAATTATTCTAAAAAATTTATCGTTTACAACTTTCGAGGAGAATAAATTATTTATTTTTTTATATTATCCCTACCTTCTCTTATTGTCTCAAGAAATTCTCTCTTGTATTAATAATTTTCAATTTCTCATAAAAGGATAGTGATAGAATTTCAAACAAATTTTACTTGATAAATAACACTTTCTTAATTCATATGCCAAAACTTTAAACCACAATCTTTTAATAACAGAGGGATTAATAATACTACTAAATAGTACATAGATTTAAGGCATTTTTTGATTTTTCAACTTTCTTAATGGATCATGAGTAGTGGTAGATCACCGTGCGTGCGATTTTTGGATGGTGGCCCACAAATATTTGGATCAAGATTCAATTCCGAATATCTTCGTTAAACATGTGCAACTCCAATGATGACTATCAGAACCTAGGGTGTTCTCATCTCCACCATATCATATTTTCCTCCTCGTCTCGTGGCAAATGGCAATGGCATGCATAGCATAGGTTTTAATAACTTTAAATATGACCACCTCCTCTTTGTCGTTTATTGTACTACACTTTATAGCTTACGGAGTAGAGTACTATTTACTAGCTTATATAAATCATTTATTTATTTAATAAGTTTGAGTATTATGTTTATTGTAATTTTTTAAAAACATCTTATTAGGTGGTGGATAAACTAATATGTTTGACACCGGAAATGTATAATTAAAATGTTCAAATTATAAATTGCAAAAATAAACACTTGGATGCTAATTTTTTATTATTTTGTACATTAAAAGTGGTGGTGTTGCACTCAAGAACTTATTTTTTTAATTGGCTAAAACAAACACTATTCTTTTAGCTTATTTTTAAAAATAAACTATAAACTATTCTAAAGAAGCTGCAACAAGGTTAATGTGTTACTAATGATGTATGGACTAAGATACATCATTTAATTTAATAAGGTCCATTAATATAAAAATATCATTAAGAATAAATTTAAAATTTTTATTTTTTTTAATGTGTGACAAATGTACTCGACTCAAAATGCATTTTGAGGACGGAAGATGTATGTTTTATGTTCTTTTAATTTTTAAATCATAGTGTAAATGAACTTGTACCTTATTATGTTTTACAATTAGGTCCCTCAAAACACTTTTGGCTGCAATCTCTTGCAATTTTTAAGCTCTAAAGCTACGTATACTTCAATGTATACACTAAAGGCACAGGCTAAATTAAGCAATCATCACGAGTTGAAATGGAATGAGTTTATGGTACAGGTTTGATTCTTGGCCTCCCCCCAGCTTTATTTGTTTTTTCAGATCCTCATAATTTTAACTTCTTTAGGAATTTGGAGGGGACAAAAGAGTTCATAATAAAGTTCGAATTCTTGTCCTTCCCCAACTTTATGGAGTTGATTTGGGGAGCGTTATTTCTTCCTCCAGTTCCTAGTAATTCCTAACTTCTTTAGTGTTTGGGCCTTCATGGCAAACTGTGGACAAACCCCATGTTCCTGTTCCTAGATGGCTAAATGTCTCTCCTTCCGCAATGCTTTAGTCCCAGAAAAGAAAAACAAAATTCCTGAAATCTCCAAAAAAGTATGAACTTGTCTATCAACATGATTGAAACCAAACCACAAACTCGCAATAACACAAAATATGGCCATCCATGGGTCATGGGGTGAAGTCATGATGACTGATTTTCAATAACTCAGATGCACAGAAGGCTATGCAAATGATTTAACAAGGCCATCAAACCAAAGTGTTCCACATATAAAGAAATAGAAAAAGATCAAAACATTTTGCCGCGAAAGTAAAGACATAAGTTGCATTTGTCAAACTGTAGCATAACTGTTGGTAAACTACATTCATAACTGAAAAGGGAACCTCACAGTTGCTTCAAAGGAGAATGAAACTTTCAAATTCTCATACACCTTCTACTGGAATACAGCAAAATAGTGGCCATGAGCATTATTACATATCGAATCCATCATCCAACTAATCCCTAGAGAGCTGAAAGAACCATATGTACGAACACGGTAAAAAATATTACTACCCATTAGTCATTCATCATGTAATTCTTAACTTATGCTAGAAGGAAGACAACAAATCTATCAGCTCATATGTCCACATCTAAATACTATATAAAAAAGTACAAATACCTTGTACTCAATAAGCAAGATAAGACGGGAACAAAAAGCCAAAAGAAATCACTGGACAGAACAAAATACTACCAATTATAAAATGATTTTCATGATTTCATCTGTACAGCAGAGAAACACTTTCATCTACAAATTCAAAACAACGCAACCATTATCCCAATTCTACTCCTATATATACATCCAAGTATATTTATTTACGCAGACAAAAACAAAAAATTAGAAATCTTAAAGCGAAGTATCCAAACATTTGAATTACTTTATCTTCAATCTCAAACTAATTGAGGATTTTGGTAGATAATATATGACCAATCGGGTAGGTAAGGTGAATTATTCAAGATGAACTAGTTTGTAGACAAGCTAAGATCTGGTAGTAGGTTGCTAAAGTTACTTCAACTGTTAGCAAGTCTTTAAACAGGAAAGTAAAGGAAGAACTCAAATCATATGTTTTGATGTAAAGACCTAGGGACAGGAAAACTCAATCCTCAAACCCCGTACAACCTGCCTACAACCAACCAGTGAACCCCTGACAAAATGTGAAGGACAAACTAAACTGATTCAATAATTGAAACCTAACCACACTTTTTTTCCCAATCTAAGGGGAATGAATGGAAAGAGACCCTGGTGGACTAAATCTGATGAGCACTACGGTACAAAAGAAATGCAAGGCTTGTATGGAATTAGAGCATAAGAAAAAAACCTCCCTTTCATTGACTTCTCGTAGTGTTGTTTCAAATCTAAATGAATGCAATTCTAGCCTGGTCCAACTTCATTCTTCCTTGCAAATTTAGCAAGTGCTAATAAAACCTATCCTACCCAACCAAAATCATCTGACCACTGCTAAGTTATATCATAACAGTTGAATCTATTACTGAAACGGAACGGCCTTGTACTCTTCCCTACTGAGCACAGTGTCAAATGACGTTAAGATATTATGCACTACTCCATCGTATACCATAGTATGAGTTTGATTAGAAAACATTCAACTTATTGAGGTGGCATTAATTAGTGCATTCACCCTTGGTGGAAAAGTGTGTATATCCAAAACTAGTCTAATAAAGCCAACAGGTTTATTTAAGAAATATATGCATTAGCCATTATTTTTTCATACAGGACTGCGATTATTGGAAACTCCGAAAGGAAGGATCCACTCTGAATTTTGGGACAGAGCTGGAACTTTTTAAGAGTTAATTACTCAGAGAACCGGCTCAATTTGGATTTTGAAAATGACAATTTTGGTTTATTTATTTATTGATAAGTATACAATGTCAATTTTACTACTCCCTCTATCTTGAAAGCTAGAATCATACTTGTGCTGTTAACTTCTTTTTTTGAATATTAAGGTTTGTATAGACAAATTATGCTTAGGTATAATTTTTAGGAGATCTTTTTTTTCAATTTTAAATTTTAGGATTAGAAATAAAAATATATGTCAATTGTGTCCTATACAAACCTTAGAATTCGGGGACGGGGACGGGGAGGGGGGGAATATACAAAAAGAAGTAGGAACTCATTTCCAAACAAAGGGAGTACAATAAAACAATAATCTAAGAATTTCTTCAACTTAGTTAGTGGGAGCATATAGAATTATAGATGAGACATTTAGTTAAATTCTTTGAATTCCAAAGGAAAACTATAGCTAATGGGTGTACTTAGGAATGTAATTCCCCAGTTTCATCTCCCTATAACTTACACTATAATGTAGCATATATTCACTTTCTGGTCACCTAGGCAGAGAGCTTAACTATGTACCTAGGTATGCTGCTTATTTATCTCTATTTTCACATATACTCCTTCAACACAGGTCACCCAAAAAAAAACTAAATCACTTTCAAAACTTGATGTTAGGTAATAGAGTCATCATAATGAATAATTTAGCAGCTATAGTAAGCTTCAACAAACAAGCTCAGCACATAATTTTACATGTCCATAACCACTTCAATCAAAATTCAAAAACTACGAATATAGATGCAAATACAACAATCTAGCCTTAGATCTAGAAAACTTGTAGCGCAACACCATAATTTGCCAGTAAAATAACACGCAAAGCACTAATCAAATTAATTATATAAAATGAAAGACAAAGGTAGAATTACGAAACGAACCATTGGAGGATCGAGAATCTCTTTGGAAAGAGATGAAGAAGGCTGCTGCCGCTTTTTGGAAGAGTAATCAGGAGGAGAATAGATAAGGGCGGCGATCATGGCTCCCGGAAGCACCGCGAATCTGGCCAGCACCGCCAGCTTCGACACCAACGGCTCTCCCCTCATAAACCGAATCATTTTCTACTATTGTATCTCTGTTTTTTTTGGCGTAGAGAAATCAAAGAGTAATTATCTTCTTCGCCACTGATACCTTTTTTCTCTATCTCGACAAGGGTATAGGCTTGATTATACTCTCTCTATTTCCAAAAAAAAAAAAACAATTCCCATTTTTCTATTAAAATAAAAGTTTATTTTTTTATGATAATATAAAATAATATAATAACCTCAATTTTATAATTATACTTACATTATCATAATATCTCTATTAAACTTGATACTTAATTGATTTGAGAGTATATATATATACGGTGAGGATCAAGAGCACTCTCCTTAAATAGCATTTTGTCTTAAATAACACTCTTTTATCAAAACGACGTAGTTTTTGAGGACGCGGCATGGCATTTTGTAAATATAATGCCACCGCGTATTTACAAAAATGTCACCGCGTCCTCCAAAACTACGTCATTTTGATAAAAGAGTCTTTATTTAAGTGAGTCTATTTAAGAGAAATCTTCTGATCCGCCATCATATATATATATATATATGGAGCCTTCCATAAAGAACCGGTTGCCATAAAATCTGTCTGAACAACCCCTTTTTGGATAGTTGATAAACTTATTGGAAGGTGAGATTGAAACATAAATATACCAAAGCCAAAGATGACTTGTACATAACTTTTTATTTTAATATGAGGACCCCACCATAGTCAACCCATTTGTGCCTTTTATTTTTATTTTAAGCATTTCTCCATTAATAGTCATGACTCAAAGACATTAAATAAACTTAAAAAATATAAAATACTCACAATATTCTTCTGAGTTCTTACTACCAGAAAAAAAAAAAAAAAAAAAAAAAATCCAATGACACAACCTCTTCCTAATTTGCACAAGTTCTTTTATTTGCTATTCTTTATAAAATATTTATTTTTTTATAACTCTTTCATTTAATAACAAATAAAGAATTATAATTCAAATAAAAATAATATCTATTTTATAAAAATATATTTTATAATTTTTTATTTGCTATTTTTTATAAAAATATTTTATATTCTTTATTTGTTATTTTATAATAGGATATAAAATAAGATATAAAAATATTTTTATAATTCTTTATATAACAAATATATTAATTTCTTCCCACTTTAATTTGTTATAAAAATATATTCTTTATAAAATAGCAAATAAAAAATTATAAAATATATTTTTATAAAATAGGATATTATTTTTATTTGAATTATAATTTTTATTTGTTATTAAATGAAAGAGTTATAAAAAATAACAAATATTTTATAAAGAATAAAGAAATAAAGGATTTGTGCAATTAGGAAGAGGTTATCTTGGTTGGATTTTTTATTTTTTTTTTTTTTTAACGGTACATTTACTGTACATTTTATTTTATTTTTCATTTAAGACAGAAGACTTATACTGTTACTTAAGTAAGTCTGTTCATACTACCGGTATTAAAAATTGAAAAAAAAAGCAGTACAAATAGACATCACTACCGGTATTAAAAAATAAAAAAATTATTTTATTCAAGCAACTTCTTTGCTAAATGGACTCAAACTCATGACCTCAAACTCCAAACACACGTCATATGACCACCCGAGAGCACCACAGGCTTAATTGTTAATTTATTGAGGATATGTCTTTATATTAAAACTTCACCATCCCCAAAATCTATATTCTTGCATTATTATTATATTACTGAAACAAATATTATTAATAAGTCTATATAATACATATGGGGGTTTGATATTTAGAAATAAGTTAATATCTATATTTATTAAGCAATGATTATTAGTAATGATTTTATATATTAAGCAATGATTTTATACATTTGATACATTTTTTATATATTTTATACATTTGATACATTTTTGATATATTTTGATACATTTGTGATAATTGATACATTTTTTATAATTGATATATTTTTGATACATTTGATACATTTTTAATACATTTGATACATTTTTGATATATTTGATACATTTGATATATTTTTGATATATTTTTGATACATTTGATATATTTTTGATATATTTGATATATTTGATATATTTTGATATATTTGATACATTTTTGATAATTGATACCAATACTAGTCTTCGCATAACATTAAGAGGAATAGTACATATTACATGTTCATTTTCATAAAATAAAAAAAAACATAGAATGATTAATACAACCGACGCCTTTATATCTCGTAGGTAGGAGTAATCTTGGATTTCTTGTAGAGCTCCCATGCGACGCGATAACGAAAGATCGTGACATCTTCCAAGGACCACTTCTTCGAAATATTACCATTGGCCTAACGAAACAATTCAACATACTTGCAGACAAAAAATGCCACGATCTGCGTTGTTGTGTTGTTTTGATTCGAATCTTTAAGGATCCTGCGGTGGGATTACCATTGGGCCACTCATCAAGATCGGATTACCATTTTGCAAACAAAATGGTATCAAATGTACTGCGTGTACAAAGTAGTTGGTTAATAATTTTTAATATTAAAGGACATTATAAAATTAAATATTTTAAAATTAAACATACTGCAACTTTAACGAATTAAAGTACATTTCATGTAACTTAATATACTTAGTGTCATTTGTAGAAAAGGGTCAATTATGGTAACCATCCAATCTTCAAATGCGAATAAAAACAAAGATAAAATGGCGTTGATTGGTACTACACACCGCATGAATATGTATTTACATTCGTGTAAAGGTGGACCAACATCTTAATTAACATACGGATCGCAAAAAACTCCATGCGATATTCACGTTAGTCGCGACACATAGCCCCCTAAGATGCATAAAGAATGAATTCATGAAACCAAATTGGGGCCACCTTTGTATTCCCGCGACCGTAGTATTCCTCTTTGTCTCAGTAGCAACAACATATAAGCGTCGATGACATGCTCGAATATCCAACTCCTGTGCCCTAAGGATTGCCTTTGCATTGTGTTCTAATTCATATAAGCTGGCCTAATGTGATAAAGGATATAAATCCCTTCTCGTGCCACCACGTTTCTAAACATATGTTTATTTACAAATGTCTCCTTCCAATCTTTAAGTCTTTTGGATAAGGACCTTTTGGTCCATAAGAGATGTGGTCTCCGCATCTTGTGACTGATTGAGACCAAAACGTATATTATTATTATATAGCAATAATAATTAAAACCATCACTATTAACATAACTATATATACCTTTTGTGAACTAGATCCTTGGCGTCGAAAAGTCCATGAAATGAAGAGTTGGTTGGAATGTAACACTCCTCATAGGTTTGGAAGGTTGGAATGTAACACTCCTCGTAAGCTTGGGTGGTGGGAATGGAGCTCTCCTCGATTACTTGTGGGGTGGGTATGTAGCTCTCTTGTACAACATAATCAGCTTTGTTTCCCAAGCCCTTCATTGAGTTGTGTGTATTGGGACCGTGGGTCCAAAATTTGTGGGACCCCCACCGAGGTATTTGTTTACCTCTTGCTTGAAGTCGATAGGCGTATTGAAATCCCAATTATTTTTTTTTGAACCAACCAACTCGGAGGCGGTGAGTAAATCTCAAAATTTATCAAGTAACGACTTTGCACTCTCAACTTTGTCATGTAAGATAAACACAAACAAATATTATTAACAATAAATATGAATAAATGTAATATTAAGTATTTACTCCAATACATGATTTATTAAAGAAGAATATAATTTTATACCATTTGAATAAGGTGTTGTTGGTTGTAAATGGCCCGAGCTCATAACAACTATCGTGGTCGTCACTTTTAATAAAGGTTTGTGAATTTTTCAACGTGTAATTTTCCTATACCGCACCATGTAATCATCTATTGGGACATAATCAAGCAATTTCGGTTTGTTGTCCTTCGAGATGATCCATGTATGCCTCCCACATCGAAATATATTCCCTCTCAAGGCCATACGATCCTCGACATCAATAAATTTAAACTTTTTCTCCTTCCTAATGTCACCGTGGTTTTTAATGGTGATGGTATGCCTTGCATGAACCCGAATCGTCTCATCATACGATCCGACATCCGAAATTTTACAATATCAAAGTGGATCAAGGGACCCCACCGATCCCAACAATCTGCGCTTTCAAAATTAAATTCACCGATATCATCATCCCACATTATGTAAAGGCCGCCAAACCACATCCCACATAGACTTAATATCTAACTCCCCAAAATGACAAATGGTGATGGGGATTCTCACGTCTACTGTGGTAATCGTGGCTCCAAAATAGACCATGCTAAAGCCCTAGGTAACCATAAGGATGATTGTGGCCAGGGTTTGGCTTTCCAATACTTACACGCCATAAGCCCAAATTTGTAACAATGTAACACAACCATTAATGTATTTAACTCCTTTCCTAGTAGCGAAGATATAAAAAATAATATCCTATTTTATAAAAATATATTTTTATAATTTTTATTTGCTATTTTTAATGTCCTAAAGAATTATTTTATTTGTTATTTTATATCCTATTTAATAAAAATATTATTTTTATTTGAATTATAATTCTTTATTTGTTATTAAATGAAAGAATTATAAAAATAACAAATATTTTATAAAGAATAGCAAATAAAGAACTTGTGCAATAGGAAGAGGTTGTGCTTTTTTTTTTTTTTTTAATAATCATAAGAAGAGCTTGTAGCGATTTGGAGTATTTTATAAAAAAGCACAGTAGAAGCATAAACTGTATGTTGCTCACGGCATTATTTAATATTAAAAATTCATTTCATTTCAATAAACCGACAACATGTTGACTATGGTGTGGTCCTCATATTAAATAAAAGCTAAGTTACAAGTTGTGCTTACTTGGGTATATTATGTTTCATCTCAAATTTCTTCCGATAAGTTTATCAACGGTCTAAAAAGGAGTTGTTGCATGATTACTCATAAAGAACTAGGTTGTTATGGAAGGACTCCTATATATATATATATATATATATATATATATATATATATATATATATATATATATATATATATAAGACTCAAAAAATGAGAAATAACATCCTAATCTTCCATAACAGTTATTAACTGTTGGGATTAAAAAAGACGGGTCAATTCTGGCTGACTGAGTTAATGAAATACTTGGACAATTATACCCTCAATTAGCCGAATTCAACCCGGTAAAAAATCAATTTTTAAATAACTAGCGGACAACATGAAGCAATACACAACCATGTTTTAATAACACCCATGTTTTGCATTTTAGAGTTTCCAATAAAGATGATAAAAATGCAAAACAATACTCTCTGCAAGCCAGTCAATTCTTAATAAAGTAATCCCTAGAAAATAGGTTTAAAATTAAATACAGACTGAGGTTTTATTTGATGCACAGTCACAATAAAATTTAAAACAGACAATAAAGGTTTTGATATCAAATTTAGTTTCAAACAAGAAGTTCAACAAAAAATGAAGAAATTAATAAAAACTTAAATATAAAAAATAAATAAAATAACTCAAGCAATTTCCGTAAATTGTAGAGTTAGTAAATGTACTCCACCACCCCTGTTGCACAAAACTAAAGTTCCTTATATAATTCATCTTCTCCAAAGTTCTGCTTCAACATTTCAAGAGAAAAAACAACCACCCAGGAGAGAGAGACAGAGAGCAGAAGGCCTTCTTCAACATGGGCCAGAATGATGCCTTCAGTTCACCAAAGAGGCTGACTGTAGTAAATGCTGTTCCAAGCAGCAGCCCACACAGTTTGATCAAAGGCTACTTCGGCCGGAACCACCCACAAGTCTTGAAAAGGAAAAAGGGGCTGAAAATTAGGTGGTGTTATTTTAGAAATATATATACTTGTGAAAATTTTGACAAGACAGACAAACCAACAGTGATGGTTACCTCACAAAACTGATAGTAATAATGAGAAAGTGATCCATGAAGAGTAAAGCCAATAAGGCCCGATCTAAACATTTGGATAATATGAAAGCCAATTGTGTTCAAACTGAACAAATGAAACCATATCAAGATATAAACTGAACAACTGAAACCTGTTGCAATACAAAGTGCCACAACACAAATATGCAAAACAATTTGAACCAAGTATCCCTTGTAGCTGTTACCAACAAGCCATAACAATACAAAGCTGCAGCCTGCATGCCCTGTATAGCAATACAACACAAACTGAACCATAGCAATACAAAGCAATAGAAACCACACATACTTAAATATACAATGCTTAGAATGACATTCACTTTTACGTAAATACAAAAATGGAATCATTTTGAAACTATTCACCCGAGTTAATAAAACAATGTATTACGAAAGTTTGCCAAATATACATTCACTAGTATATTTTGCCACATTAACACAAACAACTTCAGCTTTAAGGATTTTATAATATAGTCTAACATACAGTTACAATTATAAAAGTCCATTACATGAAATTTACAGTACATAATGACACCAAATATAAGTGATATTATGTCCAACAACCATAGACAATGTTCAGCACAACCACCATAGACAAACTGAAAAAAACCATGTTCAGCAGCACAACAATAAAAAGCATCACAGCCGCACAACAATCACAACCATAGACAAACTGAAACCAGCGAAACTATGTTCAGTAGCACAACATAGACAAACTGAAACCATTGAAAGCATCATAGTGACACCGTAGACTATAAACCATGCTACAAACTATAAATAGACTGCAACACAAAAGCTAAAACCATAGACTGAAATAGACTCGAGCACAAACGAAAAGCGAGAGAATGAAGCAATGAACCTCTTAAAGGAAGAGCAAAAACAGATTACAACTATGGAGTTGCTTGAACAATATATGCAGTTTAAAGATGAAACAAAAACAGATAAAAAGAAAAAAACAAAGTAAATCTCAGTACCCTTTCTCTTTCTCTGTCCCACTCTTCATTTTCAATCTAACAATTAATTAATTCTCAAATGGGATTTGGTTTGTTTGGCCATGTAGGAAATAAGCGAAGAAGAAATTCTATTCATGATGAAGTTGTTCTGTTCAAGTTCTTGCTCATTTTCATCAGCCAGTTCTGTGGCTTAAAGTTCCAGTCTTTATTAAACAAGTTTTCAGAATTTTTATCACAATTTGCACTGCTCTCAAGAGATATCTTCAGGTTTAAAATGAGTACTAGAAATTGTTCAAGTATATTTTAAATATCTATTTTTGTTTCATAAATTTGTTCGGCTCCAAATGATGCTAACCACAAAACTTTTTTCTCCCCAACTTACATAAGATAATTGTTTGATAATCTTTTCAATTTGGATTCATCAAAGAAAACTAATTATCGTATAGAGATTAAAAACCCTATGAAAACAAGTACCTAGAGATTTAAAAATCCTTTGAAAGAAGATAATCTACCAACCCCCAATAATTAATTACAAGCAAGTACCTATTTTATATGTAGATATTTATGCCATCAAGTATGTTAATGTACTATAACGTAGTTTTGTTTTCCCTTGCTCTATAATTCTGGAAAGAAGGGAGGAAAATAGGTGTTTCAGATAGCAGGTGAACTAAAGGGTGCCATGGGTACTTGTAAATGTAGAACATTATAAGTTGGATTGGAAAAAAAAACCTTAGGAAAGCATGTTAGAGATAGCTTAGGAAACCTTAATAACTTCTACTCTGGAAATGGGATTCATATACAATAGGGGAATAAAAGTCAAAAGGCTTTAATTCTTCTATTTTAATTCTTCTGCTAGTTCGTGTTATTTAGAGCCAATTTGGGTTGCAATTGGAATGATTGTATTGTTAATTAGTTTAATCATCATACATATAATTTCAAAATGTTGTTGAGATATACTTCTTTTGTGATTTCTGCGATACTTAAGAATGTAACGATTTTTTCTGCTTTTGTGAAAAAGACAACCTTTTGTGGTTAGAACAACGTGTAAAGGTATTAGTAGCATATTCTATTTGAATTTGTGCAAGTGTTTTAATATTATGGGTGCTTTGTGTCAATACCACGTTGTTTATGATATTCATGTCATATAAGATATTTCATCGATTAACTTCCCTTTGCACCTGAAAAAAGAATACTCCTTGGGAAGTATTTGAAGTTCAACAACAATGAACCACAGATAAAAGTATCACTATTTTTTTTTGGGATCCGTATAGGTATAGTTAATGAGCTACTGGCCAAGTATTTAGAGGAGCTTAAAAATGTTTCTGCTTTTGGAACAGGAATGGAACCTTTTTGAGAATGTTTATTGGTCCAATTAATGTTCGTGCTACTCAAAAGGATGTTCAATTGAAAGTGAAGGAGGAATACAATAGTTTCAGAGTATGCTTCATGTGGACTCCTTATAATTCTTTTCTAAGATCTGTGGTCTTTTGTACATAGCCTAGACATCTAATCAAAGCACAATTTTGACTATTACTTTTTTTCCTTTCCTTTTTATTTAGTATGCCCACAAACCAGACACACAACTTAAGTTATCACTAAGCTCACTACAACTTAGTTATTGACATGTTCTGGTGTTTGTCGTCCACAGTACATGGATGTATACTTGTACTAAAGCTTGGAAATCATCTTCAACTCTGGGTGAGCTGCATTTTCTTGTTTGCAATGAGTCGCTATTTTGATGAATTAAGTGGAAGTGGAGGTGGGGTTAGATAGTTGAAAGTGACATAGATAGTGACAACAAACTTTATCTATAATTAATATTACTAATAATCTTTATGTTTTCTGCTTAACAAGTTCTGTTTTCCTTGTAATGTGTCCCTCTTGTCTCTTCTTATGATATGATATGCTAGTTGATACTAATTCCTTTTCTGAAATCAGTGGGGTTTTCATCACTTACTTATCAATTAGCTTCTTGTGTGCTTGAACTAGATTATAACTTTATGTATTGTTTTAGAGAGTGGCATATATCTATATATACTAGTCTAGTGAGTTTCCTCTCGGCTCCAAGGTCAATTACAGGAGAGTTTCCTCTCGGCTCCAAGGTCAATTATCTCTCTATATCTATATAGTCGTATATAGTACTATGAGATTTATCTGAAAGTTGTTGCACCAAATATATATATATGTATATATATATATATATGGTAGCCATCTGCAAAATCAATTGAATCCTGTGATCAATTCAGATCAGCCTCATAATTAGTGGCGGAAAAACAAAGCAGTAACAACTCCCTCAAGACAGTGCTATGGATCAAAAAACAGAGTCCAGGGAAAACAAACACTGGGCAAGTTTTCGAAGAAACCAGATCAAGATGACTGAATCAAACAAGGCACAACTACTATATATGAGAAGAGAAGAGAGAGGCGAACAGTCCAGACCAAGCTCCGTCGGAAAAGACAGTACCACGCGCCACATGGTCATATGAAAGTTGAAGTTTTTTCTTACTCAAATTGGGCTGGCTCTATAGAAGATCGTCGTTCTACATCAGGTTACTGTTCATTTGTTAGAGGTAACCTTGTTACTTGGCGTAGTAAGAAACAGTATGTGGTAGCAAGATTTAGTGTTGAGGTTGAATATCGAGCTATCGCCTTGGGTATATGTGAACTAATGTAGCTTCGAACCTTGCTAGAAGATTTGGGTATTACAACTAAAAGGCATATGCAATTATTTTATGATAATAAGGCATCCATTAGTATTGCAAATGACACAATTCAACACGATAGAACGAAGCACATTGAGATTGACACTTTATCAAAGAAAAGTTAACTAGTGATCTTATTTGCTTACCTTTTGTCAAAACAGAACGTCAGCTTGCTGATATTTTGACTAAGGGTCTTAGTAGTAAGATGTTTCGTCCACTATGTTTCAAGTTGGGTATGCAAGACGTCTATACACCAAATTGAGGGGGAGTGTTAGAAGATATAATATAGATTTACCATAATTGTAGCTTCCATAATCAGTGTGTACATAGTTTAGGAATTTCCATACTCGTAATATAATACCTTGTGTTTAGAAATTTTGTAATAGGAAAAGCTATGAATCAAATACACAATTTTCAGTTTTATCATGTTAAGTAACCAACTCATCTAAAAGCTTAAGTTGTTAGATGGAGGGCCCAACAATGTATATCATGCTATCCCCTAAATGCAACTTTTTTAACACCCCTCAAATGCAACTTTTTATATAGAGAGAAAGGAATTAAAGTGCATTTGCACTATTAAATTAATATAAAGATAATTGTGCAGCTGGGAAGATTTGAACCCAAGACCTTGCACACCCAGAACTCTGATACCATGTTAAAACTGAGAATTGTGTATTTGATTCATAGCTTTTCCTATTACATAGATTAGTATATATACACAAGGTATTATAATTACAATTATGGAAATTCCTAAACTATAGTAGTGTGTACACACTGATTATGGAAACTACAATTATGATAATCTATATCATATCTTCTAACAGATTCAAAATTAGACAACTAAGGGGTTCATAGTGACTATATTGCCTTGATTCCTTTTTTGTGGCAAGTCTTGATTGCATATATAGTGAATTCTAATTTGTGTTTGTAATTGTGTTTGAGTTTGTGTCTTGTGAGTTTTTTCTTGGTACAAACAGCAGTGATACCCTACTGCCTTCATATGTGTTCTGGCTTTCATCATCTTTGTAAATTGAGAAATATATACAAGTTAATTAGCCCTATGTTTCTAGCTATATAACTATTTTTGTACTCTTCTGTGGAGAAGTTAAAATAATAGAATTTGCATATTTCAGTATAAAAATTTGAGTTGGTCCTTTATGTTCAACTCTTGTGTAGCTACTGCAGTCACAAAAACTTATGTTGTATGTTGTATATCATACTTGGTTTTGATTTCTTTTATGATAAAAGTCTTGATTGCATATATAGTGAAATCTAATTGTATTAGAGGGATTCATTTAATTATGTAGTTAATTTAGGTATAAATCTATTATTATACATTTATTAAAGGCAACTGACTTGGTCTAAAATCTTACTGTTAGTAGGATTCCAAATTCCAAGCACTAATTTGTTCAATTATTTGAAGTGGGCACTAAATAATAGATAATATGAACTAATGCAAATTTAGAAAAAAGTTGATGCAGGTGGAGGGTTATGAGTATCCACATAAAATCAGAGGGAGTGACAGAAAAAAGTTAACTTCAACAGACTATGCAATAGAGTATCCAACAAAAACAATAAACGGCGGCGGCAATGCCGAGGATGGCAGGGAGGGTGGTATTGATGATGACGGGGACGGGGACGGGACGGTGATCGATGATGCCGATTGCGATAATGATCAAGGCATGTAGATTATGTTTAGATTTATGTTTATGTAGTTTATGTATATGATTAGTTTTTGAGTTGTACAGTAAATGATATTATGTTTATCTAGTGTTACTTATCTAGCTAGTTCTATGTATTTTACATGATTACATTTTGTAAGTATTCGTGGTTGGTTATATATATTTGGTGGTTGATGGTATGTGTTGGTGAAGAATTATTGTTGTTTGTGATTAATAACAGTTACAATTATGTATAATTAAAAAATAGAGTGTTTTAAGAAATTTTAATCTTTTTAAAAAAAGGTCATTCTCGACGGACATAAGTAATAACCGACGGAGACGGACAGTTCGTCGCTATTGACTCATTGTTGACAGACAATCCGTCGTCAATGCCCCCGTTGCCTATGAGGTTAATACCGACGGAGGTCAACGGCAACCGAGGCAACGACACGTGGGGCGACATAAATGACTTCAATGCTGATGGACAAGGGGTCATTCCCGACGGACTTGTTCGTCGCCTATGACCTATTTTTCTTGTAGTGTTAGTTGGAAGGCCAAAATCTCAATCCGAATTATGTTTACCTAGGGAAACGACGTGAAAATACTCTGCTACAAACAAATATCCCAATAAACGAGAGAATTTCCATGACCATCTTACATTCTACTGCAAGTGTAACATATGGGGCATTGTAGTTTGGTGCCCTTACATGAGATGGGATGATGTTTTGACGGGGTATAATTTTGAAAGAAGGTTGGTGGGATCCGCTCAGATCCTTTGATACACTTTGATATTGTTGAATATCAGATGTCGGACAAAGTCATAAGAAAATATGGATACTTGCAATGTATACCCTCTTCGGCCGAAAATCATGATGAGTTTAGAAATCCCAAGGAACATAGGTTTGACAATAATGATAACATGGTCTTGAGGCGAGCGTACATTGCTCATTTGGAGTTGTACATGGATATCTTGTGGGTTAGACTTTGAAGGCTCCAAACTACTTGAAATTTGAAAAATATATGTAGTACAAGAAAATTACACGTAAACATCTGCATCAACCTCGATGCGAAGGCGACCTAGACACATCTTATGAGTCTACGGTCGTATACATCCAGCATCACCTTATTAACATGGTAAGCAAATATCATTGTTTATGTTTTTTTAGAATATATATATATATATATATATATATATATATATATATATTGATATCTTTTTTATTGATGCTAATGGTTGTGGTTTATTATATTTAACTTATTGAGAGTACAAAATCGCTTTTCAATAAGTTCTTCAAGTTCAAGATGCCACCTAAGTATGTTCTGGAGAAAGAAGGATGGGATGAAGAGGAAGTGAAGCCCTTTATACTCTTAATCTTTTGATCACCATCTTTGACCCACTCTATAATGATACCTTCTTTAATAAACTGTAAGAAATGTACAATGAATACGTTGACGTAGCGGTGCTTGTAATACGTGATTTTTACTTATATAATTGGATACATGTATATGTTACTAATCCAACTTTCTTTATTGTGGTATAATTGATACCGTTGACCTTGTGCATTGGTAATGGGTAAATGGCCCCAAAAAAATAATAAGGTGCACGTAATAAAGGATCGACCAATGCATTACAACACTTCTGATTGTGTCATTTTTGTCTGCAAGTACGTTGATTACTTTGTGAGTGGCAACATTGATCTTGCCAAATTAAAATGGTCAATGCAGGATGGAACGGTCTTTAGATGTCGGATATGCTAGAGCTCTTCTAAATGATGTATTGTTATTTAAATTGTTTTTTAAGTTTTTGGGAATTGAAATACTTACGACTTTGTAGTTTGAATTATTAATGGTTGTTATTTGAATGGTTGAAATAGTTAAGATAGGTATTTGAGTGGTGTATGAAAGATGTTTTGTTATACCACAAGTTATAGTACATTTTGTATTTGTGTATAAATCATCTTGAATGGATCCCAATTCAACAGATTCTGTTAACAGATTTGGTAGGGGAGTTTTGGCCTAAATGTTTCTACAATTGCCGCTACTCCTAGTAACAGCTAAGTTGGTTTATCCAAGTTAATGTCTCAATTGTTATTTATATCTTTTGAGTTCATTATATATCTAGGGTTTTTTTTAATGTACGTATGTGCTTAATGTATTGATGAAATGAAAATTTACTAGAAAATAACAATTTTTATTATTATTTTGAAGTTTCGAGTATCGGCAATTGATGAGTGGGTTTTATACCCAAGAATCGAGTGCATTTGAGCTTAATCTTTTAGTTGATTTTTAAGTGTTGTGTGTGCATTTCATACATTTTATGTTATTTTGTAGGCTATGACACGACATTGGCATAAAGAAGCAAGAATAGCAATTTGGACATCTTTTGAAGTACAATATTCAAGCAAATGCAAGAAGGGAAGGTTGAAAGGCTTTTAATGCAAAATTGGATGCATGTTCTTGGCTTGGGACTTGGATTTTATTGTAGATCTACTTTTTAGCTTTCCGGAACATCTTGAATCATCCCAATCCGAGTTCGGATGCGAGATTTATGGTCTTTTTATCAACAGAGAACAAAGCTCAAAGTTGTCCTGCTTGCAATTTACATAACAGTCATTTCAAGCCCGATTTCGACCTTGATCCAACCAGAATCTCTCAATTCTCAAAGAATGAAAGTTGTAGATCTCGTTGATATCTTTGATTTGATAGGTGGCAGGCCCCGTAACTCCTCCCGGATCAAAAGTTATGCTTGTTTTACCAAAAGACGTCGCAGTAGAAAATTGCATAGTAGCGGGAGCGCTGCGGACCATCGATTTTTCTCGCAATCAGAAGCGGCGGATGCGCGCCTAAAATGGCCTAGGATCAGCGTTGGGCGCGTAGGACGGCGGGAAGAGAGCTGATTTGGGTGTTATATTAACCAATTTGAGCTAGAATAGAATTGATAGTTGTCTAACTTGTTTGTGTTTCCGTTAGGATTATAAATACTTGATTATAACTTGGATTTGAGAGAACTTTGTGACTACAATTCATTGAGAGTCACTTCTATTGGAGACTTGGAGATATCATCGAAGAGCACACAAGGCAGAGATTGAAGCTTAGAGACTGGAGATTCCTCGACAAAGTTTTTCTTCTTCTCTTAATTTCATTATTTGTACTTGAGATGTTATTTAATTTTAATCTTCTTAGACTTTATTATGATGATGAACTAATTTCCCAATTAGGGGTACAATTAGGGGTGTTCATCGGTGAAAAACCGGACCGAACAAATCCAAGAACCAAATCTGGATAGTACCCAAAATAGAATCTACGGAACAAGTTGAATCCAGATATCTGGACCGATTAATTGGATTCGATCTGGGTTCGATATGTTTTTACCTTGCTAAAACCATTTAAATTTAAACCAAAACTTCAAATTAAATTTAATCCAAAACCAGCCCCGAGAAGAGTACGCCCAAGACTTGCTTTTTAAGCGAAAAAATCACCAAGGTCAAGCAACTTGTGCAAGGCCCAGCCATATTTGAGCCAAAATTCGGCCCAATAAAAAATAAAAGACTTAGATGTCTTTTTAAAAGGAAAACCTCCTTAGACTTTTATAAAGAAACCCATGTGGAACTTAGCTATTAAGAACTCACTTGGTTGTATTTTTATAAGGAAAACTTCCTTAGACTTTTATAAAATAACCAATGTGGGACTTGACTATTAAGGTCTCACTTGTAGTTTTTTTATAGGAAAACTTCCTTCGACTTTTATAAAATAACCAATGTGGACTTGACTATTAAGGTCTCACTTGTAATTTTTTTATAGAAAAATTTCCTTAGACTTTTTATAAATTAACCAATCAATGTGGGACTTGCAAACAACCATATTCTATCCAATTAATTAAGATTTTTATTCTAACTTAGGAGCAAATCTTTCCCAACTTATTGATAAATAATTTAGTTTATCTAATTTCTTTTACTTTTACCAATTTAATCAATATAGAACTTCTAAACCACCAACTATTAATGTATTTAAGTTAATCTAATTTCTTTTACTTTTACCAATTTAATCGATATAAAACTTGTAAACCACCAACTATTAATAGTTTATTATAAAGTAAAACTTCCTTAGACTTTCCAATGTGGGACTTAGCTATTAAGGTCTCACTTGATAGTCAAAGCATTAACTACTAAAGTTTCATTTTATAACAAAAGTGGGCCTTGGCTATTAAGGTTTTTTTATAAATAAAACTTCTTTAGACTTTTAAAAGTGAACCAATGTGGGACTTGACTATTAAGGTTTCACTTTTAAGTCTTTTTATAAGGAAAACTTCCTTAGACTTTTACAAGTTAACCAATGTGGGACTTGGCTATATGTTATTCTCTTGTCTTACCAATATCCCACATTGTCTAATTTGTGTTCTCATGTCTTACTTCTATTCTATAAATAGGGGAGACCACCAATTCAAATTTCATTCAAGTTCCAAGTATTCTATTATGTATTTTCTTGTGTTAGTTCTATAGTTCTATTTTATAAATTTATAAATAGAGACTTTAATCCAATTTTACAAAGCTAAGTGAAATATTTTTTTAAAAATGAATTGAACAAGATCTGATGGGTTCGATCCGATGCATCTACCGACTTCGAAATAGATAACCTGAATCGCAGATCAAAAAAAAAGCATATATCCGATTTTTTGTATCGAACCGGTTCTTTTTATATCGAACCGAATTTGGTTGAGACCGGTTCGAAAACCTTGAAAACCGATCCAAATGAATGTTTTCAGTAGTACAATGGAACCTTTTGCAATTCAATAATTTAATTATCATTATTTTCACTTGTTGATCCTATTGAGTTGATTATTATATTTTATGTTTAATCTATTAATTGTCTAGCTAGCAATTAATTTGATATCTTTGATTAAATTGAAAGAGAAAATCTTAGATTAGATCTGAATATAATAACGTATGAATTTGTTGATTCTTGTTAAGGATAACATAACAATATATGAGACGAAAGTACTTGTATACCATGCGTAACTGTGTTAGGAGTTTGTGCTTAATGAATATGTTTTAAGTGTCTTGCACGAAAGTAGCAAAATAACTGAAATATGTCTTTTTATTAATCATTGACACGTGTTAATAAATTGATAGGCAATCCTAGTTAGCAACTCATTGGATTAAATAAGTGGAAATATGGTAAGGAGATTATTGTAAAGCAGTCGGGGAAACTGTATTCCTATGTCTTTATCATCTGGTGATCAATAATTATTAGTTAATGGATTTTTATTTTCTTTTAATCAAAACAATTTCACAAATCAACTGGAGTGACTATTTAAGTGAATTTAAATTGATAAAAATTTGTTAATTAGATTAATTGTTAGTAATTGTTCCTTGTGGGTTCAACACTCTTCTTACTTCTTAATTACTTGATTAACCGTGTGCATTTGCGCGTATTTGTCATTATATAAATCGGACAACAACAATCATGACCAATGCACATATTGTTCTCACCTTGATTATGACATGTACTCCAACAATCCCGAAACTCCTCACCGGGTGCTATGTTACTTTTGTGATCCTTCAATTAAGCCCGATTTAAGGTACATTCAGTTTCTTCAATGCTATTATGGGCTCAACAAAGCATATACGGGTCCGAGTAGAAACGTTTGTTTATAACCAATCCTCATAGGGATGGATGGGTTTGCAGTCCCTAATTATGTAGGGATGCTTTTTTCGCAGGCGAGTTTTCTTTGGAGGTCCATCCTCCTTGGACTCAACGAAGATTATAGATCTTAGCCCAACTCATGAAGTGGAGAAGCCCATTACAGCCCAACCAGTTTTAGCATTAGCCCATCACATAGCAGGCTGCAATTATGAAGACCAGACCACTTGGGGTACCAATGTAAGCTTAGTAACTTACTTGGCCACTTATTGATATTATTAGTGTGACCGTATGCTTTTTAAAAAAGGTACTCTTAGAAACGTGTCTCATCAATCTAAATAATCAATGAAACAAAGTTATAATAGCCTCAATCAAAGAATTAATACAACTATCACTTAGTATCTGTCTATACATTTTTGTGTACAAATTACAATTCTCTGGTTAAATTCTAAAACCAGAAAGAAAGAATTTCAGAAACAGGCTATGGACGATCACAAATCTATTGCTAGAATAGTGACAGCAACCATTTGCTATGTATAGGGCCTATAGGCTATATATATTTGTAACATTTATAACTTTATTAATGAGGTTCTTTTTGAGTAACTTAGAAAGTAGTGAATAAAAATATTAGAACAAACTTCAAATTAATTTATTTAGGCTCCCTCCATAAGAAAGAGTTTTCTTACCTTTGTAAGTTAATTGATGAAATCTTGAAATTTAATTAAAGAAATTTGACACACACAAAAATATTACTGATGTGAGATGTAAAAAAGAAACATGAGTTATGCTCAAACTAGTACACTTCTAACTAAGCTTTAACAAAACCTGTCCTAAAGCCATACTCCCAATGAAGTAATATATATTTATATATATATATATATATGGAGATTTTGAATCTACCAGCTGGAATTACAATGGCAAATAGAAACTTGTGACCAAAAACAAGTATAGAATCCTGAATCTTTCTAATTTGGTGTTTTAAATATGTAAGAAGGTAGTTATTAGAAAGTTGCACCATAGGGATAATTGCAATGAGCTACAACAATACTGAAAACAAGACCTAATAGATAAGCATCATGTGGAAAAGTTATATAGACTAGCAAGGCAGACCGATCATTCCATACACACTACATATTTGTAAGGCCTTATTAAGTATTGGCAAGTCTTCAAAATAAAAAAGCCATATTATGTGTTACATGATCATCAATAGTTTACTTGTATGAGATTCATTGAAAATGACATGGGGACATTATCAGTGAAGATGGAATTTAATTTATATTTTGGGATGTATGAAAATTTTAAACAGTTATTATATTTTTATTTATTATTTAGGTTAGGTAGTATATTTAATTATTTTTGGGTCCATTTATGTTTTGAGCTTAATTTTTAAGTTTATTGGATTTTACTTATTTTTTGGATTTAGATGGTTATTATTGTGAAACGACTCTCATTATTATTAAATTATAATATTATTCTGACAGCTTCTTTGTGGATTCCTGTAATCGCAAAGTTCCAAATTTAATTCATGCGTCATCAGCTGTGTCAGAAAATAACGAGATACATATTCATCATAGTAGAAGGTCCGATATGGATTGTGTTAACTAATACAATATTGAAACATAGAAGGCTGCCATTCAATTACTTGTTAACAAGATAAAGGACTTCCCTGAAAAATTAGACATGGAAAAGTTAAGTATCGAGTATTAGCTTACACTGCTTTCAAATTGGATGCCCCGAGGTTTTCAGGAAAATGGATTATTTGCCCTCACCCCTCGGTTATCAATCCATACAGTCTGATGCAGCTGACAAATATAACTCGACGTGAAATGGAATGCAATAGCAGTGAAGCAAGTTTTCCTGAAACGCCAAACTTAAATGATACATGTATACTGTATTGAGTTAAGAAATTTTACTCACCTGTCTTTGTGCCAATATGTGATATGAGGACCCAGAAAGCAGCCTCGGGTTTGATCTTTTTCACCCTTTTTCAATTTTCAAACTTTTTTGCCAACTGATTATTCTAATCATTGTTGTTAAAGCTCCCCTTACTCCTCTCACCCAAACCCATCATCTCCAGTACTGACAAAACTCCTGTGCTTACTTTTGCCAAATGGGTACTGGCTTTCTGTATTGCACAACAAAAATCCATTGCAGTTGATTAACCAATACACAACTAGTGAAAATGAAAAAAAAACGACATGAAAGGAATTCTTTTTAAGTAAATAGTTAGATGCAAAATATTACCCCAAAACAAATTAGGTACTAGTAAAATATACTCCCTCCATTCCGCAAAAGGAACCATTTATTAATTGTTTTTGTTTCACAAAAAGAGTCTACTTTTTAGCGATAGTAGTATAAAATGTCATTTCATTGACATATTATTCATACCACACTAAATAACTTATTATTTTTAGGGGTATATATGGAACAAATATCCTTAATATTAACAAAATTTATAAATTGGACTCTTTTTGTAGAGGGAAGGGAGTATATAGCTTGACGTACAAAGCATACAGTACCAAAGTGCCAAAATATGCAAACTAAGAAATTGTGAATAACACTTCTTTAACAATTTACCACTGCTAACTTAGATATGCCCGAGCAAAAGTTGTTTTATCTCTCAGTCAACTTACCTAATTTGAAGCACCCCCTCAATCATTTTTCCTCCAAAAAGAGGACGCCCAACAAGCCTAGCTGATGGGGATCAATGATTTAGTTGTCTTCTTTATTTATTTTGTTTATTTCATTATTATGGACTTGTTTTAATTAGTTGGGGTATTTTAGTGACTTGTTTTAATTAGTTGGGATATTTTTGTCTTTTTGGTCTCCAAGTCCAATTTCGGGTTGTTTTGTTTAAATACCAATGTAATTCTCCTTGGGAGGATAGTCTGCATATTACAATTATTATTCGCTTTTCTTATATCGTGGAGATATTTATCCAGAGTTAATAAACGCTGAGTTGAAACTCTGAACCCTAGAATTTAAGCACAAAGCTTAGATCCTAGTTTTATTTATCTATCAATTAATAATAAATTCATCTTACAAAGTTGTCCTACATCATGTGTGGTATCAAAGCCTAACCTTGGGAATCGCTTTCAAAATCACTGTTCATCGTCAAAAGCCTCGTTGAAAAACATATCGTACCAGAATCGCCGCGCTAATGTCATTGAATGTCATGCCTTGTCCTTCTTCGTCATCATCAACAACAACGTCAGCCACTGCTACAATCATACGAAACCCCATCACCACTGCTGCAACAACAACAAAATCAGTGCCTCGACCTCAAGTCGGGTCGACCCAACTCGGGCCCAACCCAAATCAAGACATCAGAGACCCATCACCATCGTGCCCAATAACACCAATCGCAACCCCACTGTGTCTCCACTCCGTGACTCAAACAGCACCAACCACAGGTTTTCGTCGACGACCAACGTTGCAACCTATTTCCGACCAGCACAGATAAAAAAAAAGAGAAAAAGAAAAGGGGATCGAAGAAGAAGAGCAAAGAAAGAAAGGATCGATCGAGAAAGAAGATAGAAACGAAGAAGAAAAGAAAGACGACGACACGTAACTTGCGATTTCGTGCCCAAAGTTACCGCAGCATTGAACTCTCGCTTCAATTTCAATTTCATCTTTGTTGCTACTCTGTTTTAGAAAAGAGGGAGGTACCCTAAAAAATTTCTTTAGGTACTTTCCTAATTCGTAATATACTTGGCCTATTCTATTTTTTTTGCTTAATTACCATTTCATCCTCATAGTTTTTGGCAAATTCGATTTATACCCTGACTGTTCCCTTAAACTTGTTATCTTGGCAGTTTTCACCCCTATTCCACTCTATAATCAGTTAGGTCCAAACAAAAAGTACAATAACTGCTCTTAAAAATTTTCGCAAAATATAGGATAAGTACTTCAATTACTTGGATTTTCTTTACTCGTTACGTAGTACTAAAAAAAATTCAAAACTCGTTTGTTTTTATTCTCTTAAATTGCACAATATTCCTATTAATGGAACATCATTTATTCGTGATTGTTGATATTTTGGAAACTGCGATTGCATTTGTTGTAGGTTATAATTTAATTGCTACAAACATCATGATGACCCGTAGTGAAACCCAATATGGCTCAACAATTAGAGCTCTTACTCACTAAAATGGAAAATATGGAAAACCGTATAGATGCTATGTCTGAGGACCTTGTCGTAGTATTTGAGAGGTTCGAGTCGTTGAGCGATGATCATAACATTTACCTGAGCCTATAGGAGAAAATGCGGGAAATAACGGCATTCCCATTAATGAAGAGATACCTGAGGGAGAATCTGAGTTGACTAAGCATAGGGAACACCTTGAGCCTAGAAATGTTGAGTACCAAAACCTTGAGCCTCGAAATATTGATTATCCCAAGAGACGAGACCATAGACATCGAGACGTTGGGTATGGTGAACGTAGGGATGATGGCTACCGTGAACCTAGAGAATATGGGTACCGTGGACCTAGGAATGTCGACCCTTATGACCGAGGTTATGATGATGACACTAGAAAAATTAAGGTTGATGCACCCGAGTTTGACAATAGGTCTGATCCTAATGTCTTCCTTGATTAGTTGTCCAGTATGGATAAATTTTTCGATTGGTATAAGAATGTCCGATGAGCGTAAAGTTCGCTTTGCCAAGATGAAAATAGTCAAACAAGCGAGTTTATATTGGACTAGTGTTGAGAGAGACATTGAGCGTTTGAGGGATCCACCTATTAGGCATTGGGGAAAAATGAAAGCACGTCTCCGAAAATATTATTTACCCTTCGGTCACAAGGATAGGATGTTTGAACAATTGACAAATCTGAAGCTAGACAATTTGTCTGTCTCTGATTATGTCAATAGGTATAGGGAGTTGATGGAGCGTTGTGAATTCGTGGAGGAGACGAGGATGACCATCATCAAGTTTAAAGAGGGGTTAAGAGAGATATTAAATTTCAGAATTTTCCCAGCTAACTCACTTGCTTAGATGATGCTTACCAGGCAGCCTTAGATCAGGAATATAATGTGAAGAGATCATCATCGATGATTTAGTTGCCTTGTTTATTTATTTTGTTTATTTCATTATTATGGACTTGTTTTAATTAGTTGGGAGTATTTTAGTGACTTATTTTAATTAGTTGGGATATTTTTGTCTTTTTGGTCTCCAAGTCCAATTTAAGGTTGTTTTGTTTAAATACCAATGTAATTCTCTTTGGGAGGACAATTTGCATATTACAATTATTATTGATTTTTCTTATATCGTGGAGATATTTATCTAGAGTTAATAAACGCCGAGTTAAAACTCTAAACCCTAGAATTTATGTACAAAGCTTAGATCCTAGTTTTATTTATCTATCAATTAATACTAAATTCATCTTACAAAGTTGTCCTACATCACTAGCACACCTACAAGTTTGCTGGCAAAATATTGTCTGGCAACTCCCACATACCGAAACAGTTTGGGAGTGGCTAAGCACAGTGATTCTGCAATTTACCAAAACACAGTGGCAACATTTTGGGAGTGAATTTGTTTATACACATGGTATGGAAAGCAAAATTTCATTCACAAAAACTTCTATTATAATATTAGACAACAAGGATGAATACAAGGAACCAGATGTGAGATAGAGGACAAAAAAAAATTGTACCTGAAATGGGTAACCGAGTATTCCCTGAAGCTAATGTGAGCTCTCTTGCCATCAATGCTCTTATCAAGCCATCTAACCCAAGTGCCAAGTGTCCTCTTGTTTGCTTTGAGGACCTTGAGTTTTGGGTGAACAAAATTACCTTCCACAGTAAGTCAAATACTTTTAAATAATTAAAGAGTTAACAAGTTACTCAGAAATAAGTTTAATTCTAATAGAATATTTTATTAGTTAGTCCAATAAATTCAAAATAACTAAAGAGTTTACAACTTATTAAGAACAAGTTCAATTCTAATATATAGAAATCTTTTTTTCCCTCATATCTTTTCAGGTAAAAGTCCAAATCCACAATAACTTCTTATAATTAATTTTATTCAATTGGTTTATTATATGTACTAGTTGAAAACCCGTGATTTGAGTTGTATATCTATTTCTTGTTTTTAACAGTAAATTACATAAAAATACATTTAATTTTTTTAAGTTCTTTAAAAACTTTCAAGGAAGAAAAAAGAAATAATTGTATAAGTAAATTAAAATGTAATCTCTATAAAACTTAATCGTTCATAATGATTAGGAAAATGTCAATGAAAATTCAAACTATAAAAGTAATTTATAAAATGCCTAATAAATTTCGTTAGCTTAAAATGCCTAAAAATACAGAATTAAGCATAAGCTATCTAATTATCAATTAATAATGTCATATAAAAAATTAAATTCTTGAACTGAAAGTATTAACAAGGAAGCCATAATGTTTAGTTTAGAGATACAGGTGGATATATATTTGAGTTTCAATCATAAATTAATTTGGATGGTGCCTCTTATATCAAACAAATCATTTGACGAAATTGCCGTGACACATTAAAAGATCTGACAAGGCTATGAGAAGAGTACATACAATTTTGTTACCAGTAATCTCTGCAAGAGCAAGACCCATCCTTGAAATGGTGGAAACGATTTGCATCACGCACAATAAGCTCCCTTGATGTTACAAGAGAGACCAACTTTATCATCAAGTGACAATCACGACAAATTCGAAGATTTTTCATTATGTGGATAGGCATCCAAGGAGGCAAGGTCATCAATCCAAACGCTACTGCAATCTTCTCACTGTGGTAGCCCCTTCGCCCAAGAGGACCAATTTCATTAGCATATCTACCTGTGTCTTTTATCTTCTTAATAATTTCCTCCAACATTATATAAATTTCCTTTATTTGTGGGTGACTAGTGTCATCTACAGTAAATACATGCATCCTGTTATCAACCTCAATCCAGCTGCAACCAGGAATTTTCCGGACTCCTTTCTCTCTCATAAGCTTTCTCACATCTGAAACACCTTCTAACTTGCCAAAATCTGAATACATATTGGCAAGAAGTATATAGCTTCCAGAATCTTCTGCATCCAACTCTGTCAGATTCTTCATTGCAATTTCTGCTAGTTTTGTGTCACCATGAATCCGGCAAGCACCAAGCAGGGCTCCCCAAATAGCAGCATTTGGTTCCAAGGGCATTTCATTGATTAAACCTTTCGCCTGTTCTAGCAACCCTGCCCGGCCAAGAAGATCTACCATACATGCAAAGTGCTCACATGTGGGAGAGATGCCATGATCCTTAGTCATCATATTGAAGTAGTGCTTCCCTTCACGTACAAGACCTGAATGGCTACAACCTGATAGAACAGACACATAGCTGATATGGTCTGGATCAAAGCCCATCTTTAACATACTCTCAAAAATATCTATCACTTCCCTACCTTGACCACTCTGGGCATATCCGGCCATCATAGCATTCCAAGAAACCAAATCCTTAGTAATCATGGAATCAAAAACTTTGCGCGCTTCTCCAATTCGACCGCACCTTGAATACATCGTAACTATACTGTTATTAACAGAGACATCTAAACCAAACCCTGACTTTTCGGCTTGAGCTGTGATTTGGTTGCCAAGTTTTAATACAGCTGAATAAGCACACCCACTAATTGCAGTTGCAAGAGTTATCCAATCCGGTTTAACCCCTTTCCGACGCATCATAATATAAAGTTTGAGACCCTCTTCCCAATATCCATGTTGCATATATGTGGCTAACATTGAATTCCAAGTTATGACATTCCGCTCTGGCATTTCATTAAAATAATCTCCAGCTTTTTCAACATTTCCAGCCTGAGAGAATGCAGAGATCATTGCTGTCCATGATATGATATCTTTTACTGGCATCAAGTCAAAGGCATAGTTGGCACTCTGAACATCTCCACACTTTGCATACATTGTAACAAGAGCATTTCCTACGGGCACCGAGAAATCGGTCCCAATCCTGATTGTGAATCCATGGAGCTGTCCCCCAAGAGAAATATCTCTTAAACTAAAACAAACTCCAAGAACTGTGGCGAGAGTAAACTTATCAGAGGCCACAGGAACCTCCCTCATCTGTTTAAATAAGGCTAAAGCTTCTTCTTCATGGCCTAAATGTGCTACCCCTCCAATTAAAGAAGTCCATGAAACCACATTCTGTTCTGTTAAGTTATTAAATACCTGTCTTGCAAATTTTAAGTATCCACATTTGGAATACATATCAATCAGACCACTGCCCACATAAACATCGATATTGTGTTCCATTCGAACAATTCGAGCATGCAGATGGGTGCCCCAATCCACATCAAATATGTTTGCACAAGCACTAAGAACACTAGCATAAGTCATGGAATTTGGTCTGAAACCTTGAGTACACATCTCAACAAACAGACCAAGAGTTTCAAGTCCACTCTTATTCTGAGAGAAGATCGAAATCATTGTGCTCCAAGAAACCGAGTCACGCTTAGGCATTTGATTAAACAAATTCAGAGCACTCCCAACACCATATAATTTTGAATAACCATAAATCATACTATTCCAACAAAATAAACTTGGATGTTTTATCCTCAAAAACACTTGTTCAGCAAAACCCAAATCACCACACTTGGTGTACATATCAATAATAGAAGAATCAACAGAATCATCTCCTCCAAAATCAAATTTCTCCACTAAACCATGCAATTGGAAAGCTAATTTTACATACCCGAGACTAGCACAAGCCTTCATCACACAAGAGAAAGAGAACGGATCAGGAACACAACTTCCAATTGAAATCATTGAAGCAAAAATCCTTATGGTATCTTCAGGTCTCCCATTTTGGAAATAACCAGACATCATTGAATTCCATGAAACAGTGTCTCTTTCCGACATTTCATCGAACACCTGCTTCGCTTCCCTAATCCGCCCCGAATCAGCTAACCCATTTATCATTGTATTCCAACTAAAAACGTTAGTGAACTCTATACCATGAAAAGCCCGGCTAGCATCATCAATCAAGCCACAATTGGAGTACAGATTTATAAGATGGTTCTGCAGGAAAGTTGAAGAAATTAAACCTGTGTTGATGAGTTGACCATGGAGTTTTCGGGCAAGTGGGATGGATCTAAGAGATAAACAAGCTTTCATATATTCGTAATACTTCTGAGATAAGTCCATATAATACTGTTCTGTACCTGGGTTTTTGTAAAGTGTAAAACTTTCTTGGGTGCAAATGAAACGGAAAACAAGATAAGAGGGGCGAGAGGAGAGATGGTTTGAGAAACGCCATGAGTGGTTGAAGATCATGAGATACTGAGAAAGCTTTGGAGATTTGAAAACTCATTTGATTTGGGTCATGTGGTTTCTTCGGAATGAATGCAATACTGCAACTGCGAGAAACTGAATTTGGAGGGAAATTGGAAGAGACAATTTGGGACTTGATTAAAACTGACCCGGTTTGGAAGTTTAGAGGGTCCATAGACTCGTCGAATATCAGCCCATATCTGGGCCCAAAAAGATTGATATGTGTGTCCGTCTTTGACCACAATAATAATCGGATCAATTACATATTCTATTATATTTTTTAAAATAATTACAATAATAGTGCACTCATAAAATATTTATATAATTAATACACTTTCCTTATTTATTTATAATATTAGTGCAATTAGAATTCCTTATTTTAGAAAATTAGTATGCAATTAGAATTCCTTAATTTGGGGGATTAGTATTGATTTACTTATTAAATTAAGTAATTAATATCTCTACATATTACAGTCCTTCTGTCATCTTTAAATTAGCATTAAAAGGCGAAGACGAGGAGAGAGTCTCCGGCGAGAACCCCTTTCGTCGCCGACAAACTCGCAGGCGACAACCCAGATTCGAACCACTTCAGACAGGTCAAAGCCCCTTCTCGTTCCTCCGATGATGACCCCGTCGTGAACTACCACCACAACCTTCGTAGCCCTCCTACCAATTACCACCAACTCAGATTCTCTAGCGGTGGTCGCGACAACCGTCTTTTATTAATCACCTCGTTTCTCCAAGTGGAGCGGGTGGTGGTACCGTGCAAATCGATAGGCGGTGGTGGTGGGCTCAATTCCAATCACCAGATTCTTCTCACTGGCCAGAAACAAGGGTTTTCATTACCGCCTCCTGAATTTTTTTTTCCCATAGCAGTTGGTAGCTAAATTTTCATACCGAGGTAACCTATTCAGTTTTATTAGGTTGTCAATTTATTTTGAATGTGATGCAATTGGTAGCCAAACTTTCATACCAAGGTAATCTATTCAGTTTTATTAGGTTACTAAAATTATTTTGAATGTGATGCAGTTGGTAGCCAAATATTCATACAGTTGGTTGTCAAACCTTCAGACAAATATAAATTCAATTTTAATAGGTTACAAATTTATTTTGAATGTGATGCAGTTGGTAGCCAAATTTTCATACAAAAGTAACAATTTTAGTTTTTATGGGTAACCAAATCGTCAAAAAAAAAATCAGAACAATAACTCGAGTACTTACGGAGATTTCATGGGAGGAAGATGATAAAAAGGCGGTATGACCAAGGACTTCTGGAGATTACGAGTGCATGAAAATACATAAGATGAAAACAACTACAACTTTATTACAACAATTGTCGTGCAAAATACAACAACATATACGTTGTGAGTTTTAAAACCAACTATTACTCATGTCCCCAACTATGGACAAGACTCACAAATGATACCTTACATAAAGGTACAATCTAGAAACTGTTTTTAGAAATTAAAATCTTTGGGAAGTGCTTTCAAGAAAACCTTCGTTATACTGGGAGGCCATGCGTGCAGGTTATGATAGATATCATATGCCCACAAAATTATCCTTGGTTGACCCAATAGACTCCAAAGAAAAAGGAGAAGATTACTATCATATTATTCCCAATGGTGTATCTTCTCTTGACATATCATTATCTCCACCGTCTCTAATTGAGAATTATAATTCAACCAAACTCCAAGATTATATAGGTAGTGCTCGTATATATACTCAGCAAGTGGATGAGCACAACCTTGTCTTATGATGACACGAGGTGGTATGTCATTAGACATCTTGTATGATAGTGGCAAAACACCCTTCCAACGTTGGGTTTGCCTCACCCTAGTTGATTCACCATAACTACTAAATGATGACCACCGTTCTATTCCCCTGTTATCCCCCGCTCGACCCAGCTACACTCGTATTACCTGAAAGGAATTGTGAAGCAAAAGTGTAAGACCCCAAATAATTAATAAATAAAATTTATTTTCCTCTATTATTTTTTTTAATTAGTAAGGGTGATTTGATTAATGTGGTTAGTTATGGGTAAAATGCGCAAATATTTTAAATAAGCAGGTGGTTATAAAATATTTATTTTTGTCGGGGAATATTCGTTTGGTCGTGGAATATTAACTACTTGTCGGGAATATTAAATGCGACAATGCCATTGCCTTGTGGGGCCCCATAATGAAGCGATTGGATGAAGAAAACGACAAATATAAGTTGTATAAAAATAACAGGCGTAGTTATTCTTACAAGAATTAACACTTTGTTGAAATACCCGGTGGTTAAAACACAAGATGTCTGCCGTTGTTGCAAGATGACACCTGCAGTATTGCACCAATTATTGAAGGCACTACTCAATAATAGTTACTGATAATTCTTGCTCAAAGATTTTATTTTATTGATTCAATAATTCTTTGCGTTGATATTTTATATTGATGTTGTTTCAATAATTGTCATTACACAGTATTTTCCATTATCGGAGCAATAATTCATATTATCTGAATAATATTATTAGATAACATTATTGATAATGTCTAGAAAGTTCTGTCTAAGTAGAGGTTTGGTCATCTAATTACTTGGCTAGAAGAGGAGAGAGATCCTTATTGAAAAGCCCCTATCCCTCACAGGAATCACAGTTGTCGATAATGTGATTCTGTAATATTATTTGTGAATAATTAATTATTGATTTATATGATGAGAAAAATATTGATTTTATGAGGATATATATGGAGAAAATTTTTAATGTGACAATTGTTGAAAATTAATATTTTATCTTTTTCTGATAAAATAATTCATTTAAATATATTATTTTAATAATATATTAATGGTGATATTTTTACAATGAATGTGGAATATATGAGTATATGAGGAGGAAGAGTATTTTTGTGGCATTAAATATTTAACACATGTTTTGTGTGTTGGTGGACACAATTATTGGTAGAAATTTGATTATAACACAGAAAATCGTCCAGTTTGTGGATTTCGGTCAATTTCTGTTTGGAATTTGGAAAACCTTTCTTCTGTAAAGTTGTAGAGAATTGAATTTTCTATAAAAAAAAAAGCGAGATTCGAATTTTCTGATAAAAGGGCTATTTATTATGAATTATTGAAGTTCCGAAGTTCCGAAATAATTAATTTTTGGGAGTTTTAGTTAATTATTTTGAGAAAAACGTTTTTTGCAACTAAGTTGGCCTCACATGTGATTCAAATGGGCTGAGATCAGTTGTCTAAGGTGGTCTAAGGAAAATGTGAAAAATATATTAATATTATATTCGGTTTTTCTACTTTTGGTGTTCTAAGCATTTTCCTATAAATAGGGTCTTGGGTTAGAATTGAAAATCACACCGAACCTGAGTTTCTCTATTTCTCTCTCGATATATTGAGCGTATTCTTGTGAGTATACTTTGAGTGTTGTTATATTGCAAGTTCCTTCACTTTCGTATCCAGCTTTTTCAATCGGCAATCTGCAAATCTTTGTGAGGTAAGGGTTATTATTATTAAAATAATATTATTTCTTTCAATATTATTATCTTAGAAGTATTGATCTGGACTTTTAATCAAATTTGGAATTTTTTGTGCCAGAGTTACTATGCACGTATGTGACGCCCCCAAAATAGGTATACATCACCCATTCTAAGTTGTCAATACATGGTACAGAAACAACTATAACTTTATTATTACAACAGTAAAACTGTGAGTTTGAATACAAATATTATCTTCTAGACAATATCTATACTCAAATAAATCCTCATCACATTTATTGGTACATTATTTTACAAAAATGGTGAAGACTACTAAACAACTCTCTCTAGAACCTTCATTCCATACCCTCTACCAGACTTTCGCTTATATTCTCGCCTCCTGAGAAGAAAAATGGAACAAAAAAGAAAAGGGTGAGCTCAACTAGCCTAGTAAAAAATATTATGACTAAGATAATATACAACAAATTATCATTAGTCTTCAACAGGGAAAAAATCTAATAGAATACAAAAGACAACAAGTTTTAAATCAATATTCGCAGCGGAAATAATAATTCATTAGAAGAGTTAAGTAGAGAATGCAAACTACTATCTTCTATGTATGAATTTAAAAGTTCATTGTCTATCTTTTATCCCTGTAACATCAATCAATATATATCTGGAATCAAATATTCATCTTTGCACTACAGGCCAAAGATATTCATCGGTCGGTTATGTTCATCTAAACACCTGTTCATCTTTGCACTACAGGCCAAAGATATTCATCAGAAATCATTCATCTTTGCACTACAGACCAAAGATATTCAATAATATCATCATTTAAGTCTGAGAATGATGAAAAATATTTTTAAAGAAACGAATCCAATGAAACAAAATGACAAGGATTAAGGATTAAGGATTCGTACTTTGTTTTATCCATGTCCAAAAATACCTCAAAAATAATCATAGTGGTGTAAAATTCAAGAATAATCAAAACATAGATACAATCAAAGCTAGTATCCACGATAGATATTTTGGACGAAAAGGAAAATTTTCATTTTTCGATGAATAGTCTTCAGATTCGTGAATAATGTCGATATCGTGGATAGTCTTGGTATACGTGAATAAGTAACTCCAACACCAAAAGTTCCAAATTTGATAAAACTTGGATCAATATTTGAATAATGATATTGAAGAAATAATATCATTACGAAAAAAAAATCCACTTACCTCGAAAGATCAGATCTTAAATTGAAACACCTGGATATAAAGCATGACTTGAACTTGCACCGTATAGCAATACTCAAAATACTCACAAGAATACACTCGATAATATAGAGAGAAAATTTGATTTACGTGTGATTTTCAATTCTAACCCAAGACCCTATTTATAGGAAAATGCTTAGAAACACCAAAAGCGTAAAATTTTAATAAAATATTAATATATATATATATATATAATCTTCACGCACACCTTTGAATCTGAAATTCAACAATTGAACACATGCCTCACACATGCAACAAACGCGTTTTTGTAAAAAAATATTTAAAACTTCAAAAATTAATTATTTTGGAGCTTGAACTTCAATAATTCATAATAAATAGCCCTTTTGTCGGAAAATTCAAATCTCACTACTTTTTATAGGAAATTCAATTCTCTACAACTTTGCGTAAGAAAGTTTTTACAAATTCCAAATGAAATTGAATCGAAATCTACAAACCAGGCGATTTTACAAAGCTATAATCAAATTTCACCAATAAATGGGGTCCAATTTTATATGTTTAACATGTTTTAAACATTTATTACAACAAAAATACTCTTTCTCCTCAGATACTCATATATCCCACATTCGTTGTAAAAATATCACCATTATTATATTATTAAAATATAATAATATATTTAAATGAATTATTTTATCGTAAAAAGATAAAATTTTAATTTTCAAAAATTGTCACATTAAAATTTTCTCCATCTATATCCACATAAAATCAATATTTTCCTCATCATATGAATCAATAATTAATTATTCACAAATAATATTACGTAATCACAATATCGACAACCGTGCGCTTCAGGTTCCTGGAGAGGGGGCTTTCCAATAAGAATTTCTCCTTACTTCTTGCCGCAATTGATTAGGTGACCAAACCTCTCCTTAGACAGAACTTTCTAGACATTGCCAATAATGTTATCTAATAATATTATTCAGATAATATGAATTATTAGCTTCGATAATGAAAAATCTTTGTGTAATGACAATTATCAAACAACAAAGAATATAAAATATCAACGCAAAGAATTATTAAATCAATAAAATAAAATATTGAGCAAGAATTATCAGTAACCATTATTGAGTAGTGCCTTAACTTTACGTAAGAATCAATAATTGGTGCAATACCGCAAGTGTCTTCTTGTGTTTTAACCAACGAGTATTTTAATAAGATAATCAGTAAATAACTACGCCAAGTTATTTTTAAACAACTTATATTTGTCGCTTTCTTCATCCAATCGCTTTCCGTTATGGGGCCCACAAAAGATCGCTACTGTCATTGCATTTAATATTCCCCGACGCAATGAAGAATATTCCACGACCAAACGAATATTCCCAAACAACAAGAATATTTTATAACCATCATTATTATTTTGAAATACTTGCGTATTTTACCCATAACTATCCACATTAATCAAATCAACCCTTACTATTTCAAAATAATAATTAGAAATTAATTTTCATTTATTAATTATTTGGGGTCTTACAACGATATCACGACTATTCACGTATACGATACTATTCATGAATACGACACTATTCACAGAAAAATAAAATTTTTCCTTTTCGTCCAAAATATCTATTGTGGATACTAGCTTTGATTGTATCCATGTTTTGATCATTCTTGAATTTTACACCACTATGATTATTTATGAGGTATTTTTGGACATGAAATAAATTTAAAATACTGAATCCTTAATACTTGTTTTTTTTTTTCACTTGGATTCGCTTTTCTTTAAAATATTTTTCATCATCCTCGGTCCTAAATGATGATATTCTTGAATATCTTTGGCTTCAGTAGTGCAAAGATGAATGATTTCTTGATGTATATCTTTTGGTAGTAGTGCAAAAGATGAGCAGTGTTTAGATGAACATGATGGATCGATGAATATCTTTGGCCGGTAGTGCAAAGATGAATATTGATTGATGTTACAGGGATAAAATAATGATGGTGGACTGTTAAATTCATAGATATTAGTAGATTTCATCCTCTACGTAACTTTTCTATGAATTAATATTTTCCATTCATGAATATTGCTCTAAAACTTGTTGTTTAATGTATTCTATCAGATTTTTTCCCTGTTGAAGACTAACGATAATTTGTTGTATATTATCTTAGTCATAATATTCTTTACTGGGCTAGTTGAGCTCACCCTTTTCCTTTTTGTTCCATTTTTCTTCTCGTAAAGGCGAGAATGTAAATGAAGACTTAATGGGGTATGGAATGAAGGTTCTAGAGAGAGTTGTTTAGTAGTCCTCACCATTTTGTAAAATAATGTATCAATAAATGCGATGAGGATTTATTTGGGTATAGATATTGTCTAGAAGATAATATTTGTATTCAAACTCACAGTTTTCTTGTTGTAATAATAAAGTTATAGTTGTTTCGCACCATGTATTGACAACTCGTAATGGGTGATGTATACCTATTTTGGGGGCGTCACGGTTGGTATCGTAGCTTAGGGATATGATCTCCGGCGGAGATCGGGAATAGAACTAGGAGGAAGAGACGAGTAAATTCTTATTTAGTGTGTCATACCTAAGCTTATTTGTTAGTTGGTCAAGATATAGGGATATTATGTGATATATTGATTTGTTTAATTAACCCTTGTTTTATGACGATGATTTGAGAATGTCGACCGAGAATATTAATGATGGAAATGAGACCGTGAGACGCCTTTGGTACTCACCAACGAGGAAAACTTGCAACAGTCGGCAATGTTCCTCATGCCAACAACACCAATCGAAAGCGATGATGAACGAGGGGATGTTTAGAAGCTTTTGCGCTTCATGCAAAATCGACGAGGAGACTCGTGTTCAAAATACAGAGGAGAAATGATAGCAATTCACGGGTTGTCATCAACATGGACGCTTCAAAGAGTGGGACCACGAGAATTTAAGGGAAAGCCAGATCCGATCATGGCGGAAACATGGGTCAAGCAAATTACTAAGATATTCGATGTCTTGAATGCACGGAGGAATGAAGGTTCCATTCGCCACCTTTATGTTCCGGCGGCAGATCACCAGTGGAGTCTGTGAAACGGACCCAATTGCCGTCTTAAGTATGTCTTGGGAAACGTTTGAAACTTTTCAACGAAAAATACTTTCCCGAAAGTGTTCAAATATATGAAGGAAGTGGAGTTTATTAGAATGGAGCAGAATAACATGACGGTGTCCCAGTACGAGGCGAAGTTCGCGGAGTTATCCAGGTTTGCACCTCATTTGGTGGAGAATGAGGAACGTAAGACGCGGATGTTTCGAGAGGTTTGAAACCCGACATACGCCGAAGATCTCATTTCTCATAAATTTTCTCTCTATTCGGATGTTGTCAATGGGGCTCGATTGTTAGAAGCGAGATAACGAAATACGCTCAACCGAGGGACCATAACGAGGATCATATCAAGAGATAGCGATCATCGAATAACGATAACCACGGAGAAAAGAAGAATACGGACAAAGCGGTAACCAATCCGGTGGTAATAATGGGCCATGAAAATTGAAGAAGCGAAGTCGGGAGGAGATTTTAAAAAGAGGAGATTCAACAACGACCGTACGAAGACGTCGGCGCCAAAGAACAACCGGGTTCTAAGGGAGGAGAACGACCACCGGTTATATCTTATAAATGCGAAAGAGGACATATCACCAAACCGTCCCACAACAGTTCAAGGTATGTTATAATTGTGGAAAGGAAGGACATATCGCTTTCGAGATTATACGCAGAATAAAATCAAGTCCAGGGGGGACGGTGACTCAAAAGGCTGTCCCAGAAAAGTCAAAGTCAACGGTTCCTAGAAGAGCGTTTGTTGTGACTGGTTAAAATGCGAGGAACCCAAACGAGGTGATCACGGGTAAGCTATTTATAAATTCTTACGAAGTTTATACCTTACTTGATACCGGTACTACCCATTCATTTATCTCTCCTGCTTGTGCTCAACGTTTAAAATTGACTCCGGAGAAATTAGACTTTGACCTATCTGTGGAAACTCCGTTAGGAGAAACTTTCATCACATCCACTATTTATAAATCTTGTTTGATTCAAGTTGGTACCATCACCTTACCTGTTGACCTTATCTCTTTAAAGATACTCTTGCTTTTGATGTGATTTTAGGGATTGATTGGTTAACTACTCATCATGCCAAAATTGATTGTTTTCGTAAGGTTGTTAGTTTTCATCTTCCTAACCAACCTGTTGTACGAATTCAAGCAACTAAACCATTAAAATCAATCACTGTCATATATAATCATAAAGCTATTCGTTTATTGAAAAATGGATGTCAAGCTTTCATAGCTCATGTTATGGATTTGAATAAAACACGCCGATTTGAATAATATTCTCGTTGTTATTGACTTTCTTGACGATTTCAAAGAACTTCCCGCCTACCCCGAGCGTGAAGTTGAATTCTTTATTGATCTTGAACCCAGATAAAGCCCATTTCTAAAACCTCATATCGAATGGCTCTATTGAACTTCGTGAGTAAAAGGTCCAACTACGTGAATTGTTGGACATCGGTTTCATTCGTCCTAAGACATCTCCTGGGGGTGCTCTGCTTTTATTCAGAAAGAAGAAAGACGGGAGATGCCACTTTATCGACTATCGAGAATTGAACCATGTCACCATCAAGAATAGGTATCCTCACCTCGTATTGATGACTTGTTTGACCAACATTGCAAGGAGCGTAATTCTTTTCAAAGATCGATCTTCGCTTCGGATATCATCACCAAGATTAGAATCGAGGATATTCCAAAGACGCCTTCGAACTCGATGAGACGCATTATGAATTCTTAGTCATGTCTTTCGGATTGACTAATGCTCCTGCGGCTTTCATGGATATGATGAACCGAGTATTTAAGGAATATTTGGATCAGTTCGTTGTTGTCTTTATTGACGACATCCTTATCTATTCCAAAAGTCGTGAAGATCATGAGCACCATTTGAAGCTGGTACTCCAAAGGCTTCGTGAAAACAAACTATATGCCAAATTGAAGAAATACGAATTCTGGCTTGAGGAAGTAGCATTCCTTGGGCACGTGGTGTCTAAACATGGAGTATCTGTCGACCCGGCGAAGATTGAAGCAATATAAAGTTGGGAGCAACCGAAGTCGGTGGCCAAGACGTAGCTTTTCGGCCTCAAATTGGTTATTATCTGAGATTCATGGAAGGGTTTTCTCGAATCGCTACTCCATTAACTCAGCTAACTCGGAAGGATACAAAATTCGTTTGGAGTGAGGAACGCGAGAAGAGTTTGCAAGAGCTTAAGAGAGGGCTTATTTCGGCACCTGTTCTAACAATACCATCTAGTTCGGATGGATTTGTTATCTCTGAAATGATGCTTGAGCAAAAGGGTTAGGATGTGTTCTCATGCAACGTGGGAAAGTCATAGCCTATGCCTCGAGACAACTTAAAGAATATGAGAGGAATTATCCTACTCATGATCTAGAGTTGGCAGCAGTCGTTTTTTCGCTAAAGATTTGGAGGTACTATCTATATGGGGAGAAAGTGGAGATATATTCAGACCATAAAAGCCTCAAATATTTCTTCACGCAAAAGAAACTCAACATGCGGCAACGACGCTGGCTCGAGTTGTTGAAAGATTACGACCACACTATTCAATACCATCCTCGAAAAAGCGAACGTGGTAATACGCGTTGAGTGAAGATCATATCACGCAGGAACGAGTGCGATGATGTCAAGTATACGACAGAGCCAACTTTAATAGAAAAAGTTAAGGTTGCTTTCAAGCCACTGGGCCGGAGGTGATGCATGGGTTGAAGAAGAAAGTACAAGAAGGTGCTATTCCTAAGCGAGAATCGATGAAGAAGGAATACTTGAGTCCACTCCACTGCGTGCCTAACGACTCGATTTGAAGTACAAGATTATGATGGAGGCACACAATACCCCATTTCATGATCCATCTCGAAGTACCAAAATGTATCGTGATCTTCGACATACATTTTGGTGGAACAATACGAAGAGAGAGATTGCAAAGTTTATCTCGATGTGTTTAACTTGTCAACGTGTAAAGTGAGCATCTAATACCTAATGGTCCGTCAGAACCACTTGAGATTCCGAAATGGAAGTGGGAACACATTACCATGGATTTCAAGCACGGGTCTTCCTACTTGCTTTCAAGGCATCAATGCTATTTGGGTTATTGTTGATAGATTAACCAAGTCCGCTTCATTTCTTGGCATTGACACGGAGACTTATTCCTCGAACGCCTTGCTCAGATGTACGTAGATGAGATTGTGAGATTGCATGGCATACTAATATCCATAGTTTTGATCGTGACCCAAGATTCACTTCAAGATTTTGAGTTAGCTTGCAAAAAAGCTATGGGCACGGATTTACTTATTGGCTTCGCATACCATCCTCAAACCAGACGGACAATCGACATAGACTATTCAAACTCTTGAAGATCTATTAAGACTCGTGTCCTAGACTTCAAAGGGAGTTGGGATAAGTATTTACCATCGGTGAAATTCTCCTACAACAACAAAGTTATCGCAAAAGCATTGGTGTGGCTCCATTTGAAGCATTATATGGACGAAAGTGTCGCTTCCAAAGATATGTTGGGATGAGGTGGGTGAAGAACATTGTTGGGACCCGAGTTGGTACGTATATGACTATGAAAAAGATCCAAATGATTCGACAACGATACAAAAGCAGACAAGATCGACAAAAAGAGTTATGCGGATCTTCATCGAAAGGACGTAGAATTTAGTATTGGGGATCATGTACTGTTGTGTGTTGCCCTATGGAAGGGAGTTACAAGATTTGGGAAGAGAGGAAAGCTCAAGCCTTGTGTGGGCCCCATAACGGAAAACGATTGGATGAAGAAAATGACAAAAATAAGTTGTTTAAAAATAACTACAGAATAGTTATTACCAATTAACACTGCTGGAATACCCGGTTAAAAACACACATGAATACGCGTTGTTCAGCACAAAGAAGACACTCAGATTGCACCAATTATTGAAGGCACTACTCAATAATGGTTACGTGAATTAATCGCTCAAGATTTTATTTTATTTTATTCACTAATTGTCATTGCGTTGATATTTTATATTCTTTGTTGTTTCAATAATTGTCATTACACAAGATTTTCCATTATCGGAGCAATAATTCATATTATCCGAATAATATTATTAGATAACATTATTGACAATGTCTAGAAAGTTCGCATCAAGGAGATGTTTGGTCATCTAATCAACGCCGCCAAGTAGTAAGAGATCCTTATCGGAAAGCCCCCTATCCCTTTAACCTTTGATTTGTCAATAATGTGATTCTCGTAATATTATTTGTGAATAATTAATTATTGATTTATATGATGAGAAAAATAATTGATTTTATGAGGATATATATGGAGAAAATTTTTAATGTGACAATTGTTGAAAATTAATATTTTATCTTTTTCTGATAAAATAATTCATTTAAATATATTATTTTAATAATATATTAATGGTGATATTTTTACAATGAATGTGAAATATATGAGTATATGAGGAGGAAGAGTATTTTTGTGGCATTAAATGTTTAACACATATTTTGTGTGTTGGTGGACACAATTATTGACCGAAATTTGATTATAGCACAGTAAATCGCCTGGTTTGTGGATTTCGGTCAATTTCTGTTTGGAATTTGGAAAAACTTTCTTCTGCAAAGTTGTAGAGAATTGAATTTCCTATAACAAATCGCAAGATTCGAATTTTCTGATAAAAGGGCTATTTATTATGAATTATTGAAGTTTCGAAGTTCCGAAATAATTAATTTTTGGGAGTTTTAGTTAATTATTTTGAGAAAAACGCTTTTTGCAACTAAGTTGGCCTCACATGTGATTCAAATGGGCTGAGATCAGTTGTCTAAGGTGGGCTAAAGAAAATGTAAAAAATATATTAATATTATATTTAATTTTCTACTTTGGTGTTCTAAGCATTTTCCTATAAATAGGGTGCTTAAGTTAGAATTGAAAATCACACCAGAAACTGAAGTTTCTCTCTATTTCTCTCTCGATATATTGAGCGTATTCTTGTGAGTATACTTTGAGTGTTGTTATATTTGCAAGTTCCCTTCATCCTATATCCGCTTTTTCAAATGTAAGTCTTTTCATTTGTGAGGTAAGGGTTATTATTATTAAAATGATATTATTTCTTTCAATATCATTATACCGAAGTATTGATCTGGACTTTTAATCAAATTTGGAACTTTTTGTGCGGAGTTATTTATTCACGATACTCGGACTATTCACGATATCTACGACATACTATTCATGAATACGACCTTATTCACGTAAAAATAAAATTTTTCTTTTTCGTCCAAAATATCTATTGTGGATACTAGCTTTGATTGTATCCATGTTTTGATCATTCTTGAATTTTACACCACTATGATTATTTATGAGGTATTTTTGGACATGAAATAAATTAAATACTTAATCCTTAATACTTGTTCTTTTGTTTCACCGGATTCATTTTCTTTAAAATATTTTCATCATCCTCACCCTAAATGATGATATTATCGAATATCTTTGGCCTGTAGTGCAAAGATGAATGATTTCTTGATGAATATCTTTGGTAGTAGTGCAAAGATGAACAGTGTTTAGATGAACATGATCGATCGATGAATATCTTTGGTAGAGTGCAAAGATGAATATTTGATTCAAGATGAATATCGATTGATGTTACAGGATAAAATAATGATGATGGACTGTTAAATTCATATATATTAGTAGATTTCATCCTCTACGTAACTCTTCTATGAATTAATATTTTCCGCTGCGAATATTGCTCTAAAACTTGTTGTTTAATGTATTCTCTCAGATTTTTTCCCTGTTGAAGACTAACGATAATTTGTTGTATATTATCTTAGTCAGAATATTCTTTACTGGGCTAGTTGAGCTCACCCTTTTCCTATTTGTTCCATTTTTCTTCTCGGGAGGCGAGAATGTAATGGCAGTACTTAGTCCAAATGGAATGAAGGTTTTAGAGAGAGTTATTTAGTAGTCCTCACCATTTTTGTAAAATAATGTATCAATAAATGTGTTGAGGATTTATTTGGGTATAGATATTGTCTAGAAGATAATATTTGTATTCAAACTCACAGTTTTACTGTTGTAATAATAAAGTTGTAGTTGTTTCTGTACCATGTATTGACAACTCAGAATGGGTGAGGTATACCTATTTTGGGGGCCTCACAAAAAGGGTGAGCACAACTAGCTCATTAAAGAATATTATGACTAAAGATAATTAAATTTTCAATAGCCTTCATCAATAATAAATCAGAGATTTAGAACATGTGGTAGATGATAAAAAATTTCAACCATAGTTGCAGCGGAACGAGCAATCCATTAGAAGAGTCAAATAGACCATAAAATCTATTATCTTCTCCATGTTAAAAGTCCACCAACAATGTTTTATCCTCAGAACATCAATCAACAATTCTCCATCCACAATCACATGTATAACTCATAATCGTAATTGTAGTTCTAAATTCATTTTTTCATCCAGGATAAAGATAATTTTCATCACCTGAAACATCAAAGATTATGGTTATACCAAATCACAGTTCATGTTCATAATCATACTAATAAATTCATCTTTGCACTACGGGCCAAAGATATTCATCAATAGACCATCTTTGCACTACAGGCCAAAGATATTCATCAACAAGTCATCTTTGTACTACAGGCCAAAGATATTCATCAACAAGTCATCTTTGCACTACATGCCAAAGATATTCAACAACAGTCATCTTTGCATTACGAGCCAAAGATATTCATCGAAATCATTCATCTTTGCACTACAGAGCCAAAGATATTCAAGTTATATCACTCGGGATGATGCAAAATATTTTAAAGAAAAGCGAATCCAAGAAACAAAAGAACAAATATTAATGATTCGTACTTTAAAAACCCAAGTTCAAAAATACTTCATAAATAACGTAGTGGAGTAAAATTCAAGAATGAAAATCAAAACATAGATTCAATCAAAGATAGAATCATAATGCATAAATGTTGGACACATAGAAGAAAACTTAATTTTTCCGTGAATAATGTCGTATTTGTGAATAGTCTTATATACGTGAATAATGTCGATACGTGAATAAGAAACTCCGACACAAGAGATAGAAATTTCACAAAAACATCATCACGCTTCGTGAATAAGTACTCGTGAATAAGAACTCGTGAATAAGACTCGTGAATAAGAACTCATGAATAAGTAACTCCCATATGAAAAAGTTCCAAATTTGATAAAAGTTCAAACCAATATTTTGGCATAATGATATTGAAGAAATAATATCATTTGAGAAGAAAATAACATCCCTTACTATCGCTTACCTCAAAAGAGCAGCACTTCTGACTGGATATCGGATATGACGCTGAAGGAAACTTGCACTGAAGAATAGTAACTCACCAAGTATCTAAATACTCACAAAATACACTCGATAATCTAGAGAGAGAAAGAGAGAGAACTTGTTTCTGGTGTGATTTTCAATTCTAACGTAGCCCTCTATTTATAGGAAAATGTTAGCAGACGCCAAGCGATTTTAACTCGCAACCCAATGGCTTTACCTCGCTACTATTCCCACCCACCACATTTAAAAATTCAATTGAGCACATTTCTCACCAACCAAAAGTGGGGCCCACCAATTCTAGAATTTTCCACCAAAATCATTTATAACCTAATTTTCTAATCACCACCTCTTAAAATTCATAACAAATTATACGCTCATTTTTAATTCGGTTCAAAATTTGTGGACATATACTCAACTTATATATGTATAACATATCCAAAAATTACAACGATTCAACTATCGGATTAAATATTATAACTCACACAATAAAGTCGTAATAACAATCAGATTTGATCTTTTAATACCTCCAATCCGGCAAAAATACCGATAAAACACCTCAACATTAACTCCTTCATTTATAACCACATAAATAAACCCATCATTTATATCCACATCAAATAAATATTTCCTTATCATATAAATCAATAATTAATTATTCATAAATAATATTACGTAATCACAATAATGACAATGGCGCCTCCTGTGAAAGGGGCTTTCCGATAAGGATTTCTCCTTACCGGGCGCAAGAATTAGGTGACCAAACCTCTCCTTGACAGAACTTTATAGACATTGCCAATAATGCTATCTAATAATATTATTCAAATAATATGAATTATTGATATGATAATGGAGATATTGTGCAGTGACAATTATTGAAACAATAATAATATAAAATATCAACGCATCAATTATTGATTCAATAAAATAAAATATTGAATAAAGCGATTATTACTAACAACAATTATTGAGTAGTGTCTTCTCATGTAAGAATTAATAATTAAAAAAAATATCATGCGATATCGTCGTAATGCTCTTTTAACTACGCCAGACATCGTATTTTAACCACCGTATATTCCAACAAGGTTAATTCGTGAACAACAACTACGCCGTTATTTATAAAAATTTCCTTTTATCGCTTTTCTTCATCCGATGCTTATTCTCATTATAGGGCTTACAAATGGTCTGCTACCGTCAATATTTAATATTCCCCGACAGTAAGAATATTTCACGATCAAACGAATATTCCCTGACAACAATGAATATTTTATAACCACTTGCATATTTTGAAAAAAAAATCATATATCACCCTTAATTTTAATTTTTATTAATTTAACTATTTACTGAATAATAATTATAAAAAAAATTAAATATTTTTATTTCATAAAATTCGAGATGTTACATAACTCTTATGTGGCAGGACAAGTTCTATTTAGTAAAATAGTGTCAGCACTCAGTAGTGATAATTATTTTTTACCTACCGACTACTAATTCAATAGTACTGGGATTTTTTTTCAAATTTTGTTGGACTAAAAAAATCTTAATTATTTAATTCATAACCAACAAGCAAAGAAGACAAAATTTTCAACTATGATGGTGTCATGTTACAAAAGGGCTACCATTTGTGACTCCAGCTGAACAGTGAGCTTAATGTAGGATACTTTATTTATGAAAATTAATATTTTTATAATATTTTTTTAATATTTTTATATGAAAAGTATCGTTATAAATGTATAGTGACGGTAAAACTGTCGTTATAGGATCTATAACGCTGATTTTCACGTAAAAATATTATTTTTTATTGTGTATTTATTAATTTTCTTTATTTATTTATTACAAAAAGGTCATCTTCTCATAATATTTATTTTTTTGTAGGGAATGCACTTCATGATTCTTTTAATATTAAAAGTTTGTAACTTTAATTTATTTAATTGTGTGCCTATGTCACCATCCCTAAATTCTTTAATGTATGCTAGGTCTTAATTAATGCAATCTAATTCAAATTACTAACCTATTTTGTCAAGCATATTTCTTGTTTGCTATTTAAAATTTAGAAGATTCTTCATTAAAGTAAAATCATTGCAATTAATTATAGATTATTTCAAAATGCTAGGAGTTTTAGTATGATTATTAATTATAATAATCGACTCATGAAATTACACATCATTGTTGTTGGGTCAGGTGGGTTGTCACTTGTCAGGACGACCGAACACCTCTCCTTACCTTGCCATTATTTGCCATAACTATATTCCAATAATAAACTGTTAATTTCAATTTGACATTAGAAGTAGATCCTCGTTCTATCGCCAATATTAATATTAAAATGTGACTGTTGGTTAAATAGTTCAATAAAGAACTAAAAATTATATACAGTGAATAAACAAACATATCAAAAAATTTGACGGTTGAAATTATCGGATGATAGTTCCGATATAAAAATAAGTACAAATGAAAAATATGTATATATACTTTGAACTTGAATTATAACTGTACTTATAATATGAGTCCTATTTAGAATTTCTTTATGAGTGCAAGTCCCATAATTAAATAGGATCTTTATTTAAAAAAATTGAAAGTCAAATTACGAGACAATTTGCATCTAGAATATCAAACGTGCTATCCGCCAATACCACCATCCAATCGCGAGATATGAGTCACTCGAATCCGTCGAACCCAATACACCACACTCCAACAGGAACAAAGATTAAAAAAATGAAAGGAAAAGGACAAAATAAAAAGAGGGTCTTGTAAGGACTCGATTATTCAGGTCCTCTAATCAAATTGGAGCCGTTGGAAGGACAAAATTAATTTATTCTGCTTCTCCTCCCTTAATTTTCCATTTCCATGGGGTTATTTTTCCCAGATGCATTTTCACTCTCTTTAAAGCAAAATTTCCTGATTCTTGGACCAATCATTCAAATTTCTCTCTCCTTTAAATTACTAGTAAAATACAATTTGGAGTTTAAACTGACAGTTTGATGCTGTTTGTGTTCATGGGTAGCCTATGATATTGAGACAGGTTGGAGCATTAGTATACTGATTGCTGAATTATTGGAATATTCTTGTTTTCTTGAGGAGGAATTTGAGTGAGACTGTTTTTGACAGATGTTGAAGGTTTGTTAGGTGGGTCTGTCTTATATAGCTCACACTCCTTCCCCTTTTTCTTTTTTTCAACAACAGTTTTTCCCTTTTTTTGTGGGATTTTTCTAAGGTTTATTATGTCAGCATCTATAAAAGATTCTGTCCAAAAAGCTCAGGTTACCTGTTTTTTTCCAAGATATTTATGACATTTTCTAGTTTTTTAAGAAAACCCTTTTTCTTGCATTCAGCTCTATTGTCCGACTTATAGTATTTCAATACATAAACAAACTGGGATACATCAAGATTTCTGCTCTAAGCTTTCCGGTTATCAAAGGTAAGTAATCTATCTCACTTTGATCTATGTAATCTTGTATTTGATTATGGTGATTTGTGAGTTTATGCTACTGGCATTGGATAAGCAAATTGGGATTGCAAAACCCATTAGCTTTTTCTCCATTGATATGGGTTATTTCTGAAACTGTATTAGATATTCAGATCCAGTTTATTGGGAAATGGACATAAAAAATTATCAGGGGTTTCTTTTATAGGTGAATCCAAAAGGTTGGGAGTTCAGTTTTATTGCTCAAAAAGATGAACGGTGCTGCGCTAGTGGCAATTGCTGCTACAATTGGTAACTTGTTGCAAGGTTGGGATAATGCAACTATTGCAGGTAAATGCTCTTTTTTCTAATCCTGCATTTTTTTCAGTTTTTAAATGTATATTTAGTAGCGCTGAATGATGAAGTTTAATTCGTTTAACCAGGTACATTAGATGTTTCTAACCCTAAATTCTGATTATGTATATTCTGTTAAAAGAATTTCGAGTACTTATGATTCTATTTTATGGTATTGAATTTATTTCGTAATTCATGGTGTCAATTACAAAAGTTATACTAAGATTTATTTTACTTTTTGGTTTTTCTTTTGTTCCTTCTACTCCTTTAGAAAGGTTGAAAAAGAGAGCTTTTTCATTGTTAGTGAAAAAAGGAAAAAGAGAATGCTCATGAGATTTTGCATAATTGCAGGATCTGTTGTTTACATAAAGAAAGAACTTACCTTGGGAACTACTGTAGAAGGACTTGTTGTTGCCATGTCACTCATTGGAGCTACACTAATCACAACGTGCTCAGGAACCATATCGGATTGGGTTGGCCGGCGTCCAATGCTTATTCTTTCGTCGATGTTCTACTTCATCAGTGGTTTGATAATGCTGTGGTCGCCTAACGTCTATGTATTACTGTTAGCTAGGCTATTGGATGGATTTGGAGTTGGTTTGGCCGTTACTCTAGTTCCACTCTATATTTCTGAAACTGCCCCATCAGATATAAGGGGATTGTTAAATACTTTGCCACAGTTTACTGGTTCTGCTGGAATGTTTTTGGCATACTGTATGGTTTTTGGAATGTCACTGTTGGACTCACCGAGCTGGCGATTGATGTTAGGAGTTCTTTCTATTCCCTCTATTGTTTATTTTGCTTTAGCAGTATTATATTTGCCTGAATCTCCTCGATGGCTTGTGAGTAAAGGAAGGATGCTTGAGGCAAAACGAGTCTTACAGAAACTACGTGGCAGAGAAGATGTCTCAGGTACATTATCAACCCTAGGTTTTCCTTAATAATTAGATATTACTACTATTAAATTGCTAAGATTATGGCTTTACTTGATAATCATGACTCAGCTAATGAACAGCGTGTTAAATAGTCTAAGATGTACATTTATGTAGGACTTGGTACCTAATTTGTTTTCTTTCTAATACTGGTGATGTTTAGTTTCCTCAAATAGAAGGAAAAAATTCTTTCCCTTTTAGGAATTAAGACAATGAAACCATGACAGGGCCTCATCCTCGTGATTGCAACTTGAGTTGAATTTAAAAGTAACAAATTGAATTTTCTGTTTATCCTTCTCCGTGTTCTATATTGCCAACTTATTGCTGTCTTTTTTTAGCAAATACTTAGTTTCACTATTAGTATTTGACGGGCTCATCATCCAACTTGTTTTGCCATATATTATTATCCACAAAATTGTTCTAGAATTTTATAAAATATGAAACAATTCTAATTTATAAGCAACATTGAAGTCTTGAATTGTACATGAATTCTTTGCTTATTAGTTTCTTTCTTTCTTTCTTTCTGGATTTTAATTAGAAGTAGCCATTATTCCCTTGTTTTATTAACTAATCTTATCTTATCCTAAGAAGTAATATTTCCAAATTTGGCTAGTTTACTGCCATGATTTTCTACTTAATGAGAGATTTGACATGTTCATAATGTTGATGCTTCTTTTATCCACAGCTGAGATGGCTTTGCTGGTTGAAGGTCTGGCAGTTGGTGGTGATACATCAATTGAAGAGTACATTATAGGCCCAGCCAATGAACATACTGATTATCAAGAAACAGATGCAGAGAAAGACCAGATCAAATTGTATGGACCTGAAGCAGGACTCTCGTGGCTCGCCAAACCTGTCACGGGACAAAGTAGTATTGGCATTTTATCTCGCCATGGAAGTCTGGTAAACCAGGGTATGCCTCTTGTGGATCCTCTTGTGACTCTTTTTGGCAGTGTCCATGAGAAACTCCCTGAGACAGGAAGTATGCGAAGCATGCTTTTCCCCAATTTTGGCAGCATGTTTAGTATGGCAGATCCTCATGTCAAGCGTGAACAATGGGATGAAGAGAGCCTGCAAAGAGAAGGTGAGGATTATACATCGGACGCTGGTGGAGAAGACTCTGACGACAACTTGCAGAGCCCATTAATTTCACGTCAAGCAACAAGCATGGAAAAGGACATGGTTCCTCCTCTTTCCCATGGCAGCATACTTAGTGTGAGACGCCATAGCAGTCTCATGCAAGGAAATGCAGGAGAAGCAGTTAGTAGTATGGGCATTGGTGGTGGCTGGCAATTGGCATGGAAATGGTCTGAAAGAGAAGGTGAAGATGGAAAGAAAGAAGGAGGTTTTAAAAGGATTTATCTACACCAGGAGGGGATCTCTGGGTCCCGGCGTGGATCTCTCGTTTCACTTCCTGGTGGTGATGTTCCTACAGAGAGTGAGTTCATCCACGCTGCTGCTCTAGTAAGCCAGCCTGCTCTTTATTCCGAGGAGCTGATGGATCAGCATCCAGTTGGACCAGCAATGGTTCATCCATCTGAAACTGCTTTGCAAGGGCTAAGTTGGGCAGCTCTTCTTGAACCGGGAGTCAGGCGTGCATTAATTGTTGGGATCGGGATTCAATTGCTTCAGCAGGTAGAAAATGGATCCTTTTGACAACTTCTGTTATCCTTCCTTTTTATTTTGGGTGATTTATGTTCCTATTTTTTTTTATATATTTTAATTTAATGGAATGCAAGGGGAAGTACTTGACATATTCAGGCCCAATTCGGCTATTCCAAAAAAAAAAATCATGCATTGATTTAGTTTCTTTCTACTTGGTCCTACTGGGCCACATTCACTTTTTTTTTTGAAGGGCTTATATTGTAATCATGAGACTTCATTTTATTTTATTTTTTTATTATTAGTTTATGCCCGTACAAATAGGTTTTACTAATACAGGTTTCTAAAACCTTTCAACATTGTTCTTTTTGAGATTCATCTATTGAATAACCCAATTGGAACCTAGGATACACTTTTTGATTTGACTGGAGGGCTAAGTATGATATTGCTTCTTTCTTTTTTTTCTTTCTATTTTTTTGGTTAATAGTGGCTTTTCCACACGCAAAAAAAAAATGTAGAAGACTTGACAGGCTTAACTTTAGATCCAAATCTAAGGTCATGGAAGCCCACCGTGCTATATTGCTGAACCAGGATCCATTTGGTTAATTTACTAAATTTAAGAATTTATCTTGCAAAACAGTGTTTGAAGATCTTTCCTGAGAGAAAATTTACATAATTGAATCCATAAACTTATGAACTCTTGGATTAGACCTCCTTTCCTGAACAGATCGCTAATTCTGTTCTCATAAAATAATTCCTCATTACAATTAAGGTCATAGTAAATTAACCAACGCAGAATTGAATCAAAATAACATAATATCATCAAGAAATAGTTAACCTACTACAGTTAAATTGGATCAAATCCTAGATCATCAGCCCTTATTGATTGATGATTCCTCCATATTATCGAATTGACTGTGAATATAACCTTAGTGCCGTATAAACTAAATGGCATCGACTTAACATCCTATTGATATTCTTATATCTTGTTTTACAGCACAGAATGTTATTCCTTTATTCTTTTAGAAGAAAACTTTATTATTCATAAATAAATCATCTAAACTAACCTGACATTAGCTTTTCTTTTTCGGTGTCACTTTGTCCTCAGTTGCACTTCTGCTTTCTCCATTCTTATATGTTTCATTATTGCTTTATGCAGTTTTCTCAGTTGCATAAATGGGGTTATGTTATGTACTACACTCCTCAAATTCTTGAGCAAGCAGGTGTTGAAGTTCTTCTTTCCAGCCTTGGAATTGGTTCAGAATCTCGTCTTTCCTTATAAGTGCTTTCACAACCTTGTTAATGCTTCCTTGTATAGCTGTTGCAATGAGGTTTGTGGATGTTGCTGGCAGAAGGTAAGCTGTTTTTCATTTTACTCTTTTACCCCGGACACTTTTCATTCTTCGGTATACCATGTCACCATCTGGAGTTCAGTTTAACACTTTTTGCTTAATGATCAATTTAGCAGAACTTGCACAATATGACAATAACACACCTTGTAGGCATGTCAGACAGCAGCCCCCATCTGGGATAATGGTTGCATGTCAAAACACTACTTTTGTTGTGTGATTTCTCTACTTTTCAGGTAAGTGAAATTAAATGCACATATGGTTCACTAGTCAAACTACGCCAAATGTACAATTAGAAACGTGGAAGTCATGTGAATTAATATTGCGCTTCAGCTTCCACTCTTTCCTTTTTATGAAACTTTTCTTTAGTTCTCACAGTAATGAATGTCACAGTAGTCTTACCCTTTATTTTTGGAAAACCTTCTTCATCCAAACTCCAAACTAGGTGGCTCTCTGGTAGCACAATCTCTTGCAAACATCATTAACTCGGCATACATCTTTAACTCAAGGGGCCAAGTCTAATTGGCAAAGCTTTTATGAGTTTTGGTCCCTCTGGTTGATAAATCAATCCTAAAAATCATATTTGAAATATTCTATCATATAGAATGTTCTCTTACGATCTAATGAACTAATAAAATCTGAATCTTTAACTCCTCAATCAACTAAAGATAATTGTGCATGTACTCTTATTAATGAAAGCAGGTGCAAGTGACCAATACTTTAATCAAAATGTTGATCTCTCTACTGTGTTTTTGAATTTTCAATATATTTATGTATTATTTTTTTCATAATTATTAAAACCGCGTGAAAAAGTATAATTGCTTAGATGTGCCCTTGACACGCCTTCAGATGTGTGCAAAAGTGTCGTAGAAACTTTTGAATGGATAAGAGTAATAATTTAGTCCAAATTGCTTCATTTTACTTATTGGGAAACATAACACAGTAGTCTTGATCTCTTCTTTTAACTGTTGACTATAAAAACTGAAATCCTTATTTGCTTATCCCAATAGATGTTTACCACCATGCTTTACCATTATGTTACAATGATTTCCTGAATGAAGTGCTCTTTCACCATGTCCTTTGTATTTTGGTCTAAATGTGCTGTCATGCCACTTGTTGAAGGACTCTGCTGCTCACGACTATTCCAGTGCTGATACTGTCGCTCGTCATCCTAGTCATCGGAAATGTTTTCGACCTGGGTACTGTTCTTCACGCTGTCATATCAACCATCTGTGTCATAGTGTATTTCTGCTGCTTCGTTATGGGCTATGGACCAATCCCAAATATCCTGTGTTCAGAGATCTTCCCTACGCGGGTTCGTGGCCTCTGCATTGCCATATGTGCCCTTGTATACTGGATCTGTGACATCATTGTGACCTACACACTGCCAGTGATGCTCACTTCGATTGGCCTAGCCGGTGTCTTTGGCATTTATGCTGTTGTATGCGTCATTTCTTGGATCTTCGTGTACTTGAAGGTTCCAGAAACCAAGGGCATGCCCCTGGAAGTTATTACAGAGTTCTTCGCTGTTGGTGCAAGGCATGTCAATTCTGCAAAAAGAGAATGATAGCGGGACTTCTTTTCCGCTTGTGCAACACATGCTAGTGATTGGGGAATGTTTATTAGTTACTTCGGGATGTTAGTCGCTAAAGATGGCATTCGTCTTCTTTCTTGCTAGTTATGATCATTGTCATTACATTGAAGATTGAAATCTCTTACAGTTTTTTTATAATATATTTCATTTTTGCATTGAAGATTAATATCTGTTTAGTTTTTTATAATTTCAACCTTGTACCTTCTCTGGGGGAAAAGCTTTTAGACCTGTTTTGGCCTTCATTTTAACAGGTCCTATAAACCAATATGACAATATTGAAAGATTAAACAAATTAGATGGGCAATTTAGTTTATTTGTTTGTGGGCAAACTATAAACTAATATCACCTCACTATTTTAGGTATGTGCGTGTACTAATTTTATTTTTATTTTTTTTTGGTAAGAATTAGTTTTTAAAGTACTAATAATAATAATAATAAAATCTTATTTTCGAACAAACACTAAGCTATGTCCTGAAAACAATAAGGTTTCAATCAGGAATGGAAAATAATGGATTCTGGACCTTTCAATTTCCAAGTCCAGATTTAATAAAATGTCAATTTTATCACACCTTTCATATTTACACCAAAGTTCCGGTGTAAATTATCATTTATTCGTTCTCCCCTGAGAAGAAAATATCATTCTAATCAAACTGTAAAAAAAAGTTTGTATTAATCAGACAGATTTTGAAAATAAACAGAGGTGAGAGTGCATGCTCAAAATCTAAGCTCCACTAAGTTTCATGAGGACCATCTTCAAATGCCATTAGCAACTGACACCAGTACACCCATTAAATCAGTGATGCAATATTATTTGTGTGCAAATAAAAGCCAAGTGCTGAAGATATTATGAAGCTTTGCAAATTAAAAAAATTATAATGACTATTGAATAAACCTTCTGCCAATACAAGGCACTCCACAAATACAATCTGCAAATGGACATATAGATACAATTTCGCTTGAACTTTCTACACAAGAATTTTATATACAGTCCAAACCTTTTAACTTGATGCCTGGACATTGGAAAAAAGGAATATTTTAACATTGGAGACCCAGAGACAGCATTTCATAAAAGATTGAATCTTGATGGTTGACCTCAGACCACCATATATTTTACAGCTGAAGAATAATGTCAAGAAAAGAGGTAGCCTAGGGTTGCTGAATCTCCTCAGAACTTGTATTGCTTCCAAAAGAATTGCGGGTATGATCCGATTGTGTTGGCCTAGATCCCACTTGACCATTAGAGGGTTTCTCTTCTACCTGATCATCCGACTTCAACTGCGACTTGAATGGTCTCTCAAAATTTTTGGCAGTACCAGGATCAATTACCATTTTGTTGAACTTTTGGTCCTGCAAATATACGTAGGGGTATAGAAGCAGAATGATGTAATAACTACTTCCCACAAGGAGGATGGGTGAATGTCTAGGTGCATATATAGTTTTATCCCTTAATGGACAAACGGCTAACTAAGGAATGCATGCCCCAGAAAGGGACTATGCAAGGCTAAGGGGCTGTTTGTTTGTATCTGAATGAGTCTGAATATAATCGAATAAGTCATTTAGAACGTTTGTTTTATAATTTTTAAACTCTGAATGCATATGAACGATTCATCTAGAAAATTGTGGTTGAATCAATAAGTAGTGTTGAATGATAATTTTTACCTACCGGCCCTCGTAGACAATTACAAATTACATTTAATATCCATATTTTTTTGTTATTGTAAACAATTTTGTTATGTACAAATTGTTTTTTGAAAAAAAAATTCTTTACTAAATTGGTTAATAACCAATTTAATGAATTTTGTTGTAGTCTATTGTTTTGGTTTTATGGTCTGATAGAATGTTATTAAAAAAAATTAATGTTTATTCCTAAAATTATATTACTAATAGTATACTCTATCAAAGATTGTTCACAAGTTTAAATTTATTTTTTCTTAGATAACACTGTTTATTTATAGTTGCATAATAAATTTATTCATAATAGTCCAAAAGGTTACAGACAGATATCAAACACATCATTTCATTCTATATTCAGAGCTTCTACTTCGTTCAGTTCATTCAGATTCTCTTATACATTCATAACTTTTTATTCAATTTAATCAAATAGCACTTAAATCATCAAACTTCTTGAAATGTTGAACCCTTTCTTGACCATGCAGACAAACATCTATTGTATACTGGTGGAAATATTAATACCTAAAAATCCATCAAAGAATCATGAAGCAGATAGTATAGGCAAAGTGAGATAATTTTCCTAAGTCCCAACTCGGCAACTCCCAAAGATAAATTTAGACGATTTAGACGATTGACTGACTAACCAAAGGTGCTAGAAAGACTTACAATTTGTAGTGATTCTAGTTTTCTCTGCAGTGCCTCATGCTCAGCCTGAATACGAAATGGAACACCATGCTTCTGATACACATTGTTCTGTGCCAAATCTTCATCAATGTCACTAACAGTAGTTGCAAAAGGATGATTTGCAGGAATCCACCTGACAGTGTCAGGATCCACATCAGGAGGTACTGCATCTCCTTCTTTAAGAAATATAGTGGGTCTCTTCCACTGGTATGCTCGTGACCTCCTTTTCTGATGAACAGTTTGTTGCTCTCTGGTAAGAGTAACTGGTGCTAAACGATAAACCTTTCCACACATTTCAATGGTCGAATTGGTCTTCCCAACCTTCACCATGGGGTTATTAAATGGGTCTTCATACTTGAGAGAACTTGAGCTGTGAAGAGAATCATATGGAAAACCAAAATAATAAGCAAGCAGTGAACGCATTGTAGGATTAGTGAAAATTCAGCATGTAATAAGATGGAAAGTTCAGCAGTACATAAGTGTAGTATAATGCAAGTCCACAGGGAAAATAAGGCACTTGAGGAATTATCCTTCTTAAGTGCAAAAACTGAAAAAAAAAGGTGGATTGACTAGCACTTAGCTTCATATGATAAGAGAAAGGGATGTTACCTGAACTCTTAAAATATGACACCAAAGTATCTAAATTTTTTTCCCCACTCACACACATGTTGCTTGCAGAAAAAGGGTTAAGAATCATACATGCCTCTTCTATCTGATCGCAGCTGTCCACGCCTGACAAGATCAGCTACAGAGCCAGGAGGAGTGGACCTTGACTTCCTTGCTGTGTAAACTTTCACCACAATAACCAAGAACATTGCCACAAGACATAACCCAATACCAATATTAGTAGCAGAAGTTCTTTTCGTCTGAATCAAAAGAGTAAACGGCAGAAAGTATCAGCAGTGTAATAGTAACAATACTAGGAATGCTGCTTCTTTGCATCCAGATGAAAAAACAATGGCTAAAAGTGCATGTAACAATTAAAATATACCAGTCATAAAGTCTACATAACTAACTTTTCATGTAATCAATCATGACAACACAACGTCTTTCAGGGTTTAGACGTGTAATTCCATTTTGTGAATTTTAACTTAAAATGAAACCATAATTCCTTATATAAAAGTCCTTGCTGGCAAGGCAAAATCTTTGACTGCATATCTTTCAAAGTTTCGTTCTTTTCAGACTGCAGCGGCTAGTAGTAGAAAACAGTAAAACACTTGAAAAATATGGACAGCAAACTAGTCTGTCTAGTTAACTTGAATGCTAACTACAAAGCTGACTGCGATAAAAACTGTGTCATTGAGGGCATAATATCATATAATAATACAAGTTACTTAAAACCAGTAGAAATTACCAAGAAAGTGAGAGAAGGATGAGAGCTAATCAATTCTTGCAACCTCGTAACAGTGTTTCGTGTATCAACCACTTTATCTTTCTCTGAATTGATTACTTCATCCTGAATTCCATTACTCTCATCGCTTAAAGCACTTAAAACATACTTTTTGAGTATCTTCTTTCGATTATTCGTATTCAAGTAACCACAATCAAATCCCAAATCAGTCTTCCTCAGTTCCACTACATTTGATGAAGTTCGATGCTTCACAAAAACACAAATCAATTAAAAAGGCTATACATGTAACCAGAGCATTATCTGTGTAGAGATGTATTTGAGATTTTTTTTTCTTTTACCTGGAAAGAGATGGCATGAAGTTGAAGAGTCCAAATTGAAGCCATTACTGATGATAAAAGCAAAATCTCATCCTTTAAAATCCGAAATGTGAATTTAGAGGACTGTGATTTGTAAAGTCGAAAAACGAAATAAAAATTAGGGTTTCAAATGGTTTCATCGGTCTTGAGGTAGAAAGGTAGCTCGACAAGTTCTCGGAACAAGTGTACACTCCTACTCTAATCTCTTTTAAAAATATATTTAATCCGTTTCAAAATTAGAGATATAACTTAATTTTGTAGGTCAAATAATGACATTAACTTTCAAAATTAGTATAATTTATAAAAATTTAAAATAAAATAAATTTATAGCAACTAAAATTAAATTAATTTAAAATGTAATACGTGATCGTCTGATATCAAAAATAAAATTTAATCTTTAATTTTAGAATGGAGTGAGTAGTAATTTCTTTTATTGATAAAAAAAGGTCTACTAGTATGGCAGAAAATGATGAAATACTATATGTCTATAACTTTTCTTTATGATTATCAATAATGGGGAAAAGTACTATCCTGTGACCTGAGGCAGTGGCCAATGGCCATTATGAAGTCCTACAATATGGTAAGTATAAAAGTGCTTGTCAGAAACTCTTGCATTTTAACTGCTTGTCCAATTAATATTTATGCATGGCTTATACTTTTGTGGATGTGAACATCACACAGCCTTTTTACTAGCACAAATTAAAGGGGCTACCATGCATGCCAATTTCCGAACAGTACTGGTGCTTCAGTCGGGTGTCCAGATACATTACCAAATACAGACAAGGTATAAAGGGAACAAATGGGTTCACAATATATAAATCAAAAAAATACTAATCAGCTAGGTGGACTATCACTATCTTAATAATAAGGTCAAGACACGAAACAAAAATTGGATGTTGTTTTATTCTTTCCCTTTTTCTAAACACCTAAATATTTTCATTTACAAGTATAATAAAATAAATATTTTTAATCAACATCAAAATTTTCAATTAGAATCAATAAAGTTGCATTAATTACAATAACCTCAAACAATATTACACTAAATTAACTAAAAATAGAGGGAGTTAACTAATATTGTTGGACTTTTTGCACATAATATATATATATATATATATATATATATATATATATATATATATATATATATATATATATAAACAAGTAGTGTTATATTTTTTAATTTTATATATATTGAAAAATATAATTGTGGTATTAGTATCACTGATCATATCATAATTAATTAATTCTAAAATATATTGCAATCTTTATTATAAAAATGAATGAATTAGGTACCTGAAAATTTACAATTTATTAAGCCGCCGTCTTTTATCTCATTGGCCAACTTGCAATTGCAATTGCGATTGCCATGATCTCCAACTTTCTCTCGGACGTATGGCAAAATTATATTTATTATTTCTCAACTTAATCTTTAATTAGCTAAATAAAAAGAAATGTCTATATATAGCCGTGACCCATGAGAGCTGATTGATCATGCGCAAACTTCTCCATTATTGCTCCTTTCTTAACTTTAATCATAAATTTAATTAATACTAGTTTGAAATTAAGGTTAAAAATTTAGACGGTTGTCGTTTATAGGGAGGGAATTGACATTTCCGGATGTATTTTTTGATATTTTTGCATGGTCGTATGGAACGGGTCCCACCTTCATGTGAAAAAGAACTGTATAAAAATATTAAAAATACGTATAAAAATAATGTTATGACGTTTAATTATATTTATTTTAACAGTATTTGGATTTCAATAGTGTAGCTAAATTCATCATATATGTATATACTATATGCATGTTAGGTGCAACTAATTGATTACTAAATATAAACTTGTTGTTTAGAAGTTTGAGTGTGATTCAAGTGTCGTCATTTTTCACGACAAATAAATAATGTGATTTGAGTGTCATCAGTTAGTTTTAAGTGGCACAAAGTATATACATATGTGCATGTTTTGAGTATCATCAGTTTGGTTGGTTACGCAACTCAAGTGTGTAATTTCATGACTCTCATCAGTTTCCCAATCCAATCCAATGCATCAACTCAATTTTCATTTTAAGAAAATGTGACCATCTTAATTTCATCCGTACGTATCTATGTATGAATTAATTAATAAAGGAAAATAATATACATGTCTCATAAATTTTTTTCACTAAACAGAATGCAACCTCAATTTTGGGTGAAAAATTAGTATGCGTTTTAAACATTAATTAGAGTGCAAACATCAACAATCACATAAATTTTTATCATTTTTATGGTGCAACCTATATTTTAGTTTACCATTTTACAGTATTTTCAATAATAAAAAAAATAACTCGTTTTATACGAAAACATTGCAAATGTATTTTTTAGGGGAAGTGAACATAGAGAGAGTAGTAAAGAAAAGAAGAGAAGAAGACAAAAGCAAAGGTGAGTATATTAATTTTCTGTTTTTACGATCTAATTATAAACATATTAATTAAATTTACAACATAATTTCTATACACATACAGATAATGATGAAACTAGAAAAAGTACAAACACTTCAAAGTTTCTTACTGAATTGCTTTGTGTTTGTAAACCCTAGCTACTAATGAGTAGAACTGAAAATGAAAAATTCAAGAAGCAAAATAGATTGGGGAGTTCTCAAGGTAAGAACCTATTGATTTGATCTTCTCTTTGCGCCACTGTTCTGCTCTGGTTCTCAGCTCCGGCGACAGAATTTGCGGCCGGTACTTCCCCGCATTTCTTACACCTAGTAACCACCAGGATCTGACGGCACGACGGACAAGTCGAATGAGATCCAAGCCACGTGTCAATGCATCCGACGTGGAATCCATGGCCACACTGCGGCAACACTCGCAATTCGTCTCCGGCGACGAATTCCGCCAGGCAGATGGCGCAATCGGAGAACTTACCGGCGTCCTCGGCGCCGGAAAACGTTACCTTAGGGAGCGTCCTGAGAATCTTCTTCTTCAGTCCTTTGTTCGCCTGAGTCTGAGGAGCTGAACTTCCGGTAACTCTGCCAGAGATCCGGCGGATCCAGGCACAGCGAGCTACGGCGACGAGGCCGAGGACGCAGATTAGGGCACATAGGAGAGCGGCGAGGATGACGACGAAGTCGGAGTCGACGGTTTCGGACTCCGGCGAAGACGTCGCCGTCGAGTTAACTCCGCCGAGGAATCTTCTAGACATGTGAAGAGAGCGAGAGAGAGGGCCTAGCTGAGGAGAGAGAGTGTGAGATGCGTGAAGAGAGAGAGTTGGAAATAGTGTGAAAAGATGAACCGTTTGTTTTTATTACAAGGATGTTATTAACCTAATCATAAAATTTAAATGAAAATTAGGATATAAAAATGGAATTGATATTTTCAGCCGAATTTTGTACTAATTTTACTGCTCGTGCTATAGCTACCTCTATAGTCTATACTATACTGAAAAAATTGTACTGATTTTAAGACAGACGGTCACGTATAAAATACTCCATATTGTCTATTTATATTAATTAAATTATTACATGTAAATAATTAATATATATATATATATATAGTGTTTTTAACTAAAAATTAAATATCATGCTTTCTTTAAAGTGGACCTGACTATCAATTTCTTATGAAAATTTAGTAATTACATAAAAAAAGATTGTTATGAAATATTAAAAATTACAACTCTATTTAAAAAATAGCATATTATTGTTAATTTAAACTTCAATTATGTTATGTTAGTAAAAAGAATGATACATAATTTTAAATTGAATTGGGATTAAACCCAATACACACAATCAGGATAATTTTAAATTGAATCAGGCACTTGGGAAGAAGAAAGAATACTCAAATAGTGTGAATAATTTTAATATAAGAGGAGGACAAAAGTATCACAATTTTTGGGTACTAGAAAGACACTAATTGGAGATAATTAACCCCAAAACCTTCATTTAAAGATATTTTCAAATCCTTCCTCTATTCTATTACAAGTCATATCTCACATTCCATCTTCCATTAACGTCAGCATTGAACGTCCAATTGTTTTCCCTAATCTGCAGATATGGAACCTGAACAAAAAAATGAAGAATGAGCAATGACCATATTCTTTTTTAAATAAATAATAAAAAAAAAGATTAAGTTATCATAAGAACAAAAGACATGGCAATACAAAATTATTGATAATATGTAGAATTAATTCAATTGAAAAAAATCAGAACGGTAATAAAAAGTACAAACGGATAGAAATTGAAAGCCAAATTGGAAATCTATAAATATGTATAATAATTCAATTTATTTTATATCTTTCAATCAACTACTCCAACATTTAGCAATTGTAAGTATTTTATTAATAATAGTTTGTATTTTTATTATATTTGATTTTTGTTTTTTATTGATAATATCTCTTTAATTTATTTTTTAGATGGACAATCATGATCCTCCGATGTATTCTTCATTATTATCTGAAGGTTTCTCACTTGATGATCCAAATTTGTTGGATGAATTTTCAATTCAAACGATGTACCAATTCGGACTCCACGAAATGAGTCAATAAAAGAAACGGTGAAAGGAAAATTACACAATTGAAGAAGATGCTCTTCTTGTTTTTAGGATGGCTTAATGTAAGTATGGATCCAATTCAAGGAAACGATCGAAAACATGGAAGATATTGGGAAAGAGTTCACGAATATTTTCACGAATACAAAAATTTTGAGTCGAGCATGATTCTCTTTGCTTTGGCGAAACGTTGGTCAACAATTCAACTCGCGGTGAACAAATTTTGTGGATATTATGCTTCAATTGAAAGAATGCAACAAAGCGGTGTAGGTGAACAAGATAAGGTATTTCAATTTTTTTCATGTAAAATTTCATTAAGTTTTATTCTTATATTTTATATTTAATACTTTGTAAATAATTTTTCAATAGATATGTCAAGCATTAGAGATGTTCAAAAGTATGCAAAATCAACCATTTGGATTTATGCATTGTTGGAGAATATTAAAGGATGCACCAAAATGGAGAACAAATAATAGTGGAAAAAAACAGAAAAGTAATAGAAAGTCAAGTCCAGCAGCATCTTCTCCATCAACCGCAGAAGAAGTCAGTTTGGGTGAAGACGATGGTATTGAAGATACAATCTCTGCAAGATTAGAGAGACCAATGGGAAGAAAGGCTTCGAAAGCATTATTTAAAAAGGGCAAAGGAATCGGTGATACTAGTACACCTATGGAGTTGAGGTTTGAGAAGTTCGAGCATCAGATGAAATTGAACCAACAAAAGAGACAAGAGAACATGGACAAAATATATTTTCAAAAGCAAGAGAAGTTGAATATACTGAAAGCACAAGAGGATGAAAGGATCATGATGATTGACACTGCTAACATGGAGCCTGAAGTAGCTGAATATTACAAACAACGCAAGAAAGAAATCATGAAAAGAGTTACATCTAGTAGTTGACTTGCTTATTATTAGAGAATCATAATTTGCTTATTATTGTAGTAGAATGTAATGGATTAGGCTCGCCAGCCATATAGTGACCACAAGTGTTGAATAATATCTTCTTGCAGTTTAGAATGAACTTGTTTATCCCTTATCACGATGATTTGCTTGATGAATTCAAGTAATTGTAGAATGCGCTCATGAGACACTTCTACAGATTGGAATCTCGTCATGTGTATATATAAATAGGTTGTTGGTTCTTGATTTTCATCTCGTTCATCTTCAACGATCATATTATGTAATATTATGCATGCGATCGTAATTTCTTTTAGTGTTGTTTGATCCCAAAATCGTGCGGGACCACGAACTATCATAAAACGTGCTTGCGGTACCCCAAATGCTCGCTCGACATCCTTTCTAAGCGCCTCTTGAGTCTTAGCAAATAGTTTTCTTTTATTTCCCAGAGGTGCCAAAATGGTTTTAACAAATGTTGCCCATGGGGATATATACCATCAATGAGGTAATATCCGTCGTGTACTCATTTCCATTAATTGAGTAGTTCACTTTGGTGGAGCCACGACCTTGATGAAGCGAGAGAAGATAGATGATCTCTCAAAGCGTTAATATCATTATGAGAGCACGGTAATCCAAAAATGCATGCCATATCCAAAGATCGTATATGAAACCACCGCTTCTAAAATAATTGTTGGCTCATGCACATATCGAAATACATACCATGCCACATAATACCGGACAATTCTTCCATTTCCAATGCATGCGATCGATGCTCCCCAACATCCCGGAAAACCACGCTCTTGACTTTTGATAGCAATCTAACGATGTCATCACTATTGAGGATCTCGGATATTCATCACCAAAAATTGAAATGACCGCTTTTACAAACCTTTTAAGACTCGATATAGTCGTGCTTTCACCGATCCATTTTATAATCATCAACGGAATCCATTGAAACACCATAGGCAAAACTTATCCGCGTTGAGGCGATTATCTTTTGTAGAAAGATAAATCGAGATGTCTGCGGACATTCATTTTTTGGACGAAGTATGAATCATACGATTCAACCTAGCTCTTTGAATTGAGGAGGAAAAGTGGTATAGCATTCTAAACCTTCTCCAAAATAGATCTGAGGGATATGTAGGATGTTACGCAAAATAATCACGAAAAAGTCGATTATGACCTTCATATACTACCACGATCGATAGTAATCGACCTTACAGAACCACGATGGCGTGATGTATGCTATTGACATTTTGTTGTTCTTCTTGAATAGCCGCCATTGCCTAAAAATTGTCCATATGCTTCTTCATTCTTCTTCTTCATCCACGTGTCAACATAGCTAATTTGAATTAATGAGACATATTTAAAATAACTTATTTGATTGGAAGAATGAAGTTAAGATGAGTGAATATGAGAGACTAGATGTGACTTATATTTATAGATGCTTTTTGTTTATTAAAATATAGCCATTATAATATGGCCGTTGGAATATAATGAATTAGAATATGGTCATTGGATTATGTCCGTTGGAGTTTTTTGAATTCATTGATTATTTTAATATTTTTATATTATAGTCCACGAGATAGTCCACAGGATAGTCCATCTGCTGGAAGGAGTGAAGACTAAAGGACATTTGCTGATGTCAGATGGACTAAATATAGTCCAGCAGATAGTCCATCTGCTGGAGATGCTCTAAGAATATTCAAACATGGACAATCCAATATTTTCTGACATCAGAACTAATAACAAAATTAAAATATTAAAAAAAAGTAATTTAATTTCACACGGGCTACAACTAATCGTTCAGGAGACTCAAGAAAATGGAAAAGACGAGCATCACTAATTCAAGGAAAGATACCTTGTCAACAACTTCATAGCCAACCTTGAATCTTACATCCTGGTCTTTCCGAAAATTAAATATGCTCCAAGTAAGTTCAGCAGTCCCTTTTGACTTCCTCTGTCAAAAGTATAATAATTGATTTCAAGCAGCATAAAAAAAGGACAGAATTAGGTCTCAAAATGTTCATCTCATCAAAGGTAGCAATCCTTGTGTGATAGAAAACCAAGTGTAAGGCATATATTTGAAACACGCACGTGACGTAGAGCATGTGAATTATTTTGAGAACAAATGTGGAGCATGTGCAGCTTCCCTTCAGCTTGCATTACAAAAAGTCAAAACATACTCCTCCATTCCACTTCAAATGTAATGCTTCAAACTAAATTTGTAGTGCGGGAATTTAACACATTCAAAAAAACACATTTAGAGATAATATTTTATAATATAGTTTTTACTAAATTACTCTTAGCATCTTAGTGTGTTAGCGTCACATCTAAACTCTGCCACAGATATGGATCATATGGTTTTGAACCATGAAACTGAAAGTCGAACGGTGGGAGTAATTTGGATTTGATCATCAACACCAGAACAAGAAACAATGTCTACATTTGTATCATCTCACCAATGAATTGATCTGCCTTAACTTGTAAAACAGTAAAACACCAACCTGTATAAAATCTTTGCCAATATCGCACCTCCCCTTGACATGAAAGTTCACCAACCCATTGGTTGTCACAGGAAATGCCTTTTTACCACGTACAACGTACCGGAGTTTCTCACGTTTGTCATATTGCACGCCAAGACCAAGGCTAGCTGATAACTACAAATGGTTAGCAGGTACGTTAAGACAAATCAGATCAAAGAAATCAGGGTGGAGGATGAGAAAAAGCAAATATAATGTCAGCATACGTCTGGATAGAAGTGTCTTATCATAGCACTTAAATGACTTGGAGCTCCAGTTCTTGTGTCTAGCTCTCCATGAACCTGCCAGCGTGTAGATACACAAACATAAGAAAACGTGATACAAATAAAATGCCCATGTATGGATAAAAATTAACATTGTATATGTTGGTTAGTTTCAAATTTGTGCTCCCCTTGATTTTGCTCTTAAAATACTCTTTTACATGTATAGACACCATAAAATTTTTACACAAAATATAACTTAAACTTAAAAACCTCTAGGGAAAATGAATCACAGAATCTTATTCTTCTTCTTCTTCTTTTGTATGGCATGTGCATAGAATTCAAGCATAATTGTCAATAGATTAAATCTTTGTATATTTTCTTTCTGTGAAGGGGAGTTGTTAATGCCCAGAAGAGCCAGTGAGCGAGGGTTAATAAGATAAACTATGGCAACCCATCAATATATCATTTGGAAATAATTAATATGGATATTAACTAGACAACAAGACAAATGACATGCTCTATGCTAGTGCTCTCTCCCCAGAAGTAATTAAGAAATACGATGCTCAATTAATTTGTTTTAGGATGGACGTGTTGGAAATGGCTAAAATTCCTATGCTAGACTGAAACATTAAAAATAAAAGCAAAAAAATTAACACTTGAGAAGTCTAATCAAGTTTATCTACTTTTCACAATGCCAATTCTGATAAACTATCTGAATTTGAGAAAAAAATGTGTCTAATTCAACAATGTGAAACAAATAGATTAGCGCAAGATTAAGGAACAAAATGGGGAAGAAAATGAAAAGAGGGAGAGTACCTGAAAGGAGGTTTCAGAGTCGAGAGGGATTTTCTCCTTTGCGTAGATTCTGAGAGCTTTGGAATCTCCGCCATATCTCAATGAAGTCTCCATCTTAAAGGTTTGATTGAATTTTCCAAATGGAGGGGTTTTAGCTCCTTGTAAAACCCTAGGTCGATCGATATAGCTGAAACTACACTGGCGTAATTCTGATTTCAACGGTGAGACTTGAGGAGAGGATAGAGGGATAGAGTTTGTTGAGTAGTGGGGCGAGTAGGGTACTGGTTTGTACTCTCTACGTTTTAAATTTTGAATCAATTCATACCAAAATACAAAAACCAAGTAGTCTGTCTATTCAAGTGGGTGCATGAATTTTTTTAATTTCTTTTATTCAAGAAATTAATACATATTAATCCGTACGTACTTAAACACACAAAAAATTCAAAACCAATAAGCCTTTTACTATCATTTTAATAATTTCTCTTTTAAAACAAATGGTTATGAATTTTTATAAAAAATATATATTTAATTACTTCATCTTTCATAGAATTTTTTAAATGTTGTAAATTGTAATCTATCTATCTAATAATATACATACAAATTGATTTTCCATATGTCATGAATTAAAGACAAGTGTAAGGAAAAAGAGAGATCAATTTGCTAATTTCCAGAAAGGGTAGAATTCAAAACTAAATCCAAATTCTTAGGCTCTCATTTTAGCAATTATTCTTTTTTCAATAGGTGACAAAAAAAAACTTTATAATTTAAATATCAATAAGTCTAAGGGAGCATTTTTTAATGACATTTCTAGTGACATTTTTTATTTGTTTATTTATTTTGGTTTTTTTTTGTAGTACCTCCCAAAAAATGTATAGTATTTATTCCAACTGAAATTTTTATAAAAAAAAGTGTTTTAGGTGTAATTTGAATACATACAAGAAACAGAATTGTACAGACTGTACAAGCCCTATTTTTTGTATGTATCCAAATTACACCTAAAACACTGTTTTTTACAAAAATTTCAATTGGAATAAATACTATACATTTTTTGAGAAGTACTACAAAAAAAAAAACCAAAAAATAATAATAATAATAATTTAATGTCGTTACAATGTCGCCAAAACAATGTTCTTTAAATATTAGACATTCAAATTAAAATGATACAATATGATTACCATTTACCAGTTATAACATACCACCATCCTATCTACAGTATGACAATCACAGCTTCTTATCACACACAGGCCACATCCAGTTAATTTAGATTCTCAATTTTGATGATCCAAATATGTAATAATCTCCCTCTATAAAGTTAACATATAAGTAAGTACTACTAATAAAAGAAGAAAAGGGGAAGGGGGAAAAAACACATGGATATTTAAGTAAATGTTTTTCAACTCCCAACAACACAAACTTGACATTGCTTAGATTTCATCAATAATTTCAACAAGGTCGTCAACCTCCTGCCTCAGGATTGAAATTTTCTGCTGGATTGAAACAATTCGGGTTTCAATATCTCTTCCCCCAGATTTTTTCTCATAAGCGTAGTCCACCGCCGTGGAGTGTTTCGACATTAACTTCTCTTGCAATTCTCTCTCCTTGGCAACCAGCTCTTCCACCTAAAACCAATTAATAAGACAGAAATTAACCATTGCACACAACTTCTTAAGCAAAGCAAAGCAAAGCAAAATATTATATTCCCATAGATGATCAAATATATTACAAATATATCTAGGGTAATCTTGTAAAATATGATTCTATTTTCGTTTGTTTTGTCTTGAATTTCATCCTTAATTTTTCTCATTGCGTCCAAAAGTTCAGGTGTTGCATTCTCGAATTGTAATAAAAACTTGTGAAGAGTTGTTGACATTAATTTATAGAGGTTCTACTGTATAATAATATTCTACAAAGACAGCATTCAAACCTTGGGCAATATATGTGAAGCCTGTGGTGATGATTGCAAGAATGTCAACAAGGGCTTCAACTCTTTGGAAAGCTCCTTCAACGAAAGGTCAACTGCTTTGCGAGCAGCTTTACAAGCTTGAACATCACCTGTTCTAGAGAGATCACGTAATGACCCTTCTAACCTATCATGGATTGTTAAGCATTGATGGATAATATTCTGGACCTGCTGAATAGCTGCCTGAACCTGGAAAGCCCGCTAAGTTTAATAGAAAGAAACTCACCGGTTTGTATTTAATTAAATAGAATTTAACATTTTGCGCACCTCATCCCACTGCAGTTTTGCTAGATAAGAAGGTGAGGACTTTGAGATGGTCAAGTCTGCATGCATATATATAATGCATGCAAGAAAAAGAAAGAAAATTCCAGAAATCAGCATTAATGGCTCCCTAAGCAGTGAAAAGTTGCTGAACTTGTAATACACCTGTAAAGCAAGAAAAAACCAATGTCACCTGATTAAATTTCCAAAAAGGGAGTAGTAAAAACACGTTCAGTGAATTGCATTTGCAGAACATGACAGCACATCATGTACATCAATCAATAGGGTGCTGCCCAACAAAAATGATCAGACTGGAAAAACTGGTAAGAGCGAACCAAGCCAGACCAAATTTTTTGTTTTGTATTTTTTCCCAAAATCAATTGAGCTTCTGTTTTAGGCTGGTCAGTGTGTAAACGAACCGAGTCGATCCGAGTATTGAGTTGCTCAGATTTGGTTTACAAATTTATCGAGTATAAAATAAGGTTTGATTGAGGCTCATTTAGCTCAGATGACTAAAGTTCTTAGAACTCTGTTACTTAATTTATTTACCTGAAGAGAGAAACAAGATAGTCAGATGACTAAGATTTAGGGTTTTCTTCTCCCTCTCCCTCTGCCTCTCCTCTTTCCGCCTCTCAACCTTCTCCCTATCTCCCATTGGATTCTCTCCCTCTCCAGCTACCTCTACTGACATTCGCAAGGTTTGACCTCTTATTTTTGGATTTTCATCTAGAGAAAGAATGAAACTTTGTTTTACATTGTTTTAAGTAGTCACTATACTCCGTATGTGTTTGTTTGTACATATGTATGATATATGTGTGTGTATATATATTTATGTTAAAGCTAACTCAAAGCCAATTGGCAATGAGAAGCGTTGCCCAAGTCATTATATACTAGACATATTTTCTCAAGGTATTCAATGTGGGACAAGATATTATATACTCTAACACTCCCTCTCACGTATAACCCAGTGTATTGAGGGTTGTAAGTGGACCTGATTAATATGAAAACTCAAGATAAGCAAGCCCAGAAGAAGCTAGTCACAAGACAAGCCCAGAAGAAATCTAGTAAACCACGGGCAACTATTGACCCAATTGATAAGAGGTAATAATTAAGAAAACCCTAAACAACCAATAAACCGATCTCCCTCCGATTAGAAATAAAGAAATGGGGAGAGAAATCGGAGACATGATGGACCCAAATTTTACTACATCGTAATCATTCAAGCTTAATGTTGATATGAAACTATTTTGCTCTATGAGTAGTAGTCATCAACCATAAAGAAGTACCAACAACCATCAAGCAATTGTCGCTGTCTCAATAGAAGCCAAGTGTTTTATTTCAAGAAGATTAAATAAATAAAAATAAAACATAAATTAAATTTTCCAGCTAGAACAAGAGTTTTTTTTATTAGATACACAGATTTGATGGACAAGTACCAAATATTGGAGGTATTCTTCTTCCATAATTGAGCCTGTGTTTTCTTCACTTTAACCTTTTTATGGGTGGGTTCATTGGTTCCTTCTCACTTCCTCCAGCAGCTGAACTCCACTTAACCCCACTTGTTCTACCTTTGGTATGGTATTATATTCATCACATTGTAGATATAGAAACCTGATCTTGATGCCCAAGTAACCTAAATCTGGTTTTGAAAGTAACATTTCTTCAGACTCGAAGGGTTTGGTCAGTAAGGGAATTAAAATTCTACTATTTCGGGTGATCAGTATTTCATTAAGACCGCAATTAAATTCTGGAAATTGGAGTGTGTGTGTGTGTGTGTGTGTATACTTGTGCGTAATTACTTTTAATTCTTCTCCTTCTCTAGCTTTTCTTCTGGTCAATATATGATTGCTTCAAATATAACCTAAGAAAACAGCCGAATAAACTAAAAACTAAGCACAGACGAAATGAACAATCGGCTTTGGTTTTTCAAAGGTGGTCAGTTTCGGTGATATTTAGGAGGAAAACCAACAAGATCAAATTAGCTAAAAGGGCCATTCAAAAGAAATAATTTTAATGCTATATAAAATTACACTTGGAATTCAGAGAAATAATACGAGAAAAAAGGAAAAATAAAAAAGAAAAAACCAAGTCAAAATTTTCAGTGTTTCTTATCAAGAGTGCTGCATCATCTTTTACCCAATTGACAAACGACTAACAGTTTCTGGCATCCATGTTCAACACTGCAAGAAAATAATAAGCTTTCTCGGCCAAAGCCCTTCAAGTTCAGATACATGGAATCTTAACCTATTGATGTAGAACAACTTTTGGAGAACAATAATTGTAAAATAATGAAAAATAAAGGAAAGGTAAAGGAAAGGTTAACTTGGGTGTTATTAACTTGTGGGGGATTACATCACTCCTAACCCTAATTTTACTTGGGAATAATAAAATAACTAAATGAATAAAATACCCCTACTAAATATTAAAATCCTAATAACTATTAAATGTCTAAAATGCCCACTAAAAATAAACAAATAACTACTTGTTGTCCTCATCACCTATCAGTGTATATATTTCATTAAAGAGGTCAAATTGTTGGACTACAACATCTGCTACCGCCTACCGTAACCAGAATTGAAGTATTAGTTTATATGCGAGGAGAGAAACAAGAAAGTATCTTCATAATTGATATAATGTTGCCTTTTCCACCTAGTATGCATTACATTAAACACTTTCGCACCAAAGATTTCTGAAAAAATATGTTGTCCGTAAAAGAATTCAGGGTAGCAGTTAATTTTTTTCTTTCTATTTTAGATAAAAAATTTAGAATCCACCGTTTTTGGGTCATTGGGTTCATTGCTGGGAATTTCTGAAGCCAAGATCCGAATGCTATTTCAACTGCATCATATATTCATATGTAATATATCACATGAAAATGACATATAAGATTTAACTTTTATAGTTCACTGGAAATTAATACATTCATTTCCTACTACTAGTGTCCACAGAGAAGTTTAACTGAATAAAGTTCACAGTTTTTTCATTGTGGCAAGCATCTCCTCAAAGGTGTTCTCTTGCATGCAAGTAAGTGGCTGTAACAAATATGCTTGCATATAGAAGCAGTAAGGAAACTACCTGAAATGGTTGATTATGCTCCGGCACGGCATTCTCCTTTTCTAATACAACAACTGGTCTACCAACCATATCCAAGTGAGAAAATTTTGTCTGCAAAAAACCCATAATCCCTTAAACAGTGAAGAGGTTTCATGGGAAGAAAAAAAGGGAAAATATAACCGGAACCTTAAAAAGAAATATGTGATTAGTGAAATTCTACTTCCGCATTACCTCCTCCAACTGTTTTACAGGAAATAACGTAGAAACAGAAATGTCTTTCGAACCTTCAGGTAAAACAACCTGTAGTCCAGAAAATCATGTTAATGCTATAAGCAAGTAATTTTCAAATTAAAGATATCGGCAATTTATACTTCTAAGGATACAACTGTTTAAAGATATGTAACCATTAAGTATGAATAACTTAAAAGGAACTTGTGTATAGCAAGTACTCCCTCCGTCCCATATTAAACGCCCACTTTTCCTTTTTTATCTGTCCCAAATTAATAATCTCATTTCTAAATCTGTATTATTTTTGCTCGCTTTTTTCAATTATACCCTCCAAAATTTCTAGATACATCTAATTAGTTTATGGGAAAGTGATACCATTAACAAGTTGGCCATCTTGAAAAAATAAAAAGTTGAATAAATGGCTAATGTTTATTATGTGAACAGAAGTAATTACAGCATTGAAAATTGAAATATATTTGTATATTGAATGAAAGAGAATGAGAATGAGGATATATTTAATAAGGAATATTAGGAACAAATTTATTACCTTAATTTGTGTCATTTAAAAAGTGGGCATTTAATATGGGACGGAGGGCGTACATTTTATTTTGATATGCATGATAGCAAGTACAAATTACAAAAAAACTTATATATATTTTTTTGGAAAGTAGAAAAGTAATGACTACGATACTACAAAATATAAATGCAACAGATACTTAAAATGTATCAAAATGAGGGTACATATATCCACACTTGAAAAGTAGACAATACTTATGCTTTGACATGTTCGACTGTCAGTATTATCTAAGCCAGGTAGAGTTGAATCAAGATTCGATTTTTACTATATGAGCGTGAAGCTCACCCCAGTCTACAGTCAATAATGACAGCATACTTGTGTTTTTTATTTTGGTGCATGTTTTATATAATCGATGCTCTCCAGAATCACAGGACTAACAAAAATAGTTACCATAATCAACGTAACCATGAGGTCTAGGTTTCAAGACACCTTTCTGAGAACATATATTTTAGATTCTGCCCAAATTACAACTTTGTGATCTCAATATCTCATATAATACCTTGGCATCCCTAAGTTAACGCAAGCCTAACAACAGGCTTGCAATATGTTTTAGGGTGTATCATTCAATATATAACCAAACTACTAATATTCTGAAGTTAGTACATAGAATGTTACATAGAATTTGGTATAACCTAAACTATACGTACTTCACAAAAATCCTTAGAAAGAATGGGCTGCAACCAAATGCGAAAACCCAACAGAAACCCGTCTTTACAAAATCTTCTATGAAGTATTCTCAGTCAATGACTTGCAGTTCAATGGCCTTTCCTCTCACAGTTAGAATTGATTTAAAATCATAAAATATATGTTTCTAATGACTAACTTGTTATCCTACTAGAATCATTTCTGAGGTTTAGCTTCATTTACATCAAATGAAACACCTAAAGACAAGTATGCCACAACAATAGATTCAGACATATAAAAACTTTAAGCTATACCTTCACGATAAGTTTCTCAATGACAACATCATTCATTGGGCAACCAAAAGAGATATTTAGGAAACGTTTTCCATCTGACTGGAACAAGTAGTCCTGAAGTGGCAAGCCATATCCAATTGTGAAAGAAGTTCTCCAACCCCCAAACATTGGATATCTAGGTTCGATTTCCAATAAAGTCTGCAATTAGAAAGCAAAAGAACTTGTCAAAGAATCAGAATAGGATAATCAAAACAAATATGTACAAATGACAAAATTTCCACCTTTGTCGAATCACCGTATAAATTAGACGTTGAAATATTTCCAATCGCATCCCTGTAGTAAATAGAATGAGCTCGTGGTGGCAATTTCGCTACAAGATTCCTGAACGCTGCAGCACCTTTCCCCCTGGCCTGATAGTCCAGTCTGCAGTGTTTATAAGATATGCTGAATCAAGCTTCCAATCACATGAATACCACTAAAAGGAAATTAAGTTAGAAACCACTTACCTCGAAAATTCCCCAGTGCTCTGAGCACCTCCATGGATAAGGTTGTAATGCTCTGTGATCTGGACATTACCCCAGTGGGAGATCTCTATCTCGCGCACCAACTCTTGAGCAACAGGGAAGGGATGATTGCTAACAAAATGGACTGATACTGGAGAGTATTGCAAAGCAGGAAGATTCTCATAGGGCCCATATTTAATCTCAGAACCAGAAAGTTTAGAATTCTCCAGCTTTGTATAAGATTCGACTTTTGCCTCGGGCAGTTTAAGACTAAGTGACTGCACCTTAACCAAATAAGGGGATAGAAAATAAGCACTATCCTGGAACAAAACCAGTTGATTTTCAGCTTGAGTAATTTTTTCTGGGAATGGTTGTAGTATATGGGTGAATACTGCAAAAAGGTCCAAGGTCAAGCTTTCTCCCTTACCCAGTTCCTTGGGTAGAGTTAATGAATACCACGTCAATGATGGAGGCATTCCTTCGGGATGGACAACTTTAATAGAAAGACTTCCAGAAGAACTTTTTGCTTTCCCTTTCCCTTCACTAGTTGCACCAATAAACAATACTATGTTTTTTGCTTGGTGATCAGGAAAGGCTACCAAAACATCCGATACTGGATCACTACCAGTATTTTCCACCTGTAATAATGAAGAAAGAGAAGTCTTGAATAATCACGACTTTAATTGGATACTTATACATGCAAAACTAATTAAAAATAATAGATTATATTATTATTTTCAATATTTTCCAAATCTGTTATTAAGACATACAGAGGGCATGAACTGCCCACCTTTAGTGTTGAAGTCATGCGTACAATCTGTGACGTCAGATCAATCTGCAAAAAAATAAGATTAGATTAGCCACAACTACGCAGCTGGAAATTGTATTCCAATAAGCATCCAAATAAAAGAAGGATCATTAATTTATCATTTAGTTGTAACCTTTTAATAAGTTCATCTTTCTTACTAAATAATAAGCAAATTTTCCACAAAAGATCAGCATATTGAGAAAACTAAAGCTACATAAAATTAAATTATTGTCTGAAAAATAGGGAAGCCAAAGAAAATTTGAGAGATTTCTTCATTCAGCAACCAAAATGAAGATAAAAATTCATGGAATCAGTTTAAACATACCAGCTGAAACACAAACTCGCCCTTAACAAAACCCGGCAAGAAAATAGAAAAAAATAAATCAACAACTTCAGTCCAACTCATCAAACCATCACATTAATGAAGAATATCAAATTATATATAAGTCACGTACATATAACATAACACGCATTCACAATTGATAAATAAATGAACTAATTTGCAGATGAAAGGAATCTAATTAAAAAAAAATGAATTAGGCTTAAACCCTAGCGCCTTAACTCGAAACAAACTGAAGTAATTAAAAATTCGATCTTAACACAATAATAAGAGAGAAGAAGATAAATAATCAAACAAACCCGTCGATCGAGCTTGGAGATGACTAGATCGGAAACAACCGGCGAACAGAGAATAGCGATTAGTGCGATTAACAGATTGATACGAATTACTCTTCCTCCTCCTCCTTTCATTTTCACGTTTGTTTTTCTCTCTCTGATTAACTGAAGGTTGAAGAAGGTGTTTAAAAGGGTTTTTCCAATAGAATCACACAGTGAAGGAGGAGATTGTGAATAACATTTGCAATAGATTGACTGAAACGCTGGTCACTAGTCTACTAGGCGATCTGGGGAAAATGCAAGTAAATAAACTGATGATGCTAACGTACGCCTGCAACAGGCTTAGTTTAGCTGAATTGTTAAGTGGCGTCCATCAAATTGCGCCATGTGATTAATGATTTATCCTATCCTTAAGAAAAAATTGTTATTTACACAAAATATATTTTTTTTACAAAATATCACTCAAACTCATTTATTATTCACGCGAAAAAAATATTATTAAAAATAATAATTTTTTTAGTGAAAATATTTTCCTACTATATATATTGCTTCATTTTAAGTTACCAAATTTCACAAATTAAAATTGTTGATAAGTCATATAAAATGAATTTAGGTGTTTGGGAAACGATTTACACGTTTATCGAAATAGAACAAATGTTTAGTTTAATAATGATATCATCTTAGTAAAATTATGATATTAAACTTAAAAATATTACTACTTCGTCCATCCTCAAAAGATCAAAAAATGGCATAAGATATAGTAATTTTGTTGTCCTCATAAGTCATAACTCAAAAGAATGGCCTAAGATGCATATAAAATAAGAACAAGTATGTCATTTATGGGTCCCTAGTGTGCGTGCGTGCGTGCATATATATAATGTGTGGGTTGTAATTGATTACAATCACGAGAAATCACTCATGTATTATTAATTATATTCTGTCATATCATTTTATAAGATCCGTCTCTCAAACGAACTCGAAAATTGGGTTTTTATGTTGTAACAATGAAAAAACCCGTTGCTAAAGCCGATTCGTTTTTAGTTCACTCATTGTGGTTCGCTTAAGAGTCTGACAACATTTTGTAAACTAGTTTTTGTAAATTTTTTGTCACCATACCAATACTCATATATATAAGAAAAAATCTAGGGGAAGGCCTTTTAAATTTTTTAAATTTTTAAATTTTTTTTTTGCTTTTGACTACAAAATAATTAATGTGATTTATTAAAATTGAAATTTTTACAAAATGCAGTGATTTAGGTGTCTTTTTGGATACACGTAACAAACAGGATTATACAGTACAAAATGCAGTGATTTAGGGTTTTTGTATGTATAACCATGTTTGTTACGTGTATCCAAAAAGACACCTAAATCACTGCATTTTGTAAAAATTTCAGTTCCAATAAATCACATTAATTATTTTGTAGTCAAAAGCAAAAAAAAAATTATAAAAATTAAAAAAAAAATCTGGCCGGTCACTACTCCGATCAGAAAAGGCTGGTCCCCTAGAAGGACTCTATATATAATCTTGCGGTCTGTGACGCCACTAAGGATAAATTTATTTATTTGCTATTTTATCTACTTTACTTTTCTTAATTTATTTGAAAAATGTACTTAGGACAGAAAGGATGGAGGGAGTATCATTATAAAAAATAAAAATAAAAAATACTCTTTTTACAAAGAAGAAGTTATTTCTTGAATTATATCATTAAATAATTTACAAATTATTTTGGGATGAGTTGGTTTGACCACATATAAAGATATTTATACCCTTCATTTTTGTCTTTTAACATATCATTTTAACTGCAAGGCATTATTAGTTAAACACATTCACAATTTACAAGTCAAACTATAAGACTTGTACTTATAAATCACAGATAAAATATAAAAAACTGATATTTTCACATAAGTCTGTCAATTTATAAGACTTGTACTTATAAATCACAAATAAAATATAAGAAGTGAGATGGGTCACTATTCATGTGAAAAGAAATATGTGAAAATATCAGTTGTCTAAAATATATAGTTCTCAAACACCCTTCAACTGATGTTTATGGTTGGCAACAATTTGTCAAGTAAGAACAAAAAAATTGAACTTATTACTTCTCACCAGTGTACAACATCAGATAGAATGTATGAAAAGAGAATAAACAAATACAAAAGGAAGCTCAAAGAGAGACTGGTTACATGACATAAACAACATGTATCTACATCACATAAACAAATGTGACAACTGCTTACTGGAAACTGTAGGCTAGTTACAACTCAAATACTCTTAGGAGGCTCTCAGTAGAAAATTCAATAATCGACTATTAGTCCCTTGTGATAACGATGCTTCTCCATTCCGGGTGGAAAAGAAATAAAGAAACTCACCTAGCAAAGACATGAGAAGCGAGGGTAGAAGTGGAAAATTTATACATTGATCGTCTACATCATCACATTCAGGGAGGGCAGTCTACTTTCCTTCTGATGGCATTATTTGCAATAGCTCGATATTCAGATCAAATGTAGCTCCTGGCTGCAAAATGAATATCAAGATCTTTTAGAAAACAAGGGCTCTCCAACTTTACATGTAATCTATATGTATGTAAACATCGACTTCATGAGCTATGAAATTGCTAATTTAACAGAAAGAAGATTGATGCAGATGCACGTGTGAAGTTGTTAAATTAATTACATATAAAACAAACTGAAAGTTAAAATGACAAGCAACTTTGTGATAAAAATATAAGATATACTACCTACATCCTGAAAAAGAGTCTCATTTCCTTTACAAATTGTGTACAAAATACGAACCTAACTTTTTGGATGGATGGTGTATGAGGTTAAAGTTAAACAAACAAGTTCTGAAAAAAGAGAGGTTTGGACAACTCATATACTTTGAATGACTCTGTCTCTTTAACATACAAGTATAGATACATCATTCATAATAAAGAAGAACATTAACTAGTGGAGGGATTATGTTCACTACACAACTTATGGTAGATGATCTTATTTTACTTTCTCTCCATTGCTGTTGTGCCGCATTTAAATTTGAGGTATAGATGCTTAAAAACTGTAATGCTGTTTTCATTGCCGTTTACTGCAGGTTCTTGGGGTTATTACCATTATAAGTGTGATATTTAATTTTCCTTTTATTACGTATTGTTCAGAATAACAAAATGACCATAAAAATTGAACATTCAAAAGGGGGGAGGGGTGCAACAGTGTTTACCGGAATCTCATTCATTCCCTTCTTGCCATACCCAGCTTCAGGAGGAACAATCACAGTTCTCTGCACAAAAAGAAAAACTAGAAGAATAAATTCTAATGAATAATAATAATTATATGGTATACAACAAAATAGCACGACATAGTGAAAAAGGAAATAGATCATGACAGTATCACCTTCCCCCCGACTTTCATCCCCTCAGCTATTGAGTACATGGCTGCTGGAGGTTTTGGTGCAGCCTGTGCAGAAAATAATCCATTTGGATTGTCTACAAAGTCACGCTTTCGTTCTTTCCCTGGGGGAGCTCCAACCCTGAACTCATAAGGCTACTTACGAGTATAAAAGTTATGTCAATATTCAAATATATACATTAAATGTCAAGGCATTGTTCACCAGGGTACAAGATGCTGAAGTTGCTATATTTTGGAATCTATGGGTGGAGTAGAAGGAAACAGGTGTGAAGAAATTGATCTATGTTGCGTAAGTAAGACATGCATAAAGTCGGTCCCACCAGAACTAAGGAGTAGTAGTTGCGAGGAGTTACAACACACACACACACAAAAAAAGAAAGTAAAAATGACAAGATGGTCTTGTACTAAAATTCCAGCAAGTCCCAAAAGGTGTGTGACGTTAAATAAATCGTCATTGAATTAGATGTGAAATTAGGGGCAGAGAACTTAAACTGGAATTTCTGGCCTCGCCATGAATACCATATTGGCATATCACACCAATTAATTATAATTCGATTGTTTGTTCTCTCTTTATGATCCTAGTTATACTTGGTTGGTAATAAAGTTATGATCAAATATATTTGAGCTATTAATTATTCCACATTAATTGAAGCATAAATACACCAAAACTCCTTTATGAATGAGGGAGGACAGGTGTAACAGCGTTAATAATTTCACGCTATTTGAAGCTTCATTACACCAAAACTCTCGCTAAGAATAAGAGAGGCAGATGCAATAACCTGTGCAATGCTGCGATTTCCAGCTAAGAGTTTAGACTCTCGACTTGAAATTGCTGTAATGCCTCGATAGACACAATCGAAATGGACCTGTGAAGATGCAAGGCAGAATTAAGGCCAGTTGCATTGTAAACAGAAAGCAAAAGATTGTTGGCTTCCATTATAAACAAACCAGAATTGTAGACCCCTTTTCAGCTACTGGACCCTTTCCTTCAACAACATCAAAATATTTCAGCCCATCAGCTGCTTGAAAAGGCAACCAATTAATGTCAGAGAGATTGTCAGTGTTCTGTAAATTATGTTCGATATTTTCAAATAATCAAAGGATACATCTTCTTAGAATCAAATATAGGCACATAAACTCACAAATGAAATCCCCAAAACATAATGAGGAGAAAATTATTGTCCAGGCTAATTTAATAAGTTAATACTGAAAAACGCCATTCCACATTCCTTTTAGTTTTCCACCATATTTTTCTAATTACTTGCCTTTATCATTAGTATTTTTTCCAAAATTACCCCCATTTTGCAACTTTACCCAGAAAAAACATTATGCCATTTTCTTTAGAAAAAAACTATGCAAATTCATTAATTGTGTAGCTATCTAGTATCTACATAAAATGCCAAAATGCTCATTCATTCACAAATCATGACAAAAACAAGCCCACTATTCTTAAACAAAGCATTAGGAACCAAAAGGAGCAAAAATAATACCAAGAAATGAATAACTCACAGCTTGTGAGGTAGTCTTCAAGAGGGATGACCTTTCTGTTGCGCCTCTCTCTTGCCAATAATGGTTGTGGTGGTGAAATGAGGTCCAAAGACGGGACAGAGATGAGAATTAGGGACCTTCTGGATATGGGCATTGGCAGAAATACTTGCTTTGTTTGGCTGGTGGTGGGTTTTGAACAAAGTGGAGGATTATCAACTGCCCATTTCTCAAATCTTTGTACTGAAGCCATGGCCGTAGATACAAAATCTTTGCCGGACTATAATAAACCCATATGCTTACATATACTAGTAATTTATCCAAGGTATATCCGGTTATATTTTGTCTAATTCCCATTATACCTCTTCATTGGCAAGGGGCAAGGGGCAACAAAGCAAGTGGTTCCTTTCTTAAAAAAAATATTAACAATAAGGAAAAAAAAACAAGTGGCTCTAAATGAAAGTGGGCATTTTTGTCCTATTAATTAATTGGATTATAAGAAAAAGTTCTTAATGTGAAAGTTAAACAAAAATTTTATAAATATAATTTTAGAAATACAGTTTATAAAAGAAATACTTTGATACATTGTTAAGCTTAAATACAAATTTGATGTCGGGCACCTTATATTTTATATTTTTAAAAATAGTATAAAATAAAACTCATCTCATAATTCCACAAGTTATCTCTCATGCCAGCCAACTAAATATGTTATGTATAATGTACTAAAGGTATATGAGAGAAAAATTGTAAAATTTCTTTAAATTTCTAAAGGTATAAGAAAGATGTTTGTTTAGAAGGTTTATTCTTATTCTTTTTTACTAAGCTCCAATGTTGTCGAGGTAACTTTAAGTAACCATTAAAAAACAGATGTAAGAAAAGTAAAGATGTGTTTTATTACCGATAACCTTTTTTGACTCTCGAATAATACTCTAGACTTCTTACTAAACAAGGGAAGTTGATAATAATAGTTGCACGGATGATTCGACTAATCAATATATTCATCCTAAATGTATCATTTAGTAATGTATCAAGTTTCTTTAGATGCATATGATCCCATGAAAAGTTGCAGTATATGTTAGAATGTGAATGGTAAATACAATAATTAGAATTCAAGGCCATGCACATACCAAAGCGGTCGGATTGAATTTGAATCAAGGCGTATAAATTGGTTAAAACTTAAAACATTCTACAGTAGACAATTAAGAGCACAAGGTTGAAAGACAAAAAACAAAACTGAAATAGAAAAGTCGCCAAATCTCAACTCTATCTACAGCAACAAAATGATACTAAGTTTTAAGGCAATCTAGAAGAGAATCGGTTCTGCTGAGAATCGCTAGGGGCAAATACAGGAAGCTGGCCGCCCCTCTGTGATCGACCCTGCTGATAAATAACTTGAAGTTGAACCTCTCTCAGAACCGGCAGTTTGTGAGCTTACGTTTACCTTCCCTCTGCTCAACTGTTCATTTACAAGGGGCCCGCCAAAGAATATAGATTGACCTGTGTATGTAAGCTCTGTTCCGGGAGCCTGAGAGGAAGAACCGACATTTCTGGTGGCTGCAGACACAAAACGCCCAGCCTCTTGATCCCAAAATACTGATGATGAGCTCGTGTTTTCTGCAACACCCAAGTTGTTTCTCCTCATTGGTATTTGTGCTACTGTCTCGCTAAGAGCGGTTTCGTTCCCGTCATTGGCTTTTGCCGACCAAGGAGATTGATTTGCTGATGATTGATACATTGGGTTGAAGCGATCTGCATTTGAAGTCCGCTGCTCAAAGGGAGAAGGCGTGAGGTTGGGAGGGAGAGGGCTGCTCATGTTACTAATGCTGTGATCGCATGTTTCAATGTCTTCCCTGCTAGCGCGACTGGGCGGGTATGAGCTTTTGGAACCAGCTCTAGCATTTCTTCCACGAAAAAAGTCTTGATTGGTACTAGTAGGACTGCTTCTGCCACTCACATTGCTACTGGACAGATGATCGGCATCATAGTTTTGATGTTTGGAACCGAGTGGACGTAGAACGGAGGACGACGCTCTAGCCTTGGCACCTGCTTTCACTGCCTCATTGGAATCCAATTTTGCAAGTTTCCAAGCACTGATTCGGACAGGACGCTGTGGTATCTTTTTACCCTTGTCGGGTGGATGAACTGCATCTGGATCAACAGTGGATGGTAGTCGTCCTGGCTCCAGATGAGGAATAATCTCATCCTGATTTAGTGATATTAGAAACACATTGATAACAAGTTTATTTTCGGTGACAACAACACAAATATCCAAGTGATTTTTGCAATAACTCTTTCATAAATACACAGAATAGTAGCAAATTTTAAAACCTAAAAAACATCAAAGTAGCAGATGAGTCTGTTATGAGAGTGAGTGGGCAACTATGTAAATATGTGATCTTTGCACTACGTCATTACTTCAAAGATGATTCTGAGATATCCTGATCTAAGCTGGTCTTACATTCATTTATTGTTCAGTTAGTGGAACACCTGCTTGCTGAATAAAGAACCTATCGCTTTTGAGCTTAGGTTAGACATGCAACTTTAATGTCGCTAACAGGGATAACAAACTGTACAGAAATTTCCTAGAGATGAGGTAATGGTAAATTTATGTATCCATCTTAACTGAATTTAAAAAGCACATATCAAGTCTCAATAATTCATTATCTAATTCTATATATTAATTTTTTTTGGAGAGGAGCTATATGCATGTTCTATAAAAACAATCTATAACAGGGGGAAAAACACATAACAACTAGTTGCAAAAGTGCCAGAGGTTCCCCATCTATAGTAATAATGCTAAAATAGAAGAGAATATCTACAGCCAGAGGTAAAAGTATTGGCAAAGCATTAGAAAGGAAGGGTGTCTTGAAGGTTTTAGTTTCTGATAATTTAAAAGAAAAGGGAAGGGGTATAATACCTGGTGGTCCATGAAGATTCTTGGAGGCGACACCAAGCACCTTTATATTGCAAGCCCATTCCAAGAGAGCTTCTTCCACTAATGGCAGTCACAGCAGAACTCGTTGGTGAAGAATGAAAACTTTGCTGATCTCCACCATCTATAGAGGGTCCAGGAGGTTCACTTTGGGTCCTCATGGCAACAACGTATTCATATGTTGTGATACCCTGCAGAATATATAGACGATGTTGCTTACATTTATTTACCCTATTGCAGATAGAGAGGAAGACTATCAGAGAAACACACCTTACGAATCAGAATTACGTGGAAGAAGAACAGTTCTCCGAGTGGAACGGTGGCCAGAAAGGAAACAAATGTACATAGAGCCTAAAACAAAGGAACAACCAATTAAAATAGTATGATATAGTAAAACGAGAATCACTTAGAGGCAACAATGCAGCCTCAAGATATATTATCATTCAGTTTGAAAGATAAAGACTACCTAAGGGAGTATACAATGAATAAGCTGCAAAAAACTAATTATATTAGAGTAATGCTACGGGTCCCCAAATGCAAGTGCAATGTTACATTGGTTACTCAACATCACCATTTCATTATATGTGGTCCTGCTATGATGTTGAGTAACCAATACAAATAATGACATGCATTTAGGACCCCAAATTTGGGATTCCATTTGTGACCCCTAGCATTACTCATTAAATTAATACGAATAGCACTTTCATGAAATCACACTAAATCGGAACTAGTGGAAGACCTATACTTTGTAGTAGTAACATTCAACGTGAAACCAACTATGGATATCATATTCAAGCAAATGCTGAATACCTACTGATACAATCTACAAATTAAATCCCAGATCAGATTCCCAGTCCGAGGAGAGAGCGTGAAAGGGAGAGACATGCAGACAAATTTCTGGGTAACATGAAAGTAATTGAAATAAAAGATGCTGTAAGCAACTAAGGTAAGCAATATACCACTACAGTAGCAAATGGGGGCCGACTAAATCCATCTCCAAGTCTCTCTGAAATCAGGTGTTCTGTTGCTTTTCTCTCAACAAAGCATCGAACCAGTACAGCAATGCCAACTCCACACTCAAAAACGAGCTGAACACAGACATAAAAACTCACGTGCAAGTAAACACCATAAACAACAATATTTGGCATGCCTGATCAAAGATAGGTGGAGAAGAATTATATTCCAAATAAGCATCTCAATATTTAAATCTTACCCAGACAAGGCTCACTGCCATAAGGCTTACAAATGTGATATAATTTTTCCTCCCTACACAATTATTCAACCACTGCACCACAGATTAAAAGGCACAAACTAAAATTAGACGTAAAGAACAGAAAAAGAAGCTTGTAACTTTTGCAGAGATGATATACCAACTTTTATTTAAGTATTTCATTCTGTAATTCAAAGAACTACCACATCAAGATGACATCCTAGTTACAAATCGATCCCACTCCCAAATAAAACAAAATAAGTTACTAATTCATTGGATGACCGTATATTAGATTGTTCTAAACATGATAGAATTTAGTTCAAGCTTAGCATATTTATATTGCACAAAAACTTCAAGACAAGACCCAAAAAACAGCAAAAGAAGTTGCTATCCATTCAATGACCATCCATTAGATTTTTCTGAACATGACAGAACTTAGCTGCAGATAAGCATATTGATGTTGAACAAAAACTTGACAGTCCTTTTCTTTTTCTTTTATTCTTTTTTCCTTATTTTTTTTTTGTCTTGTGTTTTGTTGGATAACACAACCAACAACTTGACTGTCTTAACCTCAGGCATACGAAGCTTTAAAAAAATATTGAAATTTCATCTTACCCGGCAATGATGATCAAATCCATCAACACATTTGTCGCAACTTCTGCAATGTTTGCTGAACTTGCGTACCTGTAGAATAAAAAATAAAATAAAAACCTATAATTACCATGCTTTCATTCTCTGGACACAATTTAGATCCAGATAAACAAACAAAGAGTTAGATCAGAAATGCAAGATAAGGCAGGTTTCAGAATCTCCTAGTTGTCTAATGAGCCATGTAAACAACTGCCATGAGGTTCTTCTGTAGTAAAAATTCTGCCATGATACATCATAGTAAAAATAATATATCAAGGCAACAATTTTGTTTTACTAATTAAGATTGAGCTTAAATAGATATAATCAGTCCATATATAACTTCTTTTAGTTCTATCATATCATCTATATTAGGACAGAAGAGGAAGAGTTATTGCTACTTTTCTAGAAAATGTACAACATCTGTTTCTATCACAAACTAACTCGCACTAATTTCTCTATCACAAATTTCCAGAATAACAACTTAATAATTACCAAGAAGTTCAAGATTGTTACGAAATTGTAAAATAAGTAAATAACATGCACAAAAGGAGTAAAAAGGAAAAGTAAGAAATTGATATTTAAAAATATATATAGAAGCATTTTGCATGCCACCATTTACAATTTTAACAAAGCTAATATATGAATGGTTGATATCCTCTTACATACAAAATTTCCAACATCTAGATATTACATGGAGATCGCCTTGAATATCTTAAGCATAAGCAAATATTCATGAGGATGCACGTGCACCAAGATATGACAGTTATTTCAATTGTGTCGACTATTTAGCACTACAATTCTACACAGAATTCCAATAATTTTCACCATTAAAAAGGTTATACCTCAGCGTTGCATAATGTGCAAAATAAAGCCTCTTCCTCTCCAGTTTGCTGCTGTAAAAGATCTTCATCTTTGCGGCAATCTTCCATTACAAAACAACCACAAAAGAGTCCTCCAACTTTTGAACAACAATTTGAAGTATTCTTATCAGATTGCCCTCCATTTCTCAATCCTACCTTGCTAGGCTCTCCTACAGAAGATGAATTCTATTATCAGAATTCAGAATTCAGAATTCACAAAGCTCTTAAAGGAATATTCAAATAGGCAAATAGCACAGCATAAAGTAGTTACAATCAAATCATCATCTTATGCTGCCTTGTTCACAACAAATAACAGAATTTAAAAAGTCATACTTATTGTGGAAAACTCCCAGATATGTTACATTACTGTTTTTCAGTTAAAATAGTAAATGAGCATAATCTCAGGTGATATTATTGCTTAATTTTCCAATTCCAATTTAGTCTGAGGTTCATGAAAAAGTTATTTGACCTCTAAGAATACATAATATCCCATAAAATATTTATACTGCATTCAAATCACTAACCCGGAATATCTGTGTCATTTTGAGATCTATAGGTTAATGTATTCTCAGGTTCAATCAGAATTCCAGGATCTGCAGGATCAATAGCTGTGCATCTTACATAAAGTACAAATACACAGAGAGCCTGAAAGTAGTGACACAAAAATTAGATGGCAGCAAAGAAGAGAAATATATGGTGCTGGACATATAGTTAAAAAACGAAAAAAGTTAAGAGGAGTGAGCATAATAAAAGGGGTTTAATATTTTCCTCACCAAGAACGAATATACACCAACAGCCACGAATTCATAGATGTCCTTTCCAAGAAATGGAGCAAAAAATGCATAAAAGGCAACAGATAGCAAGAAAAATACTGTTATGGCGACCACCTGTGCATCACAGAGAAATGACATAGTAAACCATGGATTCACCTCCTACAGTTATAGGTCAGGCCTCTTAAAACGAGATTAAAATTTAAATTACCCTCATATATTCACAAAGAAGATGGCGACACATCAATGAATGAATGATTTTCGCTCCACGTATAGCATATAAGAATAATAATTTAATCTGCAATTGTCTAATTGATTTGAGGTTTACATTCAAGAACATTAAGCATGGTTAAATGGTTATTGACAAGCAGGGAAAATAAGTTATATGTTAAAATATTTTGCAATTTTTACCAATTTACTGTACTTTAATTTTTAGAAACTAGAAACATACGGAAGATACTGATAACTCTGCCAATATCAGCTGGAACATGGAGTTACGTTACGCAGTTGAAGCTTGCATGGCCAATAAATTACAATACACTATTCCAAGCCAAAATTTGGGAGTCATATTTAGTCTTATTGATATTCTAACCTAAGAAAGTGGTTTAGAGTTTATTAAGTGATAATTACAACCCCAGTCTTTAACTTACGGACTCTGATTAATAACTGAAATTGGGTCCACGATAATAATCCACTTTTATAATGTGCAAACTGGTTGCCATTTGCTCTAAAATAGAAAATTGATTTGATACAATTTAAAAATAAAATGAAAAAAAGAAGGAAACAAAAGGAGGTTTTACTTGACAGACTTTTAGGAATTCTTTTACAAATTACCTTATTATGATTTACATGGGAAATTATGCTTTTGATCAACACACTCTAGGCAACATAGGCTCTAGGCTTCTACTAAGAAACTCGGCAGAAGAAGAGTATTCAATCAAGTTGATGGACATCAAGTCAAATTGAAATATTTTCCCGACTAAAATTAAAAGCTTCTAATACCTTATCCTAGCCAATGGCTTTATTGAAAGAAAGTCCACTTCTAACAAAAAGATACAAATCTGAACTAACAGAAAATGTAAAGGTCAACCAGAACAACTTGGTCTACATTAATAGAAAAAAGATTGCATCCTCTTCAGGAAATGTAATCCAAATTCTTCACTATCAAAGACAAGTTTACAAATTTTAAATTTTAAATGATACATTACACATGGGAATTTCTCTGGAACTCAGGTAACCAACAAACCACTATTAAATCAAAACTTGAAGCAAATGTAAAAAAAAAAATTAAAAAAAATTGGGATAAGTAGAAAGCAAAAGAGAAACATCACAATTCAAGTTGCAGATACCAAAAATCTAAGGATCCACAAGAAAAAATCATTATAAATCCAGACATGAAAGTAAATCAAAATGTCGTACATTACAGTAACCTAAAAATCAGAAACCTTATCCTTAAGAGTAAAAGCCCTAAATGGCCAAATGTAACCCAGATACTGAATTATCAATTCACCAGACAGAAAATGAGGCGGAAAAGAATGTACCTGAAACGTGTGAGCAGGCAGTTCCCATCCATGACGCCTAGGCATGATCAAAGACTTGGTCAAAACGAGTCAATCAAGAGCATTTACAGTTAAAATAACCACAACACAAACTATTTCTAACTAAACCCTGAACAGTTAAAATCTGAATCAGAGTCCGGTAAAGGTCAGAACTACTAATTCAAAAATGTGGAAGTTCTTCATTTTGTCTCTCCATCGATCACTGAGGACCGAAGATTGTAATGAGTCGGTGAGATTTAATATCGACCCAGAAGTTGAAGATTAAATTAAAGTCGACCCATTTTCTTTATTTTTAGTTCTAGGGTTTGTCGGAGTTCGATTTGTCGATCGATGAGCCGTGGGAGAAGAAGAAAAAAGTCTGGTATGGTAATGTTTTTTTCACAGCAGCGTTTATTCAGCATTTTCAGTTTTATTTAAATACTCACAAACATAATAATCGTGGAGTTGGACTAGCAACTACTATCAGTGATGACTGATGAGAGAGCCGGCTGAGTCCCATAATTAATGTCCACTTTTGGCCCATAAGTATTTTTTTATTTTTATTTTACTTTCAATTTTTTTCATGTAACATCTCAATTTCATATAAAAAAATATAAAAAATAATATATTCAGTCATGATGTAAGACCCCAATTTTTATGAATAAAAATGAATTTTTTAAATATTATTTTGAATATTATGGAGTAAATTTGATATAATATTATAGTTGTGGGTAATATTTATAAATTTTACAAAGTATGCAAGTTGTTTATAATATTCGATTGGTTAGAGGAATATTCGTTTTAACGGGAATATTCGTGATAATAAGCACAATCATTGGTGGACCTAGCGGAATTATTGTCGGATTGAGAAAACGACAAAAATACTTTATGAAAAATAACGGCGAGAGTTTTACCGTTAATCGTTGAAACACCCTTGTTAAAAAAATACGATGTCTGGCGTAGTTGCTTGAATAATACCTGTTTTGATTATTGATGCTTACGTGAGAAGTCACTCGAGTTTTATTTAATTATTATTCACGATAATTCTTTGCGTAGTATCTCACGTTATATGATTCAATTATTGTCGATATTTTTATATATTACTAAATCAATAATTGAGACGACGAAGTTATTAATATTATTATTTGCAATATTAACGATGTCTAGAAGTTCTGACAAGGAGAGGTTTGGTCACCTAATTACGCCGCCATAGGGAGAAATCCTTATTGGAAAGCCCTCTTACACAGGAACGACTTTGATCGATTAATATTATGAATTATAATAATGATGATAAATGTTGTTAAAAATATTGAGAGAATTTTTATGAAGTATTTGTTATATTTATGAACCCCTTATTTATCCATTTTTTAAAATAGTCATGAAAAAGTTATCTCAATTTTTATTATATATATATATATATATATATATATATATATATATATATATATTATCGGGGATTAAACATGTGAATGATATTTCTATTTAATATATGATTTGATTATGATATATATGAATGAATATGCAAGTATGCTTGCATTAAGAAAAGCTATAAAGTCCTTTGTTAGATAATAAAAATATATGTACAAGGACTTAGAATGAATTGATCAAATATGTTAGGTTGATCCTGCATAAGCAAAACAGCTTTGTAAAGTCTTTAAAAAGAAATGATGTACAAGGTGTGACACCTCCAAAATAGGTATACATCACCCATTATGAGTCGCCAAATACATGGTACAGAAATAACTACAACTTTATTAATACAACATAAAAACTGTGAGTTTAAATACAAATATTGTCATCCGGACAATATCCACACTCAAATAAGTCATCATTACAATTATTAATACACTATTTTATAGAATAGTGAGGACTACTAGAACAACTTCTAGAACCATCATTCCACACCTTAATTAAGTACTCGCTACATTCTCGCCTCCTCAGAAGAAGAAAAAATGGAACAACAAGGAAAAGGGTGAGCTCAACTAGCCCAATAAAGAACATTATGACTAAGATAATATAGAATAAATTATCGTTAGTCCTCAACAGAGAAAAAAATCTAAGAGAATACAATAGACAACCGGTTTTAAATCAATCTTACATAATCGGAAATAATAATTCATTAGAAGAGTTAAGTAGAGAATGCAAAACTACTATCTTACATATATGAATTTAAAAGTTCATCGTCGATATTTTATCCACCGTAACATCAATCAATATATATCTGAATTAAATATTCATCTTTGCACTACTGTGCCAAAGATAATCATCGATTAATCATGTTCATCTAAACACTGTTCATCTTTTACTACTGGCCAAAGATATTAATCGATCGGTCGTGTTCATCTCAACACATGTTCATCTTCTTTGCTTCTGGGCCAAAGATATTCATCAAAAATCATTCATCTTTGCACTACAGGCCAAAGATATTCGATAATATCATCATTTAGGGTGAGGATGATGAAAAATATTTTAAAGAAAAGCGAATCCATTGAAACAAAAGAACAAATATTAAGGATTAAATACTTTACACAATCCAAGTTCAACAATACTTCATAAGTAATTAGAGTGGAATAAAATTCAAGAATGATCAAAACATAGATCCAATCAAAGATAGGAATCATAACAAACAATCTTGGACACGAGAAAAGAAATTTTAATTTTTACGTGAATAGTGTCGTATTAAGTGAATAATCTTTGTATCGTGAATAGTATCGTTATCGTGAATAAGAATTCAAACTTCAAAAGATAGAAATTTCACAAAAAAACATCATTCTGCTTACGTGAATAGTATTCGTGAATAAGAACTCGTGAATAGTAACTTATGAATAGTAACTCATGAATAAGTAACCCCGAAGCATGAAAAGTTCTAATTTTGATAAAAGTTCCAACCAATATTTTAGCATAATGATATTGGATAAAGTCTTACGACTAGAATCTTTTGGATATAGTCTTTGAAAAGAACTTGCGATAGATATAGCAATACTCAAAGTACTAAAATACTAACAAAAATACGTTCGATATATAGAGAGAAAGAGAAAAATCTTTAGTTTACGGTGTGATTTTCAATTCTAACCTAGCAGCACCTATTTATAGGAAAATGCTTAGAACACCAAAGCAGAAAATTGAATATAATAATAATATATTATAAAACAATTCCTACGCCCACTAAGACTCATAAAATCAGCATGTTTACAACACATGGGGGGGAAATCAAAACAATAAAAACGTTTTTTTTAATAAAAATAATTAAAACTTCCAAAAATCAATTATTTCGGAACTTCAATAATTCATAATAAATAGCCCTTTTATCAGAAAATTCGAATCTCGCGATTTTTTATAGGAAATTCAATTATCTACACCTTTGCAGAAGAAAGTTTTTCCAAATTCCAAACAAAAATTGACCGAAATCCATAAACGGGCAATTTTACAGGCTATAATCAAATTTCAGTCAAGAAATGGGCCCACGGACATGTTTAACATGTTTTAAATAACTTTTGTAATAAAAATACTCCTCATCCTCATATACTCATATATCCCACATTCATTGTAAAATATCCCCATTATTATATTATAATAATATAATAAAATATTATTTTATCAAAAAGATAAAATATCAATTTTAACAATTGTCATTTTAAAAATTTTCTCCATCTATATCCACATAAAATCAATATTTTCCTCATCATATAAATCAATAATTAATTATTCACAAATAATATTACGAGAATCACAAAGATCTCTTGACGGTAGTTCTCGAGGAAAGAGGGCTTTCGATAAAGATTTCTCTCTTCTTGTGTAATGATTAGGTGACCAAACCTCTCCTTAGATGAAACTTCTAGACATTGCCAATAATGTTTTCTAATAATATTATTCGGATAACATGAATTATTGCTCGATAATGAAAAATCTTTGTGTAGTGACAATTATTGAAATAACGGTAATATAAAAAAAAATCAACGCAAAGAATTATTGAATCAATAAAATAAAATCTTGAGCGATAATTACGTAACAATTATTGAGTAATGCCTTCTACGTAAGAATCAATAATTGGTGCAATCTGCAGTATTTCTTATTCAACAATGCGTATTCGTGTTTTTAACCACCGGTATTCCAATGAGATTAATTCTTAATAATCGCTACCCATTATTTAAAACAATCGACACTTGTCGTTTTCTTCATCCAATTGCTTTTACGCTCGGGGCCACACAAGGTCGCAGGCGTCGTCGTCTGAATATTCCCACAAAAGAAGAATATTCCACGACCAAACGAATATTCTCCGACAACAATGAGTATTTTATAACCACTTGCTTATTTAAAAATATTTGCGCATTTTATCCACAACTAACCACATTAATCAAATCAACCCTTACTATTTCAAAATAATAATTAAAGAAATTAAATCTTTATTTATAAAAAGTTGGGGTCTTACACAAGGACTATAAATATAGAAAGATCAAGCTTGTTAGGTTTGATCTTATGATGTAATAGATAAAAATAGATCGATAAATCGAAGCACAAACACCGTAAGTCGTGATCACGCGGTGAGTCGAGGTTAACTCGAGAGCTATCGAGGCGGAATAGGAGTATCAAGATAGTAGATCTCGGAGTTAAGTAGAGCTATAGGGAAAAGCGAAGAAGGATCGTAGTGTATCGAGTGAGAGCTTCCTCGGGGATCGTAGTGTCTTTGAGGAAGTAATGTTTAGAATCGTGAGACGACACGCCTCTCGAATTCGACCTATCAATCGCCGAAGCCAAGATGAAACATAGAATACACTCGAGTCGTGAGTCTCTCGATGCCAAAGTCAAGTCGAGGATCGTAGATCACACTCTAAGTTCGTAGAGTCTATTGATTACATGCGCAGAGATCGTAGTCAAGCAAGATCGGATGAAGACAACAAGCACAAGGCGTAAATCGTGAGTGTCAAGATCGATCTCGGGATCGTAGTGTCTCACCAAAGAAAGGTTGAATCGTAGAGTCTTGAACTACGATCTGAAGAAATGCTCACAATGCCAAGGATGAATCGTAGAGCATATCACGGTTCTCAATAAATGAGCACTCCCGAATATCCAAAGGCGAAGCCTCCGGTTCAAGCCGCAAGCTACATCCAAGAAACCGGAAAGCACTCAACGAATGACATGCGGTGCTAACAGAAGATCTAAGCACCAACACAATCAAAGATCAAGATTGAGTTGTAAGGCCATTCGTAATGAAGTCTTGCACAAGGAGATCCAAAGAAGACTTCAGAAGCTGACTAAGAAAAGTCAGCTAATGCAGTAGCTATCAAGTGAACAGAAGACAACGATCTTGGAGGTAACCAAAATCGTAGTGTTTGGTAAACAAAGAAGGAACTGATAGAAGGTGAACCGAGATATTGGTCAGCCTCTGAAGAGCAAGGCTAAAGTGATTAAATGCAGGGTCAGTTCATTGATGATAAGTGAACGGGAGATCACAAGGAGAAAGCAAGCTAGACGCGCCGCAAATCTGAAGTGTCTTAATATTCAGAAGGGGACCAAAGCGAGGAATTAGGCCATCGATGATCTCGAGAAATGATCGAAAAAATGCGAAGTATTGAAGCTTTGCACAATACAAGGAAGAGGTGTTCTACATTGAAGATCCAAGCAACACTTTCTTGAGGATCGTAGTGTTAACTCTACCGGTCAATGAGCAACACTCAACGAGACACTACGATCGAGTCCTTGAAGACGTCATCGAAATTGTAGAGTTGAATAGTTGAAAGATGAAGCATTAACAATGATTCAATCGAAGGTTATATTCTGACAAGTGCTTAAGAAGACATCGATGCAAAAGGACAACCTCGATCAAGAAATCGGAAGAAATAAAGTCTTCAACACCCCAAGACATTAAAGTGATACATCTAACGGTAAAGTAAAACAATAGGCTATGACGTCGGGAAAAAGTATGACAAGTCACATCAAGCAATCTACCTCAAGCAACTCGAGATCTGTAAAGATATTTGAATAGCCTTCAACGGTTACTTTCCAACGGAAGGATTGGGAAGGAGTATAAATGAGAAAGAGCTTTAAAGATCAAAAGTTGCTTTGGAGTTCTTGAAAGTTGGAGAGAAGGTGGACTGATATAAACCATATGAAACAGTGAGTCTGAAGGCTCACTCTACGATCCACCAATAACACTCAGAATTCAGATAAAGAAAGAAGTAGAAGTGAGAGTTCTACTATGTAGAAGTGAGAGTTCTACTACATGAAGAAGTGTTCGTGAATCGCTGAGAGAGAAAGAAGAGCATCATGACATCTTGATGTCCATCATGGGGAAGACTCTAAGTACAATAGAGAAGAGCCTACGATCATCTTAGCAAGTCCATCATGAGAAGGCATCAAGTATAGCAAAAGGAGGATCATAAAAGCCATCTTGGTGTCAAACATGAGAAAGCTTCCAAGTACCTAAAAGAAGAGCCTCTTGTCGACCAGAAGCCTCTCCGTATGCGGACATCATACCAAGGAGAAATATCTTCAAGGCGGGTTCACAAAAGGGTCATCCAGAGTAGTTGAAGCAACCTAAGAAGTCGAAAGCATCATGCAACACTCAACTACTCTTCAAGGATGATCAAGCAAAACTGCTAAGGATAGAAGATGTGCAGAGCATGAAGACATCTTAGCAGCTCAGCATCGACTCCAACAACAACAAACAAATAACTCAACAAAGCCAGGGCCTGAGGGGTCCTTGTCCAGAGGGACTAAACAAAGCAGAGCCAAAGGGTCCTTGTCCGGAGGGACTAAATGAAGTTCCAAGCCTGCTGGGCTTGAAGAGTTCCTAGGGAATTAGTGGAGTTCCAAGGTTGCTGGCCTTGAAGAGTTCTAAGTGAACTGAAGTCCCAAGGCTGCTGGCCTTGAAGGAATCTTTGTGATTCAAGGTGTTGCCCTTCTTTAGTGAAAATCCTGCTAGTTGAAAGAAGAAGAGTAGATTAGGAGCTTGAGTCTCTGAACCACTTAAAACCCCTTGTGTCTTTTACATTATGTCATTTACATTATGTACTATAACTGCTATAACTGCTATGTATATTTTAACTGCTTAGTATGTTTTAACTGCTTACAACTAAACTTAATCTACGAACAATGTATGTATGATTATGAATATATCAATGAAGGGGATCTTTTACTTATTCCGCTGTGCTTGAAAAGATTCTTATATTTGTCATATGTTAATTATGAACAATATTATATAAACCAGAAAAGTATTTTGAATTAAAAATTATCTATTCAACCTCCCCTTCTAGATCTATTGTGCCCTTTGGGAACTAACATATATATATATATATATATGAATTATGTCACATGGTATGATTTTGGGGGGAAAGATTCTTCTGGCAGGGAGGGTGTATAATAATTATTATTATTATATATATATATGAAGTAATTTGAAGTTGGCTAGTTGAGTTCACGGGGTTCATAACCTGTGACTAATGTTATATATATATATAATATATATATAATATTATATTTTACTTTAATTATGGACCGTCCGATTAAAAGTAAATCAATCTGGACCGTTCATGAATTAATTCTTATGCGGTCCATTCTTCTATAAATAGAAGCTCATTCCTTCATTATTTCTTACGAATTCAATCAAACTCTAGAGAGAAAATTATGTAAAACTATGAAAAGTATTCTCGCTACTTCCTACTCTTATATCCGATTTCTTTTACGGTAAGGGTATTATTTCTTTTGTATTCATGAAGAGAACTTACATTATTCCATTATTTATTATTCATTTGGAATAACCTATATCTGTGCTTACCCTATACTTGGTGAAATTCTTCCATTATTCCATTCGTTATTATTACATTGGAATATCACATGCATGCGTTTCTGCCGGGACTGATTCCGCCTTTATTATTACATTGGAATATCTTGTCACATGCATTTCTGTGGGACTGATTCCATCTTTATTATTATTCGATTAGAATATCATGTATGCGTTTTACGCTGAACTCGATTCCGCTTTATTATTATTCTCGTTGGAATATCCTGTCATGCGTTTTCGTGGACTTCCGTTAATTAATTATTATTACATTGGAATAACTTGCATGTGCGATCTCATCGCATGCCCGGTGATTTCTTTTGTTATTCTATTCCTTATTATACTCGGTTGGTTAAAATTTTAACTTCTATACTCCATGAAATTAGTGGAATATTCTTGATATTTCAAGCGCTTTCATCCAAAGATCTTTTTCATGAAAATATTCTTACGAGCATTCTTGAATTTTACTCTCTGAAAAGATTATCATGTTGACAATTTGGACATTATTAGTTCTGGATAAATTAATTCTTGAACTTGTTTTATTGAATTCTTATATCATTATCATCATCCTCATGTTTATATTATGTTGAAAGTCATATGTGGCTGTAGTGCATAGATGGACTTGGTATGATTATGACAAGAGGATTATTCGATTGTAATCATGGCCATAGTAATGTTACAAATGATGTAGAAAAAGTCCTCATTGACCCGTGAGTGCATTGATGGACTGTTGTTGGCATGATCATGACTATTGATGAATACACGAATGTCCTTGGCCCGTAGTGTATGGATAATTTGTGGTCGTGATACTAAAGAATATCTTTGGCCGTAGTGCAGGGGTGATTCAATGATGTGGATTATTTATTAAAATAGTCTCAAATATAAAAGTCATGAAAACCTTTTAAATCATAGAAGATAGTAGATTTTATTCTATACTTGACTCTTCTAATGGATTGCTTGTTCATTGCAGATTAAACTTGATGTTTGTTATATTGTATCGGTTTAACATTTATTAAGGCTAATGATAATTTATTCGCATTATCTTAGTCATAATATTTCTTCTTGGGCTAGTTGAGCTCACCCGTTTCTTTCACCGTATTTCTTCTGGAAATGAGAGCGTGGTAGAGACGAGTCGGGAAACGGAGTGATGGTCCTGATGATAGTATTAGCTAGTAGTCCTCACTATTCTGTTAAATAGTGTAACAATAAATGTAATGAGGACTCATTCTGAGAATGGATATTGTCTAAAAGACAGTATTTGTATTTAAACTCATAGCTCTCTTGTTGTATAATTAAGATTGTATTTATGTTCTGTACCATGTATTTGGCGACTCAAAATAGGTGATGTATATCTATTTTGGGGGTGTCACAGTTGGTATCAAAGCTTAGGGATATGATCCCTGGCTAAGATGTGAGACTAGAACTAGGAGGGGAGAGACGGGAAATTTCTTCACTAGTATGACCTACCAAAGTTTATTTGGTATTTAATTGGTCGGTCAGAATATAGGGATATTATGTTATATGTTAATTAACCTTTGTTTTATGGCAGTATCTGAAAATGACATCCGAGAATGTTGAGAATAGCAATGGAGCACAGGAGACCGTTGAGTCTCCACAGATCAATAATCAGGATAATGTGCATCGGAAGACGATAATCCTCGTGAAAACAACTACTGGCTGACGACGGATTTAACGATGGAATATTTAGAGGTTTTATACAATTCATGCAACATCGAGCAAGAAAGCGGCTCTCATCCAAAATACAGGTGGAAACATCGAAACTCTCGGACGGTCACCGCTAAATGATTCAAGAGAGCCGGGACCACCGGAGTTTATTAGAGAGCCAAAACCACTTAAGGCGGAAGCATGGATAAAACAGATCACCAAGATATTTGATGTCTTGGGATGCTCCGAAGAGCAAAAGGTGTCATTTGCCACCTTTATGTTACGAGGAGAGACAGATTACTGGTGGGAATCAGTAAAACGTATTCAACCTGCCGCACTAGAGATGTCTTGGGAGAAGTTCCAAGAACTATTTAATGACAAATACTTTCCCAAAAGTATTCGTCACATGAAAGAGGTAGAGTTCATAAAGTTGGAGCAGAATAACATGACTGTGTCGCAGTACGAAGCCAAGTTTGTTGAGTTGTCCCGGTTTGCGTACCACTTAGTTGATAATGAAGAAAGAATGACGCGGATGTTTTTAAGAGGTTTGAAGCCGGAGATACGTCAATATCTTATTTCTCATAAACGGTGTTTGTATTCAGATGTTGTAAATAGGGCTCAGTTAGTGGAGCGCGATAACGAGTCAACGCAACCAAAAAGAGAAGCGGTAACAAAATGATAATACCGGTGAAGCGATCATCGGGCGGTGACAACAAGCGTGGAGTGAATCAACAAAGGAAATGGTAACCACTTGGTGGTAATCGTATTAAAACAATAAGAATGGACATTTCAAGAAGAGAGATTCAACAATGATGGAAAGAGGTCAAGACCAAAGACCCGTTGTTAAGGAAGAAGAACGACCATCTATCATATGCTTCAAATGCGGAGGGAAGGACACATCACCAAATGCACGATGCCATCCAAAGTATGTTATAATTATCGAAGAGAAAGGTCACTTAGCCCAATTTTGTCGCTCATCAAAGACAAGTTCATTTAGGATAGAGGCACCAAAGGTCAGTCCCGGAAAAGTCAAAGCCGAGTAGTCAAGAGGAGAGCGTTTGTAGTTACCTCCCAAAAAGTAAGGAACCCGAACGAGGTCATCACGGTAAGCTTATCATAAACTCTAATGAAGCATATACCTTATTTGATACCGGTTCTACCCATTCTTTTATTTCTCCTACTTGCGCCAACGCTTAAATTTGACTTCGGAGAAATTGGACTTTGACTTATCTCATTGAAACTCCGCTGGGAGAAACCTTCATTACATCCACTCGCTTATAAGTCTTGTTTAGTTCAAATCGGCACCCACATCGTTACTGTCGATCTTATTTCTTTGAAAATACTTGCATTTGATGTGATTCTAGGGATTGATTGGTTAACTACTCATCATGCAAAAATTGATTGTTTTTAAATAAGGTTGTTAGCTTTCATATTCTAACCAACCTATTATGCTAATTCAAGCAACCAAACCATTAAAATCAATCATCGTCTATCTCAAGCCATAAAGCTATTCATTTATTGAAAAACGGATATCAAGCTTTCTTAGCTCATGTCACGAATCTAAACAAAAATACGCCGCTTTTGAATAATATTTCTATTGTTAATGAATTTCCGACGTATTCTCAAGAAACTCTGGCCTACCCCGGGCGTGAAATTGAATTTTGTATCGACCTTGAACCCGGTAAAAAACCCATTTCCAAAGCCCAATATCGAATGGATCCTATTGAACTTCAGGAATTAAAGACCCAACTGCAGGAATTGTTAGACATTGGCTTTATTCGTCCTAGTACTTCTCCTTGGGGTGCTCATGTTCTATTCGTGAAGAAGAAAGATGGGAGTATGTGACTTTGTATTGATTATCGGGAGTTGAATCATGTCACCATCAAAAATAAGTACCCATTGCCACGTATTGATGACCTGTTTGACCAGTTGCAAGGAGTCAAATTCTTTTCAAAGATTGATCTTCGTTCCGGATATCACCAATTGAAGATTAAAACCGATGACATTCCAAAGACAGCTTTCAGAACTCGGTACGAGAATTATGAATTTCTAGTCATGTCCTTTGGATTGACTAATGCTCCTGCTGCCTTCATGGATATGATGAACCGAGTATTTAAGGAATATTTGAATCACTTTGTGGTCGTCTTTATTGATGACATCCTCATATATTCCAAAACCCGTGAAGACCATGAGCAACACTTGAGGCTGATACTCCAAAAGCTTCGTGAATATAAACTTTATGCCAAGTTGAAGAAATGCGAGTTCTGGCTTGAGGAAGTAGCATTCCTTGGGCACGTGGTATCAAGTCATGTAATATCTGTTGACCCAAGAAATATTGAAGCTATTCAAAGTCGAGCAACCTAAATCAATTGATCGAAGACGTAGCTTTCTACTTAATTTGGTTATTATCGAGATTCAGAGAATGGTTTTCTCGAATCGCTACTCCATTAATTCAAATTGACTTTGAAAAGATACAAAGTTCTATTGGAAGAGGAATGTGAGAATATTTTCAAGAACTCAAGAGAGACTCATTTCAAAGACCTGCTCGGCACAATACCATCCGCTCGGAGGGGATTTGTCATCTACAAAGATGCTTCGCAAAGGGTTAGGATGTATTCTCATGCAACATGGGAAAGTCATATCCTATGCCTCACGACAACTCAAAGAATATGAGAGGAATTATCCTACTCATGATCTAGAGTTGGCAGATGTTGTCTTCGCACTTAAAATTTGGAGGCATTACTTGTATGGAGAGAAAGTGGAGATCTTTACGGATCATAAAAGCCTCAAATATTTCTTCACTCAAAAGGAACTCAACATGCGACAACGACGTTGGCTTGAACTGTTGAAAGATTATGATCATACCATCCAATACCATCCTAGAAAAGCAAACATGGTAGCTGACACATTGAGTAGAAGATCATATGCGGGTACGAGTGCGATATTGTCAACGCAAAGGCCCATTTTGCAAAGGATGAAAATAGAGTTAAAGACTCCAGGGACCCATGTGATGATGGCGAACATACGAGTATAACCGACTTTAATTGATAAAGTTAAAGCTGCTTAAATTACAGACCTGGAGCTAATGCGTATGAGGAAGAAAGTGCAAGAAGGTGCTATGCCGGAAGCAAGAATCGATGAAGAAGGAATACTTCGAGTCAACTCCAGACTTTATGTTTCTAACGACCCTGATTTAAAGTATAAAAGCATGATGGAGGCGCACAACACACCGTTTGCAATCCATCCTGGGAGTACCAAAATGTATCATGATCTTCGACATACATTTTGGTGGGGCAATATGAAGAGGGAGATAACGCTGTTTATTTCAAGGTGTTTAACTTGTCAACGAGTCAAGGCGGAGCATCAAGTACCAAAAGGTCCATTACAACCACTTTAAATTCTAGAATAGAAGTGGGAGCACATTACCATGGATTTCGTTACTGGTCTTCCCAAGGTTTCTCAAGGCATAGATGCGATTTGGGTCATTGTTGATATATCGACCAAGTCTGCTCATTTCTTACCGATATGAGAAACTTATACACTTGAACGTCTTGCTCGGATGTACATAAATGAGATTGTAAGATTGCATGGTATGCCAGTATCCATAGTTTCTGATCGAGACCCAAGATTCACTTCACAATTTTGGGTTAGTTTGCCAAAAGCTATGGGTACGGATTTACGATTTAGTTTGGCATATCATCCTCGATTTTGACGACAATCGAGAGGGACTATTCAAACTCCGGAAGATTTATTAAGACTATATGTCCTTGACTTCAAGGAAGTTGGACAAGTTCTTACCGTTGGTGGAGTTTTCCTACAACAACAGCTTATCAAGCAAGCATTGGCATGACTCCATTCGAGGCGTTGTATGGAAGAAAGTGTCGCTTCCAAAGATGTTGGGATGAGGTGGGTGAAGCAACGTTGTTGGGACCGGGAGTTGGTACGTATGATCACTTTTAAAAGATTCAAATGATCTGACAACGTATAAAAACCTCACAAGATCGACAAAAGAGTTATGCTGATCTTCATCGAAAAGATGTGGAATTCGATATTGGATATCATGTGTTGTTACGTGTTGCTCCATGGAAAGGAGTTACAAAATTTGAAAAGAGAGGAAAGCTCAATCCTCGATTCATTAGCCCATTTTTAATCCTCGATCGAGTAGGAACTGTGGCGTATAGACTCATTTTACCGCCAAGTATGTCTCGTGTTCATAACGTTTTTCACATATCCATGTTACGTAAATATGTGAAAGACCCGAACCACATTATTGAGTTAGAACCAGACGAAATAGCGGAAGATTTAACGTATGAAGAAGTTCATGTTCAAATCTTGGATAAGAAGGAACATATTCTACGCTCCAAGCTTATACCTCAAGTCAAAGTTTTGTGGAGAAACCACGATGTTGAGGAAATGACCTAGGAGTTAGAATCTGAAATGAAATCAAGGTATCCTTACCTCTTCAATATACCAGGTACATACCCTAATTTCGAGGGCAAAATTTCATAAGAAGAAGAGATTGTAAGACCCCAACTTTTATGAATAAAAATAAATTTTCTTTAAATATCATTTTTGAATATTATGGAGTAAATTTGATATAATGTTATAGTTGTGGGTAATATTTATAAATTTTGCAAAGTATGCAAGTTGTTATATAATATTCGATTGGTCGTGGGAATATTCGCTTTAATGAAAATATTCGCATAACTAAGACAATCATTGGTGGACCCCATTAACGGAATTATTGTTTGATCGAGAAAACGACAAAAATACTTTATAAAAATAACTACGAAGTTTTACTGTTAATTGTTGAAACACCCTTGTTAAAAGTACGAGAATACGCCAGTGAATGCACAAAGATGGCATACCTGGTTTTGATTATTGATGCTTACGTGAGAAGTCACCCGCTTTTATTCAATTATTATTACAAATTCTTGCGTGATAAGATCTCACGTTATTTGATTCAATTATTGTCGATATTTTTATATATTATTAAATCAATAATTGAGACGACGAAGTTATTAATATTATTATTTGCAATATTAACGATGTCTGTAAGTTCCGATGAGAGAGGGTTGGTCACCTAATTACGCCGCCAATAGGTAGAAATCCTTATTGAAAGCCCTCTTTCCCGAGGAACGACTCGGTTGATTAATATTGTGAATTATAATAATGATAATAAATGTTGTTAAAAATATTGAGAGAATTTTTATGAAGTATTTATTATATTTATGAACCCCTTATTTACCCATTTTTCAAAATAGTCATGAGAAAGTTATCTCAATTTTTGTTATATATATATATATATATTTATATATATATATTTATATATTTATATATGTATTATATATATATATATATATATATATATATATATATACTTAATAATGGAAAAATGGGGGGTTATGGTGATACACTGGGGATGAGTATTATTATTTATTAATAGGTTTGACAAAATGGACATAAAGGGTGCAATGAAGTCACGAAAGAGTACTATATATATATATATATATATATATATATATATATATATATATATATATATATATATAATTATTATATATATATGAAGTAATTTGAAGTTGGCTAGTTGAGTTCACGGGGTTCATAACTCGTGACTAATGTTATTTATATATATATATATATAATATATATAATATATTATATTTTGTTTTAATTATGGACCGTCCGATTAAAAGTAAATCAATCTGGACCGTTCATGAATTAGTTACTATGCAGACATTCTTCTATAAATAGAAGCTCATTCCTTTATTATTTCTTACGAATTCACTGAAACTCTGAGATAGAAATTATGAGAAACTATAGAAAAGTATTCTGCTACTTCCTACTACTTTATATCCAGCTTTTTTCTACGTAGTGGGTATTATTTCTTTTGTATTAATGAAGAGAACTTCATTATTCTATTATTTATTATTCTGTTGAATAACTCAGATACGCTGCTACCCTATACTTGGTGAAATTCTTCCATTATTCCATTCGTTATTATTATTCGTTGAATATCATGTACGCATGCTTTTACGCCGGACCGATTTCGTCTTTTATTATTCTCATTGGAATATCCTCGTTTATGCGTTTTTACGCCGGACCGATTCCGCCTTTATTATTCGATTGGAATATCCTCATGCGCATGCATATTACGCTTGGACCCCGATTCCGCTCTTTATTATTCTCATTGGAATATCCCGTCTGCATGCATTTTACGCCTGACCGGGTTCCGCTTAATTATTATTCCATTGGAATAACTCGTATGTGCTGGCCTATCATCATCGTGGCCTCAGTAGTGCATAGATGGACTTGGTATGATTATGACAAAGGATTATTCGGTAATCATGACCGTAATGTTATAAATAATGTAGAAAAAGTCCTCATCACCCTTAGTGCATCGATGGACCGTTGTTGCACGATCATGGCCATTGATGAATACACGAATGTCCTCGGCCCGTAGTGCATGGATAATTTGTGGTCGTGATACTAAAGAATATCCTCGGTAGTAGTGAGGGTGATTCGATGATGTGGATTATTTATTAAGTTGAGTCTTAATGATAAAAGTCATGAAAAACCTTTTAAATCATAGAAGATAGTAGATTTTATTCTATACTTGACTCTTCTAATGGATTGCTTGTTCATTGCAGCTTAAATTTGATGTTTGTTATATTGTATCGCTTAACAATCAAGCTAAGGCTAATGATAATTTATTCTGTATTATCTTAGTCATAATATTTTTTACTTGGGCTAGTTGAGCTTACCCTTTCTTTCACCGCTTTTCTTGAAATGATAACGTAGTTGGGACCCAGCCTCAGAATCCGGAGTGATGGTTCTGATGATAGTATTAATTAGTAGTCCTCACTATTCGCATTAAATAATGTAACAATAAATGTAATGAGGACTCATTCTGAGAGTGGATATTGTCTAGAAGACAGTATTTGTATTTAAACTTATAGCTCTCTTGTTGTATAATTAAGATTGTATTTATATTCTGTATCATATATTTGGCGACTCAGAATAGGTGATGTATACCTATTTTGAGGGCGTCACACATGACATTTTAAGCGGGTGATTTAAGACTTTATTAGGCCAGTGATTTAAATATTTATTTAGATAAATTTGATTCGATTCGAACTCAAAATTTGACCCAAATTATTTCAAACTAATTGTTTTACAATAAATAATTTTATATAAATTCAAAAAAATTACAACTTCTATTTAAATCATAAGGAGAAATATGCATTCTACAAAAAAAAAACTAAAATATATTTGAGACTATTGAATCAGTGAACATATCTTACGGATCCAGTTAGTATGAAGTTAATTTTTGAATAAGTTGGTCAATTAGCCAATAAAATGTTGACACACATAGAGCATCACCTACGTGTCAGTACTTTATTAATCAATTGACCAATTTATTCAAAAATAAACTTCATCCTAAACATTCCCATATCTTACCATTTTAGACCTTACCAAATGACGTGACATTCCTAACAATTTTGAACCTTACTACTACTTGTCATCTGTTTATGGTTTCGAATCATGTACAAGTCACAAAGAGAGTACTCCCGACCTACCATATTTTTCATAGAAGAAAAAATAGAAACTAATATATAGAAACCTATCAAATAGATTATTAACCGTTGATTGGCTTCCTGTGAGCCTTTAAATATAAAACAAAAAGAGGGGTGTGTGTAATTCATTTGAATTATATTGCCTAAATAAGATAATCCGAAACGAAAATGTCGAAAAAACGGACGAGTGTATAATGACCGCCTAGGGTTCAGCCTCTTAGAGGTTTAACTTTTTATTTGGTCCTGATTGTATTATCGAAATAATTTCGAGGACAAGATCAATGAAAAATGACCAAGTGTTGGAAGGCAACACTTTCATTTGGATAGAAAAACTTCGCTTACTTTTTTTACATCAAAGTTTTCTCGCTCAAAATCGAATTCGATTTGAATCGAAAAAAATTGAATAAGAATATTTTTATAATTCTCATATTATCCTCAACTTTCAATATAATAAATTTTAAATTACAATCCCCAATTTATTTATATTTTCTAAACTTAAAGTTGATAAAGAGAAAGAGACTCAACTATACACCGGTTGCAGTTGACGGCACTAATTCTCACAGTTTCGTTTTGGATCTTGAATGCTCGACACTGGTTTAGAGGTCCCATAACCGACATAGATAGATGAAATAAACTGATGGTTGTATCTTCAAACATCAATGGTAGGGTATTATTATACATGAATGATACTTATCGATATTGTTTTTTCTGAAGTCCAAAATTTCTTTGTTATACTACCTCTTTTTCATAAAAACCATTTTGACTCTATTTGTAAAATTTTAAAATAATAAATTGACACATTAAATTTTAAAATATTATAAATTTAAATTATTTACCATTATTAGTAAAATTCGAACACTTAGCTTGATTTTTTTAATAAAAAAAAATTGACAATCAAACTCCCGATATAGTACTATTTTATGTTGTTTTGGGCCACTATGTTGTGGTATTTATTTGTTGTTCTTTTTGATAGGCCTGAGCCCAGTAGATATCGGAGCACCGTTCCAAGTTTGATCATTTAAAAAACTTAACCCATCTCATCCACTAGATTTTAGTCTTCTAGACATATGGGTCTTTGTTTCTTTTGCTTCGTCCCGGTCCAGATTCATGTTTCTAAAATCGAAAATCATAAACATGTCAGGAACTTGAATTGCGACCAATATGCGATTGTATTACAATAAATTAAATGGATTCGGTTAATATGAAGTTATTTTTTTGGTAAGTTGGTCAACTGACCAATAGAATAATGACACACATACAATCTCTCCTGCGTGTCAGTATTCTATTAATCAATTGACCAACTTACCCTAAAATAAACTTCATACTAACCACTTCCAAATTAAATTAATATCTTTCTTAATTTTTATATATCATGTATGCGCACATATATTATAATCATAGACTAAAAATTTTAAGAAAATTCTTCAATTTAAAATGTTCAAAAAACCCCAGCAGTTTGCGTAGTGGTTCAATGTCGTTCTGAGCACAGAAAGGCTCATGGGACCACGGACTGTCAGCGCAAACTGGTTCAAAGAAAAGGTTGGTCCAGATTAAGGAATTAGTCTGACTACAGTTAGAAAATCCCACATTATCAAAAAAAAAATAATTCAAAACAAGTCAAATCATGTGTGTGAAACCCCAGATTTTATGAATAAAGAATTAATTTTTTTGAAATAATTTTTTTTATATTATGGTGTGAATTTGATATAATGTTATAGTTGTGGTAATATTTATAAATTTTGCAAAGTATACAAGTTGTCATATTATATTCGATTGGTCGGGGAATATTCGTTTTAAACAGGAAATATTCGTACGACGACACAATCATTGGTGGACCCCACAACGAAATTATTATTAGATTAAGAAAACGACAAAAATATTTTATTGAAAATAACTATTGGAAGTTTTACTGGTTGATATCTTGTTGAACTACTCGGTAGTAAAAAAATATAAGTCTGCTTGTTGTTAAGAAGACACCAGGTATTGATTATTGATATTTATGTGAGAAGTCACTTAATTTTGTTCAATTATTGCTACTGATAGTTCTTTGACAAGTATCTCACATTATTTGATTCAATTATTGTTGATTTAGAGGTTTTGTTTTATTCACATAATAAAATAAAACATCTTTTATATAAAACAAAATACTTTATTAAAGTTATTCTATAAATAGAATATATTATATTTTATTATGCATAGTTTTTGCATAGTCTACCAAGATAGTGTTTGTATAGTAAAAATCTTTTTATATAAATAGAATATATTATATTTTATTTAAAAAAATTCTTTAAATATGGACCGGTCGATTAAAGTAAATTAATCTCGCCTGCTTAAATGGATTAGTTCTTACGCATTCTATTTTTCTATAAATAAAGCTCATTCCTTCATTATTTTCTTTAATTCAATTTGAACTCTGTAGAGAGAAAACTATAGAGAGATAGAAAGAAAATTTTCTCGCTACTTCACTACTCTTATATCAAGTATTATTTTACTAGTAAGAGATATTATTCTTTTGTATTCAAGAAGAGAACTTCGTTATTCCATTTCTTTATTGTTCATTTGGAATAACTCAGATACGCTGGATACCATATACTTGGTGAAATTCTTCATTATTCCATTCTTTATTATTATGTTGGAATAACTTTTGTTTATCCAAGCATCGCATACACGGTGAAATTCTTCTATTATTTCGTTCTTTATTATTCTCGCCGAATATCCCGCTTGGTGCGTATTATGCCCTCGACCGGTTCCATTAATTATTTTGTTGGAATAACTTTGTCTGCATGCGATTCATCGCATGTACGGTGATTTCATTGTTATTCCATTCTTTATTATTCTGCTTGGAATATCCCGTCATACAAGCGTTTTACACCTGGACTGATTCCGCTATTTATTATTCTGTTGAATATCTTGTCGGTCGTATTACGCCTCGACCGGTTTCGTTATTTAGTATTTTGTTGAAATAACTCTGCTTATGCCAAGTACTGCATGCGTGGTGATTTCTCTTGTTATTCCATTATTTATTATTACATTTGGAACATTATGTTTGGCAAAATTTTGCCTCGACCGGTTCCGTTATTATTATTCTCGTTGGAATAACTCCGCCTACGCAAATCTTGCATGCACGGTGATTTCTTTTGTTATTCCATTCTTTATTATACTCAATTGGTTAAAGTTTTGACTTCTATACTCCATGAAATTAGTGAAATATTCTTGATATTTGCGCTTCATCCAATATCTTTTTTCATGGAAATATTCTTCCGAGCATTCTTGAATTTTACTCCACAAAGAAAGTATCATGTTGACAATTTGGGCGTTATTAGTTCTGGATAAATTAATTATTGAACTTGTTTTTATTGAATTCTATATCATTGTCGAAGATCCTCATATTTATATTATGTTGAAAGTCATATGTGGCTCTGTAGTGCATAGATGGACTTGGTATGACTATGACCAGAGATTATTCTATTATAATCATAACCGTAATGTTACAAAATGATGTGAAAAAAGTTCTCATTGGCCTCAGGTGCATTGATGGACGCTTTTGGTATGATTATGGCTATGGATTCTCTTTCGATCAGTAGTGCAAAGATGAATTATTTTATGGCATGATCGTGACCGCTTGATGAAAACACGATTATCTTTGGTCCGTAGTGTATTGGATAATTCGTGGTCGTGATACTTAAAGAATATCCTCGATCCAGAAGTGTAGGGATGATTTAATGATGTGAATTATTTATCGAGTTGAGTCTCAAATGATAAAAGTGATGAAAAACTTTTAAATCATATAAGATAGTAGATTTTATTCTCTACTGACTCTTCTAATGGATTGCTTGTTCACCGCAGCTTAAACTTGATGTTTGTTATATTGTATCGCTTTAACACCGTGAAGGCTAACGATAAATTATTCCGCATTATCTTAGTCATAATATTTCTTCTTCATAGGCTAGTTGAGTTCACCCTTTCTTTTTTCGCTCTCTTCTTGAAATGAGTAACGTAAATTTTACTCAATAGTCGAGAGCAGTGATGGTCCTAGATGGTGCATTAAGTAGTCCTCATTATTTTGTGAAATAGTGTGATAATAATTATAATGAAGACTCCTTTTGAGTTTGTATACTTTCTAAGTAGACAATATTTGTATTCAAACTTCATGATATATGTTTTGTCGTATTGTATACGATATATTTGTATTATTAAGTTGTATTTGAATTACATCTACGATATCGGATTTACTTTAAGATGGGTGATGTATACCTAATTTTAGGGGCGTCACAATATGATTATGTGTATGTTTGGTTTGGAACTTCTGGAGTTTTCGTGACTATTAAGGTTTATTAGTTTAAATGAATTTATTTCAAATGTAATTTTTTCAATTTATAAATATAATTTTTAAGTCACAGATTTATTGTATTATTTTTAATATAGTAAGTTTGGAACTTAAAAGTCGCACAAGCTTACTTTTCAATTGTACCAAACATATACAAGGGAACAAGTCCTATATAAAATTAGACCCCAACGAAATCCCACAAATTAACTATAAACACTCCCTACTTCCAAATAAATTTTATCATTACATTTTATGGTCAAATTAGTTCTTTTTGAAAAATGAAGTATTAAATATAATTATTTAGAATTTTAAATTACAAACCTAGAGATTAGCAGTAAAAATTATTATTTTGTTTCGTATAATTTATTTTTTAAATTTTAATTTTAACTCACACAATTTACTACTCGTCAGATGGAATCCATTTGGTAGTTGTAGTGCTCCGTGCAGCACTGAATCATCTCTCTATTTTTCATCGTTTGCACATCGATGTTATCGAATCGAAAAAAATACTACCTGTTTTATTTCCATCTTCTTAACCATTTTCTCACTCTCACGTTCCGCCCTCTGTATCTCCGCTTTGATCTCTTCGAAATCCCAATACGAGATGGTGGCTCTTTCGAATTCATTGCTTTTAACCAAAAATTCTCCTACCCATTTATCATCTGGTAACTTTTCATCACTTTTTATTTTGTTACTCGATCTATCTGTCTGTAATCCTTCATTTTCTCATACTTCATTGTTACAAATTGTTCTGCTCTTTGCTGTAATTTAATTATTATCAGTAGATCTTTCTAGCTTTATCTTCTCTGTGTATTATAGCTTCTGGGGTTCATTGTCAAACTTCATTCCCACTTAACTCCAAGTTTTTCTTTAATGAACTAAACCTTGCTGTTCAAATCTTATCGACTTCCCTTATTTAGGGTTGTATAATTCCCCCTAGTTTGGGTACTTGAGAAATTGCTATATAACTATAATTTTTTTCCCTGACTCTTGCCCGAGAACCGAATGAGCTTCAAAGATGAGCTCATTCGGGTTTGACATATGTGTATTTTCAGTGTTTGCTGCTTCTGTAGTTTGGTATTTGAATTGTAGGGGTGGTGTTTTTTGTCTATATTATTTAAGAACCATTCGTATCATCCCGAGAGTTTACCAGTTGCCAAGTTTAAATGGTATTGGATGTGTGGAAAGGACTAGTAGCTCATTCTGGGTGTCTCTTGTGAGGGACAGGAGGAACGGGACTCTTTTGTGAATAGAAAGGTGATTGCTACTTAGAAGAGTAGGGAGGAGGATTTGAAGAAGTTGGAGAGGTCTATATAAGCGATGGGAGAAGGGGGGCAAGGAGGGGGAAGGAAAGGGGAACTGATGTTGCATTAGTTTCCAAATGAGAGTTTTTGGGAGAGTTTACCTTTTGTTTTGAGCTTTCTTGTGAGAGACGGGGTTCTGGTGTTACAGGGACCTCCAGCTTTGGTGTTTTGCAGGCTGTATTTTTTTCTGGGTATGCATGCTTTTGTATATTCTTGGTGTACTGGGTTGGTGCCCCCTTTTGTCTCTGTTGTGTTTTATATAATGTTTTACATATCAAATATAAAATGGAAATGACTAATAGTTATCAAATATTGGATTGGGTTGAACTATTAAGGTCGTGTCTCTTTGGTGACAGTTTTCCGTGTTTAACTGTTTGCTATAACATTTTGAAAAGGTTTTATATTTGCGTGAATCTTGATTAGTTTTGTTGACAGCAAAATTTAGTATTTTTGTTTAATTGTGACTAGTCACCCGAATATCTGTTAATTTAGGTAAAGCTTTTGAAAGATTCACTTATATTTTGGTAGGGTTGGGTAGGATATTAAGGGTATACATGATAAATATGCGCTGACCATGGACAGTAATTGGTTGGCAACATGCTGTGTTTCTGCCCAACATTATTTTAGATTCTTTATAATAAGGGAAACTACCACATGCTTTATTGAAAGAGAGAGAGTGAGAAAGAGAAAAAATAATTATGGAATAACAGTTATACCCTGTGGAAAATTTGGTACCTCAATAATATTAACTATTAGAAATTTTAATTTATTGAATATTACTAATGAGATCTTTACTTTAGACTGCTTTTGTGATATTCAATTGTGATTTTTTAACCATCTTAATCTTTCGTTTTGTTTTTGTTAAAGCCTCTCATTTGAAGTCAGCTGACCATTGTACTGGAAGTGGACTTACCAACTTGTCATTCAAGAATAGTCGGCTTTTCACTAAAAGGGCACTCACTGTTCAAGCAAGCTATAGGTATTAATCTTGTGGTCTTATTAGTCTGTTTTATTGAGGCTATGTTATGCAAACTTTAAGTTCAAGTAGTTGCATTATTCGTGTAGTTATTCAGTATCAGATTTTTTTATTTGGTATAATGTATGACAAAAAGTTCTAAGACACAATTTCTCTATGTAATTACAGTGATGGTGGAAGACCAAGCAGTGGAAGCATCTTCATTAGTGGTTTTGTGTTGGGAGGAATAGTTGTCGGCACACTTGGAGCTGTATATGCACCTCAGGTGTTTGATTAACCTACCATAATTAGCTTTTCATCTGGATGAGTAATTGTTGCAAGGGGTGCTACGTATACCTCTGCTGTCAATTGGTGCATAATTCTTGTTAATTTATATGATCATGTGGATCTGAGTACAAGTTACTAAGTGTATTTTTTAAAGCAAAACGGGCTTGGTTTTGGAGTAACTGGTGCTGGTTGTTATTTAATAGCTACAAGAAAAAATCACTTTATACTGACTTTTATCTTTTACAGATTAGCAAGGCATTAGCCGGAGCCGACAAAAAAGATTTAATGAGGAAGCTGCCCAAATTCATATATGATGAGGAGAAAGCTTTGGAGGTAGACAAATTTCTACATTCTATCTTTGAGCCATTTTAAGATAGATTACCCTCTCCCCCCAAAAAAAAAAAAAAAAAATAAAATAAATAAATAAAGGAGTGGCCTTTATGTTTTGATGGTGATTATATTTTACGTAAAATTTTTCCATGTTAAATTACTTGGAATTTTACTACATGAGATATTATCACATTACTTTTAAATATGGTCTTTCTACACATTCAAGCCATCTTTTCCCTGCGGAGAAATTTTTTGTCACTATGCCTGAAACAAATGGATAGTAGAACAGAAAGTGATAATTGTTTTGATTAGTAGAATGGGTTATTTTGCAACCACATAGACATAGTCGTAGGATATGCATGTGTTTGTAAATATTAGTCAAAACAAAAATGCAAAGAGAGAAAAAGTTGGGCAGTTAATAAGAAATCACGAGTTCACTCAAAGAGCCTTTCTGCCAACTATACAGAATGAGTACATAAATCATTTTCTGCATATCCACTATGTATAATTAGTGAACTCCTGAAGCACTACTTTAAGTTTTCTTACACATGTTAAAGTAGATCTAGGCAAGGCAACGCCTCTTTTATTTTCTTATTGTAGAATAATTGAAGATTATAAGAAACTTTTTCCATCAAAATTTCAGTGTCAACTGAGTTTAAGTTCTGCTTAAGCCTTTTTTTTTTGTCTTTCTTTTTAGTTCTTGAACTTTTAGATTCTTTCAGTGTCTATTCTTTGTTTATTTAATTTTTTTCTGTAATATGCTCTTCTATAGTTTTCTTGTACAACAAATTCACTAGATATCCTATTTACAGAGAACTCGCAAGATACTGTCAGAGAAGATTGAACAGCTCAACTCTGCCATCGATGATGTATCTGCTCAGCTGCGAACAGAAGATTCCCCTAATGGAGTGGCTGTTGACGCCGATGAAATTGAAGCTGCTATATGAGTTCTACACTTTACATTTAGGTGTCATTGAGTCTTCAATCTTTGCTGCCAGTAAATGTTGGACTTGCAAATAATAGTCAAATATCTCCTATCTGTTTTCTTTTCATGTTAACTATGGACATTGTTGTGTTCTTTAATATGTATTTTTGCTCAAATCAATAGAAGGTGCTCAATATTCGTGCTGATTTAATTAGGTTACTATATTGTGTTGGTGTTCTATTGGTTGTATTTGCTTGTAACTTTAAAAGCCATCTGGCCTAAGTTGCTATAGTTGAAACTCTGTTTTGAAATACTTTTCCCTTCCGCGCTGTGAATTGGAATGTGATGATTTATATGTAATTTACATAGAGCTGCGAGGGAAGGGACTCAATGCTTGGTTTTGAACTATAAGATGTAATGACTGCCTTGCCGGGGTTGTTTAACTGTTGTTTTAGCGGATTAAGGACCGTGATTTATCTCTGTTTTACTGATTTAGTTCTTACGGTGGCAGATTTTAAAATCAAGAACTTAATTAACTGCTCTTTTTCCTGGTGATGAGCCAGTTTTGTACCCGGTCCGAATTCTTACTTTGTAGGTTAGTTTTTTAAAGAAGCATATATCTGTTACCTTCTGAGCACAACAATTTGGTGATCATATATAAGGGACTATAATCAAATTCCTACACAAATTGGTACCATAGAAATACAAATTGGTACTATAATCAAATTAGTTCATGCCTTGACAAAAAGTTGGAACATCATTGCCAATGATATTTCCTCTTTCTGCCATCCCTACTGGTGAAACAATTTCATTCATTTTCCTTCAAAGACTTGTCTCCTTGTGTCCTCAACCATGATTGATCTGCTATAAGCCAAAGGAATGAAATTGACTGTGGGGTCCTCCATCCTTTGCATGAGTACCACTATTTGCTTCATATCATGCAGCTGTGGTAAACTACATACCAGCCACCCACATATAAAGATTATGCAAAAGAGTGAACAATCAATCTGAGGTACAAAACCTGAAGGTGCAAGCCAAGTTGCGATCTTATCTAATGCCTGTACATATATTCTCACCACACATTGGTTTACTGAAATTGCAACCTTAATATTTGGCAAAGAGAAATAATTGTAGAATAAGAATTCAAACAGTATATATGTGAAGAAGTGTGTGTCCCCGCATTTTTTAGTTGCAGCCATGGCCTCTAATGCAGCTCTGGCTTCTTCAAGAATCCCAACTAATACAAGGCTTCCCTCTAAAAATATCCACTCTTTCCCTACTCAATGCTTCACCAAGGTACTCTCTCAGTGCACGCGTGCATTTTTAGAGAATGCTTGCAGTATATATATATATATATATATATATATATATATATATATATATATATATATATTTCCTTTTGGTTTCCAATATTCTTAGCTTGTTATCTTTTCTGTGTGTAGAGACTTGAAGTAGCTGAGTTCTCTGGCCTTCGATCCAGTGTTTCCCTGACATATGCCAAGAATGCTAGGGAAGGATCCTTCTTTGATGTGGTGGCTGCCCAACTTACCCCTAAGGTTAGCCTTTCACAGTAAACATTTTAGATGACTTATTATTTGATATTCTTCACAAATCCTTTTTCTTATAATAATCTTAGCACAAATGAACTTGTTGCAAGAGTTTATTGTAGGATTTACTGCTTTCTTTAAAGTGAATATTTGGAAAGTAATTGAGATGGTCAGTCTTCTTGATATTGGAAAACATATAGGTGATCAAGACTATATGAAATCTAAAACAATCAAATGAAAATATAGCTGAAAAGTTTTTGTAAACTATTTGTTTAATTGTACTGTGGAGCATATATGCAAGATAATGAAAACCATTACGGGAACTACATGAGATGCCTTTCCAGAAAGCAGAAGTTCTTAGCTAGATTATACTTTCCCTTCTATGAATATGGCTAATAAGTTGTCCTATGTCTTAAATTAGACTGCAGGATCATCCCCTGTTAAAGGAGAAACAGTTGCCAAACTGAAAGTAGCAATCAATGGTTTTGGGCGCATTGGCAGGAACTTTCTCCGCTGCTGGCATGGGCGCAAGGACTCACCACTTGAAGTTATTGTTGTCAATGACAGCGGTGGTGTCAAGAATGTGAGTGGATCGCTTACTTTTATTGTTCTCATGATTCGCTCAACTTAACTCATTTGTTAATCAAATCTTTTGCCAATTTGTTAACTAGTAGTAAATTTGCATTAGTACAGGCATCTCACTTGCTGAAGTATGACTCGATGCTGGGAACTTTCAAGGCAGATGTTAAAGTAGTGGACAATGAAACCATTAGTGTTGATGGAAAGCCCATCAAGGTTGTATCTAACAGAGATCCTCTCAACTTCCTTGGGCTGAGCTAGGAATTGACATCGTTATCGAGGTATAAATTTGATCCATTACAATCTGATTCTGGACTTCTTTAATATTCGGTATGCTTTATTCATATAAAAACTGGAAACTGTACATCAAATACCACTTCATCCAAGTCTTATTCGGAATATATCTAATAGTTTACTTTAACAATCTAGAGCATATATTTCCAGGTACACCTGTCAGATTGTTAACTTTACATAGTGCTGTACAAAGTACTTTTAGTTAGGTTTAATCAAATGAATTATGTGAACTACAGGGAACAGGTGTGTTTGTGGATGGCCCTGGAGCTGGGAAGCACATCCAAGCAGGTGCCAAGAAAGTTATTATCACTGCACCAGCAAAAGGAGCTGACATTCCAACTTACGTTGTTGGAGTAAATGAGAAGGATTATGACCATGATGTTGCTGACATCGTAAGGTCAGAATTATCAACCAAAAAAAATGAAAAAAAGAAAAAGGAGATATTATGACTTAGCTTATAGACATTTATCTTTCTTATGACTAAATCTAAGTATTGTTTGTGATTCTGTGATTGCAGCAATGCTTCTTGCACTACAAACTGTTTGGCTCCTTTTGTGAAGGTCATGGATGAAGAATTTGGTAAGCATCCTTTTTAACTCGTAAAAATATGAAAGTATTTAGAGATTTGACTCGAGAAGTAACGGATATTTTAGTTGACTGATGTTAATTTGTTTCTTAGCACATTGAGTACCATACAAGCATTATCATTCCGACTTTTTTGGAATGCTGTAAATTGAAATATTCCCCAATAATTTAATATGCAGGTATCGTCAAGGGAACAATGACTACCACTCATTCGTACACTGGTGACCAGGTATCACACACTTGAATTTACATTTTGCTTGTAACATCTATTCTTTGACTTGGCGAAAACATTCTGACAATCAAACATGTTCCTTTGATCATAGGGTAGGGTCTGTCAACAGATTATATTCAGTTTTAGCAGATATTATCTTTAGAGTATTATTCTGGATTAAATATGAAGAAATGATTGATTATGTTGTTTTTTGTTGTGTTGTATGCAGAGGCTTTTGGATGCTTCACACCGGGACTTGAGAAGAGCCAGAGCTGCAGCATTGAACATAGTCCCAACAAGTACTGGTGCAGCCAAGGCTGTGTCTCTAGTGTTACCCCAACTGAAGGGCAAGCTCAATGGTATTGCTCTTCGAGTGCCTACACCTAACGTATCCGTCGTTGACCTTGTTGTGAATGTCGAGAAGAAAGGGCTTTCAGCTGAAGATGTCAATGCTGCCTTTAGAAAGGCAGCTGATGGACCATTGAAGGGCATTTTAGCCGTGTGTGACTCACCTCTCGTGTCAGTAGACTTCCGGTGCTCTGATGTTTCTTCCACCATCGATTCATCGTTGTCAATGGTCATGGGAGATGATATGGTCAAGGTTGTGGCCTGGTACGACAATGAATGGGGATACAGGTATGTAAAAGATAAAAACTTTGCTTTTACACGGAATATCGCAGACGATATGCACTCATCTGGAGCTACATCTTGACACAAAAGATTAACCTATTACGTCTTGGTTCATTTGAGCACTTGTGTTCAGATGTGGACTTTATTATATACTAAAACAACTTCATGATTGAATTTTTTTCTGTGATTATAATATAAGCCAATAAATGTTTAAGATTGGGTTTTATTTACTACTGTAATGGTGTCTTATTAGAGTGTGCTTATGCTTTGCAGCCAAAGGGTGGTGGATTTGGCACATTTGGTAGCAAGCAAATGGCCAGGTGTGGCAACAGGAGGAAGTGGAGACCCATTGGAGGATTTCTGCAAGACAAATCCTGCTGAAGAGGAATGCAAAATTTATGAAGCTTAATTAGTCTGGAAATTATTAATTTTTTTTCTTGGCTTGTGAAAATTTTAAAAATAATAATAATAAAATGAGGGCTAAGAAATATTTTGCATTAATAATAATAATTGGGAGATAATAATAAATGAGGGTTGTGGATAAGAATATATTTGTGCATTATCAACTTATCATTCATCTTCATGCTTATAATAAATTTTTAAATTTATTTAGAATTCTGTTACATAATGTTCTACTAATTATAAAATTGTTGAGTATGTTTCGGAATATCAATATTAAAGTTCTGAAATAGATCCTTTCTGAAAGTTTTAGAACTTGAAAATACGGTTTACTATATTTAAAAATAAACACTTAACGAATTAAATTCGAAAATCATTAAATAAAACTTAGAACTAAAAATACAAAAGGAATTAAAATAAACTTAAATATTAAAAAATTATTAAAATTAAAAGAAACTTAAAATAATAATAATTAAATAATCATCATCATGTTTAGCAACAGAAATCCCAAATCTAATTGAATATTCGAAATTTGTGCAATTTCATACAGAAATACTTTGTAAGCAATACAAATCTATCAATTCTTTTTCGTTCCCTCTCAAAACACTAAACTATTATTTATTATTATAAGTTTAAATTTTCTCTATTATTAATCAAACATTACTTAAAAGTTTCGGATGTTTTTGCTATTTATTATTATAAGTTTAATTTATTAATATATGAAAAATTTTGTTATTTTGATAAATAATAATATTATAAACATTTAATTTTTTTACTAAGTAATACTGAATTAATTAGTTCGATAATACTTTGATGATTGTTAATTATATTTGACAATAATTATATAGGTCAATCATTCTACTAAAATCAGTACAAGAATATTTCAATAAAAGATTAATATTAAAAAAATATATCTAGTAATTTTGAATTTATCCCAAATACTCACAATAATAATTAATAGTAATCACATATCTTCTATCAAATAAAAATAACACTATATTATATTTTTTATTATCAATAATCATATTTTCAATAATATATATTTAGATGTTATTATCATAACGTTCTCAAAAAAGAAAAGAAAAGGAATATCTTATTGTTAGTATGATTATTTTGACATTTGATTGCATGTCAATATACGTTGTCAATTAATCATGTCAAAAAAATACAGATTATTGATTTCACCCTCCATCGCCAAAAACATATTTCTCCTAAAAAAAAGAAAAATAATTTATTTGATAATTTGAAATTAAATTGCAGCATTTTAAAATTCAGAAAAATGTGAATAATTGAATTTTATAAAATTTATTTTGAATTTACATCAATTTAAAATTTAAATTTTGTGAATCGACCATTTTAATGTCAAAATGAAACTTTTTTTTTGTGAATCCAGGTAATATTTTTTTTGTTGACCTTTTCTTTTTAAAAAGTTAAGGTTTATGTCACATGTCCCCCAATAATTTTGCTTATTAATAAATATTGAGTCTTGTTGCAATAAATTTTAATTACGAAACATATCATATAAAATATATGAGATTAATAAAATTATAAGAAAATTTTATTTATTATACATTTTTATTATTAATAATTATTTACGTAACTGACAATAAAAAAATTAACTTAAATATTCATAATATATATCATTTTTTATAAATATTTTGAATAATTTTTATTTAAAATTTATTTATTTATTTTAATTAATTACATAAAATACAAATTTTATAATTTTTATTTAATAAAATTTACCTATTTATTTTAATTGCAGACAATATGTATGTGCGTTTGAGATAACATAAATAAATGACTAAAAGACAAAATGCACCCAAAGTTTACTTCTTATTTATCTGTATCTTCCTAAACTTAAAAAGGTGTACAAGACACCTCAACTAAATATCATATATAAAACGATACTTTTTACCAATTAAATGTCAAAAAGTGACCTGCCAGCTATGACCGGCTGAGGCTTGAATGTTTAACAATTATATTTTTTTTGTCTTTTAGTCCTCAAACAATCATAAAAACCGTATTTTTTTTAAAAAAAATTGTTTTTGTTTTTAAAAATCGTATTTTTTTTAAAAAAATTGTTTTTAAATTCTGTTTTTAGAATTTTAAAATTTCAAAAACAGTTTTTACAAAAATAAATTTTTACAAAATATTCTGTTCCAAACAGAATTTTAAAACAAATTTTTACAAAACAAAAATCTATTTTAAAAACAGAATTTCAAAAACAGTTTACACAAAAATAGAATTTTTTAACAAAAACAGAATTTTTCAAAAACAAAATTTTATTTTACAAGTTAAATTTTTTTTTGTAACAGTTTTAAAAATTTATTTTAAAATTTGTAACAGTTTAAAAATTTTATTTTACAATTTATTACAAATTTTTCAAAAACAGAATTCTAAAAACAGAATTTTTAAAAACAGATTTTTTAACAAAAACAATTTTTTAACAAAACCGTATTTTTTTAAAAAAAAAAATTTGTTTTTCAAAACCGTGTTTTTTAAAAAAATTTGTTTTTGTTTTTAAAATAGAATTCTGTTTTTGAAAAAATTGTAACAAATTTTAAAATAAATTTTTAAAACTGTTACAAAATTTTATTTTACAAGTTAAAATTTTTTTGTACCAGTTTTAAAAATTTATTTCAGTTTAAAATTTTTAATTTTTTAAAATTTTGTAACAGTTTCAAAATTTTATTTTAAAATTTATTACAAATTTTTCAAAAACAGAATTCTAAAAACAGAATTTTTAAAACAGAATTTTTAAACTTTTTAAAACAGAATTTTTAACAAAATCGTATTTTTAATTTTTTTTATCAAAACCGTATTTTTAAATTTTTAACAAAACCGTATTTTAAAAAAAATTGTTTTTGTTTTTAAAAACCGTTTTTTTAAAAAAATTGTTTTTGTTTTTAAAATAGAATTCTGTTTTTGAAAAAATTGTAACAAATTTTAAAATAAATTTTAAAACTGTTACAAAATTTTTAAACTGTTACAAATTTGTAACAAATTTTAAAACTGTTACAAAAAAAAGTTTAACTGTTACAAAATTTTTAAAACAAAAATACGGTTTTAAAAATAAAAACAAATTTTTAACAAAAACAAATTTTTAATAAAAGAATTTTATTTTGTTTTAAAAAAAATTGTTTTTGTTTTTAAAAACCGTATTTTTAAAAAAAAAATTGTTTTTGTTTTTAAAAACCGTATTTTTTTTAAAACTGTTTTTGAAATTTTAAAATTCTAAAAACATAATTTACCCAAAATTCTTTTTTTTTTTAATTGTATGGTAACTATTTTAAAATTCTTATATTTAAAATATAAATTACCAATCTTACCCCCTCTATAATAAATATTCAAGCCTTAGTTAGTCATAGTCGGTCATTTTTGACCGGTTAATTGGTAAAAGTGTGTGTGTTATAACGCAATTTTAAGTTTAGGATGTACTTAGACACCTTTTTAAGTTTGGAGTGCACAGGTAAATAAGAAGTAAAGTTTGGGGTATATTTTGTCTAAATAAATGTAGAAACGAAAGGATAATCAAAACAGTTAGATTCGTCGTTACGTGGATTATCCGACGTGGGTATTATTCATTGGTTCGGTCATGTAGTGGGGTCCACTTGGCTTTCAGTAACTGCGTTTAGGCCTAAATAATCATCTGGTTATATTTGTCGGGTCGAATATTTTGAAGAACCATAGTCCCTAGCTAAAATTCCCAATTCCGATTGGTAAATTTATTTCTGCACATGAATTGATGTTAGCTACTAGCTTAGTACTTATATTTGAGATATGAGAAGGCTATTATTTATATCTCTTCTGTGCATAATCTCCTTAATTTCTGCTGTATATGGCGATATCGCGAGCTCAGGAAGCTCGAAAATCTACGTTTCCGATCAAAATCCTGATGTTGTAAATGCCGTTCAACACCCGCCGACCAAATCTTTGTTGCCAGCAACAAAGTGAGTCTTATTATTCTTTTAGTTTTGCTCCTTTTATTTTTCTGAAATGAACAGCTAGTGTTTTTGAATATGTGGCTGTCCCCAATTGAAAGTAATTGTTATTCTTATAGGGGTTGCAACTGGTTTACTTGTAAATGTCTGCTAACTGTTTAATTCAATAAATTTAATGTTAATGCATGCTTAATTTGATACTAAAGGCTTAAAAATGTTGTCTTGTTATGATATTTCGAATCTCGTAAAACAGATTAAGGTAAAACAGATTAAGGGAATTATTGGTTGCTTTCAATATGAAGTTAGCTATGGTTCGACTAATTTATTACTTAGCAAACCCAATTCTGCTTTTTAACCAAGTTGTATCTTGTATGAAAATGTTAGATAAACTTTGAGGTGGATAATTTTTCTACCTGAGATGAATAGTTTCTTTTAGAACTTTGTCTAATGGCTCGGATTTTTAGTTATTAAAAGAAAATCCTTTCAGATCCATTGAAGTTCTTTTATTTCTGATGAGTTTTGCCTTTATGTTTAAATATAAAGAATGAAAGCTCGTCTTCTACCAATTAAACTCTTCCTGGGTTCTTATCTGTGTATCAAAAAGATTATGCTGGGGCACTGCATGGTAGTGGGGTTCAGTGTTTTGCCAACTGACCTTAAGTAGGGCAGGAATTCCACCTAGGTAATGCAGGAGCTATCCACTAAACTTTAATCATTCTGGCACATCGGTATAGGACTGAGGTGTTTAATAACTCCCCCCCCCAAAAAAAAAAACTGTTCCTAATACAAAATGAAACCAGGTGAGGTTCATGAGGAAAATATATATAAAGTGGATTCAATCAGTCAAGTAAATTTTGGAATGCAAGCACAGAAGTTTTTTTTTTTGGAGCTAGTCATCTCAAGAAATATAATTATCAGTGAAAGATGATAATATTCTCCTCATCTCCATATTAATTGTCGTTAAATTATCTGTTATTTTTTGTTTTTTGATTCAGTAAACATGATAAAGCATTGGTGGTTGCCCCAGATGGTACAATATCTCTCATGGAGATTACTTCAAAAAAAGTTATTTGGTCGTTCAAATCAGGCACACCCATTTATTCTTCATATCAGGCTCTTCCTCGTGAAGGTGATAAGCACGGAGCCTCAAGCCTGAGTGGTAGCTTCTTTATTGATCTTGGACAAGATGATTGGGAACTCTACATGCATGTTAATGACTCTATAATAGTGGTATATAATAATGCAAAATTTTAAATGTGCACATGCACAAGCTCAGCTTATATGAACTAGTAGACTTGTTATGTTATAAATACTGCAACTATTTTTTGTTCTCCAGAAACTTGGATTCAGTGCTGAAGAATTTATCAGACGTGCACCATATGTTTCACCTGATGCAATCTTGTTAGGGATGAAGAACACCACTGTATTCCTTGTTGATGCCAAATCTGGATCAGTCATTCGTACATTCGGATCAGCTGGCTCTCCAAATATTGGGGATCCAGTAGCTGCAGAGAAACCTGTTGTGGCAAGGAAATATGAAGAACGGCAAGAACCTACTGTTGTGGACATGGATGCAGTTGAGCAGCTGCTTTACATTACTAGAACAGATTATACACTGAAGTATTCTTCTCAAAAGACTGGCCAAGTATTGTGGCACCTAACATTTGCTGATATTGAAGCTTCTTTCCAATGTCAAAGGATTGAGAAACTTTTGGTGGAGTTTTTTTCTGAAGGGATGATTTTTGTCAGACAAGGCCCGTGTCTACCGAATCCATGATCCTAGCTCTTTAGAATCTATTTTGGTCTCTACTAAGCTAGTGAAGTTTCCTTCTAGAGGTAGACCCCTTTCTCTACCTGTTCCTGATATTAAGCGTCAGAAGTTTGAAGGTGAAACAGTGCCTGCTTTGCTCCATTCTCAGACTGAAGACCCTCCCATCTTTGCTCTACTTGAACCAATGAGATTACCAGGTGCTCGCCACTATGTTGAAGGCAAAATAGTGCCTGCTTTGCCCTATTCTGAGATTGAAGACCTTCCCATATTTGCTCTACCTGGAGGAGAGCATGTTGAAAATACTGTAAGCAGATCTCCTAAATACCAACCAAGGTCTCATGTGAGGTTCCTTATTCCACTTTTTGTCCTGTTTTCCACTGTATCTGTCTTTTTCTGCTTTGGTCATCTTGGGAAGTGGGGTAAGTCAAACCTTCAGGCTCAGGACCTCAAGGTGCAAGCTGTGATGTATAAAAAGAAGAAACCTCGGAAATCAAGCATCAATAAGAACAACATCAGTATTGAGAAGAAGCCAAAAATTGTTCTAAATGAGAATTCAGTCAGACGCAGCAGTGGACCTCTGGACAGTGAGAATATAGAAAGGAAATTTGAGCTAGCCTTTAATTTTATTGATGATGTCATAGATGGACGTAAGGTTGGTAAATTGTTCGTGTCAAATAAAGAAATAGCTAAAGGAAGCAATGGAACCGTTGTACTTGAAGGAATTCATGATGGTCGCCCAGTAGCTGTTAAACGCCTCATACAAACCCATCATGATGTGGCTTTGAAAGAAATTCAGAATCTGATTGCGTCTGATCAGCATCCAAACATTGTTCGCTGGTATGGAGTAGAATTTGATCAAGATTTTGTTTACCTTTCTCTGGAACGTTGTACCTGCAGCTTACATGAGTTGATATCATCGTACTCAACTTCTTCTCAAAATCAATTAAGTTGCAAGGTTCAACATTACAGCCCTGGGGGTGATAGCACTGTTCAATTACAATGGATAATGGATGATAGCAGCGGTGTTGAATTGTGGAGGGCCGATGGGTATCCTTCGCTGCAGTTGTTAAAACTCATGAGGTTAGTTCAGACTTAAGAGTACTACAATTTGCTTCTTTTTTTTTATCATGTAAACCATGCACATTTAATTTTCAATGCCACTGTAATGCTATTATTTGTGTAATATAGGAGTTAAATTCTCTCCAAAAGCTTTATCTAGTGTTCTTGCTGAAAAGGGGAAGAAAAAAGAATTTTGGTTGATGTTGCTTGATGAGTGAACTCGTCTTCGTCCTAGGAAGCAACATCATCTAGCAACAATAGCTAAAGCTTTTGGAGGGAATATCAGAGTTAAATTCTCTCCGAAAGCTTTATCTGAATGATTGTGGATTATCTGAATTTATTTGTGGTTTCGATCTGAATATTCAGAATTTAAGAGTACTACAATTTGCATATGTTTTTTTCATGTAAACCATGCATATTTGATTTTCAATGTTACTGTAGCTCTATCATCTGTAGTATAGGTAAATTCTTCAAAAGCTTTATCTCCATGATTTAGGATGATCTGAATATATTTGTGGTTTTGAATATCAATTTTAACTGTTTCGAATATCCCTCATAGATCTATTACCTCAGTTTCACCGATACTGCCATTTTTTATTTTAATTGTAAGTGCAATATAAAGGAATAACTCGTGAAAATGCTCAAGGAATAACATATAAAAGCAACATAAGAAAAAGAAAATGGTCAAAATTGATCTGAATATTTATTTGTGCACTGCAGGGATATTGTTCATGGACTTGCACATTTGCATGAACTAGGAATTATTCACCGGGACCTAAAGCCTCAAAATGTGCTGATACGCAAGGAAAGATCCTTGTGCGCCAAGGTTTCAGATATGGGTATAAGCAGACGCCTTGCTGGTGGCATGACTTCTTTAACTAAGCAGACAACTGGTTAGTCTCCTTTCTTAAAGTTTGTAATGCTTTTGGTGCCTCTAGAAGTGTGCAAATGCCTGTTGGGTCCTCTTGTTTCTACATCTGGAAGATCCCTATGGAGTTGTATATAATTAAGAGTCCTTTTATTGCTAAAAATGGCTAGGAATTAAGGTAACTCCTTTAGTCTGTGCAAAGATTTTATATTTATTGCCTTGTGTTTTTTTATTTTGTTGTTTAATGTAGGTTATGGGAGTTCTGGGTGGCAGGCACCTGAGCAACTTCTTAATGAACGCCAGACACGCGGTGTGGATTTATTTAGTTTAGGCTGTGTTCTCTTTTTCTGTATGACTGGGGGAAAGCACCCATTTGGGGACAATCTTGAGCGTGATGTAAACATAGTAAATAACAGGAAAGACCTCTTCTTGATAGAGACTATTCCCGAAGCTATAGATCTTATATCTGGTCTCCTAGATCCCAACCCGAAATTGAGGTATCACATAAGATTCTCTCAAGTCTTATTTCTTGTCCTGCAGGAATATATTACATGCACATATATAGTGTTCTTAAGCTTTTGTGGTGTCTTTACCAGTTCATACAAGCGGCAGTTATTCTGATTAGCTGTCATTACTTAAAATTACAATTACATAGTATACCTACTTCCCATATGATTGATGATGTTTACGTAATCTTTGTTGTCTAGGCCAAAGGCTGTGGACATATTGCATCATCCTTTGTTTTGGAATTCTGAGATGCGGCTCTCATTTCTCCGAGATGCTAGTGATCGGGTTGAACTGGAGGACAGGGAGAATGAATCTGAGCTCCTGAAGGCATTGGAAAGTATTGGAACGGTGGCTTTGAATGGCAAATGGGATGAGAAGATGGAAGGTGCTTTCATCAATGACATTGGTCGCTATAGGCGTTATAAATATGATAGTGTTCGGGACTTGTTACGGGTCATAAGGAACAAGCTGAATCACTATAGAGAACTTCCTAAAGAAATTCAGGGAATTCTGGGTGGTGTTCCTGAAGGATTTCATAGCTATTTCTCTAGCCGATTTCCAAAACTTCTAATTGAGGTTTATAAAGTGCTTTACTGGTACTGTGCGGGGGAAGAATCTTTCCACAAGTACTTCAATAGCATTCATATATGACTTGTTACACTTGCCAAAAGGAAAAAGAAAGAAAAATCCAATCTTTTCTTTTAGAGGGCTAACTTTGTAAATTATTTGCATATAAATTCCAAAAAAGCGCGACAAAAGAGAAGCAATGTAGTTGCAGCATAGTTTGCCGTTGGCTACAATCTTCCCATGTAATGTATGCTTTCTGATGTTATTTAACATCTAAAGATAGTATATGTATATATACATGATTGGAACAAGTTTTGGTTCTAAGCTACTAACTTTATGAACAATCGGAGAGGTTTAATTTAAAAATAACTAGTGAATGATTTGGTTGATGTGTGGCACAAACCAAGGATATGGAAACATTCAAAGATGCCTGTCACGGAGAGTTGGATAGTCCTGTTTGATCTTTTTAGCTGTATACAAAGGCCAATTTTCTGAGGTACTGTTTTCACTTTTCTCCTAATTTAATTATGTCAAAGTTCTAATAATTATGTCTGCCTTTCATTTTAGACAATAGCATCTGTTGAAAAAGCTTCTATATCTTCTTACCCCCTGAAAAATCTGCAACTTTTTACCTAGTGACCTATTTTGTTTTCAATTTTCTTGATATTGAAAATTTTGTGTATTTATTTTGTTTTGTTGAAATATGAGGTCATTATTTGACAAAGAAAGGAGAGTCGAGTGATTTGGTCAGAAAATTAGCATTTTCTGAGTAGAAATAGTCAAGCTCATACACTTTCCCCTGCATCAAAAACTTTACCAATCCGACTGTGGTCACCTTCTGCTAACTGTGACTGTACATGCTACCAGGTCAAGGAAGTTAATCTTATGTTAGTGTCATTCATGTAATTTTCAAACAAATCCAGTGCCTTTTCCTCAAGCCATGGGTACAAATATTCCCTCTTATAAACAACTTTTACTCTAGCACTACACATTCAAAACTTCAGCTACAATGTTTCTGCCCTACCACCTCCTTCTCTCCCTCCTTGTCTTCCTCACTCCGTTTCATAATGTTTCCGGTGTCGGAATAAACTACGGTACCCTCGGAAACAACCTCCCTTCACCAAAAAGAGTAGCTCAGCTACTTCAATCTACCCTAATCGACAAAGTCAAGATCTATGACACTAATCCTCAAATCCTTGAAGCCTTCTCCAATACCGGCATTGACCTTATCGTTGCTGTGGAGAACTATCACGTCGCAAACATTAGCACCAGCATGTCCTCGGCTGATGAATGGCTTGCCACCCGTATAATGCCCTTCATTCCGGCCACTTCTGTCACCGCCATTGCTGTGGGAAATGAGTACTTAACCACCGAAGATGATGACTTGGACCCCAAGGCACTAGTCCAAGCCATGCAGAACATTCACGCAGTTTTATTAGCACGTGGGTTGGACCGTAAAATCAAGGTCACAACCCCACATTCCATGGCTATTCTTGCTTCTTCATTTCCTCCTTCATCTTCCACTTTTGCCACCACTCTCATGCCCATCATGACAACCATTGTAGGGTTTCTAGCAGATACCAACGCCCCATTCATGGTTAATGCGTATCCGTATTTCGCGTATCGCGATAATCCCAGTATGATAAGCCTCGAGTATGCTTTACTAGGCAATGGTACCGGGGTACATGACCCTAAGGGGTACACTTACAACAATATGTTGGATGCACAAATTGATGCAGTCCATTCAGCTATCAATGGCCTAGGGTTCGGAAACCGGTCGGTTGAAATTATTGTTTCGGAATCCGGCTGGCCGTCAAAAGGTGACTCCGGTGAAATTGGGGCTACGCCGGAAAATGCAAAAACTTACAATACTAGATTGATTGAACGTGGTCAGTCCACTAAAGGAACCCCCATGAGGCCTAAAGATAATATAGAGATATTTGTGTTTGCTTTGTTCAATGAGAACAAAAAACTAGGGGGAACCGGTGAGAGAAATTTTGGGATTTTTAATGGAGATGGGTCTAAAGTGTATGATGTAGATTTAAGCTGTGAATTTTGTAGCAGCAATGGTGGAGACAAATTTGGGTTTGGAGAGAAAGTATCTGGTGCTGTAAGAGGACCATCAGTTTGGTGTGTAGCTAAGCCACATGCAGATGAGAAGGTGATCCAAGCTGTGCTGGATTTCTGTTGTGGGCCAGGTGGTGTGGATTGTAGGGAGATTTATGAGAGTGGGGAGTGTTTTGTGCCCAACAAGATCCATGCGCATGCATCATACGCCATGAATACTTACTATCAGATGCATGGGAGGAACTACTGGAACTGTGATTTCAAGGGAACTGGGCTTGTTACTTTCAGTGACCCAAGTAAGAATTTTTCATCATCTCTCTTTTCATATACCATGTATCATATGCATTAATTTTCAAACATGTGTGTATATATTTTATGAAGGTCTGTGTGTATATCTCCGCTAAGATTGACAATGCATGCATTCTACTCCTCCTATCTGAAAATGAGAATAATGGTTTGTTCGGTTGAGCATTTGCAGTGTTTGGCTGCATCATTTTTGATGTATTGTGTTTAAGCTCTAAATGTTATGTTTGTGAGTTGAATAAGCTACCTGCATTTGAAATAAGTTGTTTATAGACGAACAAGTGCATTTAGACTTAGAAATGCATTTAACGCTGTGTAGGCAAACATACACTAAATTATATTCGAGACAAACCTTAATCTCATGTGTATGTTTAGTTACACAGTGTTCGGAAGTCTAATAGCATTTAAAAATCATGTTCGTCTATTAGTAACTTATTTCGAATAAGTCACTCTTTTGTTGACCTTTCCTTTGATCATCCATCAGGTTATGGGACATGCCGGTATTCGCAACAGTGAGCTGTGGGGTAATGAATGATGGAGGGAGAGGGAGGAGCTGTGTAATATGGTTGACAGGTCTATAAGACATTGAGATTGATGTGTAATATGTTTGCTTTCTTCCTATCAATGCCAAATTAACTACTGCAGGCTGCACCAAAAAGTAAACTGGTTTTGGTGAGTGAGTTTGAATATTTGGTCTGAAAATTAAACCTTTTTTATGGGGAGAAGATAAAAACATGTGTAACATCAATAATAGTCTCCACAATCAAAGGCTTTTCTGTTTATATTTCAAAAAGTTGGTGGTGCTCTTTACTACTGTGGCAGAAAAATACATTCATACAAGAAGTTAAATAAAGAGTTTGAAATAAAAAAGTGATATCACAGAACATAAATAATAGGTGGGTCTTACTTCTGTTGTCGTATTTTAAAATCCAACACATTTAAATTTAGACATAACTATATATTAATACCCTGAATTTTTAATATTTTTTCATTTTAAAGATTATCTTTTCAATTTTTTTTAATTAAGGTATTAAACTTTTAATTTTTTTTTCCATGGTTTGGTTTCTCAATTAGAGAAATAATTTTTTAATTTTTTTTCACTTTGAGAATTGTCTTCTCAAAACTTTTAAATTTTTCGATTACGTCTAAATTGATAGTGTCACATTAGAAAATCGATGACATGGTAACAACATGTGACTAAAAAAAATACTTATGTGTAATATTGAGTCTCATTTAATATTTATTTAATTAATTTTTAATTTACTTTAAAAATTAATAATAGTTTTATATTAAAATAATAATAATGGTCCTATATACACCCTTTTGGCACAAAAATTTAATTGAATAAACGTTAAAATAAGACTCAATATTACACATAAGTTTTTTTAATCATGTGTCATGTCATCAATTTTTTAACGTTACCCTATCAATTAGACATAATCATACAAAATTAAAAGTTTAATCCCCTAATGAAAAAAATTGAGAAGACAATTACCCCCAAAGTGGACAAAATTAAAAGTTTGATTCCCAAATTGGAAAAAATTAAGAAGACAATCTCCAAAGTGAAAAAAATTTAAAAGTTTAATCTCTTAAATAAAAAAATTGAAAAAATAATCTCTAAAATAGAAATAAATTAAAAATTCAACGTATTAATTCATATTTATGCCTTAAATTTATATAAATAGTTCTAAAATATATTTGTCTAGGTTAGTCCATTAGGCCAAATTGAACTTACAGTTGTACGGATCAAAATAATCATTGATATACCTGCTTGGCTATAGCCATAGGCTATAGTTTCAACTATATTCTAAAAACCAAATTAGAGGATCATGGCTTATATATATGAATCCCTGTTGAAAATAAGCCACAAAGAAACTCCGGTCCATTAAAATTATAATATCAAATTTTATAAATAAAAGCCCAGTAAGATAAATAGGTTCCAAGTTTATGGGCAGTGTGGCGAAACTTGTGGATCCAGCCCATAATAAATGTGACCCAATTGATATGTTTCTTCATTCTTGTATATAGGGAAGTGGGTGTAAATATTCAAATAGGAGGGGAGGCATCTGTTTTTAGGCCGAGCATAAGGGGAAGTTTGTGTGCTTTCCCCTTAGTAGACCATTTATACTTTGATATCTCCCATATGACCTTCATAGATGATCACCAATGTTTTACTAAATAAAAAAAGAAAAGAAAAAGAAATGATGAATTTATGTATTAATTTTTTTTATTGTGAATAGTTATTGCTAATAATATTTTAATTATATATGTAACATAATGAGTCAATCTTATAATTCTATTTAATTTTATGTATATTAATACGTATACATTGTAATAGTAACTTTTGTAAATAAAAAAAATCGTACCAAAATATATTTCGGATCAAGTTTTGAGAGCGGATCGTGAGAAGTCCGATCCCATAAGGGGTTGACTCGACCGTCGAGGCGTGAAAAGTTTTCTAAGGCAAAATGATCTCTATCAACCCTTGAGTATGTTTGGAATTTTCTTTTATTAAAAATAATAGATTAAAATACACATTGAACTCCAAATTTTGTAGCATTATTGAAATTTGTATCCTAATATTTAAAATGTATTTAAGTGCACTCTTTATACATTTGATCGGTTAAAAATGATTGAATATTCCTATAAACCCATTTTGTAAAGGAAAAAAAATCGATAAATCATGTTTAAGAAAATTAAAAACATTAACAAAAATAAACAATAAACCACACCCCCAAATATAACTCAAACCCTAACTCTAATTCTCAAATTCTAGCTATCATTATCCAACCCCAAATGTAATCATTCATTATCTTTACCTCCTACTCCACTGTTTGAACAATCTAAAATCACAAAAACAATCTTTGATATATATATATATATATATATATATATATATATATATATATATATATATATATATATATATATATATATATATTTTTTTTCTCTAGAAAAAAGCAATCGTGGGTTATTGATGGAGAAGATGCATAGTGACTTGAAGTTTGGGGTATATTTTAATATTTTTTTTATTTCTTAAACATGTTTTTATCAAAATTACCCCTTCAAATTTTGGATTACTGGCACAATCGGTCACTTTTGGCCTGTTAAATGTACGGAGGAGGGTGCATTATGTTTAGTAAAAAAAGAATTTAGGGTGCAATTAGATATATTTTAAATATTAGGGTACAAATATTAACAATAGTACAAAGTTTGGGGTTCAAAGTGTATTTTAGTCAAAATATTATTTGGGCTAATTTATTTTACATTTATTTTGTGTTGTATTTCGCAAGTTCCAAATATGCCCTTGAAATAATTCAAAGAGGCTTTCACGGCAGCTACCCATCCTAATTCCTACCTGAAGAAAATCCACGTCGCCCAATCTCTCCTCTCGACGATCCAACGGCTGGGACGCATTTGCAGTATAGACCATTGAACCAACACGTGGCTACCCATCAACCAGAAAATCTAGAAATAGCGTACCACAATGTCTCAGCATATAATCTCCCGCCTGATAGCTACAAAACCGACCGGATTACCTGCAACCGCCGGTCATTAACCGTATAGCAGCAGCAAGTACCCCTTTTATTCTTCATTCAATCCAAGTCCTATCAATTCTTCTCTCTCTAAACTGTAATCTTTCTCTCTCTAGACTTCCCTTTCAGAAGTTCTTCCTTTGGGGTTTCTTAATTCTTCAATGCCTGACAACTATCATAAAGGCTAAAAGCAGTATAATCATCCTCTTTATCTGTGAGAATTTCTTGTTCTTTTTAAGTTTCCATTTTTTTCTATTTTTGGAAAAAGAATCAATTTTTTTGGTTATTTAGTTCATTCGTTTATGAATTATTTGGTTCTGTAGCGGTATATATATATATATTTTGTTTGTTGGATCAAATATCTGATTTTGGTTGTTGAAACTGATCTGGGTTTGGGGAGGATTTGGATTTGTGATTGGTTTTTGTGTTAGGTATTTATGGGTAACAGTGATAGAAAAATTGAATAGTTTTGAAGTGTATGGTTTTTGAATTGATTTGGGGTTGATAGTGTTGGGTAGTTGAGATTTAATGAAATATTGAAGATTGAAGTGATGAGGCTTGGTTATTATTCTTTCAATTTTGTTGAAACCGGAAAGGACAGCATTTTTTATGTACTTGGAGCATTGTAACCTTTGGGATTTCTAATAATTATTCATTCTGTTGATTGACACTATTTTGCTGCTTGGGTTTCAAACCTAAATGTACAGGGTTTGGTTTGCCAGCCGAGTGTATTGAGGTTTTGATAGAGTTTGAACTGCATCAGTTTCTTTTCAGTTTTCATTCTTTCTTAGGAAAGGTGGTTACTTTATTTTAAGGGACTCAGTTTATGATCTGTGAAGAAATATGGCTGCGGGTACTGATTTCTCACCTGCATTTACGGTATTAAAAGGTGGTAACAATAAAGATAATGTGTTTGTTAGAAAAGAGGAAATCTCTGAGAATTCAGATGACTTGAAGCAGATGACAACTGGAAGACCTCCACGGCATCTCTCAGTTGTACGGCATAGTATAAGCTCTGCTACCATAACGAGTGCTGTTGATTTGGTAAGTAAATCCACACGTGATGTTTTAACTGTCTCAAGCTGATGTTGAAGCTCTTAGTTGTTTCTCTGTGGTTTGTTAGGACATTTATGTTTAGTTAGAGTTCTAAACTTCTGTTAAATTCACGGAAGCCAAGCAATTGATAAAGCCATTGAAGTTGAAGAACCAAGATCATTATTTCCTTGAGTTTGGGGTCGCTTCATATTGCATCAAATTTGGATATTGCATGGAACCCCAATCGTCTTGTCAAAAAATGTTACGTATTAAAGAGTGAAAATTTATCATATTCTGGTTTAAATCTTTTTCCTATAATGTGGCCATGTTAGATGGGAAGGAATTCGTCATATTAATGATTTTATATTTCAGCTTACTTCAATAGATTACTGCACTATGAAAAAGGTTTTGTCCAATTTAACGGATGTCAAAGGATGCTTCAAAAAAACTATTTTTAATAGTTTCCACTTATGTATGTGTAGAAGTTAATTGAACCAAGCATTCCTGAAAATTGCATTTACTTTGCTAGAAAGATCTTGGTTAACACCATTTGAGGTTAATTCATGTACAGTTGCTGCTTGTAGTCTCTCAGTTGCAGCCATACTATTTCATGTAAAAGAATATTGTTCTTGGCGGCTGTAACATGTAATATAACTTTTTGACTTGAAAAGTGCAATCCTCAACACCTATTTTCTTGCCAGTCTCCAGTTTAAAAAAGAGTATCAATGTAATAATACCTATGACGTAATGGTACTGATGTTTATGTCGCGTTGCCAAAAACAAAACTTTGTGACAGGCGTTCCAAATCCGAAGATTCCAAGTGTTGTATTCTTTTTGGGTCATTTTTGCAAAAAATAAAAGGAATTGGTTGTCCGCTTTCAATAGTTTTGTTATATATATATATATATATATATATATAATTCAGTGTTGACGTGATACAGTTGGTTGCCCTCTCCATTCAGAAGGCTCAACTACCTTGTTTCTTGTTTTTTTTGCACATTTTTCCTTGTACAGATAAAATTATTGGACTAACACTTCCTAATTAAACTTGCTCAGGAATCTGATTTTGGGGTCCTTGGCATTAAATCACCTTCAGATGAAAAATCAGACTTTTTGCCCGTGCTTCGATCAGGAAGCTGCGCTGAGAAAGGTCCGAAGCAATACATGGAGGATGAGCACATATGTATGGATAATCTTGCTGAACAATTAGGTGCAAGTACAACTGCAGGTTTCCCTTACCCAGGAGCATTCTATGGGGTGTGTTACTTATTGCTCCTGTTACAATTTGAGTGATATAACTTCCATGGTGATTAATTATCCATTGCGTTGTATTGATAAGCTTAATCATTGTGGTTTCTTTTCTATAAAAGGGTGTATGTCTTGGGTCCTCACCTGTGTACAAGCTTTGCAGTTACTATACTCCTATTGTTTTGCCACCTCTCATTGAGAGGTTGCTCTAAATGGGAACTTCAGCACTGATCTTTGTATTTAATTAGTGCTTTTATTTGACTATTTCACATATTAGTTAAGAGAGGAAAAGATTTTCTAGTCACTTGGAATTAAATGTGTGTCCAGTTACTGGTTCTCAAGTTAAATGTTTAGTATCTAGCATTATACCTAATGGAAATTTTCATCATACAATATTATTTTTCCGCTGGGAAAGTGTAAATCAATGTTACTTGGATTATGGTTCAATACGGTACGTGGAACAAAAACAGTAACAGAAAATGTTACTTTTCATGGTACGGAGTACAGTAGGGATATGTTTCTTCGGATTGTTTAGTTGGTACATAATACATTTATTTGTAAAATGGCGCAGGGAATAACTTTCTTAAAGATATAGTTAAAACTACTAAACTAGTTGAGATATAGTTAAAACTAGTGGATTTGTTTCTAAGAGTAGTGTCATAACATGCATATTTTTTAAAGAGGCTACACCATGTCATTGTTTTACTACTACATTTTGAACTTTTCAAGTTTCGAGTTTGTTATAACCTGCTTAGCTCGAAATGAAATTTACAACCATTTCTGCTGTTACAGCAGGATGGGCCATAGGCCGAGAGTCCGAGACAGCTGCCAAACTATAAAAATGTAAACTAGGGAAAAAGGTGTTAATGACAAATGCTGAGGTGAAAGGAGGTACTATTATTGATAATAATGAAATCCTCAAGATTTACAGTAGTTCGGAATGATCTGGTGGCAGTAATAATTATAATTTCTTGGAGATGTCTGATTCATTCTTAGAAGGTTACTTTTGATTGGCATTAGTTCTTGTTAGAATTTTATCTTTTGAAATATGTGGTGCACTTCTTTACTCTTTTCTCCATTTTGGATCGGAGGTAGCTATTTTTCGGCTCGTTAATTGAGTGCTTTGAGAGGTTATGATATAATTAAATTTTAGTTCATGGCATAATTTTTATATTTTTATTTTCCCCCCCTGAATTGACTTTTAAATTCTCTACAACAACAGGTGTTTGATGGCCATGGCGGTATCGATGCAGCATCATTTATTAGAAAAAACATCCTCAAGTTTATAATTGAGGACTCTCATTTCCCTGTTTGTTTGGAGAAGGCAATTAAGAATGCATTTGTGAAAGCTGATCATGCATTTGCAGATGATAGTTATCTAGACATCTCCTCTGGGTCAACTGCACTTACTGCTCTCATATTCGGAAGGTAAGCATCTGTGCTATTTAGAGGTTTTGATTTGTTGTCACCCATTGGAATTATGATCTAGATAGTGGGACTAGTTACGTTGTCATCAGATTTTTGTGCAAACTTATACTAGTGGTGAGCCCAAGTATTCACTAGCAGATAGGTTTCCATCATAACCCCCCCACCCCCCCCCCCCAAAAAAAAAAAAAAAAAAAAGAAAAAAGGGGATAAATAACTAAAAAAAACAACAGCACTTATTAGTTAATGCAATTATCGTCGCAAGCGAATGAAACTTTTATGAAAGATGCAAAGGAAAAATAACACGAGATTATGCTGCTAGATTTGGCCTTTATCTGGTGCAGTGATGGTCACTGTATTCAAGAAAAGGTGATTGTGGTCCCAAGCACTGTATTGGGTTGCTAACTTATTACCTTGAAGTTGGTGGCCCACTGAATCTAAACCCTGAGATATTTTGACATATAGGGAGTAATGGAAATTTCACACTATATATGACATTCTTTCTGTGGTTGGAGAGTGTTATGGTGCGATTGGTGGATGCTCCGGCATGTCTCTGTATTTGTGTGCGCGCTAGTGATGGAGAAACCAGGATTGTATATAGAATTTCATTCTGGACATCATAGTACTCATGTATAGATTGACATTGCTACCTTTTATTCCATAATCTCTTACCACCTTACGTACTTGTTTCAGTTACTAACAACAGTCCTAGTCGAAGTATCATTCCATAGACGTGTCAAACGCCATTTTGTCTTTAAGTTTGTGCATGGTGTATGGTCTTTGCTGAGGGTCCAGGGGATTTTTGTTGGATTATTAGTAACATGGTTATACTCTCTGCAGAATGATGGTAATTGCAAATGCTGGGGATTGTCGGGCTGTGATGGGGAAACGAGGTAGAGCAGTAGAGCTGTCCAAAGATCACAAACCAAATTGCGCGTCTGAAAGAGCAAGAATTGAAAAACTTGGTGGAGCCATATATGATGGATACCTCAATGGTCAATTATCTGTGGCACGTTCTATCGGAGATTGGCACATGAAAGGACCCAAGGGCTCTGCCTGTCCCTTGAGCGCCGAGCCGGAGTTGCACGAGACTTTATTGACCGAAGAGGATGAATTTGTGATTATGGGCTGTGATGGCCTCTGGGATGTAATGAGCAGCCAGTGTGCTGTGACAACAGCGAGGAAGGAATTAATGTTGCACAATGATCCCGAAAGATGCTCAAGAGAACTGGTAAGGGAAGCACTCAAACGCAATACATGTGATAATCTGACGGTTATAGTTGTATGTTTCTCCCAAGATCCTCCCCCTCGGATAGAGATTCCCCAAACTCGATTTCGGAGGAGTATATCAGCAGAGGGACTAAATCTTCTTAAAGGTGTATTGGATGGTAACTCGGTTTGAAAAGAGGAAGGAAATAAACAGTAGGGAGGAGGGGAGGAAGGATGATGGGGAACTTCTGAAAAAGGGCCTGTGAAAATGATGGAGGTTAAAGGTTACTAATGAAGGGTTCATTTGTTTACCCCAAGTTGCTGCAGCCCCTTCACTATGGTGGTTGACTTTCTGCTTCCTCATTTTTGCAGAATAAACAAGTTAATTTTAGTTTTAATCTTTCTTTTTCTTTTTTATTCCATGTATATAATTATAAAGTTATGTTGTATCAGTGAATAATATTTATTATTCTAGAGATGCTTTGTGGCTCCTAATTCAGCCTGTAAATGTATTTATATTTAATCAAACATGAGTACAGTTGACATCAAATATCAAATAATACATGGAACCAGAGTACCAATTGTGGAAAACAATTCGCCGGGATAGGAATTGAAAATAAACTATTGCAGTCGAATTCTCTTGGACAAAGCCAAAACTAAATAAAAGCCTTTCACTACTGTCTGTTCCAACTGTATACAATCATGAGAGATCTAAAGTTCGCTGTTTATTTCATCATCATCGTCTTCATTGCCTGCTAGACCGGAACCACTGTCCCTAAAAAACAAAGTGTAAATACTGAAATCTTCTGAACTCAAATTATAACTTTTAACAATCTCATAAGGTGCCTAACATTGGACAAATTATAGTTTCTGAACTCAAATTACCTTTTTTGGCTACAATGTCGGCTGAGATCTTGGCATAAAACCTTGCTTACATATCCTACTTGAACAGATCCTTTCTTGATCAATTCTGCCAACTGGATTGATAGAATAAGGAATGAAAATTTATTCAAATCTGATAGTTAAAGTGGAAAATAAATCGGCAAATTCAGTTAATGACCACTCACTTCATCTTCAGTTTCCTCGAGTAATCTAGCCACAAAATACACATCAGTTAGAATAGGTGGTTATAATAGGTTTGTAGGTTCTTACAGAATAAAATAACGCATTGTCACTCAAATTAAACAATTTCCACTATTTTAAGAAAATCAAATTGAACTTCATCTCTCACCTTCCACAATAAGATGATATATCCTTTGAGTATGTTCGAGCTTCTTGTTTATCTGCCACGAATAAGAGAAACAAATCTCAATAGAAGCATTACTTCATAGGGACAGAACTACATTTGCGGTAACGTCATGAATAAACCATTGCATCCTCAAGAATCAAGCAAAACCAGTAAAAGTTATAATGTGTCGGGACAAATAGAGAGATTCCTCAAGTGGAATGAAACTGAGTGATAAGAAAGAGGTTTGTACTTTTCTATCAAAAGTAAAATCAGCCATCTACACACACTGTGATTCTTCTTAATGCAAGTTAGCATCAGAAGAATTTAATAGGCCTTCCACATACAACTCAATTTCAACTAATGCAACAAATCTGCATTTATTCTCAGTTTCTCACATCAGAAAAAAACCTGTATATTTTTGTTAAGTATTTTCTTTTTGAAAGTAGTATGTCCTCAAGCCAATCACATTGGATGTGATAAGCATTTACTTTGTAATCTTGTTTATTTATTAATAAAAGAATTTACTTATTTAAAGGCATTCTTTATCCATGTTTAATTAGTTGAATTAAATAAATGAGATAAACTCGTTGTTTTGGAGCAATGCTTTTAGAATCATGATGATGATCATGCTAATGAGATCTAAATTCAAGATAATTCAAAACTAAAATGTTCTTAATCGTTGGATCACTAATGTGAGGTTACTGATTCTGAATAGATTAGTACATACTATGTTTGCTCTGTTGAAGAGGATGATTGAATGTGACTCACTTAAAGGAATCCTATTGGAGTTTCACTTGTCTGTCAATAGGATTTTCCTATAGTGATAGTAGTACAAGTGATCGTTGGACTTGAGATCATCATAGTATCTTGTGTATACTAAGTTATACTTTGTCATATTACTTAATACCTCAGAGTATGTCATAGGGTATGTTCGGGTATAATAAAGTATACATAAAGGTAGGTGAATGATCAACAAATGATCTACCACTTCCAGTAAAGGGAGAGAATGTCCTATATGATTTGATAAGTGACAACTTGGAAATCCCTGGCCAGGGTGAATGGAAATTAGAAAGGAGTTTCTAATTTACATTAACTAGAGTTGTGCATTTTTTTTAATCGAAATACATATGATCAAATAAATAAAACTTGACAGTAATTCCACGTTTTATATTTAATTGAGACATTATATGGTAGAAGGATTGAATTGTACGGTAACTATTTACGGAATAGGTTCTTTGTGATTAAACATTGAATTAATATTATCCGGATAGTCATGATATACTGTTGTAAGGTGTCACTCTTGATGTAAAATAAATATTATTTATTTATATTTGAACTCAATGAGTTTAATTCATTATAAATAATATTAGAATGGTTCTAATTTATTTATTCTAGTTATCGGCTTAATATTGAACCTAAAAGGTCACAACATAAAAAGATAAATATAATTTTAGAAGTGATTAGCTTAATAATAATGAATTAAGTGTATTTAATTTATTAGTGGAATAAATTAAATAACTTAATATTTATAATTAAGTATTTGACTAATTATAAATTAATAAAAAGTATTCTTATTATTATTATAAATTATTTAATTCTTAAATAGTTTGGGAATTAAATTAAATCCAAAATCCTAAGGAGTTAGGAGGGAGGGTTAGTTTATACATAAGAGGAGTCTTATTATAGATGAAGGGGTCAGTATTTTTAATATGTATCATCAGTATTCTCAAAACTTAATAGAGTTAGAAGAAAGAATTAGGGCTAGCCACCCAATATCCTAAAACTCACTTCTTGGTGGATTAGCTTTTGGGCGTTGCACGCTTGGGTAACGAACGTTTGATTCAAGGAATTAAAAACTACGAAGGAACAAAAAATTAGTACTTGAAAATTAGATCAAATGATTGCATCATCTTTGAGGTATATCTTTTATCCTTTCTCAATTAATAATATTGCATAAGGTGATTCCTGGGATGCAGAAAAATTTTAAATATGATTTTGTCATGCTTCCACTTTTAATTACAATATGATTGTATGTATGTCTTGTTTCTGTAAACCAACACTTTTTGCATCCTTCTATTCAAATATGATTTTAAATATGATTTTGTCATGCTTCTGCTTTTAATTACAATATGATTGTATGTACGTCTTGTTTCTGCAAACCAACACTTTTTGCATCCTTCTATTCAAACATGAGCTACATTTCTGTTTATTATCAATATGTACTAATCATATTGAGTATATTAATCAGCCTACTATTATCAGATAACAAGGCAGCAACAGTTCTCAACATTCTTCTCCACATTACAATTTGCCTTCCTATTTTTGTAGCATTACCTTTGACCTGAATCTCTCATTCAGGTAGGCAGAAATTGGTTTTGCGGGTGTGGTAGGACCACTATAGTTTTTTGTCTCACCTCCTCCCTGATCAATGATACCCTCAATATTTACAAGAGGTCGTCCTAATTCTCCCTCCTCTTGAGCACTCAGTCATCCCAATATTTGCATTGCTATGGTATTAATCTCTACCACAAAGCATGATTAAAATTCCGCAAGAATTCAAGTTTTTGGCACCAAAATACCTGCCATGGGCCTCATAACGTAATGCATATTACAATGCAAACACTTTCGTTTGGCAACCAATAATACGTCCTTAATGTCTACCTTCCATAAATGTTACTAACATTATATATAGTTATTACAGTCCTAATCTCCCAAGAGGCCCGGACTGTTTGATTACATAATTAGAATCATGATTTTAAAGTTGTGTATTAGTAAGCAATTCATTATAGCATGTTTTATTAATTCATCTCCGACTATTGCAGAAAATACAAGGGGCTTACATTAGTCCTTGATGTAGATCACACTTACAGTGTCCTTTTCTCCCATAATTTGTGTTACCTTACATTCTAATTGTACATTCCAATTATAGCGACAAATTTGGCTTATAAACACGTAATTCATACATTTTGTTATCCCTAATTTTGTCCTTTTAATTATATTAGTTTATTAAATTAATATGTTTTATTTTATTTTGTAGGATTTAATAATTGTTGCAATAAAGTCAAAATCTTGGTGATCAAGGGATATTTAATGGTTTTATTCATATAAGGAATATCCAAGAAGAATTCTACAAGGAGAAGGAAAGAGGTGGAACAATATTGGTGTGGAAGTCAAATCCAACAAGAAAAAGGAAAGTCTATCTAGAAGATCTTCTTGAGAAGTTGATTGCCACTAGGAAGTTGAATCCTACATGGAAAGGAAACCAAAGTGTCCAAGTTCAATGAATCTAAATTAGGGTTCAAAGTTATTTTCCCTATAAATAGGCCTCTTGTTTTAGAGAGAAGGGATCACTTGTTATTTTATTTTTCTTAGTTTTTCACTAGTGTAGGAGTGAGAAGATATTTAGAGTTTGTCTCTCTTATTCCAATCACGTGTGGAACATACTGTCAGGGAGTATTTGTAACTTTCTTTTATTTATATAATAGAAATTCTCTTTTTAATTATTGTTCTTATTTCATGCAAATTGTAGTACTAATATTATTTGTTTTGTTTTTAATTCCATGGCTAGCTAAATTTCTAATACCTAGGATTATGATGAAACTAAGTATTTCATAATTATATTTTCTTTCTGTTCCATAATTAATGCCTAATTATTTTCACCTTCATATTTTCCTCCGCATAAATTGCATATGATTTTTATATTGATTGCGAGGTTTTGATAAGTTATAGTTAATCTGTGAATTTTTCATAACTTATGCTTGCCCATATTAATTATATGAATCATTATTTTTAAAGGGAAGGGAGAATAATTTGGGAATTGATTTAGAAAATAAGAAATTATTTATTATGTTAATATTTGGTGGATTCTGATTCCTAGGTATCTTTTCTCATTAATAGTTTCCGTTATTAATTAATACTCCCTCCGTCCCAAATTAACTGCTCAGTTTTGACTTTTTAAAGTCAAATTGACTATTTTTAGAATTAATAATTAAGCATATATAAATATATTTCTAAAATTATAAAAATTAGGATTAGTAATAAATTGTATATACTTTCTTTTGGTTATAATCTCTTCACCTATATTTTAGCAAAATTAGTAAAAAGATTAGTTTTAAAAATGGTCAATTTGACTTTAAAAAGTCAAAACTAAGCAATTAATTTGGGACGGAGGGAGTAGTTTGCATAATTTAGTTAATAAATTCTCTCCACCATATTTATTTCTAATTTGCCTAAAATATTAATTAAGGATATATTAAAGAATTAATCTAGTCTCTGTGGGTTCGACCTGCATTTGCTTGGGTTCTTCAATTAGACCTTCGTGCACTTGCGAGCTACATATTTTTATCACATCAAGTTTTTTGGCGCCTTCACGGGGACTAGAATTAATTTTTATTTATTCCTTAATTTTTATTTATTCGAATTAGTTTTAACTCTAATATTTTTTTTCTTCCAGGATTATTGAAGTGGATCGAAGGAGCGAATAGATAAAGATTTTGTTGCTATGCTTTCTTCGGTACTTCGTATCTCCATATATTTTTTTTTCTTTTTTTTAAAAAAGTATATAAAAAAAATAGTTTAGTTTTTTTTTATTATTATTTTTTATTTGCCGCATTCATGCATTCACTCACGTAGAGCACATCCTGTTAGGTTTTTATTTATTTATTTTTATTTATTTTTGTCAAATATAAACTGTGGCGATTACTGGAGGATTGAGGTACGTCAAAATTTCTCCTTTCGTAATTCACATAGTTTTAGGACACTTTATTTGTTTACAGTTTCTTTTATTATTTGTGCATTTTCATCTTTAATCTAACAATAAGGGCAAAACCCTTAACAAGATAAGGTGGGGATTTCATCAACCTTCCTCGCCCACAAATAACCCAATTTACATTTTGCATGACCATGACCTAATAAAATCAAGTAGACGTTGGCCCTCAGGACTCTCGAGCTCAATTAGGACAAGAAACTCCAAGAGAGTTCAATTTTAAATTAATCAAACCATCGGTGTCTGTGCAAGTGGTTCAAAAGGTATACGCCTAAAGATTGTGTGGTTATTCAATTAGTCACCGTTTCTACGAAGAGACTCCCGCCTTTCTTACACTTACCTGGCTAGTGGTGTGATTAATTTCGAATTTGGTGGACCTTGCGGTGTAACTTGGAACAGTTAGGAGCTGTCTAGATTTTATTTAGGTTGACCTTAGAAGTAAATTTTTTTTTTTTTTTTGTGTGTTTATCTGCTTATTTGTTGAGTAGTGTATGCAAAAAGTGTGGATTAGGGACGAAACATCCCGATTAGTGAGAAAACTTGATTTTTCGGATTTCACTTTAAAAGATCTCACTTTAAGAAAAATGGAGGGCGCACAAACTGTTTCTTTAAGGGATCGATGTTATCCTTCCCACTCTGCATCGATCCCTTAAAGAAGATGAGGATAGAAGATGCATATTTATTTATTCAGGAATTTGAGGAAGTTTGTGCCCTAATGAAAATTCAACAATTGTCTGATGACTCAATTAGGCTAAGATTTATAACATTTGCTTTAAAAGATAATGCTAAAAAATGGTTATATAGCCTACCAAGTAATTCCATATCAACCTGGGAGGGATTTGTTGTAACATTTCTAAAGAAATATTTTCCAAATCATAAAACTGCTAAAATTAGGACTGCAATTCATCAATTTTGCCAACTTGAAAAAGAGTCCTTTTGAAAATATTTTGATAGATTTAAAAATTTGTTATCCCAAAGCCCACACACACGTAATTGAGAAATGGAGATTGTCAAATAGCTTACGAAGGTTTAGACTATCCCACTAAAACAATGTTAAAGTCAATGTGTCAAGGGGATTTTTTGAATAATGATGAGGAAAAAGCTTGGGAGTTTTTAGAAGACTTAGCAGAAAAAACCATGCAATGGAAAACCACTCGAGAGACCGATAAATCTAGTTCATCTAGGGGTGTTCATATAATTGACAGTTCAATTGCTACTGAAGCTAAGTTGGCTGGTGTTCTTAAAAGACTTGAAGCTTTAGAAACTAGGGGACAATCACACGTGAACCAAGTCTCAACACCAACACCTTTGTGTAATTCACCAATCCATGTGATTGATGAATGTTCTAGAGTCATGCCCCAACCTGAAGAATATGAACAAGTCAATGCAATGTTTCAACGACCTAGGAATGACCCATTTGCACCCACTTATAATCCTGGTTGGAGGAATCATCCTAATTTTGCATGGAACCAAGGACTCTACCCAAATAATTCTTCAAATCAGGTCAATCAGTCTCTAAATCAATCTTTTCAACCATACCAAAAGTCAAATCCTGGTCCGTACCAAAATTCAAATCCAGCACCTCAATATCCACCAGGTTTTTCTAATGAAAGTGAGAGGAGATTTAGCACCTTAGAGAAGAGTGTGGAAACTTTAATAAAATCCATTTCTCGCCTAGAGATCCAAATGAGTCAATTGGCCACTACAGTTAGTGAAAGAGAGAAGGGTAAACTTCCTAGTCAACCCGAGACCAATCCAAAATTTCCAGTCCCTCCTCAAAAACCTTATCATGTTAATTCACTTGAAAACAACCAAGTCAATCATGTGAATTCTGTAATCTCTTTAAGGTCTGAAAATTATTTTAACAATCATGTTGGCACTGATAATGAAGAAGAGAAAAAATTAAATGTTGAATTTAATGATCCATCTTCAAAGTCAACCCATCCTGTTAATCCCACGAACTTTGAGTCAGTAGGCCCATCCACTAAGCCTGTTTCAAAACATGATCAAACCACACCTTATGAGTCAATTGAAAAAGTCTTCAAACCAAAAGCCCCATTCCCTCAAAGACTTATTTCAAAAAAGCAACAAATTTCAGTTGGACAAAATTCTGTAAGTGGTCAAACAAGTGAAAATTAACATTCCTCTTCTAGATGCCATTCAACAAGTTCCTCATATATGCTAAATGTCTAAAAGATTTGTGCACACACAAAAGAACCACTCATGTTCCTAAGAAAGCTTTTCTAACAGCCCATATTAGTTCTATCTTGTCATGTCAAGTCCCTATGAAATATAAGGATCCCGATTGTCCTACTATTTCATGCATCATAGGTGACACCTTAATTGAAAAGGCTTTACTTGATTTAGGAGCTAGTGTGAACCTATTACCATTTTCTGTGTTCCAAACTTTAGGTTTAGGGGAGTTGAAAAAGATAAGTGTCACACTCCAACTAGCTGACCATTCCGTTAAAGTGCCAAAAGGAATAGTTGAAGATGTACTCATTAAGGTTGGTGATTTTATCTTCCCTGTTGATTTTATTGTTCTTGAAACTCAGCCTGTTGTCAATCCCAATGGTCAAATTCTTGTCATTTTAGGTAGACCATTTCTAGCAACCTCTAATGCGTTAATTAATTGTAGAAATGGGCTAATGAAATTGACATTTGGAAACATGAGAATTGACTTAAATGTGTTTAATGTGGGAGAGCAACCTAGTGATTTGTTTGACCAGTCCGTTGAAGTGAACATGATCCAGAAAATATCAGGAAATGAACTTACGGGGGAAGATGAAATTATTAACTTTTGTCTAAATCATTTTGGTCAAATTGGGATGAAACCGAATACTTGAATGAGGTCAATGAGATGTTGGACTCAATGTACCAAAAATCTTACTCTAGATTGGAACCTATAGTTGAATCAAGTTTGACACATTTTGAGCATTTTCAAGATAATCAAATTGACCTTAAATCCTCTTATGATCATTTTATGTCTACCATGGGTCCATCCGAAGCGTCTTCCAGAAACACTAAATGTGATTTAACAAATGAACCAAAGGTTGTGGACAATGATAATCTTCCATGTTTAGATAATGAGATCATATCTCCCATTTCAGATAATGCATGTGATAATCCAGTGGTATCTAAACATCTTGGTATAACAATTATTCAAAAGGATGAAAATGTTTTAGTGCCCCTTAGTAACGAATTTGGATGGCAAGTTTGGATAGATTTTATGATGTTAGAATTGTTCAAAAGAAACTATCATTTTTCGTTATCATTCCGTGACTCAATTTTAAAAGAATCAGTCGGGAATGCTCACAATTGCTCTTCAGTTGCAAATTCTAACTATTTCCATTACCTGCACCTCCAGAAAATCATACTGAAATCCACTATAGTCAGTGTCTATTTGTATCACCGATCATTTACAATCGCATAGTTTTTGTGATGCTTAAAATTTGTAGATATGTACATTTGTTTTCTTTCTCACCACATTTTCTTGCAGTAACAAATGCCCATCGTATTTGAGGTATAATTCTTTCATATCTTTGTTCTCTATTTTTCATTCGCATATCGAGGACAATGCATGATTTAGGTATGGGGGAGTTTATTTGTATTATTGTATTAGATTTTTTTTATTTTTTAGGAAAAAAAAATATATGAAAAAACACCCAAAAAAAATATATATATATATATATATATATAAAAAAAATTGAAAATATAAAATAAAATAAAATAAAAATTTTGTTTGACCTTTTATGGATTGAATTAATTCTAATAAGTGTTTGTGGAGCAAAACTCATGAGTAAGATTGAAAGATTTAGAACTCTTAAATTTTTGATAAGATACACAATCTTAGTTTGAAATACCATCCGGATTAAAATTGATTTCACAAGCATTTTTTCACTTCACGTTTGCACTAACTCTTAGTTGTGGAGTATAAACCATGATTCGAGTAATTTCAACAAAGGAAAAAAGAAAAAAAAGAATGAAAAAAAAATGAAAAAAAAATTGAAAAAAAAGTTGAAAAAAGAATAAATAACTGCTTCAATGTCCATTAAACGAAATAACTGGGTATCTAAGCCTCGGGAAGCATCGATATTCACGCTGAAAAGTGTGATGGATAAAAGCAGCTTGACTAGTCTTGTTTTGTGGCCTATGTTACTCGAGTAAGTAAGCCCTTAGGGGTGTCTCTACACCCAAAGCCCTAAAGCCATCCGGTTTGGGGAGTCATCGGTCCAACGCCGCCTTACATGGGTAACTCTGAAAAGCCTAAGAAAATGAGATATCGCACAAGTCGTTAATCAAAATTGAAAAAAAAATGATGAAAAAAAAGAAAAATGAGTTTGCTTGATTTTCATGGTAAAAATTCCTACTAAGAGAGTTACATCATATACACATGCATTTATCATATGGAATTGATTTAATGAAGGATGGTGTCTAAAATGAAGATTGAGTATTTTTGATAAAGTGAAAGTGTGATTTTGAATTTAATCTTGCTTATGTATAATGCCCATAGATATTTGTGCTTTCTTTTCAATTTCATAATTTGTTGAATCCAAAATTATTTTTGAATTTTGTGGGTATATTCACTGCAAACCCTCACGAGACACAACTCGTCCACTTAGGGTAACCTTGGGGTTTAAAGGCTTGTTGCACATGCTAAGTGTAATCGTGTTTCCTACGAAAATGGGGTAGTGTAATTTTTGTTTAATTTATTTTTATTTTTATTTATTTTACTCGAGGAAGAGCAAAAGCTAGGTATGGGAGTATTTGATAAACACGTAATTCATACATTTTGTTATCCCTAATTTTGTCCTTTTAATTATATTAGTTTATTAAATTAATATGTTTTATTTTATTTTGTAGGATTTAATAATTGTTGCAATAAAGTCAAAATCTTGGTGATCAAGGGATATTTAATGCTTTTATTCATACAAGGAATATCCAAGAAGAATTCTACAAGGAGAAGGAAAGAGGTGGAACAATATTGGTGTGAAAGTCAAATCCAACAAGAGAAAGGAAAGTCTATCTGAAGATCTTCTTGAGAAGTTGATTGCCACTCAGAAGTCAATCCTACACGGAAAGGAAACCAAAGTGTCCAAGTTCAATGAATCTAAATTAGGGTTCAAAGTTATTTTCCTATAAATAGCCTCTTGTTTTAGAGAGAAGGATCACTTGTTATTTTATTTTCTTAGTTTTTCACTAGTGTAGGAGTGAGAAGATATTTAGAGTTTGTCTCTCTTATTCCAATCACGTGTGGAATATACTGTCAGGGAGTATTTGTAACTTTCTTTTATTTATATAATAGAAATTCTCTTTTTAATTATTGTTCTTATTTCATGCAAATTGTAGTACTAATATTATTTGTTTTGTTTTTAATTCCATGGCTAGCTAAATTTCTAATACCTAGGATTATGATGAAACTAAGTATTTCATAATTATATTTTCTTTTCTGCTCCATAATTAATGCCTAATTATTTTCACCTTCATATTTTCCTCCGCATAAATTGCATATGATTTTTATATTGATTATGAGGTTTTGATAAGTTATAGTTAATCTGTGAATTTTTCATAACTTATGCTCATGCCCTCGTATATTAATTATATGAATCATTATTTTTAAAGGGAAGGGAGAATAATTTGGGAATTGATTTAGAAAATAAGAAATTATTTATTATGTTAATATTTGGTGGATTCTGATTCCTAGGTATCTTTTCTCATTAATAGTTTCCGTTATTAATTAATAGTTTGCATAATTTAGTTAATAAATTCTCTCCACCATATTTATTTCTAATTTGCCTAAAATATTAAATAAGGATATATTAAAGAATTAATCTAGTCTCTGTGGGTTCGACCTATACTTGTCAGTTCTTCAATTAGACACTGTGCACTTGCAGTTACATATTTTTATCACATCAGGAATATTGGATGATATTTAATAACTATTAGTTTTTTCTTTTATCATTAATACAATTAGTCGAATGGCAACAGAAAACACTATAATCATCATGCACCCACCGTAAAATAAAGCATGAAGCTGCACATCCCCTCACCCCAAGTACAATAAAAAGAAGAATATGAAAATCAGAAAACTTTCTCTCACACTGGCTCAAAAAACTAGACTTATATACAAAATAATTATATTTATACTTAACGCCCAATAATCTACTATAGTTCTTAGTTTTATCAACAACAACAAAAAAAACCTATTGTAGTCTTAGGAGATCTGTCAAACTCAAAGGTAAGAGTACTTGGTTTCGTAATACCCTCATTCTGTCCAATGTTCGAAAAAGCTAAAAGCGGTACGACGCGTTTTTCTCCGGACGGGACGAGACGAGGCGTAAGCTTCGATTTGCAAACATAAAAGTCCCCAAAAAATTATAAAAAAATGCTAATAATATCATAAAATAACCCATCATTATAAAGTAACCATGGGATAGATCGGTTCTAATTTTGATTCTGAAGGTCAAGGGTATATTATAAATATGAGGAAGAAGAATAAGGAGGAATTAAGGAAAGTTGGTTTTGGAGACGGATTGTTGGGGGAGAGAAGGGAATTTAAATCAGTGAGGTAACTCTTAATATTATTTCTAATTATAATTATTGTCGTATAAATGACTTAAAAAATATTATTAAAATAATAAATTGAGTATTGATATAATACGATTTCATTTAAATTTAATATTTGACCCAAATTATTCCATGTTAACTATAGGATATTGTATCTGTTCCACAAAAATAATACTTCTATTTACAAATGTTAAATATCTTATGAGCATAATTTTATTTTTGTTTATTTTAATTTTATTAAGTAGTTAGTTAAATACTTCTTATGTTTCACAAAAATACTCTTATTTTAATTTTTAAAATTGATGATTCACAAGCTTTAAAAATAACAAATCGTATATAGTACTTTTTATTTAATTTGTGAATTGGCAGCTGTAATAATTAAATTAAATGCATTTCTATTAATTTAAAATTTTCATATAAATTAATTTTAAAAAATAAAAATAAAACCCTTTTTAAAAATGAATTATAGTAGTTAAATATAAGAATAGTATAATGAAACAACTTTGTTGATAGACTTAAAAAAATCGAAGACAGAGGAAGAATAAGAAAACAGAGAAAGAGTAAGAAGAAGATGACAGAGGAAGAAAAAGTCGCACGAAGTCACTAACTGAAGCCGCGAACTGAAGTCGCAAGAAGAAGTCGCAGTTCGTGTTTCATACTAAGGGTTTTTTTTCCACTTCAAATCAAGGCCCACGCCTTGGACCGCCTTGAGGCGCAACGCACTGAGGCGTAAGCCTCAGCCAAAAGAGGCACTAGCATCTGTTTTTCCTTGTGAGGCGTAAGCCTCGCACCAGCAACCTGTTGCCTCGCTATGAGGCGTGCCTCGAGGCGTGCGCCTCAAACACAATTTAGAACAATGATTCTGTCTCTAGGTCTAGACTATATATAAGATGCTAATTTCACATTCCCTACTGATAAACTTTGATACAAATACATACTTAATTACAATAGGTGCCAGGTTTCTCTCTTCCGACCTCTAGAAAAGTTACATATTAATGTCAATTAGAAGATTTTGATTTTTCTGCAGAGGCTTAAATGGAGATATCAAATATTTCATCATGAATCTTCTAGAACCAATTTATCCAAAAAAAATTATAACAAAAATTTCAGGAGAAACATATATTATGTGGAAATTAGCACATCACTACTCATTTTCCCTTTCTCTCTCTTTTGGTTGAAAATTTTATTTAATAGCAAAGTTACTTATCATGAAAGTCTAAAGAAAACTGTGTCATAGTAAGGAATCAGATCGGATACACTAGATTATTGTGTGATAAGTTATAACTAATCTATGAAGATAATGCTATTTGTACAGATATAATGGGAAAACATGTTGAAGGAAATGAGACACTTATTACTATGAAAGGAGTGGTATATGGAAAATGTAGTTATAAGTTTATGGAACCATCTTAGCAAAAAAACAAGACACGCTAATTCAATGAAGAAGGCATGCACATACTGGCAGTGAGGTTATCCCAGTCATCTACTTTGATCCAAACTTGTCTAGTCGAATCTTTCTGCAAACAGGAGACCCAAGCATCAAAATATATATGAGATGTATGTTTTGTGAAATTCAACTCAAATCGAAGTAAATTTCCACCAATGACAGACAATGTAGGCGGCAATTAATGCACAAACGCCAAATAATGTACGAACGGCCGAACGCCAAAATATGTACTGTTCATATACATTCTTTTACAAATGATTGCTTATCTATGAAAGACCGGCAAAAGTCTATGGTGACATTGTGAGGGTTTTAGATAATTTACTAAGGAATGCTTTTCTCATTGTCCTGAAATATATCTCGCAGAGCACATTGTGACACATGTATATGAACAGATAAAAAGACAAATGGAAATCAATCCTGAAGAAAGAGTTTACCTTCTCAAGAGTATAATCTTGCATCTTGTCACAAAGCCCATCAAGGAGTTCAACAACTCTCAGCTCACTGACTCTATTTACAGAAGTTACAATGTAAATACAAAGGGAAAAAATGAAAGAGTAAAATCTAGAGTAAAGAAAATCAAAAACTAGTATGCTTTATGTAGAAAGATGATTATTAATTTTTTTTCTGTCCAAGTTTCCATGATTAAAACATACCCCCGAACTTTTAAATGCAATTAAAAGTTTATAACTCAAGGTACTTCAGTTTCCCGTATACTTCAAGCAAAAAAGTTACAAACTCAAGTTGGTGAGATACAATGTGTGATAGAAAAATCAACCCCTTGTATGGTTTGGACTACAAAGATTGACTTCACTGTTATTATCCAGAAGTGACTTCAAATTGACTGGTTCAATAATGTGAAGCTTCAACATAATGAAAGCTATTCTTTTATTTTGGTCTGATGCTAAATTGTAAGATGACTTATCTAGTATTCTTTTTTCTACTGCATTGTTGTAAAAGAGTTTATTTTTTCTTACCAATAAATTTAAGAGTTATAACATAATAATATGAAAGATACTCAGAATATAAGATTCTAAATTATTTACGTAGGACGTAATGGCTAAGCATCTTCTAGCTAATTCAGCAAGCCAATGAAATGTTCCGCTAACTACCTAGATATAGGCAAATAAAAATTATTATATCTCAAAATTAAGGTGCATAAGGATTTACCCATAACAGTTGAGCCTTTTTCTTAACCTATCCTTTTTCCAATCTTACATTAAAGGTGTGAAAGATAAACAGTTAACATGAACAAAATACATCTAATGATCGAAGAGTGCAAGTGTTGATGACTGTTAATCTTTACTACTTATTCTTGTCAGTACTTCGATCCCATTTCCATTCAAATGAGAGAGAGTATAATACATTCGTCCACAAATGACAACCACTTCTTCATTGCTTTAATTTTAGTTTGAAATTTGTCTTCCTACAGGCCACAAAGAGATCTCTGGAATGATACCTGTAGTCTATTACCTTTCCTCTACGCTGACCTTTGGAGTCCAAGCGGTGTCTCATATCCAAATGATTTCTAGGTCTTTCCTATACAACATATAAAAGAATATATGCAGAAAAGATCACATACAGGATAACATTAAGGTGAGTAACATAAACTAACATTCAGGGCACTTGCTCAATAATATTTTTAATTTTTTTCTTCCACTAGGCTACCTGATGCAGATCATGATAGCTTAAATGATGACACATTGAAAAATTTCTACAAAGCGTCATTTCAAAAAACAAAAATATTTAAAATTTCAGACGAGAAACCCGTGCTTAAAATCTAGCAAAAGTAGTTTATTTAGACATTCAAAGTTTCAATTCCATATTAACGTGTATATACTATTTTACGTTGAGTTCTATCATCTGAGAAAAGCCTATGAAAATTTTATTGCGATGTATGACAAAATGACCTTCTACTGTGTGTGTGGCAATGGGGTTTGTAGAGGAGGGGGAACTAAAATATTTGACATTAATTCGCTACTCTCATATTGCTTTACTTTGTAAAACCAGCACTTCTACCATCTATAGCCCCAGCCACTACTTCTACCCTCTCATCCTTTCATTAGAAACACACAACTCTAAAATAGTTGCTGAACAAAAATCCAGTAAATACATTTCAAAATTTATTTCCCTGTAACACCAAGAAAATCTAACCCTTTTCGATCTATAAATTCTGCAGTCATATTTATTCTTAATAACTAATAGACCCACATGTTCTCAGCTATATCCCCTCCCCAATCACAAACTAATCATAAAGCTTCTGTAAATTTTAAAAAGTGCTTCCAGAAACTATGATCAAAGGGAAAAATTAACAAAAGATAGCATGAATAAATCTTACATTTAAGAGTCCGCTTTCCAGCTCCACCTGAAAATATAGGACATATACATCAGTTATCAAAAAATCCTACAGGAGCTACACTAGTATTTCATTATGTACATAAATTAGTTCTGAATTAACTCAAATAAGCTACCAATATTTATTTATATATAAAAAAAACATCAATTGATATTAGATGATGGAGGGATATACAAATCAAATCGAAGTACAAAAAATGGGAGGAATAGAGATGAATACTGACTGCAACGGCATTGCAAGCTGCGCATTTATCGTCTATGCATTGAATCAATGATAAAGTGGCCAATATCCAAACCAGGAATACCAATCGCGACAACGATTCCGCCATCTTTCCCTCTCACTCTCCCCTCTCCGTTCTTAACGACGTCGTCGCAGTTGCAGCTCTCAATTCTTTCAACTCTGGAGCTTGAACCTCTCTGTTCTATTTATTCCGGCCTTATTCAGTGGTGACTGGAACGAAACAACACGTCAGCGGCGGAATGTGGTGTATCTGCCAATAGCCAGTTGACACGTCAGATTAGTCTTCCATTGCTGGCCAAAACGTGTGCCTTGCACGTGCTGGTCAGTTGGTTCACGTAAATCTTTCGTAAGATTCTTTCTCGTGTCTTGTGTTCGTCACTTCGTATTTTTTTTCTACAAATTGATATTTTTACAAGAAAATAAATTATAGTAACATTAGTATTTTATATTATTTAATAGCAATATGTCATACAGATAATTTAAAATAAAATAAATATTTTAAATTTAATTTGATTAATTAAACAGTTTTACTTTGACAATTAAGAATTACACAATTTGTTATTATAATTCAAATTCTTAATTTTCTCTTAAATTTATCTACACTATACGTTGTTATTAGATGATATAAAACATTAATTTTATAAGTCCTCGTTATATAATTTTTATTTTCAGAAATACAAATTACTTTGTCCCCAAAAAGATGACAAGTTAATAAAAAAAACAATTATAAGTCCACATTATATAATTTTTTTGGAATGAACTAATTTACCTTTGACTATACATCACTCACATACATCATAGTGATTCACATTAATTATTTCGGAAGTGGTTAACATGAAATTAATTTTGGTCAATTGACCAACATGACACGTAAATCGGAAAATGATATTTCTCTTTGCGTGTCAGCAGTGTAGTGATCAATTGACAAACTTAACTTTGGTTAATTGATCAATACAATGGTCGGCAATACACGCAATCGTAATATAGTCTTTTTTCTTTGTATGTCAAGATCAGACGGCCAATCGATTAACTTAACTTGATAATAATCTGATCCAATTATCTCTCTCAAGACTAGAATAAATTGGAAATAAAATTTATATTATCTCCTACTTTTTGACTACAACCTTAATTTGTGTAAAACTTGTCTTTTTGTCGTCCTTTTGAAGATGGAGTTAGTAAATTATAGTTTTATGAATTTACAAAATTATATTTTTATTTGTGTTTTTGAATGATATTAAAGCCCTAAATTAATAAAAGTAGTTATTTTTACAATTTTTTATTTCATGTATTTACATATGGTTGATATATAAGTATCGACATGAATTTGTCCTCATATATAACTACACACATATTAATAATCTCATATTTTATATGTGAAAATATTAGTCACATATTCCCTCCGTCCCATAGTTATAGGCTGATTTCTTTTGGCACATAGTTTAAGAAAATTAGTTAAGTGACAATTTTTAACATAAATTTTCCACATATACCTAGGGGTGTTCATTTGGATCGGTTTTTTTCTTTTTTCGGTTTTTCCTAACCCTAATCAATCGATCGATTCGGTATATAAAATGAATCCGAGTGCAGTTCGGTACAAAAAATCTCCATATACCGATTTTTCTGCACTGATTTTGCTTGATTGTTTTTATTGTTCTAAGAAAAATCAACCTAATTCCAGATATACCTGGTTTAATTTTTTTTTATTAATAATTTATTAAAATAATAATAATAAAATAATGATTATAATAATAATATTAATAAAACTAATAATAATAATAATAATAAAATAATGATTATAATAATAATAATAATAAAATGATAATAATAATAATAAAATGATAATAATAATAAAATAATAATAATAATTATAAAATAATAATAAAAATAATAATTATATTAATCTTCGATAAAAACTCAGATCAATCGGTACTGCACGGTTCGATATCTTTCCAATCCTGCTCCTTAGATTATCAGATCAATATTTGGCCTATTTCTATGCATTCTAAGGTTCGGGCGGTTTTTATCGGATGAACATCCCTACATATACTCCTTAATATGAAATTAATGAATAAGTTAATTACTCCTTACTTATCACACTAGAACTCTCAACTTCATTGATTGACGTGTACTGACCATTAAAATTCATAACCATGCATAGAACTTTAACCAAAGATAATACAACAACATTAAACGTGGTGATAAAAATAATGACATTAAATGTTGTTTTTGTAAAAAAAGAGTAATGGTTGAATATTTATTATAAGGGCATAAAAGTAAAATAATGAACCAACTAAAATTTATAAATAGTAAGTAGCCTATATATTGGGACATCTCGAAATGAAAAATCAGCCTATAACTATGGGACGGAGGGAGTAATAAATAAGAAAAAATATGGCATAATAAAAAGAAAAGAAAAAAGAGAGCTAACAATTAGAAGAAAATAAAGTTTTGTAATATGTTATATACCTTGATTTTTAAAATGATTCATCTAAATCTTTTACCAAAATTTACCTGTTCGAATGAAAACATCATGTAAAAATATAAATTTTTATTTATTTTAAAATCGTGAAGCACTAACCTATTATTATAATTTTGTAAATTAAATATTTTTTTATCAAATTATATGAAAATTCATATATTCAAAAAAAATTTATATGTTATTTATATTCGTAGGGTTTGATTTATCTAAAAATTCCTAAAAATTGACTCATCAATCTCAATCTTATTAAGTATCCTAGTTAGATACCCTTTAAATATATCCTTTCCTACAAAAATTATAAACACTCAATACAAATTGAAATTCAACATAACACTAACTTTTAAATATCAAGAGACCTAATTGACCACCTTATTAGTAAATTAAACAAAAGACTAAAATAAAGTCTAAAGAGCAAGTTAACAGTCCACTTCCATAACCTACCCACTTACTTATTTTTTAAATTTTGTCATTTGAATAATTTGGGAATGTAATACAAGATGGTATTGATAGCTAGCTACACATTTTTTTTGTTTACATTTATTTGTAAAAATATTGGGTGTGACATAATTATTTGTATTAATTTATTATTATTTTATTTTATAATTATTATGTTATTTAATTAGCAAATTAATATTACTACAATTTAACGTCAAACTTATGTTATCTTTAAAAATAAATAATATATAATTAATATTTGTAAATTTTATGAAAAAACTATTTTTTGAAATAAATATTTTCATAATAGTTTTGATATTTATCAGGTAAGGCTATTTTTTAATCAAATAAATATTAAAAATGGATATTATATGTAAAATATTAAAATTATTATGAATCCTAATATATCAGAGTTGATATTGTTAAAATATCGTAGAATCTATTTTTTTAATATTTATTTAATTAAAAATAAATCCTACGTGTGAAAAATCAAAAATTGTTGTAGAAATATGAGTTTTTTTTTTTGTGTGTGATGGAGGGAATAATTAAAGTGAATAAATAGTCAGAGGGAGGAATGAGAGAGTGGGGCAGCTCATCAAAGAAAGAACAAAAGGCTGAGGAGAGAGAGAGACTGATATGCGGGGAAATAAAAGGAAAGAGATGAAAAGCTGAGGCCCTGAGGGGAGGGCGTCGCTTTATTTATTTATTTATTTAATTTTTGTGTGTTTTTGCATCAGTTTCCTTGCATTTATTATTGGTTGCTGTTGCTTTACTAAATTCCTCCTTCCCTCAGGTATTTTCAACCACCACCAAGCATATACATATACTTCATTTATATATATATATATATATATATATACAAGCAATTGATTATGTTCATGTAAGTAAAAGCTTGAAATCTTATGCAGATTGCTTGGAAGTTGTTAACGCTGTTGGATCTTGGAATCGTAGATTCACATTCTGTCAAGCTTGATTAATTTGTTGTGTTTTAGCTTTCTGAGGTATATATGTATTTGTTGAATTTCGCTCTATTTCTTTTACTGTGTGTAGTTATTTATGGTTTATTTTTATCTGGAATTTGTTGTTTAATTTTACCAAGTCTCGAGCTGGTTAATCTAATTAGGATTTAAATTTGGTGGACTGGTGTGTATATTCTATTTTGGAATGATTTTGTGATTTGGTTTGTTTTTTATGTCTCGGATCTGGTATTTATATTTTCAGTTCTTGTCCGTCTCACTTTCCATAATTATTCTTTTTGCTCTTTTTTTTTCTTTAAAATTATGTCGCTTGACAAAATTAAGAACATATATCATATACAAAAATACAATGCTATGAATTATGCTAAAGTATGGGTCTCGATAGATAGAACAGCAACAAAATCAAAAGTTAAATCGGATCAAACAAGTTAGCTCTTGACAAAAGAAGGTAAGGCAACTAAAATGTCCAATCAGCTGTCAAAATTCTTCTTGCCATATCATGGTCTTTTTGAATTTGATTTGGTGTATGCAGCTAGCTTAAAGGCTGAATATCTTTGACAAAGTTCTTATCTTGAGATATTTTTTATTTTGCATAGCAATCAAACAATGAGTCTTGATATTTCTGGTGCTAAGATTTTCTATTTTTCTCATTTTGGTTATATGATAATCAAGAGCACCATGACTGTTGTTAGGGTCAGTACGAAGGATGGAGACTGAAGAGAACATAAAATATTCACAATCTCATGTCTCTCATAAGAGTGGCTCACTTCCTCATTATACCAAATTACCAAGGCTACTCAAAGCTCAGTTATCTTTCCTCATACTATCCATCTCAATAAATATACTTATTATTTTGGATCCTAAATTGGTTGTTTCATATGAAAGTCATATATCACTATATGAGTAACTGCGATAAGTACTGAGCAGGGACAATTGCTTTTTCTGCAATAAATTGAAAGACTTACAGAAATTATTTAACATGTATTAATGATGCGGAGATAACTGTCATAGGGATGAATTCAGTACTTTCAGAAACCTTATGGCTTTTTCCATTCTATATGACCCAAAGAATAGCTATGTATAATTACAAGTTTAGGTGGCTCCATAAAACAGGAGAAGGCAGAAAGGGAAAAACAAATTAACATGCAGTTAACTTATTTAAATTATTTTTGGGTGCCAAAAAAACGTAAAACATAAGATGTTACAGCCCAATATCTTCATTTTTCCTCTGAATTTTTAGCTTCCATGGCAGATAATTGTTAAATAATTTGTCAAGATTGTAAGAAATTCAATCATTTCGAACTTTCATAATTCTTTGTCAATGTTTGTGCCTTGGGAACAATCTGTAGCTAGTACCTTTTAAGTTGAACTTTTTATAAACATTCTCAACTTACTGTGTTTATTGTGAGAGACATGTTAAGCCTAACCTCTTTAGAAGTCTTTGTATAGGTACCTAAGCAGCTTGAGAATGATGATGGCTGCAAATTGAAAGACGATGGTTTAGTTGGTTGATTTTATGATTATGAAAAAAAAATGATTTCTGAAAGACTGACTGGAGAAACATCTCTTCATCGGGATCTTGACGCTTTGAGTGTGTCAAAACGTCTTGTCAGAAGTGTTAGCCAGAAACTGAAGAAGAAAAATCATAGAGGTGAAGCAGAAGAAGAGGATGACACCAGGGGTGTTTCCTTAAGATGTCTTACTTTGTATAGCAGGGGTGGAGGTTGTAAAGTAGGAGCTGACACAAGTGAAGAATTTGGTGATATGAGTGGTCAAAGACGGTCAAGTGCCAGTGAAGAAGGTAAAGGGTACACAACAATATGTGGAACCGAAGAAACCACTGTGGATTGCTTTTCATATGGGATGAAGGAGAAGTTTTGGAAGAAAACTAACAAAAAGGTTTTAGACCTTAAAGTATCACAAACGAAGTAGTGGGGTGCACGTATTTCTTCCTGATGATATTCTGAAAATGTGTTTGATGAGACTTCCAATGACCAGTCTCATGACTGCACGCCTTGTGTGCAAAAAGTGGAGAAACTTGACTACAACGTCTCGGTTCATGCAGATGAGGCGTGAAGGTTTGTATCCGAGTCCGTGGTTGTTTTTGTTTGGTGTTGTCAAAGATGGTTATTGCTCCGGAGAGATACATGCTTTCGATGTTTCCCTTAACGAATGGCACAAAATAGAGGCTGAAGTTCTCAAAGGAAGGTTCATGTTCTCTGTTGCCAGTATCCAGGATGATGTTTATATTGTTGGAGGTTGTTCTAGCTTGACCAACTTCGGTAGAATGGATAGGAGCTCCTTCAAGACACACAAAGGAGTACTGGTATTTAGCCCCTTGACTAAATCATGGCACAAAGTTCCATCCATGAAGTATGCAAGATCAGCGCCCATTTTAGGAACATATGAAATCGTTTCAGACTGTTCAATTTTAAAAAATCAGCAACATCGGCTAGAGAGACGTTTCCTCAGGTCACGTGTTGGTGGGGTATCAGATGTTTACGAGGATCCTCACAGGCTTTCTGTTAGACGTCAATTTAGGAGCTCTCTAGATGAGAACGAGGTTTCATTCTTTTCTAATATGAAGCCATACAAATTTGTTAGATAAAAAAGCGATCATTTGAGTTCAAAAGATCATAGAAGGTTTGTGCTAATTGCTGTGGGTGGTCTGGGAAATTGGGATGAGCCTTTAGATTCTGGGGAAATTTATGATTCTTTATCAAATAAATGGATGGAAATTCAGAGGTTGCCTGTAGATTTTGGGGTTATTTGTTCTGGGGTTGTTTGTAATGGGATGTTTTATGTTTATTCAGAAACCGATAAGCTTGCTGGGTATGACATAGAAAGAGGCTTTTGGGTTGGCATCCAAACAACTCCATCCCCTCCCCGCGTTCACGAGTACTACCCAAAACTCATATCCTGTAACAGGCGCCTATTCATGCTCTCTGTCTCCTGGTGTGAAGGGACGGTCAAATAGGCAGGAGAAATAAAGCAGTTAGAAAGTTGTGGGAGCTTGATCTCATGTATCTTACTTGGACTGAAGTTTCAACTCATCCCGATGCTCCCATGGACTGGAATGCTGCTTTTGTTGCTGACAAAAACCTGATATTTGGGGTTGAAATGTTCAAAATATTTGGGCAGGTGTTAGACTTCTTGACCATGTGTGATGTATCTGATGCTGAAACAGATTGGAGTCATATTTCGAGGAATCATGTGGCTCACGAGCTAGATGCTTCTTCTTGCATGACAAAATCAGTGGCAGTGCTACATTTGTAATGTCCCTGGCAGACACTGTAATATGTTCCAAGAATATTGGCTTCAATTTGCTCTGCGGAGACTTTTGAACATGCTGTTTCACATGGAATTTGGTATTCTTCTCAATTATATTCTTTTGTGCGACTCAAACTTGTATCATGGCAAATACATTGAGAAATTATTAATGTTCATATTATTTAAGTTTCGCTTATTTTGTTTCTTATGATTTCGTCACAACGATATCATTTGTGTGTTTATATGTGGTAGACTGGCTAAAGCAGGTATATTTATCTTTAGTTCCTGAAGTATTAGTCACTTCTTTCATGTAGATAACCGACAAAACCTTCATTCACCATTTCTTAAAGTCCACCTTTTTGACCTTGCACTGTGACATTACCAATCTTAATTTTTTCACAAGCAAAAGTGATCATTTAATTTCACAAGATCAGATCTCTCGCATGAATAGTAAATGAGTCTCGTACTCACGCGAGAGAGATCTCGTGAAAATTTCTCTTTTAATGGTTTGTGCTTGTGCTGGATTGCTGCCCTGCAGGTGCTGGAAATTTATAGGAACCCGGACGAATATTTATGGACGAGTATTGCAATTGACGAATATATGTAATTTAAGCTTCAAAATTGGTGTTTGCATTGTCGTCACATTTATACATGGCAGTATACAGCTCAATTTCTGTTTAGCCATACAACTTGAAATTTTGACAAGCTGCAAGTTGAAATATAGAACGTTACCCAAGATAACTGAACGACCAATGAGAAAGGCAAAATGAAAATCTCATAATTCGTACAAATGTTTAGAAAAGTTAATATTACATAGATTCATACCCATTTTAAATTTGAAAATATATTTAAAAAAGTCAATATTTATCTTATATTTTTGAATGAAGAGAATAGTGAGGATTGAAAAATAAATAAAAAATTAGACTTTCTTCGGCCTTTTGATACATATATAAAAGAAATACTGTAAAATCAATAATGATGAAATAAACAATAATACATTTCCACACAAAGTATACAACATACACAGACCATGTAAAGAAAAATTACCAAGAGAAACAACATGAATGAGAACCCGAGAGAAGTTCCCAAACCATACAAAACTATGAAATAGAGGGAAAACACCATCTACCTGGATATCTTTCATGCTTCACAAACATAACCTTAGATGTCTCAGAACCTAGCAAGGGGTCAAAAATTCAATAACTACAAGTTCCTTGCATTTGCTGAGCATTGTAAGCAGACTACTTGGAAGTTGGAAGAGACTCATTGTCCTATATTTGGAAAAATACCAGAGAAATTTGGTATCTTGTCAACATGCTTCAGGGCACGCTCAGCAATCTGTCGTGTTCGATAGTCACCGTGCTGGAAAGCATCAACAAGGGCCGTGCTAACGTTGGGATCACCAGACACTTCATAGGCTAGATCATCAGTCCGCAAAAGTCTCTCAACAACCCACACTGCCCTCCTACTCAAGTTTTCTGTCCGTTTCTCAATTAATACATCAAGTATAGGCCTGATTGCCTCCGCCTCGCACAATACGGTAACCCCATTTTCAATATCAACTTCGTCCTCTAACAAAGTTGACATTGCTGCAAGCGATGCCTCAACCACCTTCTCATTTGTGTGGTCTAGAAGGGCCACCAACTTCTCCAAAGCCTGTCCTTCCAATAGACAAAAGGTTTCTTCTAATGAACATGTCCCTCTGTGAACTCGACATAATCCGATTATGACAGGGGTTTTACTAAAACAAGGAAAGATTGTGGCACAGAAACCAGGCGGTGGCAACTCGGGCAATTTGGTCAAGTTTTTGCATTCTTGAGATAGATTCTCCAAAGCCATGGCCGAAACCATCTGCACATTGTCAAGTCCGTTGTACTGAAGCAGGTCAGTGAATACGGAAGCAAGATTGTGCTCCTGACACAATCCAATGGCATCAGGTTCGTCAGCCAAGACAAAGGTAATCCTTGCCAGAACACGAACAAGCCCTTCCAGATATGGGGTCATAAAGCGATTGCCTCTAGTCTCCCCTTGGCGGATCCTAGCCACTCTGGAGATGACCAACTGGAAGGCACCTTCATTAAGCATCTGCCTTGTGAGGCCCACGTCCCTTTCTGGGAGATCCGCTAAGAGCCCAACGGCTGCTGCTTGCTCTTCAGTAATACCAATATTTTCTGATATGATTTTGATTAAGCTACCTAGCTGCCCAGCTGTAGCATGTAGACAACCAGCTAGTTCCTGGCCCATATGTTGAGAGAGGTTCTGAAGAAGTTTTATGGAAGCTGCACGGAGATCCCTCTGTGGAGCTTCAATGAACTGCACCAAACTGATAGTAGCACCAGAGCTTTTGATGGCGGCAACAAGACTGAGAACTGTAGTGGGGGAAGTAGTGAGTCCAACAAGAACCTGGATGAGCTTGCATTCTATTGCTGGCCCCGTGTTGCTAATGAGATGTAGTAGGTTGTGAACTATGTCCTCTGAGACTAGAGTCTGGTTGTCAGGTCCAACTGGGATGGAGTCAAAGTCAGAGCCTGAATTCACAATATTTGCCAGAATTGTAGCAGAAACCTCCTTCAGTCGCATGGGAAGCTGGTTGGCACCAAAAAGGAAAAGATCCTTCACTAGAGGGGGTAGTATACCTGCCTCTATCAAGACCTTGGCACTTGCCTCAAATGATGATATCTGATTTAAGGCCTTTAGGGAAGCTTCCCTAGATTCCATGTTACCAATTCTCATGAGATTGATTAGTGATGAACCAACAGTTTTAGCCACAAAGACTTTCATGTCATTATTAAGTACCAGCTCACCAAGGTATATAGCCATGGACAGTTTGGTTTCTGGAGGACCTGCAAAGGTCCATATGGCAATAAAGAGTTAAACAGGACTGTGCTATATAATATAGCAGGAAGTATAACTGTTTACATTTCACGAACTATAATTTGACTCCACCAACTAGCAAGATCCAACTAAACATGAAACCCTTTTAAATTTAGTGTCTAGGGAAAGATGCATGTTAAAAATTGATAATAAAAAGAAAGGTAAATATTATCATCTATATATATATATATATATATATATATATATATATATATTTTTTATATTCGCCTTTGGTCTTTGGTATATATAATAAGACAACTTAGTTTTTAGTCTTTATGCTCCTATACAATGTTAGGATTAATTTAACTACAACTAAAACTCTCTTTATGGTCCTACAAACTTTAATATTAACTTATTATTCTACAACAATTTTATTTTTTATAAGAGTCCTTCAGCCATTACCTAGTCATATAATAAATTTTAACTTAAAAATCATATTTAGGATTTTAGTTTAAGTTTCTAATCAATTTTAATCTCTAAATGACTATATATTATAAATATTATGAGTACATAATAACTAATATAGAAAAAAATTATTTAGAAATATATATATTAATTAATAGAGGAAAACTTTAGTTAATTAATACTTTAGTTAATTAATGTTACAAAACAATTTTAACTTATATATTACTCTCTCTGTCCCAGGGTAGTCCCAAGTTAAATGTCTACCTATCTTAAATAATATATTTTTACAATAATTTACCTATAATATCCTTAATATTAATTGTTATATTTCTATTTTTTATGCATATTTATGAAATATCACTAGTCATATGCAGAAAACTATGCAATTAAATTAGAATTTAAATATGGAAAATTTTATAAATTTATCCCTTTTCTTAATATACTGTAAAAAGTCAACTAGAACTTTTGTCGTGGGACAAGGGAGTAGTTATTAAAATTTAGTTAGCTAGCTTTTAAAACTAAAATCATAATGGCAACTCATTATTTACAACAATTATATTCCTAAATAATTATATATTAAAAATATAAGAAAAATATTATGAGTATATAATAATTAATATAAAAAATTATAATTTATATTACAAAATATATTAACGATTAAAATTTAGTAAACAAATTTATTTCATATAAGAGATCTTAAGTTAATCAATGTTAAAAAAAATCCTAACTTATATATTACTAATTAAATTTTAAAACTAAAATCATGATCGTAACTTATTATTTTACAACAATTTTATTTTTTATAAAATTTATTTAGTTAATTAATTATACAATAGAGTATGACTTAAACACTATGTTTAGACTTTTAGGTTTCCACCAACTTTGAACTCTAATTAAAAATGCATATATAAATACAAAGGATTGAATATAAAACTAAATATTAAATTTTGAATCTATATAAAACTTAATATTAAATTAAAAATAACAAAAGAATCACATTAATAACACTCAATAAAGGAGCATTCGACAATTGTATGTGATCTATAGTCATTCGCTTTTAAGTAAAATAAATAGTAGCAAGTCAACTTAAAATTCAAAAAATATATTTTATAATCACTATATAAAATAAATTAAAAATAATTGACAAAACTTGGTTTTTTGGTGTTCGTCTTTGGTCTTTGGTATAGGCCTAGAACTTAACTAGAAGTAAAACACTTTTTATACTTTTATATAGTGTTTGTTGGGTTAATTTAACTAGAACTAAAACTCTTTTATGATTCTACAAACTTTAATATTAACTTATTATTATGCAATAATTTTATTATTTATAAGGGTTCTTTAGTTACTTAGGGAGTCAAAATCTGAATGAATAAGTCATTTAGACTGTTTGTTTGTAAATTTTAAAATCTGGATGTGACTGAATATTTCTGACCCATTCATTTAAAAAAATTTAGTTGAATAGGTTGAATAGATCTGAGCACCATTTTTTACTTTCTCTCTTCTCTGCAGCTTTGATCATTCGATTCGTCTCCATCTCCATCCACAATTTCTTATTCGATTCGGCATATCTAATTTTATTTTTGATTTACTCATTCGAAATCTACTTTCTGTTTTATTTGATCCCGCTCCAATTTCAGTCGTATTCTTCTTCTTCATATCGTATTCTATGTATACATGCAGAGAGAACAGAGAGAAGATAGTGAGAGAATACTTGCAGGACCGCAGAGAAGAATGAATCAAGAAGGGTGGAAACGCCTGGATAGGCTTTGCTTTGAGGACATTTTCTACCATAGGAATCATAGATTTTATCGGATAGTCTTTTACTCGATCCTCTCCAAAATAAGTGGTCCTAGCTTTTTCATGTCCGCCTTCCAATTAGAACTATTGTAGAATCGGGAAAAACACCCATTTAAACCCTTCTTCCAGCATCAACATAATACTACTTCGCCATAAATTAAGATTCCTCAAAATCAAAGTCATTTCTTCTTCTTCTTCCTCTTGGTACATGATACTATAGTTGCTAGTACTAATTTTGAGTTTTATTGATGATAGATATAGAAGGATTGTATGTGTAGATAGATCATTTCGGAGAGGCAGTGACAACTCGCAGACAGGTACAGATGGAGGGGAAACTAGTTTGAGCTAATGAGGGAAAACTTTGGTCTTATATTAAATATTTCCTATTTTTTGTTCCAACTTCAAATTTTTAAAGTTCATTGATATTGTTAAGATTAAATATGGGACAAATCCTACTCCTAATGAATATTGTATTTATTTATTTATTTAGTACGTACATACAAAATTATATACTTGTTCAACATAGTTTAGAGGGGGAAAATAGTAAAAGAATATTATTCAGATGTTTCAAACATATTAATTATCAAATAACTTTTTTCATTCAATATTCAGCTCATTCAGATTACTTAAACATTCAGAACTATTTCATTCAGTTTTATCAAACAACCATTTACTCGTATAATAAATTTTAACTTAAAAATCATATTTATAATTTTAGTTAAGTTTCTACTCAACTTTAGTCTCTAAATGACTATATATTCAAAATATTATGCGTGCATATAATAATTAATAGCAAAATTATATTATATATATATATATATTAGAAATATATTATTGATTACTTTAGTTACCAATTCTATTACATATAGGAGACCTTTAGTTAATTAATGTTACCAGAGAGCTTCATATGCAGGTGGTCCGCATCCTTTAGCGACGGACAAAACCGTCGCTAAACACATCGACTTAGAGTTTGAACCGTTGCGATAGCCCAAAACCGTCGCTAATATAGCTTGGTTCAGACCTTATAAGGACGAGTTTAGCGACGATTTTGTTTGTCATTAAAGGTGATCCGCATGCGGACCATCCGCATAGGAAGCTAACTGCTAATGTTACAAAACAATTCTAACTTATATATTAGTTATTAAAATATAGTTAGCTAACTTTTAAAACTAAAATCATAATGGGCAACTCGTTATTCTATAACAATTATATTTCTAAATAACTATATATTAAAAATATAACAAAAATATTATGAGTAAATAATAATTAATATAAAAAAATTGTAATGTATTTACTCATATATTTCTAGTTTTTATAGAATTTATTTTTAATTTACTAAACTAAAATTGTTGTAAATTAAAATTTAGTAAATAACTTTATTTCATATATGTGACATCAAGTTAATTAATGTTAAAAAAATCTTGACTTATATATTACTAATTAAAATTTAATTACCTTTTAAAATTAAAATCATGATCCTAACTTATTATTTTACAATAATTTTAGTTTTATAGAATTTATTTAGTTAATTAATTATACAATAGAGTACGACTTAAACACTACATTTAGGCTTTTAGGTTTCCACTCAACTTTGAAATCTAATTAAAAATTCATATATAAATACAAATGATTGATTATAAAAACTAAACATTAAATTTTGAAACTATATAAAACCTTAATATTAAATTAAAAATAACAAAAGAATCACATTAGTAACACTCAATATGTGATTTGTAGTCATTCATTTTTAAGCAAAATTTATAATCATTCTAATAATAATAATAGTAAGTCAATTTGAAATTCAAAAATATATTTTATAATCACTATATAAAATAAATTAAAAATATTTTTATTTAAAAAAACTAACTGCTTCGCATATTACAACACTTGGCTAGTTTGAAGAAGTAAATAGAGAAAAGGAATCTACTTGAAGCATGAAACTAGCTTTGTGAAATTATAGAGGAACTAACAATCAATAAAGTATTTTACCAAGGAAGAGTCTTTAGGAGAGCTTCTTCATCTCTAAACAACTACGGTGCTCATTTGGTCTATCAACTACACCTAATTGGGAGCTTTTCAGTTTATATTTTTGACAAGTGACAACTAGCAATTATTAAGTTTAGGGAATTGATATTTCCACAAGTAAAATTTGATATTTCCACAATATCTCTCTCACATGAATGTGGGTCCCATCTACTATTCGTGTGAGAGGTTGTAGAACTATCATTTTTCCTTGTGAAAATATCAATTCCTTAAATTTAAAGGTCTTAGAGCATTAACCATAGTTTCTCTAATCAACTCTCTATCCCCAATTTTAAAGAATACATCAACAAATCATTGTCTAACAGTTTTCTTATCCTTATTTTACTCTCTATTTTAATCCCTATATAGAATTTTACTCCCCAGTGTGACGGAGTCAAAAGACTATTCTCTCTATATATAAAATGACATTTCACACTCTCATTTAAGTGGACAACTCATTAATCATACACATCTTTACATTTTTTTAATACTTCATTTTCAAATTATAAACTTAATATTGACTTATTTTTTAAAAATTAATTTCAAACGTATTTAAATTTAATATTGATATAAATTTATTTAATTTATGTCAATATAATTATAAATATTATAAAAGTATTAATTATAAAATTTATTAAAAATTTAAATGAATCATATTAAATTTAAATTTAAAAATATCATAAATTAAATTTTTAAAAGTTAATATTGATCTTATGTACATTTACAATTACAATCCATTCAATATTTACTCCATAAATTACTTAAAATTTAAAATAAAATAAAATTTATTTTACAATAGAATATAATTGATAAATTATACTCTCTTTTATAAATTATAAGATTTTTATTAATTTGATGTTTTGACTGTTGAAAATTTTAAATTTCATTATTTAAGAAATCAAAATAAGGAACATGTTGGGTACATAATGAAAAAATTGAATCCCTATTTTGCAGAATGACCCAAGTAAAACTTTCATTTCTATCAATATGTCTAGAAGTACAATTATTGAACTGTTGAAAGGCCACCTAATTACCCAAAGGCTCAAAGATTATTTATTAAATAGTTGAACTAGAGATGGAAAAGAGCACTTAACTGCATATTTTAGTCTTCTACATTTCCCGCTCAAGGTATCAATATGGAAAGAAAGTAGTTAGCATGGTAGTTCTAGGTTATACTTGGAAATGAAAGGAGAATGTTACAAAATATTGGTTTTATGCAATAAAGAAAAGGAGGGTAGAGTTTAAGACGATGGATTCACTAAACCACACGCACACGCGTGCTGGCACCCACACACACACACACACACACACACACACATATATATATATATAACTATGTATGGAAAAAGATAGATATATAGGTCATATTTAAACTAACAAAGGTTTTGAAATGAGAAAAAAAAAGACTTCTAATAACATCATCAGGACATGACAAAAAGCACAGATATGTAAACTTAAAAGTATAGATAAATTTCTGAATATAGATAAAGTGGGACCAATATACTAGAAGTAAATGCTAATGATTGCACAAAACTGATGATGTGTGTTCACCCCTCCCCTCCTCCAAAAAAAGACAGCCAAACTAACAAAATTTCATGTTTTGTAGAAGCATGTTCAATGCTTCCATTATATTATCAAGTTGCTTCCCCCTTTTGTTAACAGTTGCCATAATTTTTATTACATTAAATTCTTCCGTTCATTATTTATGTAGACAATTTTTCGAGGTGGCATATCAATTTTTTTCTAGATGAAACAATCTCTTGATAGGAAACTTCAACATCCATTTCACATAAAAACTTGAATATTTTGTGCAACCAAACAACTCATTGGTAAGAAAAGAAAATACAAGCGACTAACAGTCACTATCTCTGAAAGCAAAGAATTATCTAGGGTAGTGGAAGTACCTTCAAGGAGTAATGTAAGAAGTGGCTGCAATTTACCATAATCAGCCATCTGCTTTACATTATTCTCACACTTCTCCAAATTTTGGAGAGTTTCATCAGCCTTCTCAACAGTCGAAAGATTTTCTGATTTGCTGCTAGTCATTCCCACTAAAATAAGGATTGCTCCGTTGACTGAACCAATTTTTTCGCACAGTGTTTTAGATTTTGAAAGCTCATAAAGCAAGGAGACGGCTTCTTCCCTCTCTTTAGATTGTTCATGAGATAAAAACTTAACTATCGTTCGTACAGTGTCCCCTTCAGCCATAATTTCCTGCAAAATAGAAAGAGCCATAAATAACAGGCCTAGAGTGTGTCGGAATATTTGAACAATGAAACAGCAAACCTTTGACAACCTTATTATCAGAGTCTTCCTCTACCACAATGCGAAGGGTTTCTAAAGCTTTACATCTTACTCTACGACTACTGCTCTTCAACATGTCAACAATCATAGGTATCAACTCTGCATTTCAACAACTTGCTTATTTGATTTGATGTTTTTGCTAAGATGCTGGATGAACTTCAAAGCCTGCAGAATTTCAGGTTCTGCATTGCCCACAGAAAATGACCAGCGAGCCATATCAAGCTGAGCAGCTTCATTCCTAGCATTCCATTCTTCAATCGTGTTCCATAAAGCAATGCTTGGGTTCAAATCCATTTTCTTAATTCTTGTAGTGTTAATGGGCAAACCAGCCTTCTTCCATTCTCCTTACATTCCTTGAACCATTTTTCAATAGCTTCTCTCTCAAAAGTTTGCCCATTTTCTGAAGTAACAGGATCACGCATAACTTGTTTTGTTAGAGGGCAAATGAATGCGTCATAGATAGGCTCTATGTGAAATCTCTCAAATTGATAGCTATCATCTGACTGGCTCTCTTGGTCATAACTTCCATCCCAGCTTCCAGCCATCAGATCCAAACTTTCTGTCAATGAAAGCAATATTACATATAATTGGCCCACCGATGTTTGTGAATAACAATACTAGAGCAGTAATAATTTCATATGAGATGATAAATCTTATTACAAAACAGAGAAAATCAATAGGAACCACAATGCAAAGCAAGGCCTAATTAGCCTTGTAATTTGAAGGGCATACTCCTAAATGTGACAATAGAATCAAAAACAAGCACAACCTCAATCATGTCAAAAGGCTGCCAAGGTTGTGTAGTAAAATGAACTACCAAAACAAATTTAGGGTGGCGTTGAATCTTCTCATTCATAATTTCACTTCTCTTTTTGAATTTTCTACAAAACATAAGAGCATCAACAAAAATATCCTGAATATGGGGGAAAGCACAACATAAAGATGTAGACCAATGCGGAAATTCTGAAATCTTGGTGTGCTAAGCAAACAAACTCTCGTATTGAACTTGGATTAGCATCCTAGGCTCAACTCTACTTGTCAAATTATGTTCTTGCTCTCTGTTATCTCTTTTTATTTATTTGTTTAGAATTAGTCATTTAAATTCTCAGAAGAAACATTTAAAATAAAAATCCGAAGACCATAATCTCCATTTACGTTAACAAGATCAAGTACCCACATAAACTAACCTTGATTCCATCTACACCACTCAATTACAAATGGGAATCTAATGATTCAAGAATATCTATGCTCGAGATTCCCAGTTCAAAATACTTCCTCAAATGAATAAATTCCCACTATGAATGATTAACCAAATAACAGAAATGCCTCCCAATATCACCAATCAAGAAATTTTGCAAGAATACGAGTATATGACAAATTCTAGTTGACCAACAACATCTCATCAGACCCAGATTAGGAAATGCAACATTCTATATAAATTTTCGTACCAGATGACACAAATTCAACTAATACAACTTAATAGGACTAGTCTAAAGCAAAGACCTTTTGAGTCCCATAAAAGAAAACAATTATCAACAAACCCATAAAAAGCAGCATAAACAGTTTGAGAGAGAAACATTACCCAGTATCGGTGCTTGATGGGAAGCTCAAAGAAGTTGTTATAAACCTTAATTTTGATTTTGCTGATCATTCATCCGAAGCTCTTTGTGGAATTTTGAGTAAATTGGAAAGAAAACATATAATCAGTTCTTTCCTACGTACAAGAATATAGATTGCTGAATTGTTGTTTTAGGGTTTATCTTCTGTCCAACGAGGTGGGAAAGGGGAGGATTGGGGAGACAGAAAGAGAAGTAGTAGCTGGGGCTTGTGCCGTTGTGCGTTGAAGAAGAAGAAAGAAGAAAACAACAAATACAGGAAAATAAATATCACAGAGAGAGAGAGATTAATAAGTACGGTCAAACTGAATTAAGTGGCACCATCCTAAATTCATTTATGTATGAATATTCTTGTGTCCATAAAAAGAGCAGGTGATGTTTGTTTGCCTCTTAATGTGTCTTTTAATAAATTGTCTCTTATTCGTTAAGAGGCATAATGTTGTTTATTTTATTTTTTGTTACTTCTGAATATCTCTTAATCGGTAAGACAGAAAATAAAATCTTAATAATTAAGAGGTACCTCTTAATAAATTTTTTTTGCTAATCTTTTTTTATATAAATATATTAAACAATATTATGCACTCATTTTTATTAAATTGAATATTTAAAATTATTAAATAAAATTTTACCCTTTAAATTTATAAAATAGTGTAATTAAGAGACAACTTACTTTTTAGTTATCAAACAATTTTTTAGATTCAGACCTCATAACCATTCAGATGATCTAATTTATTAAGACATCATAATCATTCAGATCTTAATTCCCAGATTTATCAAACACAACAATGGTATATTTTACTACAAATAAATATATGAATAATCAGTTGATTTATTATAACTATCAATCTATACTCATATTATTCAGAATACGAAATAACAAAATTATAACTATCAATCTATACTCATATTATTCAGAATACGAAATATCGTTTTGTTATTATTGTTAAAGGTTGGACTATAATAAGTTTTTATTCAATTTTTAAATAATTATGAACAAAATAAATAAAATATAAAATTATTTTAAATTATCCATGTATAACTTAAATAATCTAAATTAGTAGTCCCGATACCAGATTATAAAACAAGAGATGACGATGATCAAAAAGTTTTCTCCAAGGGATGGATTTAAAATTTTTCTTGAGATATGACAATATAATTTAATTATAAAGTTTACATATAAATTCAACTGTTTTTCATTATCAATTCATGTTCTGACCAAATGAGATCTTGTGTTTTTATTTTTCTACAAATATTAAATGATATATATCTCATTTCGAACACAAAAAAGGTATATTTTAAAAGAGTTCACTTTCTAGTTAAAATAAAATAATATTTTTATATTTTTCATCATAATTTTGTTGTTAAACCACAATATTAGTTTTTAAACTAACAATTAATTACTTTTAAAGATATATGTATACAAAATCGTATCCGTAATATTCATAAGGTTTACAAATGAAACTTTTTTGTGGAACAAAGGAAATATTTATCAAGTGATTCTTAAATTATGCCTTTTCAAAATTATTTTATTATTTCAACTTGTTAAATTGAAAATTTTAACATACTAAAGCTAAGAAGGAAATATATCAGCCATTTATTTGTAGAAAAGTATAAATATAGTATATATAGTATGTATACATACCGTCTTCAATCCGATCCGAGAATTATAAGACTAATAATGACTTTATAAAAGTCAAATTATGATATTTTAAATATAAAAATTGACATAATTTATTTATGTTTTGAAAATAATATATTTAATAACTGGTAATACTTTTTAGATAGTTTAATGACATAAATTAAATGAATTCATGTCAATTTTGAGTTTAAAAATATTTAAAATTAACTTTTAAAAACTCAATATTGATCTTATAAATTGGATCCGCATGAGTTTATTACTTGCAATAAAAAAGAAAAGAAAAAGGAAGGCAAAATCCAGCCCTGAAAATTGCAATAGGTGGCTGGCTCTCAGCTAGATTCACCCGCCTCCCATTGCAAGTCCATGTTGTCAACAGATTTCTTCAGCAAATATTATGTCAAATATAAGTTGCACTGCAAAGAGATGGAAGCAAATCAGAAGGGTAAAAGAACAAACAGCAGCTCAAGGGACTACTTTTATTTTTGTTTAACAAATTGGATAACCAATTTAATAAATGTTATTGTAGTTTTTTGTTTTGATTTTATGTACTATAGAATGCCATTAATATTTGTTAGTGTTTTATTCCTAAAATTATATTTTTAATAATATACTTCATTGTTCAAAAGTTCATATTTAATTTTTCTTAAATATAAGATAACATTTCTTATTTATAATTATATAATAAACTTGTTCATAACAACCCAGAAAGTTAAAATAGGATAATACATATATTCAGTTGTTTTAAACAGACAATTATCAAACACATCAGATCTTCTACTCCATTCAGCTCATTTAGATTTTCTTATACATTATGAACTTTTCATTCAATTTTATTAAACAGCCACTACCTGAATCCATTAATGGCTAAGAAAAGTTAAAAAAAACTAAATATGTTTTCCCCAACAGTTTTGACTTGAAAACTGAAGACTCCTGAATTTTTTGTTTTTTTTAAGTAAACATACTTATATTCTTCATTACCAATTTTCTTTTTGGATAAGTTACTTAAATTCATTTAAAAATCCTTTCCATAATCATACCTTCCTCTTTGGGGATGTTAGGCTGGTCAACAAGGAGTTGCTCAAGAGCTACTAAATCAGTAGCACTGCAAAAAAAAAATATTCACGATACATTTGTAAATCCGAGTATTATAAAAATGTGTGAGCAACTAGTTTCTCCCCTTTATGATAAGTATGTGTCAAGCCACCAGCATTAATGAGAAAACAACGAAAACAATAAGAACTATACAGGTTATCAGCATTATGATCTAGATGAAATTCTAAATCTTTTTACCCAGTAAATTTTCATTTGGGTTATTGACATTTTCGAAATATAGGATGGAAATGGCAGGTCCTATCTACAGTAGCACTTATGCGTGGTGGGGGTTGAGCTAACAAAGTTGATGCCTTGAGCATCTATGTGAACATGCAAGGCAGTTCAGCTTTCACCAACATACCACTCAATGGCCCATAGGTGCTATATTCATTTTAATTTTTTTTTGATAAATGACATTTAATATTAAATGCACAGATTTTCCACCATTTACCAGAACTTCAGTAAGAGTTTCTGAGGTTCATCCAATAATTATGAAGTTAGCAATATCTATATCTACCGTCATACAAAAGTAATCAATCATAAAATATATAAGCCAGATCATGTTTTATAGCATAAGTTTTCAGTCATCAGACCCATTAAGGACTTGCATCAGTGCACGGACAAAGATTTTTCAATATATTGTATTTGAATAAATTTCAACATAAAAGGCTTTTGAGTTTTGAACTCATTAATCATCATCTTATGGTAAAAAAGTTTGATATATTTTTTACCTTGTTAGCACAATACACTTACTAAGAGGCTGGAGAAAAAAGTTTTAAGAAATTTAACAAAGAACCCAAATCTTAGGATACCTGGGTTTCAAGGTGATTAAGGAAAGTGCCGATACAACTGATGATTTAAGAAGGTACCTGAAAAACAAGATTGAATTAATCAATAAGAACTAAGGTTAAATAAATATTCGACTTAAATATGTCAATGCAATATCAAGACTAATGAGTGTGGAAACATATTACTGCGAACAAATGATGTTGCTTTAAATAATCTGAATTCTTCTTATCAGCAATAAATAATACGAGTTCGACTCTTTAGCAAATATCAATATAAACCCAACCTTTAGGCTTTAAAATATTCAGTTGCAATAAAAAATATAAAATTATCAGATGTTCGTGAAGCAAGGTAAATTGAACTTTCTCACAGTTGTAATTGCTGTGTGAACTATACTTGCAGCAATACAGAAATGACAGCAAGGGGCACTTGGTCAGCCCAATCATATAAACAATGATGTCATTAGAAAGTGACCCAAACTTGACTAATTTAAAGGAGATGTACCAGGATTGATAATATAAAAACCTGCAGAGATCTCAAATTGAGATGAAATTTTTTAGTTTAGAAGGAAGGGAAAACTTGAGCTTTTGTCAATCCGTAAAACCTACATGGCACAAGGAGCTTCACAAAAAAGCCATTCTAATTTTCTCAATAAAGAAAGACGTAAGAATATGCTATGTAATGAAATGAATGTCATCCATACTCTGATTGATGCATATCATGAAGTTGCGTGAGTCCTTCCAAGCAACCCGCAAGGCTTGGTTTTACGCCAATTCGTTGCTGCAGTTGTCCAATTTTTGGCTGAAGAGAACCCCCTTTAACTAGCTGCCTACCATCACGAACAATCCTCTCAAGGGACATAACAACACCATGAAACTCCTCCCTGATCTCCGTTCACAATTAAAAGCAAAAGTAATCAGGAGGCTCCATTAAAGAATCCATTAAGTTCAATATTCAATATGTCAATACTCAATATTGACATATAAGCTCCAAAATTATCCCAGTCAAAACCATACGAGCAATGAATATGCATTAAAATTGATCAACAATCAAGATTACCTATAGGGGTACCATCCTCAAGGACAATAAGAAGAACATTAAACCAAACTAAATCCATCCTTATCTCTTGAAGTAAGTAACATAACAAGGGGATTTTCTCCATGGAAGATGATTTATATGTCATTTAATTTTATGTTGAATGAGTTTTGGCAGTTTTGGGACTAACATGGAACTCTAAGGATAAAATAGAAAAGTAATATATGAATCCCTTCTTTACACCATTCGGTGTTTAATATCAACATGAATTCGTCATGGTATATAGCAAAGATTCAATTTTTTTTACTACTTTTAATTTATTAAGGTCATGTTCTCAACTAACAGTAACAAATGCAGGGTAAAGAAAGGTTAAGAGAAAATAACTTACAGGGTCTTATTCATAGAAAGCAAAATAGATTGTAAAGAATCCAACTGTTTTGCGAAAACAGCATCTCTAATGCCGTCTACACTCTTCAAGGAACCATATTTCTTTAAATCTTGGATTACCTATATCAAAACAACAAATCCTAAATTTTCAAATAAATAGCAAAAAAAAAACAGTTAACAAAATGTTGCCCAGAATCAGGAAAATAAACGCGCATAGATCTATATCTAATATCTGTGTGTATGAAGTAGGGGAGACCTGCAACCTGTCGATAATGGAGGAAGCATTTCTGAACTGGGAGAGAGAAGAGACTGAAGTTGGTCCCATTGACCCATATTTTCTTTGACCTTTCTGAATTTTTGCTGATATTTCTTCACCATTGACTCCATTAAAACCACCAACTGTATACTAATGAATTGTTTTCGAAATGAGACCTCGAGAGATCTACAAGGTTTTTAGGGTTTAGGGAGTCGGTTCATAAGAAACATTTTCAATTAATATAATTTAATTTTTATTAAAACAATTATACTATATAACTATTTAAAATATATTAGTAGTAATTAGGATTTATCATTTTTAACATTTAAATAATTTATGTGAACGAACCCAGTAAAAATATTAGTTTCCATGTGGTAACTTTTTTTCCCTCTTTCCTAATATAAGGATATGTATTTTCCCTTTTTTTTTCTTAAACTAGTAAACCAAATATACGAGATAATACATTCGTTGTTGTTGATTAAATGACGCTTCTATCCCTTCAAATTATCACTCATTTTCAAAATCGTCCAAGTTCTATTCCACGTAATATTTAGGAACTAAATGAACTTTTGACAAACCCCCAATGTTTTATACTGAATTCAAATACTCATTTTCGACATTTGATACTTGGACAAAGGCAGACCTTGTACCCATATATATATATACACAATTGTATATTATACAAAGAGAATATATAAAGAATGAATAAGTAGAAAAAAGCGAATCGACATACCAATGTGTCTGGCACATCTCATATATATACAATTTTTTCACATATATATATATATATATATATATCAGACAGGATCAAGAGTAGACCTCTTAAGTAGTAGAACTCTCTTAAATAATAGAACTTTATCAAAACGACGTAGTTTTAATAAGACGCGGTGACATTTTTATAAATATCATGCCACCGCGTATTTACAAAAATGCCACCGCGTCTTATCAAAACTACGTCGTTTTGATAAAATTCTATTATTTAAGGCATTCTGCTATTTAAGAATTCTACTCTTGATCCTTTCTGTATATATATATATATATATATATATATATATATATATATATCGGAGAGTCTCTAAAGCGAAACCTTAAAAAGCGAACCAAAGATTTAACTGTCGTCTTTGTGGTGTCTATGGCGACGATTCGACCTGTCGCCAAAGATTACATGGCTATGACGACGACGATCGAACTGTCGTCATAGACACCTAAAGACAACGGTTCGTCTTTTGATTCGATTTAGAATAGGGATAGTATATATATATATATATATATATATATATATATATATATATATATATATCGTCGAATGTAGGGCTTTTTACTTTGTTAAAATCACGGACCTTTTTTTTTTTTTTTTTTAAAACAACTAAAAAAAAAATATTTAATATTTTATGGAATCGATATTTTCCATAATATAATGTTTTAGGCGTGATTTGAATACCTATACCAAAAATGGTGGTATAGTCCGCACATGACTGCGCATGCACTGCTTTTGTTATAATGATCCAAATCACATCCAAAACACTGTATTATGAAAAAAATTCAGTTCCATAAAATATTAAACTTTTTTTTTAATTATTTTAAAAAAAAAAAAAAAAAAAAAATAAAAAAAATCCGCATTTTAACAAAGTAAGAAAGTCCTTACCTGATCCTGACCCTATATATATATATATATATATATATATATATATATAAGTGGAAGTAAAAACCCGTTGTCATCAACGGGTTAAAGTTGTTAGATAGTTCTTGAGCTTGTATTCTGGAGCCATTCAAGCATCACTTGTACGCCTACACTAAATGGGGTTCAAACTTTTTACCTTTCTACACTATTACTATCAGGTTGTGTCCGCTTGGCTCAGTCAAGCCATGGGCAAAGAAAAACACAACAATATTAATAACATATGGCAAACTTAAAAGAGATCCTTTCCGCATGGCATGATTAATTATCTTAGCATCTCAATACAGGGAAAACATAATAATTCATTCAACAAAAAATTAGTATTATTATGATACAAAGCTTGAAAGAAACAAACCAAACACCCGTATATTACTTCAAAAAAAATAGTACATGATATGAAGAATACTTAGCAGCCCATCTAGGAAAGAACAAGAACTCACTCCCGTCTCTCAAATTTATCTCCTTTTCAGCTCTTCAACTTTCCAAAATAGAGGAACCTATGATTATTTTCCCTTCCATACTTGCAAACCTGTGTAAAATAGCAGGCAGCAGCAGCAGCAGGACATAAAACTTTCCAGCTTCAGATTTTTGTTCCAGGGCTATACAACACACAAAATCGCCGGCTCAACATGATGAACATAAAAGATGAATGACAACTGATAAAAATGAACCCAAGAGTTTGAATCAGCCAACTAGAACGCATTCCAATTATCAGAATCCTTTTTTGGTGTTTCTCTGTCTGACGAGACCTTAAATGGACCACTTGAGCTGAAGGGATCAGAATCATCAAAAGGGAACCCTCGACTATGGTCAAAGCCTGAGGTGCTACTCATGGAGTCGAATCTTGTGAAGGATTCCCTCCGAGAAGAGATGTCGCGGTCATGCGTACTGAAAGAATCATACCTTGACATATTATTAAAGAACTGATCCCCTGATCCTTCACTGTACCTTGGTGGAGAGTTACCAGCTCTAGAAAGTGGAGAGCTAGGGACCGAATCCTCAAAGCTAAATGGACTTTTCTTCTGGAACATACTCTCTGCCTGAGGGGATCCAGTTCCTACTGGACTTCCACCAAAATCACTAGATTCAAAGAAATATTTTTCTCCATGTTTCTCATGATCTGAATCCTGCAAGATGAAATCAGTTAGGAGGCAAAATATTAGTAAATACACAAATTCCTCCTAATGCAAAGGGCAAACAACCGGCCAGAACAAAGCATCACCGCAAAAGGCATAAAATCGTAAAAATCTTGACAAAACCAATCATAGAATTAACTGCAAACTACAGCTGTACAGCATACTTATGAGCACAATTATCAATGACAGCAATGTTGATTATAATGATGAAAGAACTATTTAGATTATATCTAATGGTATATTACTACATAATGGATAGAAAAATCATCCTCACTAATAGTAGCTGCCATCAAGCAAACATTGTATACCATCCCATCCCACAAGTTAAAAAAAGACAAACCAGTTAGTTAAAAAACGTGAGTGGAAGACAACGGAACTTCACGAGCATTATTGTATTAGTTTATGTATTTAATTAAAATTCTCTAATATGAACTCGTTACTGGACGCTTGTCAAAATGTGACCAGCATATGTTGCATAAAACAAAACAAGAAAAATCTTTCTATCATATCAAATGCAAGATAGAGGGAATATATTACTAAAGGCTCGACACATGAAAGGACAGCTATATGTATGCTATATATATATGTACATATATATTTATAATCACATTTTTGTTATTCCTACTGACACATGCATAAGAATATTCTTTGCCATGCCATTTTTCACATACCATAGGTGACTGCTGACTTTTATGTTTCATGAAATAAAAGTTTCATATTACAGTCATACTGATAATTATAAAAAATTAATACAACTACATTGTATTATATAGAAGTCATAATAATAGTGAAAAACATGTAATCGTGTCTTTAATCTTTATACAGAATTTTTTATTCTTTATTGATGTATCCTTTCCGTGTTCGTATTCTACTCATTTTGAATTTGCCCCATCAGTGTTCATGGTGTACATATTTAGGTCCATGGTGCATAGCCAGGCAAACCTTATTAACCCTTGTCTTCACGTATTTGATACAAGGGCTATATAAAATATAAATTCATGAAAAGTGGATGCACATGCTACGGATGCCAGTTTCTAATAAATAATATAGAGATGACAGTACAACAAGAAAGCACAAAGAGGCAACTCACCTTAGCATTCATGGAACTGAACCCCCACACTGAATCTGTATCGTCATTATTATCAAAGGTACCCCAGGCCGGTTCATCAAAGCTTCTGCTCAGCAAGGATACAACCCAAAATTACAGAATAAATAATAAATACAAGCAAAAAGGCTTGACATGATATATGAAATAACAGAATCATAAAGATAAACACCAAACCTTTGGGTTTCTGTGTCTGCTTCAAAGCTCTTTCTGAAATGGTTGTCTGAATTGTCACGAGATGGGCTATCAAATGCAGTTTGTCTTGCTGGACTACCTGCTGGGCTTTTCATGGATTCATCTTCACTATGGCTGTATGCTGATTCACTCTCAATAGCGTGCTCGACTTTATTGAAATGTTTCTCTGACTTGTCATCAGCATTTGAAAGTAAATCAGGTGAAAAACTATCAATTGGAGAATATAATTCTTTATGAGGAGATGCAGACTTGGCATCCATGGGCACAGCAACATCAAATGAAAATCCTGAAGATATAAAGCAATCAAGTCATGATAATATATATATATACACACGCACACACATGTATATCAAGGATACAGATTATATAACTTTTACTAAAGAACCGAGTAAGGAGAAGTAAGTTAACAAGGAAAATATTAAAGATGACACACCTTCATCATCAAACTTATCCCATTCTTCATCCCAAACAGCTGAGACCTCTGGAATTCCAGGTTGCCAGCCTTGCCAAATGATCATCAAGAAACAGAAAAGGGTCAGGCAACCAAGGATTATGATTTGAAATATTCAAATGATACTCAGAACTAGTAAACCATTCCCAAGGAAGAAATGAGATACTTAATACAAGCAAAATCAAAGTTTTGCCTCCTACCCTATGAGGAAGTGGTTATAAGGTTATATAACCACCGAACACATTTTCAATTATTGCAATGGAATCAACTACGGTGAATGCCCGAAGGTACAATACTAGAAACTAAAGAAAACTTCTAATCCAGATGTTTTCCTCAAAAAATAAAAGAAGCCCATCAGAACAATACAGAAAATGTCAGAAAACTGTATAAGAATACACTGGCCAATAAATAGACACATTGTCAATAGAAACACTTAATTCAAATGCCTAAACACGTAAATTTATAATGCTGTAAGTTGTTGACTTGGCCAACCTTATCAGTCTACAAACTATTAAAAAGATGAAATTAAAAGAGGGACAAATGAAACACTCGAAAAAGTAGATAAATTCAAACATAATAATATATATGAAAACCATAGAAAAAACTAAGAAGCTGCATTTTGTATGATGAATAAGAAACAAATGAAATATTCAAAATAAAGCATAGAGGCAATTAGGGTACCAAGGGGAAGTTCAATTAGTGCAGCGGACTTAACATGCACCCCATGTTTCTTGCAACGTTCAGTTAATGCCTTTAATAGCTCCTCAAGATCTGATTGTATACGATCAGCACGTACCTATAATACCCACGAAAGCGTCCACGTTATAAAATTGTCACATGAATGCTTTTAAAACATCCACATTACAAAATTTTAACATGAATCTTTGCTTTATATTTAGTTGCTTTTCCTGTAGCACATCACGGCTAATTGGTTATATTCACCTGAAGGATACCATCTGCACTACCACCTTGTTCCATTTTAATGATTGCCTGATGATATTCCATCTTCCTCTCCTACAAGGACCAGCAATAGAAGAAGATATTAGACGGGAACCCCCACCAAGTATTGGTTAAGTAAAGAGGGCAGCACAGACAATTAGCAAGACAAGTGCATTTAGGATTTACAAATTCACAATAGCCAATACAATGAAAGACCAGAAATGAAATCTTCAGTATGCAAATGTCGATTAGTTATTAGTGATAACAAGTGAAGAAATAGCTTAAATTGCCAACTAAGATGTGATGGTAACAAATTGAAAGTTTATAACACTAACACTGTTAATCAGTTCACAGAGACAAACAACTTCTAGACTCTCAAGATATGAAAGGAAAGCAACCTGGATATCACGAAATGTGGCCTCTTCAATAGTAAGTTTTGAGGCAATTTCAGCAACCTGCTTGTATTTCTCTTCATATTTCTTACCAAGCAATTCAGCCTGAAACAAAATGGTAATAAAACAAAGATAACTGCAAGCCACAAATCTGAACTTATGATGCAAAGTTGCAAACACTATTCTTTGATCTTTAGATGATACCTCCCGCTTATCAGCTATTGCTCCTTCAGTAATCTCATTAAGTCGATTGTCACATCTGCTTTTGAATAAAACCTGAGGGATTAATAAAAACAAAAGCAATTAAAGAACACAAAAGAAAGAAGATGATCTTAAAACGATACAGAATGAAGTGTGGCCGTATAATGTCAAATAAGGACAGATAAGGTACTCATAGATAAAGACAGAGAAAGATAACTAACAAGGTCTTGCATTTTCTCCCGATAGAACACCATCTTCTCTTTCGAATCTAGAAGCATCTTCTCCTTACTTTCAACCTTCAATATAAAAAATGAATGAGTTCAGTTTACAGAGCAAATAATTTGCTGCACCTCAAGCATGAAAAAGTTCCTCAATACAAAGAAGAATTATAGATGAAGAATAAACTATAAAGCAGAGAAACAATAGTGGATAGGTCGTCCTCGTAAAATATCCAACCAGTGACTCCAAAATTTAGCATTGCTCTTGTTCTAGTATTCAAAAATATTGTTATAAAAACATGGGAATGAGTTGGTACGAAAGCAAAGTTTAGCAATTTTCTTTTTGGCAAAGGTATGCAAATCTTTGATTTTGGTAACTTAAACAAGAAAGTAAATTTCTGAAATAGCCCCCTTCTGGTACTCGGCTTTCCCCCTTTTTGGCGCTGGCGCTATTAGCCGAATTATTTACCAATCAATAAAAAAAATTGGGTTGGTTTCCTGCAGATCTATTGAGACCAATTGCTTTTAGCCTTTTAGGTTTAGCAAAGAACAATAATCAAACTGAAACATTTACACTCCTAGCCACAATACTTGCACCCCCTCATTTTCCCTTTTGTATCTAGCATGCATTACTCTTTCTTCCCCAAAAGAAATTGATATAATTGATTCTACATGAAACATTGATATGTGTAATAATATTTAAGTTTTGGAAAGTAGGAAACACACCAAAAAAAATTTTTGTCAATTTATTATGCGGTCCTAATTTTCCCATATATTACCAAATATACAGTTTTACTTTGAATTTTCCATTTATATATAAAATCAAAGAAACAAAAAATATAAATAAGTAATGAATTTTGTTTTAATAATTAACTAAAAGATATAAACAATACAAATCAAATTTTAAGTTTGAAATATATGGCATAAATATAAAAATAGGAAGGTAAAAAACACATGAGATACCCCAATTCATTGCGATAATACATATGAATATTCATTTTTTCTGTTTCTGCATGATGTTTTGTTTTTTAAATAAAGTAGTTCCACTGAAAATCCAAAAAGAGGCGGAGCCTTGTGTACACAAGGAGTATAATAAGAGAAGAACAGGAATTACGAAAACACCTATGCTTCCAAAAGAAATGATACAAAACCCCAGTACCAATCCTTAAAAGAAAAAGCAGATACGAGGCCACAAAACATATCTGCATCAATAGCCTAAAGCCAAGTCCCCAAAAACAATGAAAGTGATATAACGTTACCACACTATTTTGCATGTAAATATATTATGAATTCTAAAACAAATCATAGCTAAGATTTTCATATAGGGGAACAAAACAAAGAAGATTAAACAGATATTTACCGTATTCTCTGTTTCAGCTTCTTCTTGAATTTTTGAATTAGTTGAATTGGGGTCCCCATTACCGAGTTGGTTCATATGCGGATTCTCCATCGACAAAACTCCTGTCTTCTGCTGATTAAATTGCATTTTTCCATCAGGCATAGAAAATCCTGTCTGCATAGGAGGCCTCGAACCAGCAGGTGTCATTGTCTGGGCACCAGGCATCCCTTGCTGTTGTCTCAAACCTAAACATCATAGAAACAATAATTGATTCAATAACAAATTGAGAGGTAAAGATTAGAATATTTAAGGGTCTGTATCAGCTCAGCAGTTCCCAACCAAAAAGAAGTGGTCAGCAGTCCTACTTTGCAAGGTGTACTTTGTTCATGCACAATTGCAAGCTTTTACATTTTTTACAACTACGTATGCACGAAATATTAGACTCTAATTATTTTATATCAGGGACTGCTGAGCTTTGATTTTCACAAAATTTAATCGCAATCAATAAATACCAGGAGTGGATCCCAAGGTTGAAGTTCCATAAGAAGTATTTGGTGGACCTGCCAGGGATAACAGAGTCTCATCGAGCATCACACTATTAGGAAGTGTCTCCGGAAGTTGTTGGCCTTCCCTGTATCTTTCCATCAGGAAGAGTGCAATACAAAACTCCCTCAAGGATAGCATGCTATCATTATCCTGATCTGACAAGTCCCAAACTTGCTTCAAGACCTCTGACAAAGACCAGTAGCAATATTATTGATCATAATGTTTGGTTAAAATAAATTCTGACACTGCACATTCTAATATAAGTTGCTTGAAGAACTACAAGACTTCATTAACAGGAAAACAAAAACAAAAATGAAAAGAGAGAAAAAGACCACAAAATGCTTTTGAATGCAATTCCACCATATTAAATAAAAAAAACAAACATAGCACAATTGATTCCAATACAGAATCAACTCGAGTATTCCAAATACGCTACAAGATCATATAATTCAAGTCCGGTTATAAGTTCCTTCAAGTTATTTAATGAAAGAATATTTGTAATAATATTATTTTTTGTACTCCAATATTTAACATAATACTGTCAAATATATAATTTCAAGTCTCTTTATTACATTCAGATTTAAATCCTGAAAATACTAAACTGTCTCTTTCATCTTTTCAAATTAATTTTATAAGGGTAATATTGAGATTTTATAACCACTTTGATCGATCAGACAAAGCATTAATTACATTTATTAATATTTGAGTTTGCTTCTAAAACATCAATTAAAAGGAACGGAGGGAGTACATTTATAAGGTTTATGTAAACTGATTTAAACTTGGAGCTTCAGCAGATTTGCACAAAATTTATTTTGAGAGACAAAAAAGAAAAGGTAAAATTGATTTAAAATGAAAGTTTTAGTTAACCTTACTAAAAATAATAATGATATTTGACAGGCTGCAGTCTTAAATTACAGGGATAATATGAGTCATATTTGACAGAGGACTTTGGGATTCCATGCCATGTACCCCACTTTTGGCTTTGTCCATGCCATTAGGGAAAGTGTGAAAATGCACCATGAAACTCCCAAAATTTTATACCATTTACTGTTACAAAAGAGATTTAGACATTTTCGTAGCTCAGACTCGAACCAAACCAGGATCTGATCTATTAAGCTCCTTAAATGTGGTAAAGCAAAAATTAGAGTACATTTATACAGGTAAAGGATAATTCTAAAGGGCAATAGATGTTTAACAGGATAGCGAAAAGGGCTGGCAGAACATAGCCTTATTAACTTTAACTTGAACAAATGTTACCTTCCACAAGGAGAGAGAGAAGAGGGAGGGGGAGACACATTTAGCTAGCACCTCAGTAAGATATATCTGTCATAACTTCAGATTGAAGGGAAAACTTGAGAGGAAACTGGAAAGATAGGAGGAAGGGGGGGGGGGGGGGGAGGGGATAATGTAAGGAAGAAAGGAAGGGAGACCAGTGAGAAAAAAGTAAAGTTTTCACATGGGCAATGCTGAAGTTTCAAATATAAAGCATAGAACCATATCAAAGGCAAAAGTATATACCTCTTGGCAGTCTCCAACTCAAGAATAAGTTGCGTGCCTGCTCACCAGTGATTCTTCCATCTCTGTCAGTGTCTACTTCCACAAAAACTTTGTGATATCTTTGTATACCAGCACGGGTCATTTTTGGCCACAAAGGTTGGGGCTGGATGGAAGTAGAATTGCCAATGTCTGCTGAATTTCCAGATGATCCAAGTGAGGTAGTATTATTCTGAGAAGAAAGCGGTTGATTTGGTTTCAATACTGATTGGGTTGTCGGCAGCTGCCCCCCAGCAGACTGCCTTGTAAAAGCATTCAAAGACTCAAGTGGATCAATCTTAGCTGAAGGTTGTGACCCAGAAGTTACTGAAACAACGGCCGATGAAGCAGGTGCGTTACTCGCAGAGTACGTTGGAGATGAAGAAGCCTGTTTCGGTACCGACTGGTTGACAGAAAACATATCACCTCCAAATATTGAGTTAGAAGCAAAACCATTACCTGAACCAACTGACGATTTAGGATCCTTAGCTGCCATTGGCAAAGAAGTTGAAAGTGGGTCTGATGGTTTTTGTCCAAATGAGGGAATTGAAGGACTTATCCCTCTGTTAGGTACTTGAGATGTTGCTCCACTAGGAAACCCACCAGTTCTACCACCAAGCCAGTCAGTGGAAAGGTTTGAGCTTGAAAGAGCAGTACCAACTATACCACCTCCCTGTGGGAAATTTGGACCTGCAACACCCTGCAATGGACGTGAGGCATTACCAGATGGCATGGGAACAGGTGGCCTCATGGACTGATTTCCTTGAGATAGGAAATACTGCTGATTCATACCCGGATTGGGGGTTGCTTGTCCTCTGAAGCCGAAATTTTGAGCAAACATTGGTGCAACTGCGCCCATCTGAGGTGGAGAAGAAGGGTGCATTGAATTGACCTGAGTTGAAGGAGCATGGGGCCTTGAATTAACCTGAGGTGCAGGTGTCGCTGCAAGATTGATTTGTGGAGCAGGGATTTTAGCTGAAGCAGGGCCATATAATGCTGCCTTCACAATATCTGGCGTCAGGTCCCGCTTACTCTGAACCACAGTCACAAGTTTAAGAAAATTGTAAAATTCTTGACGACCAAGGAAACCAGTACGGCTCTGATCAGCATGCATCCATATCTGCAATCAGGCAGAACATTCTGATAAGAACTCAAGTAACAAGAGCCAAATAAAGACGTTTTGATTCAAGAAAATGCTATGAAGAATCCTCTGATTAACAAGAAGGGTATAAAAGATATAGTATTATTACTTTCTTCCGTAATAGAATTAAGTTCATGGCATTCAAGGCATTCGTCATGGGTCCACAAAGGCAAGGATCTCCTTGCACACCCCATTGTCATTTTTAAGGAAAAAACAATAAATATATATATTATTTTCATGCATCACAAATTCTGTACCAGTAATGATAATAAGTGCAAAACATTTCTCCTACATGCTCATTAAGATGTCAAAGTAAAAGATGAAGAATACATTTTTAAGGAGGGATCCTTACGACTAATCAACGATACTGAGCAACTATAATCAGAAAAATTGGAGGGGAGCAAAAGGGACAGTAAAGGATAACAAAGAAATGAGATAACTACTCAGGATATCACTTCTAACTTAACTCTACCACGGGATTAAAATAGTTAAGTACTATAACTGATAGAAGGGCTCTGGTTTCACTTTAAGGTGACCTCCCTCCTAAACTTGTAGTATCCCTAAGGAGTCTACCAAATAGTAGTAATTAAGTCGCCAAACTTAGATTTTCGAATAACCCAACAAAAAAGCAATATTCACAGTAACAAAGATGGATGACAATCACCCATCTATCTAACAAAATACAACTGATTTTGAATTTCCCGCTCACCCTAATAAATCATCTGGGCCGTCCAAATTTGGATAACAATGTAGTGCCGAGGCACCACATTCTAATAATATTTTGTAAACTATTATCCCAAAAAGCAAAACAGATGAATGATTTCCTCTTTGATCTCCAAGCTAGATAAAGGTGACTAGTATGCTATTTTTATACTTATAACTTGAAAGATTAAACAATCAGAATTTGCACTAGCAAATAGGAGAGTAAAACTAAATAACTGAAAGAATGATTGCCTAGCAATTCAAAGTTCATAGTTAAACTACTACAGGGACACTATTCCACATATCGTGACCACCTTTATTACTTAAAAATATAGAAGAATTCACAACTGCCCAGCTGACAAAATTCAAGTAATCCAACTATAAAATTCAAATTCAATAGTAACTGCAACAACTTATTTACATACAAGAAAATTAATACTCAATGAAACATATATACGTATATACATACACACGTATAATATATTTATATACACAGAGAGAGAGAGAGAGAGAAACAACCTGAGCCAGGATTTGTTTAGATAAGTTAGATCCTTGGAAGAAACCAACAGCTTCAGCTCCACTGATCCTTCCATCTTGATCCAAATCTGCTTTTCTGAAGTACGCATCGAATAAATCCACATTCCCACCTCCTTGATTCTGCCCCGCCATACTCCCAATTCAATCACTAACAAACAGCGACTGAATTTCAGGAATTACGATGTTATGAGGAAGCAGGTGGAGCAGCAGAACAATGACCGTATCGATTCTGGAGTTGGTTCGTGGAATTCAGATAATTTCAAGGGTTAGATCGAGAAGAACCGACAGAATGGGGATTGGAATTTGAGAATTTCCAGAAATTTGGAGTGTACACGAAACGAAACAGCTTTTACAATTTCGTTTTCCTTTTTCTTGCAAATGAATCAGATGTTGCATTGCTATATTGTCCTCTTTCCCCAAATCGGGCAATGTTTTGGGAATTAGGATTGGGATTTGTACTTGTCCGGAATTATAGAATGGCCCCTCCATTTAGGATTGTTTATTCAATTAACAATTTTAAAAAATTTTAAATTTTGGTTGTATTTAATTAAGACATTTAAAGAGTTTATAAAAGTTTAGTGATATTCAATTATAACTTTTGTAATATTTTTAAAAGTTAGGTGATTTTTAATTGAGACTTTTATAAATTCTATAAAAGTATTTTAGTATTCAAAAAGTCATTGATTTTTCAGATTTCTATCAGATGGTAGAGTTTGATAGACTTTAGAATAAAAGTGTGACGCCCCCAAAATTAGGTATATATCACCCATCTTGAGTCGCCAGATACATGGTACAGAATTCAAATACAACTTAATAATACAACTGTCGTGAACAATACGACAAAACATAAACTGTGAGTTTGAATACAAATATTGTCTACTAGAGAGTATACAAACTCAAAAGGAGTCCTCATTACAATTATTATCACACTATTTCACGAGATAGTGAGGACTACTAATGCACCATCTAGGACCATCACTCAGGTTCTCCAGGCTGCTTCAACTATATTCTCATTTCACGAAGAAACGGTGAAAAAGAAAGGGTGAGCTCAACTAGCCCAATAAAAAATATTATGACTAAGATAATGCGAGAATAAATTATCATTAGCCTTAAACGATGTTAAACCGATACAATATAACAAACATCAAGTTTAAGCTGCTGCGGTTTAACAAGCAATCCATTAAAAGAGTCGAGTAGAGAATAAAATCTACTATCTTTTATGATTTAAAAGGTTTTTCATCACTTTTATCACCGAGACTCGACAATAAATAATCCACATCATCGAATCACCCCACTTTTTACTGCCAAGGATATTCTTTAGTATCACGACCACAATTATCCATGCCTTCTACGGGCGAGAATATTTATATATTCATTAATGGTCATGATCATGCCAACAACTGTTCATCAATACATTACGGGTCAATGAAGACTTTTACCACATCATTTGTAACATTGCGGTTATGATTACACCAAATAATCCCTGGTCATAATCATACCAAGTCTATCTATGCACTATATGTAAGACCCCAAATTATTAATAAATAAAATTTATTTTTCTCTATTTATTATTTTGAAATAGTAAGGGTTGATTTGATTAATGTGGATAGTTATGGGTAAAATCATGCAAATATTTTGAATAAGCAAGTGGTTATAAAATATTCATTATTGCTTGGGAATATTCGTTTGGTGCGTGGCATATTAAATCTTTGTCGGAGAATATTAAATGCAACGGTGCGATCTTTATGGGCCCCCATAACGGAAAGCGATTGGATGAAGAAAGCGACAAATATAAGTTGTTTATAAAAAGCGGCGTAGTTATTCTAGATTATCTTGTTGGAATACCCGGTGGTTAAAACACACTAATACTGCGTTGTTGAGCAGTGGCAGATATTGGTATTGCACCAATTATTGATTCTTACGTGAAAGGCACTACTCAATAATTATTACGATAATTAATTATTCATGTTTTTATTTTATTGATTCAATAATTGTTGCATTGATATTTTATATTAATGTTGTTTCAATAAATTGTCATTACACAGTATTTTCTATTATCGAAGCAATAATTCATATTATTTGAATAATATTATTAGATAACATTATTGGCAATGTCTAGAAAGTTATGTCTAAGGAGAGGTTTGGTAACCTAATTGCGCGCCAGTAAGAAGAGATCCTTATTGGAAAGCCCTCTTTCTGAGGAGCGGCTTACCGGTTGCAAGATCTTGTGATTCATAATATTATTTGTGAATAATTAATTATTGATTTATATGATGAGGAAAATATTAATTTATGTGGATATAGATGGAGAAAATTTTTAAAGTGACAATTGTTGAAAATTGAAATTTTATCTTTTTCTGATAAAATAATTCATTTAAATATATTATTATATTTTAATAATATAATAATGGTGATATTTTTACAATGAATGTGGGATATATGAGTATATGAGGAGGAAGAGTATTTTTATTGCATTAAATGATTAACACATGTTTTTGTGTTTGTGGACCCTATTTCTTGAATTGAAATTTGATTATAGCACATAAAAAAATCGGTAGTTTGTGGATTTGGTCAATTTTTTATTTTGAATTTGGAAAAACTTTCTTCTAGAAAGTTGTAGAAATTGAATTTCCTATAAAAAGTCACGAGATTGAATTTTCTAATAAAAGGGCTATTTATTATGAATTATTGAAGTTAGAAGCTCAAAATAATTAATTTTGAAGTTTTAATTATTTTAATAAGAAAAACGTTTTTACATTTTGGGACTCATTTAACATGTGTTAGGATGGTTGAGTTCAGATTCATGGATGCGTGGGAAGATGTGGAATATAAATAATATTAATTTATTAAATTTTCTACTTTGGTGTTCTAAGCATTTTCTTATAAATAGGGTCTTTAGGTTAAATTGAAAATCACACCGTAAATCAAGTTTTCTCTCTCTATAGTATCGGCGTATTCTTGTGAGTATTTTGAGTATACTTTGAGTATTGTTATACTGTCTTGCAATTCAAGTCATAGCTTTATATCAAGGTGTTTAACTTAGAAATCTTTTGTCTTTCGAGGTAAGAGATGTTATTTTATTCGAAAATGATATTATTTCTTCAATATCATTATGCCGGAAATATTGGTTGGAAATTTTATCAAATTTGAAACTTTTTTCATATCGGGGAGTTCTTATTAATGAGTTCTTATTCACGAGTTCTTATTCATGAATTATTATTCACGAGAGCTTCTTATTCACGAGTCTTATTCACGAAGCATGATGATGTTTTTTGTGAAATTTCTATCTTTTGGTGTCGAGTTACTATTCACGTATATGACCTTTATTCACGTATACCTTAATCGTTCACGAATATAAGACTATATTCGACGAAAATGAAATTTTTCTTTTTGTCCAAAATATCTATTATGGATACTAGCTTTGATTATATCCATGTTTTGATCATTCTTGAATTTTACTCCACTCGATTAATTATGAAGTATTTTTGAACTTGGATTGTTTAAAATACGAATCCTTAATATTGTTCTTTTGTTTCACCGGATTCGTTTCCTTTAAAATATTTTTCATCATCCTCGGTCTAAATGATGATATTCTTGAATATCTTTGGCACATGGTGCAAAGATGAATGATTTCTTGATGAATATCTTTGGCGTAGTGCAAAGATGAGCAGTGTTGAGATGAACATGACCCAATGATGAATATCTTTGGCTTTATAGTGCGAGATGAATATTTGATTCGAGATATATATTGATTGATGTTACGAGGGATAAAATATCGACGATGAACTTTTAAATTCATACATAGAAGATAGTAGTTTGCATTCTCTATTTAACTCTTACTAATGAATTATTATTTCATTGCGAAGATTGATTTAAAACCCGGTTGTCTATTGTATTCTATTAGATTTTTCTCTGTTGGAGACTAACGATAATTTATTGTATATTATCTTAGTCATAATATTCTTCTTCTTGGGCTAGTTGAGCTCACCCTTTTCCTTTTGTTCCATTTTTATTCTCGAGGAGGCGAGAATGTAGCGAAATCTTAGTCGAGGGTATGGAATGAAGGTTCAGAGAGAGTTGTTTAGTAGTCCTCACTATTTTTGTAAAATAATGTATCAATAATTATTATGGGAATTTATTTGCGTGTGGATATTGTCTAGATGGCAATATCTGTATTTAAACTCACAGTTTATATGTTGTAATAATAAAGTTGTAGTTATTTTTGTACCATGTATTTGGCGACTCAGAATGAGTTGGATGGAATGGACTTATTTTGGGGGCTTCACAGTTGGTATCAGAGCTTAGGGATATGATCTCTGGCGGAGATCGGGGAATAAAACTAGGAGGGGAGAGACGAGTAAATCCTTCGCTAGTGTGTCCTACCTAAGCTTATTTGTTAGTTGGTCAGTATATAGGGATATTATGTGATATATTGATTTCCTTAATTAACCCTTATTTTATGATAGTTTTTAAGAATGGCTGCTAAGAACGTTAACAATGGAGTGAATGAGATCGTGGAGACACCTCTAATCGCCAACCAGGATAATATGATGTCAGGCGAAGAAGAAATTAGAGATATCCATGTGGTGAGTGAAGAATTGATAGTTGCTTTTAGAGATAGTCATGAGAGGTAACGGTGAGAGTGAGGAAGAAGAGGTACTGCGAGAATTTATTAGAGGTATTTTATGATCAAAATGTAGAATTACAAAATCGTATTCATGAGTTAGAAGAGCAGGCTGAAGAATTGCAGGCAGTCGTGGAGCAAAATGATGCAACGATTCAAGCTTGTGTTACCCGATATGTGATGCTTGAACAGAAGCACTCGTTGGCGGTATAAGATGATAAAGTTGGAATCTGAAATTGAAAGAAGAAATAATCGAGCAGTGAGAATGAGTGATGCATGGGTAAAAGCCATGACGTTGCGTTGATATTATGGAAAGACATGTGAGACCCCAGATTTTATGAATAAAGATTTAATTTTCTCAATTTTTTTTTTATATATTATGGTGTGGATTTGAGATAATGTTATAGTTGTGGGTAGTATTTATAAATTTTGAAAAGTATGCAAGTTGTTGTATAATATTCGATTGGTCGGGGAATATTCTTTTTGTCGAGGAATATCCGTATGACGATACAATCATTGGTGGACCCCGCAACAGAATTATTATCGGATTGAGAAAACAAAAAAAATATTTTATGAAAATAACGGCGAAAGTTTCACAGATTAATCTTGTTGAACTACTTTCATAGTAAAAGTACGATAATATCGTGGTTGTATTGTAAGACACGGTATTGATTATTGATCTTACGTGATAAGTCACTCGGTTTTGTTTTATTGGTATTATTAATGTAATAAAATGAAATTTTTTTTATATAAAATGTAATACTTTTATAAAGTTATTCTATAAATAGAATATATTATATTACTATTATGAATAGTGTATGCATTGTGTTTTTTAAGTAGTAAATTTTTTTTATATAAAACATAATACTTTTATAAATTTATCTATTTTATTAGACAATAATTAGAATATATTATATTTTATTATGTATAGTGTTTGCGTAGTTAAATCTTTTATAAAGTTATTCATTTTATTAGATTATAAATAGAATATATTATATTTTATTTAAAAGATTTTTTTTTAAATATGGATTGTCAGATTAAAGTAAATCAATCTGGACCGCTCATGAGTTATTTACTATGCAATCCATTCTTCTATAAATAGAAGCTCATTCATTCATTATTTCTTACGAATTCACTTTGAAACTCTAGAGAAAACTATAGAGAGTTCTTCTTATAATCTTAAGCGTATTTCTTTAGAGTTTAAGAAAGTTTTGAGCGTAGTGCAAGTTTTCTTCGAGTATATCCTCGCCCTACCAGTCGGAGTACTCATCTTTCTAAGGTAGGGGATATTATTTGTTGTACTCGTAAGGGGTATTCTTTCTTTCTTATTCATGAAGAGAACTTTTGTTATTTCATTCTTATTATTATGTTGGAATAACCAGTATATGCAAAGTACCGCATATATGGTGAAATTCTTCTAATATTCCGTTCTTTATTATTACGCTTGGAATATCATATATGCGTGCGTTCTGTGGGACTGGTTCCATTATTTATAATTACATGGAATATCACGTGCATGCGTTTATCTTTGGACTGGTTCCATTATTTATTATTACATTGGAATATCGTATGCATGCGTTTACTGCGGGACTGGTTCCATTATTTATTATTACATTGGGAATAACTTTTATGCATGCGATCTATCGCACGCATGGTGAATCCTTATGTTATTCTATTCTTTATTATTCTGTTGGAATAACCTGTCTATGTGGATTGCCACAAGCATGGTGAATGATCCTTCGTATTCATTTCTAATTAAATTATGGAAATGAGCTGTCTACGTGGATTACCGCATGGTGGGTGAAAATCCATTGCAGTTTCATATATTATATGATACTCTTTTGGTTAAACTTTTGGCTTCTATTGTGATGCCCCCAAAATAGGTATACATCACCCATTCTAAGTAGCCAAATACATGGTACAGAAATAACTACAACTTCATTAATACAATTGTCGTGCAAAATACGACAACACATAAACTGTGAGTTTAAATACAAATATTGTCTTCTAGACAATATTCACACTCAAATAAGTCCTCATTACTATTATTGATACACTATTTTATAAAATGGTGTTGACTACTAAAACAATTGTCTTGAACCATTACTCCTCACTTTACATTTAGTTCCCGCTATATTCTCGCCTCACGAGAGAAAAAAATGGAACAAAAAGGAAAATGGTGAGCTCAACTAGCCCAATAAAGAATATTATGACTAAGATAATGTACAACAAATTATCCTTAGTCTTCAACGAAGAAAAAATCTAATAGAATCACATAGACAACAAGTTTTAGATCAACAACCTGCGGTGGAAATGTGACGCCCCCAAAATAGGTATACAACACCCATTCTCGAGTCGCCAAAATACATGGTATAGAAAGCAAACTACAACTTTGACAATACGTATGTCGTAGTAGAATACGACAATACAATCGTGAGTATGAATACAAATATTGTCTTCTAGACAATATACACACCAAATAAGTCCTCATTAATTATTCATACACTATTTTACGTAAATAGTGAGGATACGGACTAAAACATCTTCCTAGAACCATCACTCCATACCCAGACTCGATCCTCGCTTATGTTCTCACCTCCACGAGAAGAAAAAGGAAAAGGGTGAGCTCAACTAGCCCAAATAAAGAATATTATGACTAAGATAATATACAAAAAAATTATCGTTAGTCTTCAACAGAAAAAATCTAACGTAATCTGATAGGCAACAAGTTTTAGATCAACAAATGCAATGAAGCTTGAGAATCCATTAGAAGAGTCACGTAGAAAAGAATTCTCTGTCTTCTAAGGTTTAAAAGTCCATCATCAATAGTTTATCCTTGTAATAACAATCAATTTACATCTTTAATCATCTTTTGCTACAGGCCAAAGATATTCATTTAGATCACCAAATGGTCATGTTCATCTCAACACTGCTTCATCTTTGCACTTTCTGAGCCAAAGATATTCATCAATTAATCGTTCATCTTTGCACTACGGGCCAAAGATATTCATTTATATCACCATTTAGACTGAGGATGATGAAAAACATTTTTAAAGAAACGAATCCAAAGAAACAAAATGCCAGGATTAAGGATTAAGGATTAGTGACTTTGTTTTACCTAAGTCCAAAAATACTTGAAAATAATCATATTGGTGTAAAATTCAAGAATGATCAAAACATGGATACAATCAAAGCTAAGATCTAGAATAGATATTTTGAATGAAAAGAATTTTTTTTATTTTTTATGAATAGTGCTTAGTATTCGTGAATAAGGTCAGATATCGTGAATAGTCTTAGTATCGTGAATAATAACTCCAAACACAACAAGTTCCAAATTTGATAAAAAAGTTCACCAATACTTGACATAATGATATTGAAGAAAAATATCATTTAAGAAGAAAATAATACCCACTTACCTCAAAATAACCGTATTGGATTTGAATTTCAGATATAGTCTTGTGAAACCCATACCAGTATAGCAACACTCAAAGTATACTCACAAGAATACGCAAAATTTAGAGAGAGAGAGAAAAAACTTAGTTTACGGTGTGATTTTCAATTCTAACTTAGCCTCTATTTATAGGAAATTGTTAGAGCCAAAGGAGACTAAATTAATAAATTATTATTATTTACCAAATATTCAAGCCCACCACCAAGGAATCTGATTTTAGCCACCAACCACATGTTAAATGTGACAACCCCAAAATAGGTCCATTCCATCCAACCCATTCTGAGTCGCCAAATACATGGTACAGAATACAACTACAACTTTATTACAACAATTGTCGTGCAAAATATAACAACACATATACTGTGAGTTTGGATACTAATATATACCAAATGTGACACATGTCCCAACCGTGGACAACACCTCACAGTGACACCTTACATAAAGGTATTGTCAAAAAACATTTTAGAAACTAAAATCTTTGGGAAGTGCTCAAAAAACTTTCGTGCGTCATGGAGGCCATGCGTCTAGGTTATGATAGATATCATATGCCCAGAGAATTATCCTTGGTTGACCTAATAGACCCCAAAGAAAAAAACGAGAAGATTACTATCATATTCTTCCCAATGGTGAGTCTTCTTCGATTTATCATTATCTCCACTATCTCAAATTGAGAATTATACTTCAAACAAACACCAAGATTATATAGGTAGTGCTCGATATATACTCGGCAAGTGGATGAGCACATCCTGCCTTATGATGATACGTGGTTGTATGTCATTGACATCTTGTATGATAGTGACAAAACACCCTTTCTAACGTTGGGTTCGCCACCCTATTAGATTCACTAATATAACTACTAAACGATGACCACCGTTCTATTCCTATTGCCCCCATTTCGACCCACTACACTCTTATTACCAAAGAAGAATTGTAAAAGCAAAAGGGTGAGCACAACTAAAACTCGATAAATAATATCATGACTAAAGATAATTAAATTATCAATAACCTCCATCAATAATAAATCGAGATTTAGAACATATGGTAGATGATAAAATTTCAACCATAATTGCGGTGGACGAACAATCCATTAGAAGAGTCGAATAGACTATAAAGTCTATTATCTTCTCCATGTTAAAAATCCACCAACAATGTTTTATCCTCAGTAACATAAATCAACAATTACGGTCCACAATCATATGAATAACTCATAATCATAATTGTAGTTCTAAATTCCTCTTCTCATCTAGAGGGCGAAGATAATTTTCATCACCTATCTTTACTCGAAACATCAAAGATCATGGTTACACCAAATCACATTTCTTGTTCATAATCATACTAATAATTTCATCTTTTACTACCAAAGATATTCATTTATATCACCAGTTGGTCATGTTCATCTCAACACATATTCATCTTTTGCACATCGCCAAAGATATTCAACAACAAGTCATCTTTTAGCACTACGGCCAAAGATATTCATTTAGATCACCAATTTGGTCATGTTCATCTCAACACATATTCATCTTTTGCACTTTCTTGGCCAAAGATATTCAACAACATGTCATCTTTGCACTACTACCAAAGATATTCATCAATAATTCATCTTTTTACTACTGAAGCCAAAGATATTCATCAATAATTCATCTTTACACTTACGGTGCCAAAGATATTCCTCAACAGTTCATATTTGCACTTTATAGGCCAAATATATTATTATCTCAAAGAAATATATAATCATTTCATAATTTATATAAACAATAATTATAATCATGTTGATCATTTCACCTTTGCATTAAGCTAAAAATATTGATTTATATATTCAATGGTCATGATCATACCAATCAACGATTCAACTTTACCTTCTTCGCCAAAAGAGAACCCCTAATCGCGATCATACCAATAATTTACCCATCTTTATACTCAAGTCAAAGAGAAATTTCAACACTAGAATTATAAAAATGTTATATATGATAATAAAAATAATATTATCAAAACATGGATTCAATCAAAGATAGTAACCATAATTGTCATCTTTAAAAAAAGGAAAATTTTATTTTTTAATTGAATGAATAGTGTCGATTGATTCGTGAATAGTAACTCCACACAAAAAAGATAGAAATTCCACAATAAAATTCATACCAATATTTCTGTATAATGATATTGAAAGAATAATATTTCTTAAGCTTATAAACAATTTATTTTAATTGTTTACACTTTACTAAATAATGTATTTAATCATTCTAAAATGCCAAACTCATAAGATTTCATCACCAATAACCAAGCATATACCTCATATAGGATTCTCAAGCTATAAAATCTTATTTTCCAATTTTCTTACTTCACACGACATATTTAATTCTTTTACTCATAACTAGTCCATTTTCATGAAAAATACCAAATCAGTTCCAAAAAATATTTCTTTTAAAGATTTAGCGAATATAGTCTCATATTGAACATATATTTTTCTCAGAATTTTTAAAATTCATTTACTATTTTTCATATGGCCAAAACCGCCGATTATTAAAACATTTATCATAAATTGTACTTTTATCCAAAAATTCTGAAATTTATAAAATATACCCATGTTATATATATGTACTCCCAATAAAAATTTCATCAATTTTGGAGTTAACCACAAGGAGTTATAAGGGTTTTCTTTTAAAATAGTCTTTTCCCATAAAATTCATAACTCATATCTATACATCCAAAATTGCCATTTTGGACACAATCAATAAAACTCATCAAATTATCATTTAAATTTTTCCGAATTTTTAAAAGGTCCGAAAAGTTACGAAACATGAAAAACATCACAACCTTTAAAATCCCTTTACCTCAAAAGAGCGGTATTTACATTTGGAATAACGCGATTTGAACTTAACTTGCATAGTATAGCAACACTCAAGATACAAGAATACACTTGATAATATAGAGAGAAAATAGAGAAAACTTGGGTTTACGGTGTGATTTTCAATTCTAACTTAAGCTTATATTTATAGGAAAATCTTTAGAAGCATGAAGGAGACTAAATAATAAAAAATATTATTTTTCTTTTCTACACACCAATCATCCAAGACCAGTCATCCAAGCATGCCAATTCTAAAAAAATATAGCATTACCCACATGTTATTAACACCAACCAAAGTGGGTCCCACCATATAATTTAATAAAAATCATTTTATTTTACGAAACTTCAATAATTCATAGAAAATAACCCGTTTATCGAGAAAAATTGAAACTTCATTGAAATTTCAATGGGAAATTCCATTCTCTACAACTTTTTTCGGAAGAAAAGTTTTCCAAATTCCAAACGAAATTGGCCAAAAATCAACAAGCGAAGCGATTTTACGATTACATAATCAATTTTAAATTCGAGAATTGTGTCCACCAGACACCCAAAAACGTATGTTAAATATTTAATGCCACAAAAATACTCTTCCTCCTCATATACTCATATATCCTACATTCATTGTAAAAATATTACCGTTAATATATTATTAAAATAATATATTTAAATGAATTATTTTATCAGAAAAAGATAAAATATTAATTTTTAATAGTTGTCACATTAAAAATTTTCTCCATCTATATCCACAATAAATATTTTCTTTATCATAATAATCAATAATTAATTATTCACAAATAATATTACGGACTCACGATCTTCGATAATCAGTAGTTCGAGGATAGAGAGGCTTTCCAATAAGGATTTCTCCTTCTTTGGCAGCATGATTAGATGACCAAACCTCTCCTCGATGTAACTTTCTAGACATTGTCAATAATGCTATCTAATAATATTATTCAAATAATATGAATTATTGATTTGATAATGAAAATACTATCACAATGACAATTATTGAACAACAATAATATAAAATATCAACGCAACAATTATTGAATCAATAAAATAAAATATTGAACAATAATTCAGAAACAATTATTGAGTGAGTAAGTGTCTTCTTACGTAAGAATCAATAATTTAAAAATACATCATGTCTGGTGTCTTCTTTGTTCAACAACGCGTATTATCAGATTTTAACCACCGGTATTCAACAAGTGTTAATCGGTAAAAACTCAAACTTGTCGTTTTCTTCATCCGACAGTTATTCCGTTATGGGGCCCACAAATGACTGCGCCGTTGTAAGACCCCAACTTATTATAAATAAAATTGAATTTTCCTTTATTCATTATTCTAAATTAATAAGGGTTAATTTGATATAATTCTTTGGTTATGGAATGTGCAAAGTTTACAAAATAAGCAAGTGGTTATAAAATATTCATTATTATCGGGGAATATTCGTTTGGTCGTGGAATATTCTTTTTGTGAGGAATCTCCGAATGCGATAATGCAAGTCATTGGTGGGCCCCATAACGGAAAACGGTTGGATGAAGGAAAAACGACAAAGATTGAGTTTTATAAATAACGACGTAAATTGTTACAAGTAACACCGTTGTTGGGTTACTCGGTGGTTAAAATACGATGTCTGGCGCTGTTCTTGCACGATGCATACGGTATTGCATGCGATTATTGAATTATTGATCCTTACGTAAGAAGGCACTACTCAATATTGTTACGATGAATCTTTCAATATTATATTTTATCGATTCAATAATTGTCATATTGATATTTTGCATTCTTTGTTGTTTCAATAATTGTCATTACACAAGATTTTCCATTATCAAATCAATAATTCATATTATTTGAATAATATTATCGATAACATTATTGGCAATGTCTAGAAAGTTCTACTCAAGGAGAGGTTTTGGTCACCTAATCAATTGCCCAAGAAGCGAGAGAAATCCTTATCGGAAGTTCTCTTCCTTAAACTACCGGGTCACAAGATCGATCGTGATTCTGTAATATTATTTTGAATAATTAATTATTGATTATTATGATAAAGAGAATATTCATTTTATGTGGATATAGATGGAGAAAATTTTTAATGTGACAATTGTTGAAAATTAATATTTTATCTTTTTCTCGATAAAATATTCATTTAAATATATTATTTTAATAATATATTAATTATGATATTTTTATAAATGAATGTGGATATATATATGAGTATATGAGGAGGTAGAGTATTTTGTGGCATTAAATGTTTAATATATGTTTTTGTGTTCGGTGACACAATTCTCGACCAAAATTTATTATGATCGTAAAATTTCCCGTTTGTGGATTTTGGATAATTTCGCTTGGAATTTGGAAAAATTTTTCTTATTGTAGAAATTGAAATTCCTATAAAAGACTCTTTAGATTTGAATTTTCTCGATAAAAGAGATATTTATTGTGAATTATTGATGTTTCTTGAGTTCAAATAATTGATTTTTGGAAATTTTAATTATTATTTTCAAGAAAAAAACGTTTTTCAAAGGTTGGTGAGCATCTTTAACATGTGGTTGGTGGCTAAAATCAGATTCCTTGGTGGTGGGCTTGAATATTTGGTAAATAATAATAATTTATTAATTTAGTCTCCTTTTGCGTTAACATTTCCTACATAAATAGAGGCTAAGTTAGAATTGAAAATCACACCGTAAACTAAGTTTTCTCTCTTCTCTCTAAATTATCGAGCGTATTCTTGTGAGTATACTTTGAGTGTTCTTATACTATCATGTGGTTTCACAAGACTATACTATCGAAATTCAATTGAATGACGGTTATTTTGAGGTAAGGGGTATTATTTTCTTCTTAAATGATATTTTTTTCTTCAATATCATTATGCCAAGTATTGGTGAACTTTTTATCAAATTTGGAACTTGTTGTGTTTGGGAGTTACTTATTCACGATAATCGACCTTTATTCACGTATCTGACACTTTATTCACGAATACGGCCTTATTCACCAAAAAAATAAAATTTTTTTTGTCCAAAATATCTATTCGGATACTAGCTTTGATTGTATCCATGTTTTGATCATTCTTGAATTTTACACCAATATGATTATTTTTGAAGTATTTTTGTACTTGGGTAAAACAAAAGTCACGAATCCTTAATCCTTAATCCTTGTCATTTTGTTTCACCGGATTCGCTTAAAAGTGTTTTTCATCATTCTCGGTCCTAAATGGTGATATAAATGAATATCTTTGGCTCGTAGTGCAAAAGATGAACGATTAATCGATGAATATCTTTGGCCGTAGTGCAAAGATGAGCAGTGTTGAGATGAACATGACCAATCAAGTGATATGAATGAATATCTTTGGCACATGTGCAAAGATGATTAAAGATGTATATTGATTGTTATTACGGGGGATAAACTATTGATGATGGACTTTTAAACCTTAGAGACAAGAGAATTCTTTCTCTACGTGACTCTTCTAATGGATTCTTTATTTCCATTGCATTTGTTGATCTAAAACTTGTTGCCTATTGTATTACGTTAGATTTTTCCTGTTGAAGACTAACGATAATTTGTTGTATATTATCTTAGTCATAATATTCTTTATCGGGCTAGTTGAGCTCACCCTTTTCCTTTTTGTTCCATTTTTCTTCTAAGGAGGTGAGAACATAAAGCGAGGATCGAGTCGGGGTATGGAGTGATGGTTCTAGGAAGATGTTTTAGGCATCCTCACTATTTACGTAAAATAGTGTATGAATAATTAATGAGGACTTATTTGGGTGTGTATATTTTCTAGAAGACAATATTTGTATTCATACTCACAGTTGTATTGTAAGTATTCTACACGACATCTGTATTATCAAAGTTGTAGTTTGCTTTCTATACCATGTATTTTGGGCAACTCGGAATGGGTGTTGTATACCTATTTTGGGGGCGTCACAGTTGGTATCGAGCTTAGGGATATGATCTCAAGAGATCGGGGAATAGAACTAGGAGGGGAGAGACGAGTAAATCCTTCGCTAAAGTGTGTCCTACCTAAGCTTATTTGTTGGTCATTCATAATATAGGATATTATGTGATATGTTAATTTGTTTAATTAACCCTTGTTTTATGGCGTGTTTAAGAATGGTCACGAGAACATTAACAATGGAGTTTATGAGGCCGTGGAGACGCCTTGGGTACTCACCAACGAGGAGAAACGTGCAACAAGTGGCAATGTTCCTCCCATGAACAACGCCATCGAGAAAAATGATGAACGACGGGATGTTTAGAAGCTTTTTACGCTTCATGCAAAATCGTAAGAGGGAGACTCGTGTACAAAATACGGGAGAAATGATAAGAATGCGTGCGGTTTGTCCGGCGAAAACAATTCAAAGAGTTGGGACCACCAGATTTCCATGGAGCGCCGGATCCGATCAAGACGAAACGTGGGTCAAGCAAATTACCAAGATATTCGATGTCTTGGGGTGCACGAGAATGAAGGTTCCATTCGCCACCTTTATGTTTAAGTGGTGAATTAGATTACCGGTGGGAATCTGTGTAGTTGCACTGACCAGATGCACTTAACATGTCTTGGGAAAGATTTGAATCGTTCAATGACAAGTACTTTCCGTAAAGTATTCGGCCATATGAAGGAAGTAGAAGTTTATTAGACTCGAACGTAACAACATGATGGTGTCTCAAAGACGAGGCAAGGTTCGCAGAATTATCCGAGTTTGCACCTCATTTGGTGGAGAATGAGGAACGAATGACGCGTATGTTTCGAGAGGTCTAAAACCAAAGATTCGTCAATACCTTATCTCTCATAAATTTTCTCTCAGATTCGGATGTTGTCAATGTGGCTCGATTATTAGAAATGAGATAGTGAGTATATCAACCGAGGGACCACAATCGGTAGTAGTCATCGTAACGATGATAACCAAATGAGGAGGAAAGAATACGGACAAAAGCGGTAACCACTTTCGTGTGGTAATCGTGGACATGATAATAGGAGAGGTGACTCAAGTGGAAATTTCGAAAGAGAAGATTCAACAATGACGGAAAGATATCAACAAAGAAAGACCAAAGACCAACAACAAATGCTGGGGATGAGAACGAATTGATTAGATGTTACAAATGCGGGAAGGAGGGACATATCACCCAAATCGTCCCACAACAATCCAAGGTATGTTACAACTGTGGAAAGGAAGGCCACATCGCTCGAGATTGTACTATCGCAAAAACCAAGTTCAAGCAGGAGTGGTGATTCCAAGTACGTCCGGATAAGTCGAAATCACGGTTCTGGAAGAAGCGTTTGTCGTGATCGACAAAACGTGAGGAACCCAAACGAGGTGATCACGGGTAAGCTAATCTTGAATTCTTGCAAAGTTTATACCTTACTAGAATCTGGGCCTCTACCCATTCTTTATATCTCTCCCGCCAGGCTCAACGCTTAAACTTGACTCTAGGAGAAATTAGATTTTGATTTATCTGTTGAAACTCCGTTGGGTAAAACCTTCGTTACATCTACGCTTTATAAATCTTGCATGATCCAAGTTGGCACTATCACATTACTCCGTTGATCTTATCTCTTTAAAGATACTTGCTTTTGATGTGATTTTAGGAATTGATTGGTTAACCACTCATCATTGCAAAATTAATTATTTTCGTAAGGTTGTTAGTTTTCATATTCCTAACCAACCTGTCATACAAATTCAAACCACTAAACCACTAAAATCACCATCGTCATATCAAGCCACAAAGCTATTCGCTTATTGAAAAAAGCGGATGTCAAGCTTTCTTAGCCCATGTTATGGATTTGAATAAAGACAAGTCGATTTGAATAATATTTACGTGATTAGAGAATTCCATGATGTATTTCTGAAGAGCTTCCCGCCACCCCCGAACGTGATGTTGAATTCTTTATTGACCTTGAACCGCATTACAAGCCCATTTCTAAAACCCCATATCGAATGGCTCTATTGAACTTCGTGAGTTAAAAGTCCAACTACAGAGGAGTTATTAGACATCGGTTTCATTCGGCCCTAAGACGTCTCCTTGGGGTGCTCTGCTTTATTCGTAAAGAAGAAAGACGGGGAGTATGCGACTTTGATTGACTACCGAGAATTGAACCATGTCACCATCAAGAATAGTATCCGCCACCTCGCATTGATGACCTGTTCGACCAGTTATAAGGAGCGCAATTCTTTTCAAAGATTGATCTTCGTTCTGGATATCATCAGCTGAAGATTAAAACTGAGGATATTCCAAAGACGGCATTCAGGACTCGATACGGGTATTATGAATTCTTGGTCATGTCTTTTGGATTGACTAATGCTCCTGCTGCTTTCATGGATATGATGAACCGTGTATTCAAGGAATATTTGGATTAGTTCGTTGTTGTCTTTATTGATGACATCCTCATCTATTCCAAAAGCCGTGAAGATCATGAGCACCATTTGAAGCTGGTACTACAAAGAATTTGTGAACACAAGCTTTATGCCGTTCAAGAAAAATGCGAGTTCGGCTTGAGGAAGTAGCATTCCTTGGGCACGTTGTGTCAAAACAAGGAGTATCTGTTGACCGGCCAAGATTGAAGCAATACAAAGTTGGGAGCAACCAAGTTTGGTGATCAAGACGCAGTGACTTTACGGGCTTAAATTGGTTATTATCGGAGATTCGTGGAAGGATTTTCTCGAATCGCTACTCAGATAACTCAAATTTGACTCGGAAAGATACAAAATTCATATCAATGGAGAATGTGAGAAGAGTTTCCAAGAGCTCAAGAGAGACTCATTTCGGACTGTTTCTAACAATACCATCCGGTTGGGATGGATTTATTATCTCAAATGATGCTTCCGCAAGGGGTTAGGATGTGTTCTCATGCAACATGGGAAAGTCATAGCCTTATGCCTCACGACAACTCAAAGAATATGAGAGGAATTATCCTACTCATGATCTAGAGTTAGCGGCAATCGTATTCAAGCGTTGAAGATATGGAGACACTACTTGTATGGAGAGAAAGTGGAGATTTATACGGACCATAAAAGCCTCAAATATTTCTTCACCCAAAAGAACTCAAAATGCAAGAACGACGTTGGTCGGAGTTGTTAAAAGATTACGATCACACTATTCAATATCATCTTGGAAAAGCGAACGTAGTAGCTGACGCATTAAGTAGAAGATCATATGCAACTACAAGTGCGATATTGTCAACGCAAAGGCCCATTTTGTATGACTTGCAAACGATGGAGGTAGAATTAAAGCCTCCAGGGACCCACATAATGATGGCGAATATACAAGTAGAATCGACTTTAATCGATAAAGTTAAAAGTTTGCTCGAAGCTACTTCGACCAAGATGCGATCATTATGAAGAAGAAAGTCAAGAAGGAGCTATTTCTGAGCAAGAATTGATGAGGAAGGAATACTTGAGTCAATTCTAGACTTTGCGTTCTAACGATTCTAACCTAAAGCATAAAATCATGATGGAGGCACACAACACCCCGCTTGCAGAATCCATCTCAGGAGTACCAAAATGTATCATGATATTCGACATACATTTTGGTGGAACAATATGAAGAGAGAGATTGCGAGTTTATCTCAAGATGTTTAACTCCTGTCAACGTGTAAAGGCGAAGCATCAAGTGCCAAAAGGTCCATTGCAACCACTTGAGATTCCTAATAGAAATGGGAACACATTACTATGGATTTTGTTACTGTGTCTTCCCAAAGTTTCTCAAGGCGTAGATGCAATTTGGGTTATTGTTGATAGATTAACCAAGTCCGCCCATTTCTTCGATACGATGATCGTGAGACTTATCCCTCGAACCTCTTCTTCGTATGTCGTGAATGAGATTATGCGATTGCATGGCACGCTTTAGTATCCATAGTTTTGGATCGTGACCCGAGATTCACTTCAAGATTTTGGGTTAGCTTAGCAGTAAAGCTATGGGCACGCATTTACGATTCGATTCAAAGATACCATCCTCAAACGGACGGACAATTAGAGAGACTATTCAAACCCTCAAGATCTATTAAGACTCGTGTCCTAGATTTCAAAGGAAGTTGGGATAAGTACTACCATGGTGGAATTCTCTTATAACAACAGCTTATCAAGCAAGTATAGGCATGGCTCCATTCGAGGCGTTGTATGGGATTTAAAATGTCGTTCTCTCAAGATCTTTGGGGACGAGGTGGGAGAAAGCAACATTGTTGGGACCGTAATTAAGACGCATGACTACGAAAAAAGATCCAAATGATTCGACAACGATTCAAACTTCACAAGATCGACAAAAGAGTTATCTTGATCTTCATAGAAAGGACGTGGAGTTTAATATTGGAGATCATGTATTGTTACGTATTGCTCCATGGAAAGGAGTTACAAGATTTGGGAAAAGAGGAAAGCTCAATCCAAGGTTTGTTGGTCCATTTGAGATTCTTGACCAGAATAGGAAACGTATATAGACTCGCGTTACCTCCAAGTATGTCTCGTGTTCACAATGTATTCCACATATCTATGCTTCAGTAAATATGTGAAAGACCGAACCACATTATTGCATTAGAACCCAGATTTGAGATAAATTGAAGATTTAACCTACGAGGAGATACTGCCGAGATTTTGGATAGGAAGAGACATGTCTTTACGCATACGAAGGTTATACCACAAGTTAAGGTTTTGTGGAGAAACCATGCAATTGAGGAAATGACATGGGAGTTGAATCGGAGATGAAAGCGAGGTACCTCACCTTTTCGATATACCAGTACGTCGTCAATTTCGGAGGACGAAAATTTCATAAGGAGGGAGGTCAGAAGACCCCAACTTATTATAAATAAAATTGAATTTTCCTTTATTCATTATTCTAAATTAATAAGGTTAATTTGATATAATTCTTTGGTTATGGGTGAAATGTGCAAAGTTTACAAAATAAAGCAAGTGGTTATAAAATATTCATTATTGTCGGGAATATTCGTTTGGTCGTGGAATATTCTTTTTGTTTAAATCTCCGCATGACAATGCCGCAGTACTCATTGGTGGGCCCCATAACGGAAAACGGTTGGATGAAGGAAAACGACAAAGATTGAGTTTTATAAATAACGACGTAAATTATTACAATTAACAATTGTTGGGTTACCCGGTGGTTAAAATACGATGTCTGGCGTGAATTAAGACAAGAAGATACTTACGGTATTGCAATATTATTGAATTATTGATCCTTACGTAAGAAAGCACTACTCAATAATTGTTACACGTGATTCTTTATCAATATTATATTTTATTGATTCAATAATTCTTTGCGTTGATATTTTGTATTCTTTGTTGTTTCAATAATTGTCATTACACAAGATTTCCATTATCAAATCAATAATTCATATTATTTGAATAATATTATCGACATAACATTATTTGCAATGTCTAGAAAGTTACGTCTAAGGAGAGGTTTGGTCACCTAATTACTTGGCCAAGAAGAGAGAAATCCTTATTGAAAGCCCTCTTTCCTTGAAAGCTACCACAGTTGTCGAAGATTGTGATTCAGTAATATTATTTTTTTGAATAATTAATTATTGATTATTATGATAAAGAAAATATTTATTTTATGTGGATATATATGGAGAAAATTTTTAATGTGACAATTGTTGAAAATTAATATTTTATCTTTTTCTCGATAAAATAATTCATTTAAATATATTATAATATATTAATGATTGGTGATATTTTTATAATGAATGTGGGATATATGAGTATATGAGGAAGTAGAGTATTTTGTGGCAATAAATGTTTAACATATATTTTGTGTGTTTGTGGACACAATTCTTAACCTAAAATTTATTATAGGATCGAAAATTGCCTCGTTTGGGATTTTGGATAATTTCATTTGGAATTTGGAAAAATTTTCTTCTCGCAAAGTTGTAGAAATTGAAATTCCTATAAAAAGTCATGAGATTTGAATTTTCCGATAAAAGGGATATTTATTGTGAATTATTGATGTTTTGAGTTCAAATAATTGATTTTTGGAAATTTTAATTATTATTTTCAAGAAAAACGTTTTTCAAGGTTGGTGAGCATCTTTAACATGTGGTTGGTGGCTAAAATCAGATTCCTTGGTGGTGGGCTTGAATATTTGGTAAATAATAATAATTTATTAATTTAGTCTCCTTTGGCGTTCTAACATTTTCCTATAAATGAGAGGCTAAGTTAGAATTGAAAATCACACCGAAACTAAGTTTTCTCTTTTCTCTCTCTAAATTATCGAAATGATTCTTGTGAGTATACTTTGAGTGTTGCTATACTCTGATGACGGGTTTCACAAGACTATACCAAATTCAAATCGTAAGATACGGTTATTTTGAGGTAAGGTATTATTTTTCTTCTTAAATGATATTTTTCTTCAATATCATTATCTCAAGTATTAGTGAACTTTTATCAAATTTGGAACTTGTTGTGTTTGGGTTACTATTCACGATACTCAAGACTATTCACGTATACGACAATTATTCACGAATACGGACTATTCATTCAAAAAATAAAAAAAAAATTTGTCCAAAATATCTATTCGGATACTAGCTTTGATTGTATCCATGTTTTGATCATTCTTGAATTTTACACCAATATGATTATTTTCAAGTATTTTGGACTTGGGTAAAACAAAATACTGAATCCTTAATCCTTAATCCTTGTCATTTTGTTTTCACCGGATTCGCTTTTTTAAAATGTTTTTCATCATCCTCACCCTAAATGGTGATATAAATGAATATCTTTGGCACAAGTGCAAAGATGAACGATTAATCGATGAATATCTTTGGCCCGTAGTGCAAAGATGAACAGTGTTGAGATATGAACATGACCAACCGGTGATATGAATGAATATCTTTGGCACAGAGTGCAAAGATGATTAAAGATGTATATTGATTATTATTACGAGGGATAAACTATTGATGATGGACTTTTAAACCTTAGAAGACAATTAGAATTCTTTCTCTCACGTGACTCTTCTAATGGATTCTTGCTTCACGATTTGTTGATCTAAAACTTGTTGTCTATTGTATTCTCATTAGATTTTTCCTGTTGAAGACTAACGATAATTTGTTGTATATTATCTTAGTCATAATATTCTTTCTTCGGGCTAGTTGAGCTCACCCTTTTCCTTTTTGTTCCATTTTTCTTCTCGGGAGAGCGGTAACATAAAGCGAGGATCGAGTCGGGGTATGGAGTGATGGTTCTAGGAAGATATTTTAGTCATCCTCACTATTTCTCGTAAAATAGTGTATGAATAATTAATGAGGACTTATTTGGGTGTGTATATTGTCTGAAGACAATATTTGTATTCAAACTCACAAATTGATTGTTTATTACACGACATCCGTATTGTCATCAAGTCAGTAGTTTGCTTTTCTATACCATTTATTTTGGCGACTCGTAATGGGTGTTGTATACCTATTTTGGGGCGTCCACAACCGCCGTCGACGGATATTCCCGACAAAAAAAGAATATTCCACGACCAAACCAATATTCTCCTACAATAATGAATATTTTATACCACTGTGCGCTTTTGTAAAATTTGCATATTTAACCCATAACTTTAAACTTTTATCAATTTTATTATTTACTGAATAATAATTATAAGAAAAATTGAATAATTTTATTTCATAAAATTCGGGGTCTTACAATCTCCCCTCCGTATGAAATTTCGTCCCCGAAATTTACGTACCTGGTATTTCAAAGAGTTGAGAATACCTTGCTTTCATTTTAGATTCCATCTTCCCTGTCATCATAATTTCTCCAATGCTCATCTCCTGTATTTCAGATATCATTCTAGAATACAGCTTCAAAACAAGGGTTAATTAAACAAATTAACATATCACATAATATCCGATATTATGACTGACCAATAATTTAAGCTTAGGTAGGACACACTAGCGAAGGATTTACTCATCTCTCCCCTCCTAGTCCTATTCCCTGATCTCCGCCAGAGATCATATCCCTAAGCTCTGATACCAACTGTAACTTTAGACACCAACTTGTGTCAAAGACCTCACATCGATACCTATCGCTTTTCCACCGCAGAATCCAGGCGTCCCCACGGAGAGTCGGCTTGGTTGCATTCCCCATAAACAGAAGTCACCAAATGAGAGGCTCGGGGCTCTTTACTTATTTATATCTCGATACCAAATGTAACGACCCCAAAATAGGTCCATTCCATCCAACCCATTCTCGAGTCGCCAAATACATGGTACGTAATACAACTACAACTTTATTACAACAATTGTCGTTGCAAAATACAACAACACATATCTTGTGAGTTTGGATACTAATATATACCAAATGTGACATATGTCCCAAACCGTGGACAACACCTCACAAAGGACACCTTACATAAAGGTATTGTCAAAACCTGCTTTAAAACTAAAATCTTTGGGAAGTGCTCATGAAACCTTCGTATACGGGAGGCCATGCGTCTAGGTTATGATAGATATCATATGTCCAGAGAGAATTATCCTTGGTTGACCTAATAGACCCCAAAGAAAAACGAGAAGATTACTATCATATTCTTCCCAATGGTGAGTCTTCTCTTGATTTATCATTATCTCCACTATCTCAAATTGAGAATTATACTTCAAACAAACACCAAGATTATATAGGTAGTGCTTTCATTATATATACTCAAAGTGAGTGGATGAAAGATATCCCCATCTTATGATGATACGTGGTTGTATGTCATTAAACATCTTGTATGATAAGGTGACAAAACACCCTTCCAACGTTGGGTTCGCTTCACCCTATTAGATTCACCAAATATAACTACTAAACGATGACCACCGCTCTATTCCCATGTTACCCCGCCAACCCAAATTACACTCTTATTACACGAAAGGAATTGTAAAAGCAAAAGGGTGAAAGACAACTAGCTCAAGAATAATATCATGACTAAAGATAATTAAATTATCAATAGCCTCCATCAATAATAAATCGAGATTTAGAAATATACGGTAGATGATAAAAATTTCAACCATAATTGCAAATAGAACGAACAATCCATTAGAAGAGTCAAATAGACTATAAAGTCTATTATCTTCTCCATGTTAAAAATCCACCAACAATGTTTTATCCCTGTAACATAAATCAACAATTCTGGTCCACAATCATATGAATAACTCATAATCATAATTGTAGTTCTAAATTCCTCTTCTCATCTAGGACGAAGATAATTTTCATCACCTATCTTTACCTGAAACATCAAAGATCATGGTTACACCAAATCACATTTCTTGTTCATAATCATACTAATAATTTCATCTTTGCACTACTACCAAAGATATTCATTTGATCACCCGGTTAATCATTATTCATCTCAACACATATTCATCTTTTGCTCTTCGGCCAAAGATATTCAACAACATGTCATCTTTGCACTACTACCAAAGATATTCATTTGTATCACCAAATTGGTCATGTTCATCTCAACACATATTCATCTTCGCACTCATTGGCCAAAGATATTCAACAACATGTCATCTTTGCACTACTACCAAAGATATTCATCAATAATTCATCTTTTGCACTACAGCCAAAGATATTCATCAATAATTCATCTTTACACTCGAAGCCAAAGATATTCCTCAACAGCTTATTTCGCACTATAGCCAAATATATTATTATCTCAAAGAAATATATAATCATTTCGAATTTATATAAACAATAATTATAACCATGTTGATCATTTCACCTTTGCACTTAAGCTAAAAATATTCGATTATATATTCAATGGTCATGATCATACCAAATAAACGATTCAACTTTGCACTATCGCCAAAGAAGAGAACCCCTAATCACGATCATACCAATAATTTACCCATCTTTATACTCAAGTCAAAGAGAAATTTCAACACTAGAATTATAAAATGTTATATATGATAATAAAAATAATATTATCAAAACATGGATTCAATCAAAGATAGTAACCATAATTGTCATCTTTAACAAAAAGGAAAATTTCATTTTTAAATTGAATAATAAAGGTCGATTCGTGAATAGTAACCCCACACAAAAAAGATAGAAATTCCACAATAAAATCCATACTAATATTTCACGTATAATGATATTGAAAGAATAATATTTCTTAAGCTTATAAACAATTTATTTTAATTGTTTACACTTTTACTAAATAATGTATTTAATCATTCTAAAATGCCAAACTCATAAGATTTCATTACCAATAACCAAAACCCTCATCAAAAATCAGATATACCTCATATAGGATTCTCAAGCCATAAAATATTATTTTCCAATTTTCTTACTTCACACGACATATTTAATTCTTTTTACTCATAACTAGTCCATTTTCATGAAAAATACCAAATCGGTTCCAAAAATATTTCCTTTCCGAGATTTAGCGAGAATATAGTCTCATATTGAACATATATTTTTCTCAGAATTTTTAAAATTCATTTACTATTTTTCATATGGCCAAAACCGCCGATTATTAACACATTTATCATAAATTGTACTTTTATCCAAAAATTCTGAAATTTATAGAATATACCCATGTTATATATATGTACTCCCAATAAAAATTTCATCAATTTTGGAGTTAACCACAAGGAGTTATAAGGGTTTTCTTTTAAAATAGTCTTTTCCCATAAAATTCATAACTCATAATCTATACATCCAAAAATTGCCATTTTTGGAGACAATCAATAAAACTCATCAAATTATCATTTCAAATTTTTCCGAATTTTAAAGGTCCGAAAAGTTACTGAAACATGAAAAACATCACAACCCTTAAAATCCTTACCTCGAAAAGCGCATATTTACGAAAGAAATAACTACCGAACGAACTTGCACCGTATATAAGAACACTCAAGATACAAGAATACACTTGATAATATAGAGAGAAATAGAGAAAAAACTTCAATTTACGGTGTGATTTTCAATTCTAACTTAAGCTTCTATTTATAGGAAAATGCTAGAACGCATGCTTATAGACTAAAATAATAAAATATTATTTTTCTTTTCTACACACCAACCATCCAAGACCAGCCATCCAAGCATGCCAATTACGAAAAAATATAGCAATTACCACATGTTATTAACACCAACCAAAGTGGGTCCCACCATATAATTTAATAAAAATCATTTTATTTTCTCAAACTTCAATAATTCATAGAAAATAGCCCGTTTATCGAAAAAAATTCAAACTCGCAAATTTTCATGGGAAATTCCATTCTCTACAACTTTGCGAGAAAAAATTTTTCCAAATTCCAAATGCAAATTGGCCAAATCAACAAACGAAATGATTTTACGATTACTATAATCAATTTTCGATTCAAGAATTGTGTCCACCGACACCCAAAACGTATGTTAAATATTTAATGCCACAAAAATACTCTTCCTCCTCATATACTCATATATCCTACATTCATTGTAAAAATATTACTGCTTCTTATATTATTAAAATAATATATTTAAATGAATTATTTTATCGTAAAAGATAAAATATTAATTTTCAATAGTTGTCACATTAAAAATTTTCTCCATCTATATCCACAATAAATATTTTCTTTATCATAATAATCAATAATTAATTATTCACAAATAATATTACAGACTCACAAGATCTTGACAAACTAAGTAGTTCCCTGGGATAGAGGGGGCTTTCCAATAAGGATTTCTCCTTCTACTGGCATGAATTAGATGACCAAACCTCTCCTCGATGTAACTTTCTAGACATTGTCAATAATGCTATCTAATAATATTATTCAAATAATATGAATTATTGATTTGATAATGAGAAATACTATCAGTTGACAATTATTGAACAACAATAATATAAAATATCAACGCAAAGAATTATTGAATCAATAAAATAAAATATTGAACAATAATTCTTCGTAACAATTATCGAGTGAAGTGCCTTCTTCACGTAAGAATCAATAATTTAAAAATCTTTGTAATACTGGTGCTTTCTTGTTCAACAACGCGTATTATTGTATTTTAACCACCGGGTATTCCAACAAGTGTTAACGGTAAAAACTCAAACTTGTCGTTTTCTTCATCCGACAGTTATTCCGTTATGGGGCCCACAAATGACTGCGCCGTCGTACGGATATTCCTGACAAAAAGAATATTCCACGACCAAACCAATATTCTCCGACAACAATGAATATTTTATAGCCACTTGTGCGTTTTGTAAAATTTGCATATTTAACCCATAACTTTAAACTTTTATCAATTTTAATATTTATTGAATAATAATTATAAGAAAAATTGAATAATTTTATTTCATAAAATTCGGGGTCTTACATTAAAGATGCTCACCAACCTTTGAAAAACGCGTTTTCTTGAAAATAATAATTAAAATTTCCAAAATCAATTATTTGAACTCAAAACATCAATAATTCACAATAAATATCCCTTTTATCGTAAAATTCAAATCTAAGGGCTTTTTATAGGAATTTCAATTCTCTACAACTTTGCGAGAAGAAAATTTTTCCAAATTCCAAATGTAAATTATCCAAAATCCACAAACGGCAATTTTACGATCCTATAATAAATTTTTCGGTCAAGAATTGTGTCCACCCAACACAAAAACATATATTAAACATTTATTGCCACAAAATACTCTACTTCCTCATATACTCATATATCCCACATTCATTATAAAAAATATCACCGTTAATATATTATAATATATTTAAATGAATTATTTTATCGAAAAAGATAAAATATTAATTTTCAACAATTGTCACATTAAAATTTTCTCCATATATATCCACATAAAATAAATATTTTCTTTATCATAATAATCAATAATTAATTATTCAAAATAATATTACGTAATCACAAGATCGATAACCCGTAGTTCCCTGGAAGAGGCTTTCCATAAGGATTTCTCCTTCTTGGCCAGCGCAATTAGGTGACCAAACCTCTCCTTAGACGAGAACTTTCTAGACATTGCAAATAATGTTATCTCGATAATATTATTCAAATAATATGAATTATTGATTTGATAATGGAAAATCTTGTGTAATGACAATTATTGAAACAACAATGAATACAAAATATCAACGCAAAGAATTATTGAATCAATAAAATATAATATTGAATAAGAATTCTACCGTAACAATTATTGAGTAGTGCCTTCACGTAAGGATCAATAATTCAATAATCTTGTATAATACCGGTAATGCTCTTCTTGTGCAACCACGCGTATTCATCGTATTTTAACCACCGTGTAACCCAACAATTAATTTAGTAACAATTTACGTCGTTATTTATAAAACTCAATCTTTGTCGTTTTCCTTCATCCAACCGCTTTTTCCGTTATGGGGCCCACCAATGATCAAGGCCAATGCATTTTAGAGATTTCCGACAAAAAAGAATATTCCACGACCAAACGAATATTCCCCGACAATAATGAATATTTTATAACCACTGCTTATTTTGTAAACTTTGCACATTTCACCCATAACCAAAAGAATTATATCAAATTAACCCTTATTAATTTAGAATAATGAATAAAGGAAAATTCAATTTTATTTATAATAAGTTGGGGTCTTACAACCTCCCTCCTTATGAAATTTAGTCCCAAATTGACGTGCGATACTGGTATATCGAAAAGGTGAGGTACCTCGCTTTCATCTCCGATTCCAACTCCCATGTCATTTCCTCAATTGCATGGTTTCTCCACAAAACCTTAACTTGTGGTATAACCTTCGTCATGTAAGACATGCTCTTTCCTATCCAAAATCTCAACAGTATCTCCTCGTGAGGTTAAATCTTCACTATCTCGTCTCGGTTCTAATGCAATAATGTGGTTCGGGTCTTTCACATATTTACGAAGCATAGATATGTGGAATACATTGTGAACACGAGACATACTTGGAGGTAACGCGAGTCTATAGGCTACGTTTCCTATTCGGTCAAGAATCTCAAATGGACCAACAAACCTTGGATTGAGCTTTCCTCTTTTCCAAATCTTGTAACTCCTTTCCATGGAGCAATACGTAACAATACATGATCTCCAATATTAAACTCCACGTCCTTTCTATGAAGATCGGCCTAACTCTTTTGTCGATCTTGTGAAGTTTGAATCGTTGTCGAATCATTTGGATCTTTTCACGTAGTCATGCGTCTTAATTACGTCCCAACAATGTTGCTTCTCCCTTTCGTCCCAAAGATCTTTGGAGAACGACATTTTAAATCCATACAACGCCTCGAATGGAGCCATGCTTATACTTTAACGATAACTTTGTTGTTATAAGAGAATTCCACCAGTGGTAGTACTTATCCCAACTTCCTTTGAAATCTAGGACACGAGTCTTAATAGATCTTCAGGGTTTGAATAGTCCTCTAAATTGTCCGTCCGGTTTGAGGATGGTATCTTTGAAGATAAATCGTAAATCCGTGCCTCATAGCTTTACTGCAAGCTAACCCAAAATCTTGAAGTGAATCTCGGGTCACGATCCAAAACTATGGATACTAGCATGCCATGCAATCGTCTAATCTCATTCACGTCATCTGACAAGAGGTTCAAGGGATAAGTCTCGCGTGTCGAAGAAATGGGCGGACTTGGTTAATCTATCAACAATAACCCAAATTGCATCTACGCCTTGAGAAACTTTGGGAAGACACAGTAACAAAATCCATAGTAATGTGTTCCCATTTCTATTAGGAATCTCAAGTGGTTGCTGATGGACCTTTTGGCACTTGATGCTCCGCCTTTACACGTTGACAAAGTTAAACATCTTGAGATAAACTCATGATCTCTCTCTTCGTATTGTTCCACCAAAATGTATGTCGAATATCATGATACATTTTGGTACTCCCTGATGGATTACAAACGGGGTGTTGTGTGCCTCCATCATGATTTTATGCTTTAGGTCGAGAATCGTTAGGAGCCTTGAAAGTCTAGAATTGACTCAAGTATTCCTTCCTCATCAATTCTTGCTTCCAAATAGCTCCTTCTTGCACTTTCTTCTTCATACGCATCGCCCCATTGTCCGTAGCTTGAAGCAGACTTTAACTTTATCGATTAAAGTCGATTCTACTTGTATATTCGCCATCATTATGTGGGTCCTGGAGGCTTTAATTCTACCTCCATCGTTTGAAGTCATACAAAATGGGCCTTTGCGTTGACAATATCGCACTTGTAGTTGCGATATGATCTTCTACTTAATCGTCACCACTACGTTCGCTTTTCCAAGATGATATTGAATAGTGTGATCGTAATCTTTTAACAACTCCACCAACGTCGTCGTTGCCGCATTTTGAGTTCTTTTTGGGTGAAGAAATATTTGAGGCTTTTATGGTCCGTAGTAAAATCTCCACTTTCTCTCCATACAAGTAGTGTCTCCATATCTTCAACGCTTGAATCGATCTTTGCCAACTCTAGATCATGAGTAGGATAATTCCTCTCATATTCTTTGAGTTATGCGTGAGGCATAGGCTATGACTTTCCCATGTTGCATGAGAACACATCCTAACCCCTCGCCGGAAGCATCATTTGAGATAACAAATCCATCCGAACCAGATGGTATTGTTAGAAAAAAGTCTTAAAATGAGTCTCCTCTTGAGCTCTTGGAAACTCTTCTCACATTCTCCGGCTGCGATATGAATTTTGTATCTTTCGAGTCACCGAAAGTGAGTTAGCAGATGTGATTCGAGAAAATCCTTCCACGAATCTCCGATAATAACCAAATTAAGCCGTAAAGTCTGCGTCTTGATCCACCGACTTGGTTGCTCCCAACTTTGTATTGCTTCAATCTTCACGGTCAACAGATACTCCTTGTTTTGACACCACGCGCCCCAAGGAATGCTACTTCCTCAAGCCGAACTCGCATTTCTTCACTTGGCATAAAGCTTGTGTTCACAAATTCTTTGTAGTACCCGAACGAATGGTGCTCATGATCTTCTTCACTTTTGGAATAGATGAGGATGTCATCAATAAAGACAACAACGAACTAATCCAAATATTCCTTGAATACACGGTTCATCATATCCATGAAAGCGGCGGGAGCATTAGTCAATCCAAAAGACATGACCAAGAATTCATAATGCCCGTGTCGAGTCCCCGAATGCCGCCTTTGGAATATCCTCGCTTTTAATCTTGGTGATGATATCCGAACGAAGATCAATCTTTGAAAAGAATCAAGCTCTCTTATAAGCGGTCGAACAGGTCATCAATGCGAGGTAGCGGATACCTATTCTTGATGGTGACATGGTTCAATTCTCAGTAGTCAATATGAAAGTCGCATACTCCCGCCTTTCTTCTTTACTTAATAAAACAGGGAGCACCCCAAGGAGACGTCTTGGGGCCAATGAAACCGATGTCTAATAACTCCCAGTAGTTGGACTTTTAACTCCACGAAGTTCAATAGGAGCCATTCGATATGGGGTTTTAGAAATGGGCTTTGTACCCGGTTCAAGGTCAATAAAGAATTCAACATCACGTTCTGGGGGTAAACCGGGAAGCTCTTCAGGAAATACATCATGGAATTCTCTAATCACAGAAATATTATTCAAATCTGACTTGTCTTTATTCAAATCCATAACATGGGCTAAGAAAGCTTGACATCCGTTTTTCAATAAACGAATAGCTTTGTGGCTTGATATGACAGTGACTGATTTTAGTGGTTTAGTGGTTTGAATTTGTATGACAGGTTGGTTAGGAATATGAAAACTAACAACCTTACGAAAATAATTAATTTTGGCATGATGAGTGGTTAACCAATCAATTCCTAAAATCACATCAAAAGCAAGTATCTTTAAAGAGATAAGATCAACAGGTAATGTGATAGTGCCAACTTGGATCATGCAAGATTTATAAACTGTAGATGTAACGAAGGTTTTACCCAACGGAGTTTCAACAGATAAATCAAAATCTAATTTCTCCGGAGTCAAGTTTAAACGTTGAGCACAAGCAGGAGAGATAAAAGAATGGGTAGAATCCCAGTGATCTAGTAGAAGGTATAAACTTTGCAAGAATTCAAGATTAGCTTACCCGTGATCACCTCGTTTGGGTTCCTCACGCTTTGTCCAATCACGACAAACGCTTCTTCCAGAACCGGCTGATTTCGACTTATCCGGGGATGACCCTTGGAATCACCACTCCTGCTTGAACTTGGTTTTGCGATAAAGACAATCTCGGCGATGTGGCCTTCCTTTCCACAAATTTGTAACATACCTTGGATTGTTGTGGGCGGTTTGGGACGATATGTCCCTCCTTCCCGCATTTGTAACATCTAATCGGCGGTTAGATTCTCATCCCCAGCATTTGTTGTTGGTCTTTGGTGTTCTTTGTTGATATCTTCCCGTCATTGTTGAATCTTCTTCTTCAAATTTCCACTTGAGTCACCTCTCCTATTATCATGTCCACGATTACCACCGAGTGGTTACCGCTTTGTCCGTATTCTTTCCTCCTCGTTGGTTATCATCGCTCGATGACTACCCGATTAGGGTCCCTCGGTTGAGTATACTCACTATCTCGCCTAATAATAAGAGAGCCTCACATTGTGACTCCAATACGAGAAAATTTATGAGAGATAAGGTATTGACGAATCTTTGGTTTTAGACCTCTCGAAACATACGCTGGCGTCATTCGCTCCTCATTCTCCACCAAATGAGGTGCAAACTCGATAATTCTGCGAACCTTGCCTCGTCTTTGAGACACCGTCATGTTGTTCGCTTAAGTCTAATAAACTCTACTTCCTTCATATAGACGAATACTTTCTGAAAAGTACTTGTCATTGAACGATTCTGAAATCTTTCCCAAGACATGTTAAGTGCATCCGGTCAGTGCGCGCTTCACGATTCCCACCAAGTAATCTAATTCACCACTTAAACATAAAGGTGGCGAATGGAACCTTCTGTTCCTCCGTGCACCCCAAGACATCGAATATCTTGGTAATTTGCTTGACCCACGTTTCTGCCTTGATCGGATCCGGCTTTCCATGGAAATCTGGTGGTCCCAACTCTTTGAATTGTTTGGCCGGGACAAACCGCACAATACTATCATTTCCTCCCGTATTTTGTACACGAGTCTCCCTCTTCTGATTTTGCATGAACTGTAAAAAGCTTCTAAACATCCCGTCGTTCATCATTTGCTCAGTGGCGTTGTTCACAGGAGAGAACATTGCCACTGTTGCACGTTCTCCTCGTTGGCGAGCACTCTGCTGGCGTCTCCACGGTCTCATAAACTCCATTGTTAATGTTCTCGCAGACCATTCTTAAATCTTTGCCATAAAAACAAGGGTTAATTAAACAAATTAACATATCACATAATATCCTATATTATGACCGACCAACAAATAAGCTTAGGTAGACACACCTTGCAAAGGATTTACTCGCCTCTCCCTCCTAGTTCTATTCCCCGATCTCCGCCAGAGATCATATCCCTAAGCTCGATACTAAGCTGTGGCGCCCCAAAATAGGTATACAACACCCATTCTGAAATTGCCAAAAATACATGGTATAGAAAGCAAACTACAACTTTGACAATACAGATGTCGTGTAGAATAATGACAATACAATTGTGAGTTTGAATACAAATATTGTCTTACAGGCAATATACACACCCAAATAAGTCCTCATTAATTATTCATACACTATTTTACGTAAATAGTGAGGATGACCTAAAACATTTTCCTAGAACCATCACTCCATACCCCGACTCGATCCTGCGCTATGTTCTCACCTCCCGAGAAGAAAAAATGGAACAAAAGGAAAAGGGTGAGCTCAACTAGCCCAAGAAAAGAATATTATGACTAAGATAATATACAACAAATTATCGTTAGTCTTCAACGAGGAAAAATCTAATGTAATACAATAGACAACAAGTTTTAGATCAACAAATGCAATGAAACAATAATCCATTAGAAGAGTCACGTAGAGAAAAGAATTCTCACCGTCTTCTAAGGTTTAAAAGTCCATCATCAATAGTTTATCCACGTAATAACAATCAATATACATCTTTAATCATCTTTGCACTACATGTGCCAAAGATATTCATTTTCAGATCACCAATTGGTCATGTTCATCTCAACACTGCTCATCTTTGCACTACGGCCAAAGATATTCATCGATTAATCGTTCATCTTTGCACTACAACGGGCCAAAGATATTCATTTATATCACCATTTAGGATCGAGAATGATGAAAAACACTTTAAACGAATCCAAAGGAAACAAAATGACAAGGATTAAGGATTAAGGATAAATGATTTTGTTTTACCCAAGTCCAAAAATACTTCAAAAATAATCATATTGGTGTAAAATTCAAGAATGATCAAAACATGGATACAATCAAAGCTAGTATCCGTAATAGATATTTTGACAAAAAGAAAATTTTTATTTTTCTATGAAATAGTCTTAGTATTCGTGAATAGTCTTAGTATCGTGAATAAGAACCCCAACACAACAAGTTCCAAATTTGATAAAAAGTTCACCAATACTTGACATAATGATATTGAAGAAAAAATATCATTTAAGAAGAAAATAATACCCTTACCTCAAAATAACCGTATTTCCGATTGAATTTCTAGGATAGTCTTGTGAAACCCGCATACCAGATATAGCAACACTCAAAGTATACTCACAAGAATACGCTCGATAATTTAGAGAGAAGAGAAACTTAGTTTACGGTGTGATTTTCAATTCTAACTTAGCCTCTATTTATAGGAAAATGTTAGAACGCATGAAGGAGACTAAATTAATAAATTATTATTATTTACCAAATATTCAAGCCCACCACCAAGGAATCTGATTTTAGCCACCAACCACATGTTAAAGATGCTCACCAACCTTTGAAAAACGTTTTTCTTGAAAATAATAATTAAAATTTCCAAAATCAATTATTTGAACTCAAAACATCAATAATTCACAATAAATATCCCTTTTATCGGAAAATTCAAATCTCACCTTTTTTTATAGGAATTTCAATTCTCTACAACTTTGCGAAGAAAATTTCTTCAAATTCTAAATGAAATTATCCAAAATCCACAAACAGGCATTTTTACGATCTATAATAAATTTTCTATTAAGAATTGTGTCCACCGACACACAAAACATATGTTAAACATTTATTGCCACAAAATACTCTACTTCCTCATATACTCATATATCCCACATTCATTATAAAAATATCACCGTTAATATATTATAATATATTTAAATGAATTATTTTATCGTAAAAGATAAAATATTAATTTTCAACAATTGTCACATTAAAATTTTCTCCATATATATCCACATAAAATAAATATTTTCTTTATCATAATAATCAATAATTAATTATTCAAAATAATATTACGTAATCACAAGATCTTGACAACCGGTAGCTCCTGTGAGAAGGGGGCTTTCCAATAAGGATTTCTCCTTCTTGCCAAGTAATTAGGTGACCAAACCTCTCCTTGTATGTAACTTTCTAGACATTGCCAATAATGTTATCTCGATAATATTATTCAAATAATATGAATTATTGATTTGATAATGGAAAATATCTTGTGTAATGACAATTATTGAAACAACAAAGAATACAAAATATCAACGCAGAATTATTGAATTAATAAAATATAATATTGAATAACTCTTCATCGTAACAATTATTGAGTAGTGCCTTCTTACGTAAGGATCAATAATTCAATAATCTTTATGCGTACTGGTAATCTTCTTTGCTAATGCACGCGTACATCAGATTTTAACCACCGGTAACCCAACAAAGTTAATGGTAACAATTTACGTCGTTATTTATAAAACTCAATCTTTGTCGCTTTCCTTCATCCAACCGTTTTTTTTCCAAGCATGGGGCCCACCAATATCGCTACTGGTCAATATTTGAGATTTTCGACAAAAAGAATATTCCACGACCAAACGAATATTCCCCGACAATAATGAATATTTTATAACCACTTGCTTATTTAGTAAACTTTGCACATTTCACCCATAACCAAAGAATTATATCAAATTAACCCTTATTAATTTAGAATAATGAATAAAGGAAAATTCAATTTTATTTATAATAAATTGGGGTCTTACAGGAAACAACAATTCATTAGAAGAGTTAAGTAGAGAATGAAATCTACTATCATTTATGAATTTAAAAGTCCATCATCGATATTTTATCCATGTAACATCAATCAATATACATCATAAATCAAATATTCATCTTTGCACTACTGGACGAAAGATATTCACCAATTGGTCATGTTCATCTAAACACTGCTCATCTTTTTACTACTACGGCCAAAGATATTCATCGAAAATCATTCATCTTTTGCACTACAAAGCCAAAGATATTCGATTATATCATCATGTAGGACTGAGGATGATGAAAAATATTTTAAAGAAAATGAATCCAGTGAAACAAAAGAACAAATATTAAGGATTCGTACTTTAAACAATCCAAGTTCAAAAATAATTCATAACTAACAAGAGTGGAGTAAAATTCAAGAATGATCAAAACATGAATACAATCAAAGTTAGTATCCATAATAGATATTTTTGAAAGAAAAAAGAAAAATTAATTTTTTTTTTCGTGAATAGTCTTGATATCGTGAATAGTAACTCAAACACTAAAAGATAGAAATTTCACAAAAAAATCATTATGCTTCGTGAATAATACTAAAGTGAATAGTATTTAAATGAATAAGAACTCATGAATAGTAACCCCAGAGCGTGAAAAAGTTCCAAATTTGATAAAAAGTTCCAACCAATATTTCGGTATAATGATATTGAAGAAATAATATCACTTACGAAGAAAATAACATCCCTTACCTAAAAAGGATAGTACTTTTGACTGGAATACTGGATAAAGTGCTGAAAGAACTTGTACCGTATAGCAATACTCAAGTACTAAAATACTCACAAGAATACGCTCGATAATATAGAGAGAGAAAGAGAGAGAAATCTTTAGTTTCTAGTGTGATTTTCAATTCTAACCTAAGCACCCTATTTATAGGAAAATGCTTAGAACACCAAAGCAGAAAATTGAATATAATAATATTATATATAAAACAAATTCCTACGCCCACTTTGAAATCTGATTTCAGCCATCTAGCACATGTTAAAGATGTCCACAAACATTAAAAAATATATCTTTCTTTTAAAACATAAATAAAACTTCCAAAAAATCAATTATTCTAGAACTTCGAAACTTCAATAATTCATAATAAATAGCCCATTTATCAGAAAATTCGAATCTAGCGATTTTTTATAAGAAATTCAATTCTCTACAATTTTGCAGAAGAAAGTTTTTCCAAATTCCAAACAGAAATGGACCGAAATCCACATACGGATAATTTTACAAGCTATAATCAAATTTCAGTCAAGAAATGAGGTCCACCGACACACAAAACATGTGTTAATCATTTAATGCAACAAAAATACTCTTTCTCCTCATATACTCGTATATCCCACATTCATTGTAAAAATATCATCATTATTCTATTATAATAATATAATAAAATATTATTTTATCGTAAAAAGATAAAATATCAATTTTTAACAATTGTCACTTTAAAATTTTCTCCATCTATATCCACATAAAATCAATATTTTCCTCATCATATAAATCAATAATTAATTATTCACAAATAATATTACAGAATCACACTATCTTGTGTGCCGCTCCCGAAAGAGGGGTTTTCCAATAAGGATCTCTCCTCATCGACGCCGCATTGATTAGGTGACCAAACCTCTCCTTAGATAGAACTTTCTAGATATTGCCAATAATGTTTTCTAATAATATTATTCAGATAATATGAATTATTACTTCGATAATGGAAAATACTGTGTAGTGACAATTATTGAAACAACAAAGAATATAAAATATCAACGCAACAATTATTGAATCAATAAAATAAAATAATTTGAACATTAATTACGTAACAATTATTGAGTAGTGCCTTCTTACGTAAGAATCAATAATTGGTGCAATACTGCGTCTTCTACAACGCGACATCGTGTTTTTAACCACTAGGTATTCTAACAAAGATAATTGAATAAATCAAGCTGCCAGTTATTTATAAACAACTTATACTTGTCGCTTTTCTTCATCCAATCGCTTTCCAGTTATGGGCCCACACAAAGACTCGCATCAATGTCAGAAATATTCCCCGACAAAGAAGAATATTTCACGACCAAACGAATATTCTCCGACAACAATAAGTATTTTATAACCACCTGCTTATTTTAAAATATTTGCGCATTTTACCCATAACTAACCACATTAATCAATTCAACCCTTACTATTTCAAAATAATAATTAGAGAAATTAAATCTTTATTTATAAAAAGTTGGGGTCTTACATCTATACTCCATGAAATTAGTGGATTATCCTTGATATTTGCGCTTCATCCAGTATCTTTTCATGAAAATATTCTTCTGAGCATTCTTGAATTTTACTCCACAAAGCAGTATCATGTTGACAATTTGGACGTTATTGGTTCATGGATAAATTAATTCTTGAACTTGTTTTATTGAATTATTATGTCATTGTCATCATCCTCATGTTTATATTATGTTGAAAGTCATCTACGGGCACAGAAGTGCATAGATGGACTTGGTATGATTATGACCAGGGATTATTCGGTATAATCATGACCGTAATGTTACAAATGATGTGAAAAAAGTGCTCATTGGCTCGTAGTGCATTGATGGACAGTTTTTGGTATGATTATGACTATGGATTCTCTTCGGCCAAGGGTGCAAAGATGAATTGTTTTATGGCATGATCAGAATCGTTGATGAAAACACGATTATCTTTGGCCCGTAGTGCATGGATAATTCGTGGTCGTGATACTAAAGAATATCATTGGCCTGTAGTGCAGGGATAATTTGATGATATGGATTATTTATTAAGCTGAGTCTCAGCGATAAAAGTAATGAAAAACCTTTTAAATCATAAAAGATAGTAGATTTTATTCTCTACTTGACTCTTCTAAATGGATTGCTTGTTCCGCTGTAGTTAAACTTGATGTTTGTTATATTGTATCAGTTTAACACTGTTTAAGGTTAATGATAATTTATTATGCATTATCTTAGTCATATTATTTCTTACTGGGCTAGTTGAGCTCACCCTTTCTTTCACTGTTCTCTTCAGGAAATGAGAATATAGCTGGGACGAGTCGGGGAACGGAGTGATGGACCAGATGATAGTATTAGTAGTCCTCACTATTCTGTTAAATAGTGTGACAATAAATGTATTGAGGACTTATTTTGAGTTTTAATGCTGTCTAAAAGACAATGTTTGTATTAAAATTCACAGGTCATGTTGTATATTTAAGATTGTATTTAAATTTTGTACCATGTATTTGGCGACTCAAGATGGGTGATGTATACCTATTTTGGGGGCGTCACATTACAGCCCACCCCAAATTAAAAATTAGCCCAGTAAGCCCACCCCAAATTTAAATACTTAGACGTTAGCCCATATGTTGTTCTAGTTCATTTTTATTTTTATCAAATATAAACTATTTATTTTTATTAAGTATTTCAGTTAATAATTGGATTTGCTTTTTATAGAGAATTAGGTCAATCGTTTCCTCTTTTTTTTCTTTACCCGTTGCCTTTTCTAAACCTAATTCTTTCTTCTCTATGACGGTGACACGTGCGAATTGATTGATGGCCTTAAGTGAAATTGATTAATTTGATTTGAATTCAATAAGATATCATGATTCATTGATTCAGTTAATTCGTCTTGTTTTGACTTTGTCGGTTTTCACAACAACTACAGAGATAATATTTTTAGCTACGAAACGTATCAAAACAATGTTGCGCAACAAGATGGAGAATTACTTCTTAATTGATAACATGATTGTCCACATCGAAAAGGAGTTGACTTATAACTATGATGCAGACTCAATAATTACAGAATTTGCTTATATTCAATAGTGAATAGTGCAATTTGACTAAGTATATTATTACGTCTTGGACGTACGTTCGTTATCAAAATTTTATTAATGTTATAATGAATTAGTGATGATTTTGTTTATTATTCAATTAGCTACATGATTTTATGACATATACAGTTATCTTAATATATGGTTTAATTTAAAAAGAAAATGTATGCAGTGAATGTTTACGAATTTTTTTTCTAACTTACCCCAAATCATAATCCTAGCTCCGCCCTTATTTCAAATACTTATAAATATTTGAGAAATGGAAAAGATGAACAAAGAAGAAAGAGAAAGAGATAGAGCAGATTAAACAAAGAAGATAAAACAAAACAATATATGTATATATATATATATATATATATATATATATATATATATATATATATATATATGTTTCACTTTCTCTCTCAACCTCCGTCCTCTCAAAATAAAAATCTTAAAAAGGAAGAGAGTTGGTAGGTGAGGAGAGATATAAAAGGAGGAGGGGTTAAAAAGATGGACTAACGTTAAGAGTTCCAAATAGAATAATGGTATAAATAGAGATAATAAATATTTTAATATCATTTTATAGTTTTCTCTCCCATGCAAAAATCTCATTTAATATATTTGTAAGTATTAAGGAGGTATTTTGTTTTATATTTATTTTAAAAGTAATAAATTTGTTAATTTTGTTATTTGTTGAAAATTATAAATTGTTAGTTTAGTAATAATTACTTGATAGGAAAACAACAATGAACAATTTTAAAATTGAAATTGAAATTGTTATTTTATATTATTGTTAGTAGAAAATGACTTTTTGTATGAAATATTAAAATTATGAAATATGACATTTTCTTGTAATAGACTGGATATGATCTAATAATTCAACTTCAACAATGCCTTTTATTTCAAATTAGGTCGTTACAAGATCAAAATATTTTAATATTATTTAATATCGTAATCATTTCATCTAAAATATAAGATATTTGTTGACTTTTTAACAATTAATATAAGATGCAAATTATATTAGAAGTATAATGTCTATCAAAGTCTTGATAAAAAGTCTATAAAAATTTGTCACTTATTTTATGGAGTCTTTAAAAATAATTTTAAAAATATTTAAAAGTCATTAAAATCCACAAACTTTATAAAATTTATTACTTAAAAAAAATATTTAAAAGTTATTACTCAAACTGTGTGTCTTTGTGAGACCAACCAAAGGTGTTATCTCCACCATGGAGGTAGTGGTCTCTTTTTTTTATTATTGTATAGTGTTACACATTTAATAAGATAGATGATGTTAGAAGTTAGAATCAAATAGGTGCAATAAAAAATAAAATAATAATAATTTCCCCCCCAAATTCTCCCTCATTTTTTTCTCAACCACTTCAGCCTGTTCTTAAAAAAATAAATTAAAATCTATGAGAATAAGAGAAAAATATAACTCTCTCCTTATATTTTAATTTTGATAAGTAGTGGGAGAGGGAGAATGAATTTTTTTCGGAGAAAATAAAGAAACGATATGAATAAAAGATTGAAAATTTATTCAGATTTTTATCGGCAAAAAATGATTTTACTCATCACTTCAATCAGCCAACTAAATTAATTAAAAATTTAATTAATTACTTATCATTTTCTTTTATTTTATTTTATTATTTTTATTTTTATATTTATTCAACCTTTTTAGGTAGATTATTCAGCCAAATAAACCAAATAAGCATTTACTTGTCTTTTTCTTTTTCGTTTAAAAGCCACATAAGAAATTATAAGAACATATTTGACGTCCGTGTACTAAATTTGACGGAATGAGATAATTAATAATTTAAAAAAAAAATTAGTATGTCAATTTTATTTCTTAAAAGTTAAATGGGTTAACCATTTTTATCTTATTTGTATTTTATTTATAACTTTATTACGATAGATTAAATAATTACACAGTTCCAAGAAAGCTATAAAAATTGTCATTTTCTTTAATAATGTATATAGATATTTTGGAATATTAATATAGTTTTAAATAAATAAAAAATTAAATCTTCTCAAGTTTGAAGGAAATTTCTCTCATTCTTTTTCTCTCTATCCTTAAAAAACATAAAAACAACAGCTTTTAATCTTTTTTTTAATAAAAAATAATCATATTCTCTTTTCTTTTCTTTTATTTTTAAAATCACAAACAGAGTGCAAGCCTCAATATTTTTTAGTTTTGAAATGGATAGTAAAAAAGTGTGGAAAAGATTTAATTTTTCCATTTAGTTATCTTGTTTCGTTGTGAATTTTTTAATGTACAGAAAATAAAATAAAATTAAAATTAAAATTAAACAATTTGGTAATATTTCTTGATAAAGTACAAAAACTAAAAACTAACATAAACTAATATTGAAATATATCTCTACTATTAAATAAAAGTTAATAACAATAATGTGAATAATAGTAAAAAAAATTAATATCAAGTTAAAAATAATAATATTATTATTATACAATTCTAAAATAAATATATATGAAAAATGATATACATATTCACAAATATTTAATATCTGATAAAATTAATTTGTAACTTACGTAAAAATACATCTATATCAATATTTCTATATCATATACAAGCCTTTTTTAAGCTTTCTCCCCCCATAAATGTGTTAGTTTTATGGGAAAAAATGGGTTCAAATTCAGTGAAATTTGAGCTTAACATACAACATCTACCAACTTGTAGTCAACAAAATTATGGTTAAACTTTTATCAGGGCCAATTCTGTTTAATACTCAATGATCATGTAGAAACTGCACCCCAAATCGCCCATTTTGTTCCCAAGGAGGGCCAACAAGATTAAGGAGGAAAGATGGAAGAAGAAAACAAGGGAGCTCAGATTCCCCTCCTATCTTCATACAAGATGGGCAAGTTTCATCTTTCTTACAGGTCTGTTAAATTATTCTCTCAATAATAATAATAATTATATAGTTTTACATTTCCCGTCTTCTTTCACTTCACCATTAAAACGGGTTGAAATTAGATTTATCAAACTGGGTATTTCATGGTGGTTTAGTTCATGAAGACTAAATGATGCAGATGTGATTTACTGATAAGCAGCAGCAGTAGCAGCATAGGAAGCCTAAAAGGGTGATTAAGGGAATAATCCCGGCAAAAATATGATTTTATATAAATTAATGTAAAGCTTTTCATATCTGATATTATAACATATTTGTAAGGGTTTTTTACTGATCATTTGAATAGTGTGAAGAGCTCCTGCTTAACTGAACTGGTTAATTCCGGTAAAATTAGTAGAAGTAGCATTAAGGAGGTAGTGCTGACTTTAATTGGTTACATTAGTATGTGATAAGGAGGTGAACAAGGCCATGCCTTTTTACCCTGGAAAATGTAATGTTCAATTGAACTGATAAAAAGTATACAAAATACCCAAGGTAGAGACAAGATTTGAGAAACTATAGTAGAATTGCTATTCACTCTGTTACCTCTTACAAGTTACTAGCAATCACACCACACAATCAATAAAATCGAAAATAACAAGAAGAAAAGATTATGTACATATATGTGGTTCAAAGCGGATATTGGTTAGCAACGATAATGATGTCTCGTTGATGTAGAGGATATAGCAATGATATTGGTTCATAGCAGTTCATGTTTGATTCGTTGCTTGATACTGATATTAATAAGTGCTTTGAACCATGAAGAAGTTCCTTCCATTCTATTCAATCTCAGTTCCAGAAAAGTTAAAAAGGGTTGTCTTGCTTTATTCAATATTTCATGAGAAGTTTTTGTTATTTGTAGGATTGTTTTAGCACCTCTGGGAGGATTCAGGTCTTACAATTTTATTGCACAACCACACGCCATCTTGTATTACTCGCAAAGAACAACCAAGGGTGGATTTTTGATTGGAGAAGCCTCTGGAATTTCAAACACTGCTCAAGGGTAATTACTTGCCTTCTAGTTTTTTAAAAGTTTCTGTATCAAAATTTTGCCCAAGAAAATGCAAACAATGTATATAAATTTCCTCCAATGTGAAGTTTCAATTTTAACTACCTAGAGCTCTTTAAATGTACTTTTTGTCTTTTACTTTTAAACATATATGACAATAACAGTAGTAAACAAAATTACATACGGCAGTAATATTTATCTTTCTAGAAGAGCAATATGTCTGCTGAACTCAAAAATAGTTACCATGGTTAAAGCCATCCGAATACACCTGGTATTTGGACAAAAGAACAGATAGAAGCTTGGAGGCCAATTGTGGATGCTGTTCATGACAAAGGAGGTATCTTCTTCTGTCAACTTTGGCATGCTGGGAGAGTTTCAAGCTGCAGTAAATTCCCTCAACTTCAGTCTGTTCTATTTCTTTTCATGCCTATTTCTGAACATAAGTTAATTCTAAAAGAATTTATTTGTTATCCTATTTAACAGGTTATCAGCCTGGTGGTCAGTCTCCAATATCCTGTACCAACAAGGCAATGAAGACTGAGTTTCAAATTGATGACTTTGGAGGTGGAGAGTTCTCACCTCCACGACAGTTATCAATTGAAGAAATCTCTTATGTCGTTAACGACTTCAGAATTTCAGCAAGAAATGCAATTGAAGCAGGTAGTTCTTAACTGAATATTCAGAATTATATTCACATACAATTTTAGACGCAGTATGAAATCCCATGGCATTTGAAACAGGTTTTGCATAGTATTTTATGACTATACGTTACCTGGACTGGGGTTTGTTGGATTTGGGTAAGGATATGTTTCTAACAACAAGTGTCAGACCTTCTTGAACCCCAAATTTAGGATACAAAGTCTCGGTTTCAAAAGTGTCCAAATATAGGATACTGATAAGTGGACACGCCTTGCATCATTATTTTCCATATTTTTAGATAAGCTTCTACTATTGTGTTCAGAGTTATGCATTAAAAAGTTTTTTATTTCAAATGGATTCTCAACAATAATCCCTTTTCGTTGTTGAATACAAGCTTTTAGTTTCTCTTCCACATATATACCTAAAGGATTGGAATTCCAAGATTGGACACTAGTGAGTGACACATATTCCATACCCTTGCTCGAGTGTCAGTGTCCTACATGAGTAGTTCATCCCGTTTAGAAGAGTCCATGTAACATAGGACCAATACTTGAATCTTCAATGAAGACCTTTCTCCAACCCATAAGATTTTGTAACATTAAATTACACTGTCTTGTATATCACACACGTCCAAATGAAGATCGTAGCTCATGAAAATGTGTTGCAGGTTTTGATGGGGTAGAGATTAATGGAGCTAATGGATACCTACTCGATCAATTCATGAAAGACCAAGTGAATAATAGAACAGATGAATATGGAGGGAACCTAGAGAACCGTTGTCGCTTCCCTCTAGAAGTTGTTGAAGCAGTGGCAAATGAGATTGGAGCTGATAAAGTTGGGTTTAGACTCTCTCCTTTCGCGAATTATAATGACTCTGGTGATTCAGACCCTGAAGCTCTTGGTCTTTATATGGCCAAGTCCTTGAACAAGTACAAAATACTATATTTCCATTTGATTGAGTCAGGGATGGTCCCTCAGGTTGAGAAGCATGAGAGTAAAAGTAGTCTTCTGTGTTTGAGAAGGGCTTTTAAAGGAACTTTCATTGTTGCTGGTGGATACAATAGAGAGGATGGGAATAGTGTTATTAGCAGTGACGCTGCTGATCTTGTGGCGTTTGGACGTTTATTCTTTGCTAATCCAGACTTGCCAAGGAGATTTGAACTTGATGCTTCCCTCAACAAGTATGATATTAGCACCTTTTATTCGTTTGACCCTGTTGTTGGTTACACAGACTACCCATTTCTTAAATGGGATACATAGTTATGAGCTTACCATTTTGTCATTCAAGTGCACATATTTTTCTGGGATATAATTTTGGTGCTGTTTTCATGCAGAATTGTGAATTGCTGTTCCAAAATTTTAGGATAGTTTTTTTTTTTTTTTTGCTGCAGTTTGTGAGAAACTGAATTTGCTAATTTTGGGATGCAGCAAGTTGACAATTTCCACTTCTTCGATATTCTCTGGAAATTTGTAGTAAAAGAATTCAAGTTATTGTTGTACATATTTATGTTATTTGCTTTTCAAGTCCAAATACCTTTTTAGCTTGTTGACCTCTTCTTCTAGCTTGAAGTTTGGAGACTAGTTAGATATTTGTTTTGTCCAGGGAATTCCTCAAACTTTGCTTTCAGATGGATAAGCAACTCCTTTTCTAAGGTTTAAATGTTATCATAATTACAAGTATCAATACTCAAATCACGCATGCCAGATAAGTTCACAATAAAAAATATTTTCTGTTAGCGTAATTTTTTTTTAATAATTTTGGAAAAGAGATATTTATACATTATAACATATCTCGTGTTTCACTCAAAAATCTTTTTAAAGATATTTTATATATATAAGCTTTTGTTGATGATGATGCACAAAATAGACCTTGTACAAGCACCAATCAAATAATTATAAAAGCGGAAATTTAAGTAAGAAATAAAACAAATACTAAAGTGGTTCGGTCAAGTTGACCTAGTCCACTGTTGAATGGCTATAGTCGCCCGACACTTTATATTATATCAAGGGTGTTGGAGAGAATACAAAGAGTACAAGCTTAAAAATATCAAAAAGTGAGTTGCCCCCAGTGATGGTTTGGTGTTTTATTTATAGCCGACCTCATGACAGTTTTGGGGTGGACAAGTAGCCACTAAGACCACTACTTTAGTGGAGCTCCCCACTTCTTCCTGACGTGCAAGGTGGTTGTCGTGCTCTCCTTGAGATATGGGGATGAGGCCTGACCACTCCTTTCGTGATGTGGGCGTGCGCAATTTATTATCGATGGGCTAAATTAACCCAACCGAATGGATCACGTCTGTTGGGCTCGCCAGACATCTTGAACTTGGGCCTCTATTCCGTATTGGGTTTACGAGATGGGTTGGATCCTTGAACTAGACCCATCATTTGCCCCCCAATGCCCTGCGTCTAAAAGAACTCGGAGAGAAGGGCATTTCAGTCTAAATTTGGATTCAAACAAAATCGAAAAAACTTACTGGGCCAAAACCTACTCTTTCTGAGGCGACGCCCCAAAATAGGTATACAACACCCATTCTCGAGTCGCCAAAATACATGGTATGTAAAAGCAACTACAACTTTGATAATACATGTATGTCGTAGTATACTACAATACAACTGTGAGTTTGAATACAAATATTGTCTTCTAGACAATATACACACCCAAATAAGTCCTCATTAATTATTCATACACTATTTTACGTAAATAAATGAGGATAAATAAAACATCTTCCTAGAACCATCACTCCATACCCCGACTCGATCCTCGCTATGTTCTCACCTCCCCTCCGAAGAAAAAAATGGAACAAAAAAGGAAAAGGGTGAGCTCAACTAGCCCAAGAAAGAATATTATGACTAAGATAATATACAACAAATTATCGTTAGTCTTCAACAGGAAAAATCTAATGTAATACAATAGACAACAAGTTTTAGATCAACAAATGCAATGGAAATAAAGAATCCATTGTAAGAGTCACGTAGAGAAAGAATTCTACCGCCTTCTAAGGTTTAAAAGTCCATCATCAATAGTTTATCCCCGTAATAACAATCAATATACATCTTTAATCATCTTTGCACTACAGTGCCAAAGATATTCATTCAGATCACCAAATGGGTCATGTTCATCTCAACACTGCTCATCTTTGCACTACAGTGCCAAAGATATTCATCGCTTAATCGCTCATCTTTGCACTACAAAGCCAAAGATATTCATTTATATCACCATTTAGACCGAGGATGATGAAAAACATTTTTAAAGAAACGAATCCAAAGGAAACAAAATGACAAGGATTAAGGATTAAGGATTCGTATTTTGTTTTACCCATGTCCAAAAATACTTCAAAATAATCATATTGGTGTAAAATTCAAGAATGATCAAAACATGGATACAATCAAAGCTAGTATCCGTATTAGATATTTTGACAAAAAGAAAATTTTTTTTTTTCTATGAATAAAGGTCAGATTCGTGAATAAAGGTCGATACGTGAATAAAGGCCGATATACGTGAATAGTAACCCCGACACAACAAGTTCCAAATTTGATAAAAAAGTTCACCAATACTCTCAAGATAATGATATCAAGAAAAAATATCATTTAAGAAGAAAATAATACCCCTTACCTCAAAATAACCGTATTTCCGATCGAATTTCTAGATAAGGTCGATGTAAACCCGCACCAGATAAAGAACACTCAAAGTATACTCACAAGAATACGCCGATAATTTAGAGAGAGAAGAGAGAAAACTTTGTTTCGTGTGATTTTCAATTCTAACTTAGCCTCTATTTATAGAAAATGTTAAACGCCAAAGCGAGACTAAATTAATAAATTATTATTATTTAAAATTACATTTCTACGCATGCCATTTGAACAATTCAAACCACCACCAACCTTGACCCAATTTTCCAAGAAATTTGTTTATGTTCAAAAAAGAGTGGGTCCCACCCATTATTTAATAAAAATTATTTTATCTTCCTAAACTTCAATAATTCAGAGAAAATAGCTCGCTTATCGTAAAAAATTTAAAACTCGCGACTTTCCATGGGAAATTCCATTCTCTACAACTTTGCGTAAGAAAATTTTTCCAAATTCCAAATGTAAATTGACCAAATCCACAAACCAAGCGATTTTACACCTATAATCAATTTTCTACAAGAATCAGGTCCACCGACACACACAAAAAACATATGTTAAAACATTTAATGCCACAAAATACTCTACCTCCTCATATACTCATATATCCCACATTCATTATAAAATATCACCGCTAATATATTATTAAAATAATATATTTAAATGAATTATTTTATCGTAAAAGATAAAATATTAATTTTCAACAATTGTCACATTAAAAATTTTCTCCATCTATATCCACATAAAATAAATATTTTCTTTATCATAATAATCAATAATTACTTATTTAAAAATAATATTACGTAATCACAAGATCGACAACCGTGCCGCTCCTCAGAAAGAGGGGGGCTTTCCAATAAGGATTTCTCCTTACCTACAAGCAATTAGTGACCAAACCTCTCCTGATGTAACTTTCTAGACATTGCCAATAATGTTATCTCGATAATATTATTCAAATAATATGAATTATTGATTTGATAATGGAAAATACCGTAATGAATGACAATTATCAAAACAACAAAGAATACAAAATATCAACGCAAAGAATTATCAATCAATAAAATATAATATCAATAAGAATTCATCAGTAATAATTATCGAGTAAAGGCTTTCACGTAAGGATCAATAATTCAATAATACTGCGGTAATACCGCGCATCATCAAGCAACCACGCCAGACATCAGATTTTAACCACCGTGTAACCCAACAAAGGTTAATCTGTAAATAATTTACGCCGTTATTTATAAAACTCAATCTTTGTCGCTTTCCTTCATCCAACCGCTTTTCCGCATGGGGCCCACTAATGATCGCTACCATCAGATTTTGAGATTCCCGACAAAAAAGAATATTCCACGACCAAACGAATATTCCCTACAATAATGAATATTTTATAACCACTTGCTTATTTTGTAAACTTTGCACATTTCACCCATAACCAAAGAATTATATCAAATTAACCCTTATTAATTTAGAATAATGAATAAAGGAAAATTCAATTTTATTTATAATAAGTCAGTCTCTTACAACCTCCCTCCTTATGAAATTTCGCCCTCTAAATCGACGACGCACTCGTATATATCGAAAAGGTGAGGGTACCTCGCTTTCATCTCCGATTCCAACTCCCATGTCATTTCCTCAATCGCATGGTTTCTCCACAAAACCTTAACTTGTGGTATAACCTTCGTATGTAAGACATGCTCTTTCCTATCCAAAATCTCAACAGTATCTCCTCGTAGGTTAAATCTTCACTATCTCGTCCGGTTCTAATGCAATAATGTGGTTCGGGTCTTTCACATATTTACGAAGCATAGATATGTGGAATACATCAGAAACACGAGACATACTGAGGTAACGCGAGTCTATAGGCTACGCTTCCTATTCTACCAAGAATCTCAAATGGACCAACAAACCTTGATCGAGCTTTCCTCTTTTCCCAAATCTTGTAACTCCTTTCCATGGAGCAATACGTAATAATACATGATCTCCAATATTAAACTCCACGCCCTTTCTACGAAGATCAAAGATAACTCTTTTGTCGATCTTGTGAAGTTTGAATACGCTGTCGAATCATTTGATCTTTTCTCAGTAGTCATGCGTATTTCAATTCGTCCCCAACAATGTTGCTTCTCCCACCTCGCCCCAAAGATAATCGAGAACGACATTTTCGGCCCATACAACGCCTCAAATGGAGCCATGCCTATACTTGCTTGATAACTCGTTGTCAGTAGGAGAATTCCACCAAAGCAGGTAGTACTTATCCCAACTTCCTTTGAAATCTAGGACACAGTAGTCTTAATAGATCTTCAAGGGTTTGAATAGTCCTCTCTCGATTGTCCGTCTGCTTGAGGATGGTATGTCGAATCAATCAGAACTGCGCTCATAGCTTTCTCGCAAGCTAACCCAAAATCTTGAAGTGAATCTCGTCACGATCCCAAACTATGGATACCGCATGCCATGCAATCGCATAATCTCATTCACGCATATACGAGCAAGACGCTCAAGGATAAGTCTCACAGACGGTAAAGAAATGGGCGACTTGGTTAATCTATCAACAATAACCCAAATCGCATCTACGCCTTTGAGAAACTTTGGGAAGACCAGAATAAAATCCATAGAATGTGTTCCCATTTCCATTCCTAATCTCAAGTGGTTGCAATGGACCTTTTGGCACTTGATGCTCCGCCTTTACACGCCGACAAAGTTAAACATCTTGAGATAAACTCCGCAATCTCTCTCTTCATATTGTTCCACCAAAATGTATGTCGAATATCATGATACATTTTGGTACTCCTGTGATGGATCGCAAACGGGTGTCAGGTGCCTCCATCATGATTTTATGCTTCAGTCGTAATCGTTAGAACGCAAAGTCTAGAATTGACTCAAGTATTCCTTCCTCATCAATTCTTGCTTCCTAATAGCTCCTTCTTGCACTTTCTTCTTCATACGATCGCCCCCAGTGTCCGTAGCTTGAGCAAATTTTTAACTTTATCGATTAAAGTCTGCCTCTACTTGATATTCGCCATCATTATGTGGGTCCCTCGAGTCTTTAATTCTACCTCCATCCTTTGCAAGTCATACAAAATGGGCCTTTATACGACAATATCGCACTCAGATTTCTGCATATGATCTTCTACTTAATGCGCCACCACTACGCTCGCTTTTCCGTGATGATATCAATAAGCGTGATCGTAATCTTTAATATAGCCCACAACGCCGCTGCCGCATGTTGAGTTCTTTTTGGGTGAAGAAATATTTGAGGCTTTTATGATCCGTATAAAAATCTACTTTCTCCCCCGCATAAGTAGTGGTTCCATATCTTCAACGCAAACACGATCGCCGCTAACCTGCATCACGAGTAGGATAATTCCTCTCATATTCTTTGAGTTGTCGTGAGGCATAGCTATGACTTTCCCATGTTGCATGAGAACACATCCTAACCCCTTGCCGTAAGCATCGTCAGAGATAACAAATCCATCCGAACCGTATGGTATTGTCGTAACAAAATAAAATGAGTCTCCTCTCGAGCTCTTGGAAGCTCTTCTCGCATTCCTCGCCCATAAGAATTTTGCATCCTTCCGAGTCACCGAAGTTAATCTGAGTAGCGATTCGAGAAAATCCTTCCACAAATCTCCGATAATAACCAAATAAGCCCGTAAAGTCACAGACTTTTGGCCACCGACTTCGGCTGTTCCCCAACTTTGTATTGCTTCAATCTTCACGTCAACAGATACTCCTTTGTTTTGACACCACGCGCTCAAGGAATGCTACTTCCAAGCCGTAACTCGTGATTTCTTCAAATTTTGCATAAAGCTTGTGTTCACGAAGTCTTTGTAGTACCAAATTTCAAATGGTGCTCATGATCTTCACTATTTTTGAATAGATGAGGATGTCATCAATAAAGACAACAACGAATCGATCCAAATATTCCTTAAATACACTTGCTCATCATATCCATGAAAGCAAAGAGGAGCATTAGTCAATCCAAAAGACATGACCAAGAATTCATAATGCCCAGACGAGTCCCGAATGCCGCCTTTTGAATATCCTCGCTTTTAATCTTCAAATTGATGATATCCGTAACGAAGATCGATCTTTGAAAAGAATCAAGGCCCTCAGAATCGGGTCGAACAGTCATCAATGCGAGGTAATGGATACCTATTCTCGATGGTGACATGGTTCAATTCTCGATAGTCAATACAAAAGTCGCATACTCCCCGCCTTTTCTTCTTTACGAATAAAACAGAGCACCCCAAGGAGACGATTTCAGACGAATGAAACCGATGTCTAATAACTCCTCAGAAGTTGGACTTTTAACTCCTCAAGTTCAATAGAGCCATTCGATATGGGGTTTTAGAAATGGGCTTTGTACCTTGCTCAAGGTCAATAAAGAATTCAACATCACGCTCGGGGTAGACCGAAGCTCTTCAGAAATACATCGTGAATTCTCTAACCACGTAAATATTATTCAAATCGATTTGTTTTTATTCAAATCCATAACATGGGCTAAGAAAGCTTGACATCCGCTTTTCAATAAACGAATAGCTTTTGTGGCTTGATATGACAAAGGATCGATTTTAGTGGTTTAGTGGTTTGAATTGCATGACAAAGTTGGTTAGAAATATGAAAACTAACAACCTTACGAAAACAATCAATTTTGGTACGATGAGTGGTTAACCAATCAATTCCTAAAATCACATCAAAAGCAAGTATCTTTAAAGAGATAAGATCAACAGTAATGTGATAGTGCCAACTTGGATCATGCAAGATTTATAAACCGTAGATGTAACGAAGGTTTCACCCAACTGAGTTTCAACAGATAAATCAAAATCTAATTTCTCCTGAGTCAAGTTTAAACGCTGAGCACAAGCAGAGAGATAAAAGAATGGGTAGAACCCAGATTCAGTAAGGTATAAACTTCGCAAGAATTCAAGATTAGCTTACCCGTGATCACCTCGCTTGGTTTCTCACGCTTTGTCCAAATACGACAAACGCCTTCCAGAACCGCCGATTTCGACTTATCCGGATGTTTTCGAATCACCACTCCTCACCAAACTGGTTTCGCGATAAGACAATCTCGAGCGATGTGGCCTTCCTTTCCACAAATTGTAACATACCTTGATTGTTGTGACAGCTTAATGATATGTCCCTCCTTCCCGCATTTGTAAATATCTAACCGCTACGCTCTCCTCCCCCCAGCATTTGTTGTTGGTGGTGTCAGCGCCGCTGATATCTTCCCGCCATTGTTGAATCTTCTTTTTCAAATTTCCACTGAGTCACCTCTCCTATTATCATGTCCACGATTACCACCGAGTGGTTACCGCTTTTGTCCGTATTCTTTCCTCCTCACCGGTTATCATCGCTCGATGACTACCCCGATCAGGGTCCCCCGAAAGTATACTCACTATCTCGCCTAATAACCGAGCCCCTCATTGACAACATCCTCATACGTAGAAAATTTATGAGAGATAAGGTATCGACGAATCTCCGTTTTAGACCTCTCGTAAACATACGCTGCATTTCGCTCCTCATTCTCCACCAAATGAGGTGCAAACTCGATAATTCTCGCTAACCTTGCCTCGCATCGAGACACCGCCATGTTGTTCTCGCTCGAGTCTAATAAACTCTACCTCCTTCATATGACGAAATACTTTCTCGAAAGTACTTGTCATCAACAGCTTCAAATCTTTCCCAAGACATGTTAAGTGCATCCGGTCAGTACGCCTACGTATTCCCACCAAGAATCAGCTTCACCACGAAACATAAAGGTGGCGAATGGAACCTTCTGTTCTCCGCACCCCAAGACATCGAATATCTTGGTAATTTGCTTGACCCACGCTTCTTCGCTTTGATCGGATCCGCTTTCCATGGAAATCTGTGGTCCCAACTCTTTGAATTGTTTGGGCCGTGACAAACCGCACGCTACTATCATTTCCCCCGTATTTTGTGTACACGAAGTCTCCTCGTCTCGATTTTTGCATGAACTCGCAAAAAGCTTCTAAACATCCCGCTGCTCATCATTTGCTCAAGGGCGCTGTTCACAGAGAGAACATTGCCACTGCTGCACGCTTCTCCTCGCTGCAGTGAAGACCTAAGCCTCCACTTGGCCTCATAAACTCCATTGTTAACGCTTCTCAGCAGCCCATTCTTAAATATCGCCATAAAACAAGGGTTAATTAAACAAATTAACATATCACATAATATCCTATATTATGACCGACCAACAAATAAGCTTAGTAGACACACTAAATAAGGATTTACTCTGCCTCCCTCCTAGTTCTATTCCCCGATCTCCGCCAGAGATCATATCCCTAAGCTCGATACCAACCGCGACGCCCCCAAAATAGGTATACAACACCCATTCTCGAAATCGCCAAAATACATGGTATAGTAAAGCAAACTACAACTTTGATAATACAGTATGTCGTGTAGAATACGACAATACAACTGTGAGTTTGAATACAAATATTGTCTTCTGCATACAATATACACACCCAAATAAGTCCTCATTAATTATTCATACACTATTTTACGTAAATAATGAGGATAACTAAAAACATCTTCCTAGAACCATCACTCCATACCCCGACTCGATCCTCGCTATGTTCTCACCTCCCGAGAAGAAAAATGGAACAAAAAGGAAAAGGGTGAGCTCAACTAGCCCAAGAAGAATATTATTATGACTAAGATAATATACAACAAATTATCGTTAGTCTTCAACAGGAAAAATCTAATAATATACAATAGACAACAAGTTTTAGATCAACAAATGCAATGGAAATAAGAATCCATTGTAAGAGTCACGTAGAGAAAAAATTCTACCGCCTTCTAAGGTTTAAAAGTCCATCATCAATAGTTTATCCCCGTAATAACAATCAATATACATCTTTAATCATCTTTGCACTACAGTGCCAAAGATATTCATTCAGATCACCAAATGGGTCATGTTCATCTCAACACTGCTCATCTTCGCACTACAGCCAAAGATATTCATCGCTTAATCGCTCATCTTTGCACTACAAAAGCCAAAGATATTCATTTATATCACCATTTAGACCGAGGATGATGAAAACATTTTTAAAGAAACGAATCCAAAGGAAACAAAAAACAAGATTAAGGATTAAGGATTAAGGATTCGTATTTGTTTTACCCATGTCCAAAAATACTTCAAAAATAATCATATTGGTGTAAAATTCAAGAATGATCAAAACATGGATACAATCAAAGCTAGTATCCGTATTAGATATTTTGACAAAAAGAAAAAATTTTTATTTTCTATGAATAAAGGTCAGATTCGTGAATAAAGGTCGTCGATACGTGAATAAAGGTCGATACGTGAATAAGAACCCCCGACACAACAAGTTCCAAATTTGATAAAAAGTTCACCAATACTTCTAAGATAATGATATCAAGAAAAAAATATCATTTAAGAAGAAAAATAATACCCTTTACCTCAAAATAACCGTATTTCCGATCGAATTTCAGATAAGGTCGATGTAAACCCGCACCAGATAAAGAACACTCAAAGTATACTCACAAGAATACGCCGATAATTTAGAGAGAGAAAGAGAGAAAACTTTGTTTCGTGTGATTTTCAATTCTAACTTAGCCTCTATTTATAGAAAAATGTTAAACGCCAAAGCGAGACTAAAATAATAAATTATTATTATTTTTAATTACATTTCTACGCATGCCATTTGAACACTTCAGCCACCACCAACCTTGACCCAATTTCCAAAAATTTCATGTGTTCAAACAAGAGTGGGTCCCACCCATTATTTAATAAAATTATTTTATCTTCCTAAACTTCAATAATTCAGAGAAAATAGCTCTGCTTATCGTAAAAATTCAAAACTCATGACTTTCCATGGGAAATTCCATTCTCTACAACTTTGCGTAAGAAAATTTTTCCAATTTCAAATGTAAATTGACCAAAATCCACAAACCAAACCGATTTTTTCATACCTATAATCAATCAATTTTCTATTAAGAATCAGGTCCACCGACACACAAAAAACATATGTTAAAACATTTAATGCCACAAAATACTCTACCTCCTCATATACTCATATATCCCACATTCATTATAAAATATCACCGCTAATATATTATTAAAATAATATATTTAAATGAATTATTTTATCGTAAAAAGATAAAATATTAATTTTCAACAATTGTCACATTAAAAATTTTCTCCATCTATATCCACATAAAATAAATATTTTCTTTATCATAATAATCAATAATTACTTATTTAAAAATAATATTACGTAATCACAAGATCGACAACCGTGCCGCTCCTCAGAGAGCAGGGGCTTTCCAATAAGGATTTCTCCTCACTCACGCTGCAATTAATTAGTGTGACCAAACCTCTCCTGTATGTAACTTTCTAGACATTGCCAATAATGTTATCTCGATAATATTATTCAAATAATATGAATTATTGATTTGATAATGGAAAATACCGTAATGACAATTATCAAACAACAAAGAATACAAAAAAATCAACGCAAAGAATTATCAAATCAATAAAATATAATATCAATAAGAATTATCGTAATAATTATCGAGTAAAGCCTTTCACGTAAGGATCAATAATTCAATAATATCAGCAATACCGCAAAGCCATCGCGCAACCACGCCAGACATCAGATTTTAACCACCGTGTAACCCAACAAAGGTTAATTCAGTGAATAATTTACGCCGTTATTTATAAAACTCAATCTTTGTCGCTTTCCTTCATCCAACCGCTTTTCCGCTATGGGGGCCCACCAATGATCAACTACCATCAGATTTGAGATTCCTTTACAAAAAGAATATTCCACCACCAAACGAATATTCCCCGATAATAATGAATATTTTATAACCACTTGCTTATTTTGTAAACTTTGCACATTTCACCCATAACCAAAGAATTATATCAAATTAACCCTTATTAATTTAGAATAATGAATAAAGGAAAATTCAATTTTATTTATAATAAGTTGGCTCTCCTGGCCGAGATTTTAGCGACCCGTGGAAAGGCCGCACTTAGTGTGGCCCGCCGCTCAAGGCCGAGACAGATCTTTCTGGCCATCCGTGAGAGACAGCTTAAACTCGAGGTCGAGATTTTTGGCAACCCGTGAGAGGGATGCGCCAGGAGAGTGGAGCTTGTTGAGGCCCATGAGAAGGCAACTAAGCTCGAGACTGAGCTTCAGGTGGTCCATAAAAGGGGCGCGCTCAGGGAGGCTGCCTGTTCGAGTGCGGAGGCAGAATTGAAGGCAGCTCAAGAGAGAGCCTCTCAGGCTGAAGTGGATCTGGAATATGCAGTTGCAGGTGCTTTCATTGATGGCTATAAAGAATTTCGGGGAAAGATCTCTGCTTCCTTCCCCGATATTGATTTCTCAAGCTTTGTCCTAACTGAGGCGCCTGAGGATGGAGGTTCTGAAGGTGCTAAAGATGACGAGGACGACCATGATAGTAGTTAGAGTGCTAGGGACTTTTGATTTTTTTTTTTTAAGAAAGGCAGTATGCGTCCTTACTTTTGTATTGGTACTCCTTTGAAATTGAATGAAAAAAACAATCTTTTGGAGTAAAAAATAGGAAATTTCATTGCAGACCCAGAAAAGGTGTTTTAAACACAAGATAATAATCCTAAAAAAGACAAATAAAACCAAGTCCCTAACTATGCTACTATTACTTCTTCAAGGTGTCACTGGTAATACCTCTTCAAGTGCTCAGCGTTCCATGGATGAGGTAAGACCTTCCTTTCGGAATTTTGGATCTTGTAAGTGTCTGGTCTCACCATTTCTGTTACAAGGTATGGTCCTTCCCAATTTGGTCCCAGTTTTCCTTCGCGTGAATCCTTAGTGGCGAGGATCACCTTCTTGAGGACCCAGTCTCCTGGTTGGAAGGAACAAGGCTTCACCCTTGAGTTGTAGTACTTTGTCATTCGATGCTTATATTCTGCGGCTATGACCACGACCATCTCCTTGCCTCTCTACCAAGTCGAGGTTGATGCGAGTCCTTCCTCATCGGTGGCGGTCGTGGTGTTGGACCCAGAGAGTTCACCCCGATCTCTGCAGGGATGACCGCCTCGCCCAAAGGCTAGGGAAAAGGGGTTTCCCGAGTTGGAGTTCTTGGCGTGGTTCGCAGAGAGGCCCACAAGATGCGCTGAAGTTCATCGACCCAAAATCCCTTCGCCTTTTCAAGCCTTGTTTTTAAATTGCATAGCACTGTTCTCACCATGACTTCTGCTTGTCCATTTACTCATGGATGAAATTTGAAAGGCGGCTTGCTTTTTATTTGAAGATCGGAGCAGAAGGAATTTAGCAGCTTGTTGTCGAATTGCTTAGCGTTGTCACTGATAATGGAGTGGGGTATGCCGAAGCGGCATACTATATTCTTCCAAATAAAGTTTTTAATCTTTGCATCTGTGATTTTTGCTAAGGCTTCAGCTTCAGCCCACTTGGTGAGGTAATCGACTGCCACCACCACGAACTTGCATTGTCCTTTGCTCAGAGGCAATGGGCCCAGAATGTCGATGCCCCATTTAGAGAAAGGCCATAGACTTGAAATGGTGGTTAGTTCCTCTGGTGGTTGCCTGGGTACGGTTGAGAAGCGTTGACACTTGTCACACTTCCTGGAGAACTCCTGGGCGTCCCTTACCATAGAAGGCCAGAAGTAACCTTGCCTGAGTGCCTTATGGGCAAGGGATCATCCTCCGGAGTGGTTCCCACATATTCTTTCGTGGATCTCTCGTAGGGCATAGTTAGCTTCTTCGGGTGAAAGGCAGCGGAGTAATGGCAAGGAATAACCCTTCTTGTACAGAGTGTCTTGGAGGATAATGAACCTAGAAGCTCTCATTCTCAGCTTCCTAGCTTCTAAAGGGTTATCCGGCAACACACCTTCTTGGAGATATGCCCTTATTAGGGTCATCCAGTTTGATTCAGTCGATGCACAGTTTACATTTGTGATTCCCGAGTCCATCATGCTTGGTTCGAACTGGTGACCAATGAATATTGGTCCTCCTGGTGGGGTTTCCAAGGACAAGGCAAGCCTTGCAAGTGCATCGGCGGCCATGTTGTCTTCCCTGGGAATGTGGAAAATCTGAAAGTGTTTAAACTTTATCATCATGCTTCTTACCATGCCAAGATATTCTTTCATTTTGGCTCCTTTTGCTTCGAACTCGCCCTTCACTTGATTGACTATCAACTGAGAGTCGCTATAGATAACGAGATGTTAAGTCTCCATCTCACTTGCCAATCTTAATCCAGATAGGAGGGCTTCATATTCTGCCTCATTGTTTGAGGCAAAAAAGTGGAGCTTTACTGCATACTTGAGAGTTGTACCATCTGGGCTGACCAAGATCAGACCTGCTCCGCCTCCATCGCTGGTCAAGGAACCGTCTATATAGAGCTTCAAGGATGGAAGAGAGCAGGGCTCGGGGATTAAAGAGGGAGACTGGACGCCATGATTGAGAACTGGAGCTCCAGTTTGAGTCCTTTGGAGTGTCTGGTCGTTCGAAAAAGCTATCTGGGCGTTTGAGGAGGGAGTCTGGGCGCTCATCATGATGGTCTGGTCGCTTGGGATGGTCTGGGTGCCAAGTTCGGGAGTCTGATCTTCGTTATGCTGTTGAGCGCTTCCATCAACCATCTCCAAACTGGGTGATTTGGGAATTTTGTTCTCCGTCTCTGCTGGTGTCAGCTCAGCAACGAAATTCGCCAGTGCTTGTGCTTTGATGGCTGACCTTGGTTGGTACTGTATGTCAAACACACTAAGCTCTACTGCCCATTTAAGCGGTCTCCCAGATACATCGAACTTTCCCATAACTCTTTTCAAAGGTTGATCTGTGATGACAACAATGCTGTGACTTTGGAAGTAATGTCGTAACCGTCTCGCTGTTGTGATTAAAGCGAGCGCCAGTTTTTCTAGGCTTGAATACTTAACTTCTGCTCCTTGATATGCTCTGCTTACATAGTAGATTGGCTTCTGTGCTCCGCCATCGTTCTTAATGAGGACTGAGCTTACTGCCGATGGGGAGGCAGAAAGGTACAAATATAACACCTCGCCTGGTGTGGCATGCGAAAGGAGAGGAGGTGCAGCCAAATAGGCTTTAAGTTTTTGGAATGCCTCCTCAGCCTCATGTCCCAACTCAAAAGCTTTTCGAAGAATTTTAAAAAAGGGCGTATACTTATCTCGCAGACTTGAGACGAACTCGCTGAGTCTTCGCAATTCTTCCGTTGAGACGTTGGAGCTCTTTGGTTGAAGTGGGTGATTTCATGTTGAGAATGGCTTTGATCTTGTCGGGGTTTGCTTTAATTCCCCTCTGGTTGACCATAAAGCCCAGGACCTTTCCCGATCCTACGTCGAAGGCACACTTCTCATGATTTAGCTTCATGTGGTACGATCTAAGAACATCAAGGTCTCAAGGTGGTTAATGTGATCTCACACATGAGGCTCTTTACCAAAGATGTCATCAACGTAGACTTCCATTGTTCGCCCAATTTGAGCCTGGAACATTTTGTTCACCAATCGTTGATAGGTTGCTCCTGCGTTCCTCAACCCGAAGGACATGACCCTGTAGCAGTATGTCCCTTTGGGAGTGATAAAGGATGTCTTCTCCTGGTCTGGGGGATGCATGCTAATCTGGTTATACCCGAGAGACGATCTAGGAAGGTGAGCAATTCATATCCTGCAGTGGCGTCGATGAGGAGGTCAATCCGTGGTAACGGGTAGCTATCTTTTGGGCGCGCTTTATTAAGTTCTGTGAAGTCAACACATAAGCGCCACTTCCCGTTAGCTTTAGTGACCATCACCACATTGGAGAGCCATTCTGGATATGCTACTTCTCTGGCTGCTCCATTATCTATTAACTTTTTCACTTCCTCATCCATGGCTTGGGCCCTTTTAGCGGAGGCACCCCTTAGCTTTTGGCGAACTGGTTTGTGACGCGGGTCAACATTGAGACGGTGTGTGGCCACTTCTGGGTCGATGCCTTCCAGGTCTGCATGTGACCATGCAAAGACATCCATGTTATTCTTTAAGAAGTCTATAAGTTGGTGAACTAGCTCTCTACTGAGGGAAGAACCAATATACACCATTCTATCTGGGTGTTCCTTGTCCAAGACTACAGGGGTGAGCTTCTCGACGGGCTCTCCTCTTTCTATGGTGGAGTCTTCTCTTGGGTCAAGTACCTCGACCTGTAATGTCTCTTCTGGCTTCCTAGTCTTCATGGAGGAGACATAGCACTCCCTTGCTGCTACCTGGTCTCCTCTGACTTCTCCGACTCCATTTGGGGTTGGAAAGCGAATGATAAGATGATAGGTGGAGGGGACGGCCTTCAATGTGTTCGAGAAGCGGAGTCACCCAAAGATGATGTTATAGTCAATGGGCGCCTATAACTAAGAAATTAACCATCACTGTAGATCTTTTTGGTGCCACTCCGACTGTGATTGGCAGGGTGATGGACCCTAGGGGATATACCTTCTCCCCTGAGAAACCCATGAGAGGAGATCGGATAGGCTGCAATCTCTCCCTGCCCAGGTTGAGCTTGTCGTAAGCTTCTACAAACAAGATATCGGCAGAGCTGCCGCTGTCCACCAGGATTCTACGTACTTGAAAGTTGGCTACGGTCATGGTGAGCACCAGGGAGTCGTCGTGTGGGTGTTGAATTCCCTTCAAGTCCTCATCTGAGAAGGATATGACTTCGTTGTCATCTTGTTTGGGCACCTTAGATGGGCGACCCTCGTCGGGGTGCCTTGCTTTTCTTGCGTGTGCCTTCATGGCAGACAACGACTCTCCCCCTCCTACGAATCCTCCCGAGATGGTATGAATCTCCCCCACTGGATGTTGATCCTCCTGGTTACGAGTTGGTGATGGTGTTTGTCTTCTACCAGTAACATACTGGTGTAGTTGACCACGTTGAATAAGATCTTCAATTTGTCTCTTAAGTTCGTAGCAATCGTCGGTGTCATGGTCGTGGTCGCGGTGAAAACGGCAGTACTTGTTTGGGTTTCTGCGGTTTGGAGGAGACTTCATCCTCGCTGGCCACTTTATGGTAGGGTCATCCTGGATCTGTAAGAGAATGTGCTTGACAGTGGCATTGAGGGGAGTGAAAGGTCGTCGATCTTTCTGAGGAGCAGGACCGAGTCTGTCTTTGGCGGACACCCTCTCTGTCCTACTTGATTTGCTGTCAGTTTCCTTCTTGTCGTCCCTATCTCTTCCTTTTTTCTTCTCTCCTGCTCTGGAAGATTCACCTCGTCTGGCCTTCGTGACGTCCTCAGCATTCATGTATTTTTGGGCCTTTGCTAGTAGTTCAGTCATGTTCCTTGGTGGACGCTTCATCACTGAGAAAAGAAAACTTGACGAGCAGAGGCCTCCCAAGAAGGCAGTTATGGTTACTTTATCATCAGGCTCTTCGACCTGAAGTACCTCCTTGTTAAAACGAGTGAGGTAATCCCTCAGGCTCTCATCTCTGTCTTGTTTTATGCTAAGAATATGTGTTACAGGCTTCTGATGACGTCGCCCCCCAATTAAGTGAGACACGAAAGACCTATTCAGTTCAGCAAAAGTTGAAAAAGAGGCTGGAGAGAGCTTGGCAAACCACTGTCGAGCGGAGCCCCTCAAAGTGGTTGGGAACGCTCTGCACATGATTTCATCAGAGATGTTATGAAGTTGCATCAGGGTTTTGTATGTTTCTAGATGGTCTAGCGGATCTTTCGTTCCGTCAAAAGTCTCCACGGATGGCATTTTGAACTTTTGAGGGAGTGGATAGTTCGCCACGTCAGGCTTGAAAGGCGTGTCTGTTCGCCCTACCAAGTAGTCCACGGTTTCTGGTCCTCGGGCCTTCATGGCGTTGAAAACATCACCCAGTTGGTTCTGTACTTCCTTGATTTTCTCGTCCCAGTGATTAAGGGCTCCCCTGGAATGATCATGGGGATGATTCCCATGCTCCACGCTCTGGTTCTCGCCCATTTTCTTGAGATGAGGACCTCCACCCCAGGAAGCAGGAGGAGGAGGGTTGATCATGATGGGCTTCCCTGTGTGGAGCTCCTTGATGTCCAGGGGTTGGAGCTCCTCAGAGTCCTCTCCTATTCGCACTCCTCCTCCTCCCTCGTCATGTGAGTGGGAGTTGCAGATATCTCGGTTTTGGGTAGCCAATTGTTGTAGATGGTCTCCAAAGATTCTTTGTGGATTTGAGTCAAGTATTTGAGACGGGGTTGGTGTGCGGAGGAGCACCCTCCTCTAGTCGTGGATTGTCTTCAGGTTGGTTCATTGACCTGGTTATGATCGCCACTGGCGTAGATGTTTGATGGTGAAAAACTTTTCGTTTCCCACAGACAGCGCCAAACTGATGATGCACAAAATAGACCTTGTACAAGCACCAATCAAGTAATTATAAAAGCGGTAATTTAAGTAAGAAATAAGACAAGAGAAAAGTGGTTCTACCAAGTTGACCTAGTCCATCGTTGAATGGCTATAATGCCTGCAAGACTTTATATTATATCAAGGGTGTTGGAGAGAATACAAAGAGTACAAGCTTAAAGATATCAAAAAGTGAGTTGTCCCCCAGTGATGGTGAGGCGTTCTATTTATAGCCGACTCCATGACAGTTTTGGGGTGGATAAGTAGCCACTAAGACCACTACTTTAGTGGAGCTCCCCACTTCTTCCTGACGTGCAAGGTGGTTGTCGTGCTCTCCTTGAGATATGGGGATAAGGCCTGACAACTCCTTTCGTGATGTGGGCGTGCACAATTTATTATTGATGGGCTAAATTAACCCAACCGAATGGATCACGTCTGTTGAGCTCGTTAGAGACCTTTATTCTGTATTGGATTTACGAGATGAGTTGGATCTTTGGACTAGACCCATCAGTTGAGGTATGAAGTTTGAAGTTACTTTTCAAGATAAAATCATTATGCGCAATGTTTACCAAACTCATTTTGGTTTTGTTGGGCTAACAAAATGTTGACACCTTACCCATTTTATACCATGTCAAAAAAGCATATCCAAGTGATAGGTGAATCCGATCCCTTTGACAAGTCTTCATTAATTTGATAAACCAGCAAACAAAATAGAGACTAATAATTAGTTGCTATTTGCTGCAAGCACACAAGAGAGGAAATATGGAGGAAGAAAACAGGGGAGCTCAAATAGAGGTGATTCCTCTTTTATCTTCATACAAGATGGGCAAGTTTCATCTTTCTCACAGGTTTGCTTATGCTTGAATCACTCTCTCTCTCGACACCCACACCCGTACTAGTATTGTATTGTGTCGACACGGTTACTTCTGGATTTGGAAGAATCTATCTAACATAAACATTGTTATGCTTATCCCTAAATTTTAGGCATTAGAGCAAAAATATGGTGAGCAATAATCGTCAAAGTGTTGTTAGAACTTGTATTGGATGATATTTTTTTATGATCAATAAAATTGACACTTTTGTGAAATTTGTAGAATTGTTTTGGCACCAATGTCAAGGGCCAGATCTTACAATTTTACTGCACAGCCACACGCCATTTTATACTACTCGCAAAGAACCACCAAGGGCGGCTTTCTGATAGGAGAGGCCTCCGGAGTTTCAGACACTGCTCAAGGGTAATTTTATAACATCCTTTTTTCTTAATGTTCTTAAAATACCCAAAAAGTATAAGCAGAGAAACCTGCATGCATTCTGTGGAAATCTCCTTGACAATGTGTAGTAGGGGTTTTGATTCCAGTCAGTTCAAATGGATAGTCCATTTTGACAGTTTATAGAAACAAGTTGCATATTATATAGCGAGAGATTTGCATTTGTATAATAATACTTACAAATGTTATTTTTTTATAAACTGTCCAAATAGACTCTCCATTTGCAACGGCCTGAAATCAGGATACACCTTTTTTTGTGCATTGCAACTTTTTACTTGGATTCAAATGTACTTTTTCTGTTTGAAGCTTTCCAAATTCTCCCGGAATTCGGACGAAAGAGCATATAGAAGCTTGGAGGCCAGTTGTGGATGCTGTTCATGAGAAAGGGGGTATCTTCTTCTGTCAACTTTGGCATTCAGGGAGAGTTTCTAAAGACAGTAAATTTCCCCAACTCACTTAAAAAAATCACATTTTTATTATGCTCAAGTTTAAAAATTATCAAATTATTACTTTGAAATGATTTTTGTGTTATATTGTTTTAACAGTTTATCAACCAAATGGCCAGCCTCCAATATCCTCTACAAACAAACCAATTGGGGCTGAGTTGCAAATTGATGGCTCTAGCGTTGCAGATTACACACCTCCAAGAGCACTTACAATTGAAGAAATCTCTCGAGTTGTCAATGACTTTAGAATTGCTGCAAGAAATGCAATTGAAGCCGGTAGGTGTTAACAGTCATACACAATTTGAACTACACACTAATGAAATCGCATGACACTGCCAACAAGCATTAGCATTTTGCATAGTATTTGACGGATCCTAATATCCAGACAGTTTGAAATAGACGGTCTATTAAACAAAGTTACATTTTTATATAGCAGTGTGCTGAAACTGTATAATATTCATAACAAAGGTCATATAAAATGAAATTTGTTTCTATAGATCTTCCAAATGGGTTGCCCATTTTGAACTGTCTGAATTCAGGATACATATTTGATGCTTTACTTGAATTTTTAACAACCTTGATCTACCCCTGTTGCACATTAGTATTTTTTGGCCCTGCGAAAAAAAAGATCAAAGCTCATGACCAATAATGCAGGTTTTGATGGGGTAGAGATTCATGGAGCAAATGGATACCTAATTGATCAATTCATGAAAGACCAAGTGAATGATAGAACAGATAAATATGGAGGAAACCTAGAGAAGCGTTGTCGCTTCCCTCTAGAAGTGGTTGAAGCAGTTGCAAACGAGATTGGAGCCGATAGAGTAGGAATTAGACTATCCCCTTACGCCAATTACAATGACGCCGGAGATTCAAATCCTGATGCTCTTGGTCTTTACATGGCCAAATCGTTGAGCAAATACAAGATACTATATTGTCATGTGATCGAGCCAAGGATGATCCTGCAATTTGAGAAACATGAGAGTAAAAATAGTCTCTTGGCGATGAGAAAGGCTTTTGAAGGAACTTTCATAGTTGCTGGTGGATACAATAGAGAGGATGGGAATAGAGTTATTCGCGATAATGCTGCTGATCTGGTGGCATTTGGACGTTTGTTCTTGGCTAATCCAGATTTGCCAAGGAGATTTGAGCTTAATGCTGCCCTCAACAAATATGATAGAAGTACCTTTTATTCATTCGACCCTGTTGTTGGTTACACAGACTACCCATTTCTTGGATCAGATACATAGGTATCAGCTTGACATTTGTTGTCCTCGCATTATTTCAACTCTGTTCTTAAACTTTACAAACAATTTTCAGCTCTAAATTTACATGAATTATATCAAAATGTAGTTCCATGATAGCTTGATGATAGTTCTAGTAATGCACTTGTGGGAAGGTGTAATATCTGCATAATAAGATTTATATAGCAACTGATATTTCATACACGTATTTTAATTATTTTTACATAATCATTTCTCACCTGATCATAAAACAAGTCTCACATTCATGTGAGATAACATATGAAAATATTAAAAATACACGTGTAAATAATTCAAGTTAGAAAATGAGATAAGTTCGTCTACACTTTGGAGTAATACTACAGTGACAAAAGATTACTACAAAAAAGTGGATACAAAATGATAGATCCGGTTATCATGACAAACTTATTTCAAAATAAACTTCATACTAACCACTTCCGTCACACCACCGTACATGAGTAGCTCCAATAGTTATAATCAATGACTATTATACGCATCACTTTTGTATTTTTGTATTCTCTTTTTTTATCCAATCTTTTTTCACCAAAATATTATTGCTACACTTGTAGTGGATAGTTTGTTTTCAACAGTTCTGACCTGAGCTCCTGTACATTTGGAAGGTTAAGGCTGTACCTTGTCTTGAAAAGTAAGTCATGAATAACTCAAGAAAATTGAAATATTGTTCTCATCTTTCTCTTTGCTCTTCTATTCTTTTTTATACTTCTTTCTTTTTGGTTTTTTAAAATTAATATTTGATTGCTCAAAATAACATGATCAATAATCTCAAGTTCTTAACTGCATTACTTATAATTCATGCATATTAAAACACATCAATATAACCCTACTTTTAGAATCTTTCTAAAACTTTCCAGTGATATATAATTCATGCATAGTAAAACACTTCAACATAAGCTCTACTTTAAAAATATTTCTAAACTTTTCGAATGATATATGATTTTAAAGCAATTTTGTGTTCATTGTTCACTCGTTCAAAAGCTTCAAAGCATGAAACAAATCACCTACTATCAAATAACATGAACCACTAAAGTTCCAACTTCCAAAAAAGCAAAACTGAAGAAAAAACTATCAACCAATAAAGAGGATAAATTTGAAAACTTAATCAAAGCATTTCACTGGAAACTACTTCACTGACATATTCATTGCCCTATGAAAGTTATAAGCAAAATACAAAGCTAATTTCCATTCTGTGCACACTACTAGTTTATGACTAAAAACAGAAACATATGAGGGGCAACATAGCCACCACTAAAAAGTGATCTAACATCACATAGAAAACTGGAACATGCCTCTTCCACACCAGCGCCCAAAATTAGTTCAATCATCATCTTCATCCTACAAAACAGAAATAATAAATTAATCACTAGAACCAACCACATACATCTGAAACATAATTAAAAAATGAATATTTAAATTTCACACAAACCTCTTCACTGCCCTCTTCATCTTCCTCATCATTGACTTCAGATTTAGACTTGTCAGATTCCTCATCATCGTTACCTCCAGCCTAAATTTCATTCAAGGTTACATTTTGTTCAAAACTATAATAAATAAAAATATTTCATACAAAAACCTAGAAAAATCATTACCAGTTTCTTGTTATAGCTTTGAAGTTTCTTTTCATACTCTTTCTTCCTTTGTTCTGCCTGTGCTACAAATGGAGCCTTGTCCTATATTTATCCAGATAATTACAAATATATTATTGGCACTGCTTTCGTCAATAATTTGCAACATAGTAATATGTAGCTGCACATTATATCCAATCAAATTATGCAACTTTAATTCCAAAACTTAATTACTTACATCATCTGACATTGACCTCCACTTATCTCCACCAGCCTTACCAATCTGTTAAATTAAATGATTAAACACACAGTTAATTACAATAATAATATACAAATGCTAACAAAAAAAATGAACACAAAACATAAAATTAAAAGAACCAAATGACTCACAGCAGCAACTCCTTTACTCTGAGGATTTTTTTCTTTAAACTGTAATCTGAAACCCTCCCTGCAACAAAATTGATTCAGCAAATATATCAAAATCAATAATTTTAAAAAAAAAACAAAAAAAACTATAATTAATGTTTAAATTGATAAAGGAACAAAAATAACATACATGAAAACGAAGAAAGCACTGGGCGGCCTCTTAGGTTTGTTAGGGTCCTTGGCAGCCTTGCCCTTATATATATATGTAAGGAATAATTTAGGATTTTATGTTTTAATTAACCGAAAGAGGAACCGGATCTGGGGAAAAAAAGAAGGAATTTACCTGTCAGAGTTTTTGGATTCTGCCTTGGATCGACCTCCTTTCATGGCGATTCCTACAACGATAAGATTGAATTAATAAAAAAAAAAACTACACGATGATAATCGATAGAACACGTACAAAAAAATAGGTAGAAATAAACTTGAAATCGATCAGACGTACCGGTTTAGTGACCAAACAGCGTTAGGGTTAGGGTTCGAGAGCGAAAGGGGCGGAATAGAGAAAGAGAGAAGGAGAGGTTTGGGAAGTTGAAGGGAGTACGGGGGGAGATAATAAGGGGAGAGGGGAAAATTGAAATTTGAAGCAAAAGCGGAGGTTATGAAAATATATCCGCCTTTTCGAGGTTTTAGGCGGGATACCCAAATTTTCATGCACCGCCCTTGTTTTGCGTTTGTTTTTACACTCCTCTAAATTAAGGCCCATGGTTTTTAAGTACTTTTTAGGGTTCGCGCAGTGTAAAATATCTTTTGGATATCTAATTCGGAAAAACTTATGTTTTGGTTTTTGGAGTCAAATCTCAACTTGACTGGTTAAATTAAATGAATTTATTCTAAAATTTATCTATTAGCTAAACGAGTTTTGGACGACTCTATCACGAACAAATTACTTAATACGTTTGCGATGAAATCAACTCTGAAGCTATTTTGGATGAATTTGGTTAGCATGAAATTATTTTGTTGGTAAGTTGGTCAATTAGCCAATAAAATACTGACATATATACAAACTCGCTTCCGTGTCAGTATTCTATTGGTCAATTGACCAACTTACTCGAAAATAAATTTCATACTAACCACTTTCATTATAGATACGGCTAAACTCTCACGTATTTGGGGTCCGATCAGATCAACCAGCGACCGATTACGGATCACGGAGTTAAGCAATAAAATAAAAAAATTATGGAACATTCGCCTTGTATACAGTATACTTGTTATTTGTTAATAAAGAAATAGATGCACGAGTTCTTTTATGGATTTATGATATTACTTTAATTTGGAATAAATTATAGTAGTGAAAAACCTTCTTTTGATATCCTAGAAAAGTAGCAATACTGGCTGAATAGTCTATGAACATTTGATTTATGTATTGTTGGACTTGAAACCTTCATTACATCAAAAGGGGAAAAAAAGGCTAGGATAACTATTAATATTATTTGTATTTAATTGAAGTTTGTATTTCACTCAAATAAATAAAATAAAATAAAACTCAAGTACTTGTAATGCTTGGCTTTGACCCATATATTAATATCTTTGGTACAACAATATTTTGTTAAAAATTATCCTATTAAGCCAAGTAATAAACCTTGAATTGAATTCTTTCATTTTGTAAAATACTTTTATCCCACATTTATAACATAGGAAAATACAATAGTTTTTTGGATGTATATAATAGCGAGCTAAAGGGAAATTAATGAAAATATGACGAGTTTTAATTAATGAAAAAGTGAAATAATAAATGTATTATTAATACATTAGTTGGACCACCAACTAATTACTATAGCTTATAAATTCTGATACTGAGTCATTAAAAGAAAAAGAAAGAAATAAAAAAAAAAAAAAAACAAAGTCATTGATCATTTGTTGTAATTCAAGAAACTGGAAAGCACAATGTGTTGCTTGTTAGTTGTCATCATTTACTTATTTGATCTAGAAGGACAATTGAATCTCCAATTGCCAAATACTAGTGTATAAGTACTACATCAACATCAAATACATTTATTAACTTTTTTTTTCTTTCTAATCGACTGAATTTGTATACCGTTACAAATGGGAATGGTTAACATGAAATTAACTTTGATCAATTGATCAATACACCAATACAGTGTCGAGACGCATGCCGGGAAGTCCCTTGTCAATACTGTATTGGTCAATTAACCAACTTAATTTCACGATAACCAGATCCATTACAAATGATGAAAAGATTACAATACAAATAATTGAAAAGGCAATCCTTTCAAACAGAATAATAGATAACATAGAAATATTATTATTAGAATACACACTAGAATACACATCTTATTCAAGCTAGCACAATACATAATTTTGGTTTACAGATTCTTTTTCTGAATATGGTAATTAACCTTGTGCTCTTTCCATACGTTGTTCTCAAGATAAATCTCTAGAAAACTTACTTCCCCAGTTGCTCTTATGGTTACTGCAGCTGTACTTCTAGTGCCATAGCATCCCTGTACATCATTTCCAAAAAAACTTAAAAATTACTATATGAAAGCTTGAAACACGGGTTAATTAATTGGGGTAAGTTCAGATGACTACCTGGGTTTTGAGCGGCTTCCCACTTAACCACCTGTAGTCAGTAAAGCTACATTTAAACTCCCGACTTTTTGAGTTAAAGTGAAAAAGTATTTTCCGTCTTAACTCCGTTATTTTATTTGACTAAAGACTTAATTACCCTCACTTTAAAACATCCGGCTGCAAAATCATTTATTAACCAAAAATAGTTGAGAGATAAGATCATATATATGCCCGGGTGAAGAACTGACGATTTACTTTCCATTAAACAAAATATTGCCTTTTCATTTCAAATTAATATAAACAGATCGAAGTACATAATTATGAATAATTTAGTGGTTTATAACTAGCTAGTATATTCCTGATTTAAGGTCTGTAACATGTACACTAAAAGGTTAACACCTTTTTAAACCTTCCAAAACCATATTGTGAGAGACATTAGATTATTCTTTCATATGTCACACTGATTTCGGAAATCTTCCCTGCTAGCCTATCAACCTCCAAGCTGATTTCTAAATCAATTTCAAGAGGCATTCTCAGAACTTCTTTCAAAGAATCAAATGAGAGTGCTCGAACCTCGACCCCAACTGCCAGAGTATTGATTACATGACTCAGCGAAGCTTGTAGAGTTGTGTTAATGGATTGTAAATCCTTGTCAAGCTCTCAAGAAGCTTTCATATGAATTCAAATTTGAGTTGTGAGATTAATTGCAAAGAAGAAATTTGAAGTTTCAAAGCAGATTTCTTGCTCATAAGACTTCCCATTGTTACAAATCAGATCTATTACACAAAGCAAAAAAAAAAATCAACACTAACTTCAAATCCCCCAATTTATGATGCTTAAAAGCAACACAAAAACACACCAAGTTCCAACTTCAATAATATCCACCGATCTTCAGTGATTATAATTCCAAGTTCAGTAAAGAAAATGCAACCAAATTTAAATCAAGAAAAAACTAAGAAAAGCAAATTCAATCCCAGCTAATCTAAACAACAAATAACGAAACTAGAACACACCCACATGTAAAAAACCAATAAATTTGCGAACTTTCATACACTAATCATCACAAATCAACAAGAAATTCACTACAACTAATTCAACCCTATGAGACCCAGAACAGAATAATAACAGAGTTTAGAAAGATTATTACGGCGAATCAGCAAGAACACAGAGATCCAAGCAAAGGAGAGAAAGGCAGTAAAATTATCAAACACGTAATCTGCTATCCATTTTTTACGGAAACCATAATTTATAAGTAAAGACTAACATTTGGAAAATAACAAATCACTGAAAGTAAACGCACATATATATATATCAAAAATCCCAAAAAATCACTGTAATTGAGCATAAAAATTGAAAATTTTCTTAGATAGACTCAACTGAAGCATAGAAAAAGGAACAAATTTATATGGGAATTCCTTAAGACTTACTGAATGGCATAAATCGAGAAGCTTTATTTTTAATTCCTGCCTTCAAGAGTGCGGTAAGAGGATGAAGTAGATTTGTTGGCAAATTGTTACCAAAACAGAGAGAGGAAGAGTTATATCACCCGGATAAAACCCGAACTAATCCGGACGAAATCTTAGGTTGGTTGATTGATTGTTTGGTGTAAAAAAATTGGAATCTTTCGTTATAATACATATAGCATTGTGTCCATCAGAAATATGGATGACCAAGTTAGACGACGGTATAGTTGATTATTGGGTGTAGAATTTATACCCGTGGGCGTGACGGAGAAGGAGTAGCTTCGGTGGCCATCGAGGGGGAGGGAGTCGATAGGAGAAAAGAGCTTGCCCTAATCAGAGATAAAGGGAAAGACTGATCAGGGAGGAGAAGAAAACGAGAGGTATGGGGGGTATTTCAGTCTTTTTAAATTGTTAAAGCCCCTTTTCACACGCTTTTGGCGTGTGACATACACGTACAGTTAAATTGGATGGAAAATGTGACGCTTTCACTTTAACTCAAAAAGTCAGGAGTTTAAATGTAGCTTTACTGACTATAGGTAGTTAAGTGGGAAACCGTCCAAACTCCAGGTGGTTATGTGAACTTAACCCTAATTAATTTGATTAAATGACAGGGTACTGTAATAGTTAATTACCAGTGGAGTGTCTACTTGAACAAATATGGAGCTAAGATTGTACTCCCAGTCAAGGGAACAAATATGAGGTAATTTGCTCTCATCGCCGGCTTTTTTCGTGTCCTTCATTAGTTTTTCAGCCATTTCTTCCATTGGGATATCTCGTTCGCCATACGTCCCAAGTAGTTTCTTGAATTTGAGCCCCAAACGCTGAGCCTGAATATTGTGAAAATTTAAGCATGGGCTATTGAGCTTGTTTTATGCTTAGTTTCATTTCATTTCTTTTATATATATATATATGCTTGTAATAGTTAATCTTATAATTCTATATTTAGGTGTAGGGCTCAATATATAGGTATTAGTATTAATTATGCAGTCGATCTAACCTTTGGCCAAGGGGAGTCCAGCTTTGCATTTGAGAGCACATGAATACCTGACTTGACCTCCTGAATCATGACAGCCTCCCCTTTAGGCCTGTTGGATATGTAAACCATGCTCTTGGACAGAAGATCCGCCATTATTAGGTTGAATCCGTTGTACTCGTGCGCCTCTTTCACTAATTCTTCAGCAAATGCCTTGGGGCTCTTCTTGCTCTGTTATAATGAGGAAATAAAAAATAGTAATGCTGGTGTAAAGTTTTGTAAGGTAAACTAGACCACAACTTCTGTCTAGTTACCTATCATTTTACAATAATTGTGTAAAGTTTTGTATATTCTTTTCTTGTCGATACAATGCTAGTATTGTCTTTGACATTTCCATGTCCCTAGTTAATATTTTCCCAAGATGCACTCTCATAAGTGGGTCTCACTCTCACACCTTGTTCTTAATGTGAGAGAAGACTATCTGAAGATATCAATGTCTGAAAGAAATTGTACCTCTAAAAACCGAACAGGAAGGTCACCTCTGGTCTTTGCCTCTGGGGAAACATGAAGCTCCAAGACATTGGTAAGAAAAGCAACCCTCCCTTCTCTTGAACAAGCCAACCATGTCCCTCCACCAACCTCGTCTCTCCCTCCCAATATCTCGCCGCCTTCCCACCATCCTGCTGGCTTCGTCGGCCTAATTCAAACACAAACATTATTTATATAAAAAAAACAACAGAATTAACCAAATTAACAAAGAAAATGCATGGAATTCAAGTCATGAACTTGCTTGCCTGTTGTGATACTCATCTCTATTGAGCAAGAGAATAAAAGGATACAAAGGATGAGCTTGCCATACAAAAGCAGCAATGCACATTTTTCCTTCGAAATTTGTTCAAGTCAATAGTTTGTTTTGCTTTTGGCCTTGGTGAGAGTTGTTTGTCTTTTTATATGCACAATTTGGTGGCTGCCTCATTTAATATTTATTCCTGTGGGTTTACTGAGAAACAAGTACCTGAATGTGACATCATTTTATTAGGATGTGAATGAATGATCTGTAAGATTGATGTAATCTCCTTGGATAGCTTTTTATGTGAAGTTTGCATTCCATTTTTATCTCATCTCCTATTATATAAAGGCAGAGCACTGTGTCAAAAATCTCCTTTCTCTTTTGTGCTTACAAATTTGATTTTATTATAATTTAGTCTTTCTTAATTTTTAATTTTGTTTCCAAAATTAGATAAAACTCTTATTATATTTTTGCAATAATTATTAGATGGACAATTCAGATTTGTGCTTTGACACATGTGAGAGAGAGAGAGATTACCAAACCTTTTACAAGACTATAGAATAATGCCAGCCAGACATACTAAATGGGATAATATTATATTATATTATATTTGAAATATCAAATTGATTTGTCGGAAGTGGTTAGTATGAAGTTTATTTTGGGGTAAGTTGGTCAATTGACCAATAGAATACTGACATGCAGACGAGGTTGTATGTGTGTCAATATTCTATTGGTCAATTAACCAACTTACCAAAAAAATAACTCTATACTAACCGGATCCTGATTTGTCAATACTCAGTGGTTAGCATGAACTCAATTTCATGTTAAGTTTATTTTATGACAAATACAGTGTTGACACGTAAGCAAAGAAATCATCCTTCCAACTGTATATCAACACTATATTAGACATGAAATAAACTTACCATTAAATTCACTTCACGCTAACCGTATTCGTATTATACTACCACCTTTTCCTAATACAAGTTTGAATCAATGTTTGATAACCCGTGTGAGGAACGACCTAGTTAATAGTATCCTTTTTTTATTTATAAATATTTGATCATTTGTTATTCATATATATTTTTTATTTACTTAATATATATATATATATATATATAATGTTAAAGATAATTTAGATCATTATATTCTATCACAATTAAAGGAAATTAATTAAAATTATTAATTACCGTATTAGTTAACTTATGACAACCACAGTTAACTTAATTTAATCGATGAGTTAATGTGGGTGACCATGAAGTATGATTATTGGTCAAGTTTTATTTACAAGTATAGATAATCCTTCCTTTACCACATTATTGAGGTTAGACAACAACATTTTTATTCTTTATTTTAAATGTTAATTTGCAAATTTTATTATTTATATGTTTGACTTGATTTCAATTTGTTTTGGAACTGAAATCGTACCGCACGCTTTAAAACCGCATTGCACCAATCACAAAAGGTTTCATATGCGGTTTTGAATTTGTCAAACCGTACCTAAGCGGTTTCGTGTGCGGTTTGAGCTTCAAACTGCACCAAACCGCATAATGTTCATCCCTACTAGTTATTACGTGGAGATTAAAATTCGAGTTTGAATTCGAAGCTCCCGAGTGAAGAATTCGATTAATGAATATTCGAGTCGAGTAAAATATGAGTAGAGCTTTTCAAATGCAATTCGAATTCGAGTATAAATTTAACTTTTCGAGTTAAATTTGAACAGCTATCTATTCAGTCCGATTCAATTCGTTTAGACCCTTATTTGTAATTGTTTGAGATCAAACACCAATGTACCCACGTTTGTACTTCCATCAAAATTCGGAAAAATATGGGGGGCACTAGGAGCCAGGAGGTGACTTACACGTTGAATGCATTCAATAAATATGACAACATAAGAATAGTATACAAACGTTTGAGTCGAGACCCATAGTATTTGAGTTATAACCTCTTTCATATTTAGACCTAAATCCAAATGTTTTTATTTATTATTATTATTGTAGACAGTAAATTAGCAAGACGTTTCACAATAAAAATAAATATTTGTTAAATTTTCTTTATAACCTCTTTCATATATGTAAAGTAATTCAAGACACGTCTTAGTCAAATTTGATTGAGACTATTTAACAACATGACGTAATTTTATATAAAAATTATAATTAAATATATTTTTTTACATAAAACTCAACCTAGGAGCAATTAACTAAGTCGTTTTACTAAGTAGTCTTAATCAAGTTTTCTATATATATAATTCCCCTTCTCATCACTCTACTAAGAATCAGAACAAAATATCAATAGAAAGAGGTCCAAACGATTGATTATTCTTTTTAAAAGTTAGTCAGTTAATTTATTTATTTTCCTTTTCCAAGATTTAGATGGTTGTTGCTTTTATTTGTCAATGAATAAAGTAAATGGCAACTAAATTAGGTCCAAGTTAATTTAGTTGTTTGTATGAATGGAATTTGGGACTCTAGAAAACCTTTATTAAACGCAAGCTGGCCTCTGATTTAGACCTGCACCTTACCAAGTTATGAATGACTTAATTTTAGTACTAGACAACTAGTATTGTTTGTCCAACTAGTTGTAACTAAATTAAAAGAAGGAAACTGAAAATCGTCGCTATAAATTTTATAGCGACAGTTTTTACTGCCGTTATACATCTATAGCGATATTTTTCATGTAAAAAATATCAAAAAAATCACATGAAAATATAAAGAATTGGGTCCGACATGTCAACATCGTGATATCTTTAGGGATCCACACCTTGTGCATGTTGTTCATTCCAAATTATTCATTCACTAGCTGTGTTCCATGCCTCCGGTACTACATGGACGATCGAATTTATTCCAAATTTTAGACAGCCCAGATGATTTATTAGGGTGAGCGGAAAATTCAAAATCAGTTGTATTTTATTAAATTGATTGTCTCCTATATTAATGCACGTGTTTATATTGGGCTATCAATTTTTAATTTTTAATTTTAATTGTAATTTTATATTTGTAAAGCGTAATACTAAATATATTTTATCATTTCTAAGTAAAAATATCAAACTCAAATTATAATTATATTTATTATAAAATTAGTTATTATGTGGAGACTTGAATTCGAGCTTAAATTTGAAACTCATGATTAGTTTGAATATAATTTGACCCAAGTCGGATCGAATAATAAATATTCGAGTTGAGTTAAATCTGAGTATAATTTTTCAAATACAATTCGAATTCGAGTATAAATTTAACGTTTCGACTCAAATTCGAGAAGCTCTCTGTTCGTTTCGGTTCGACTCATTTACACCCTTAGTTAACCTTATTTGATTACCGACTAGATAAGTCGGCAGTTTTAACTTGGTCGATGGTCTAGTCGGTCGCTTAAATGTTCGTACATATTTTGTTATGATTTTTTTAGACATGGCCCCATAGGGGTTTACTTGGCGACTTGGTAAACTGCAACACGTATTACTCCCTGTTTCAAATTATAAAATTAATATTAACTTTTTAAAAGTTAATTTATATTATTTTTAAATTTAAAATTGACGTAATTCATTTAAATTTTAAAAGCAATATATTTAATAACTAGTAGTACTTTTAGGTAATTTATGATGTTCATAATTGTATTGACACAAACTGTTAGGATATACCTTACTCAGAGAATATACTTGTTGGAATTTTTTTTCTTCAAAAAATAGGTTTTAAAAAAAATTAAAACTAAAATCAGGATCATCTTTATGATTTTATACGAAATAACAAATATATATATATATATATATATATATATATCATGTATCTAAAGAGATAATTGGTGACCTATTACTTTGTTGGATTAACACTTTTTGATTATTCTTAATATCTTCTCTCCTATGACATTATGCTGAATTTGGAGTGTGGTTTCCAAAACACCCTTCTAGGAAGAAAAAAACATAACTCTATCTTTCTTAGGCGGAAAGAGATAATACAAAATTTTGGTATTTTCCTCTTATAAAAAAGGTACCAAAATACGTTCCTGGTCAATGATATATGTGACAACCCCAAAATAGGTCCATTCCATCCAACCCATTCTCGAAATCGCCAAATACATGGTATGAAAACAACTACAACTTTATTACAACAATTATCGTGCAAAATATAACAACACATATATTGTGAGTTTGGATACAAATATATACCAAATGTGACACATGTCCCAACCAGTGACAAGACCTCTCACGAAGACACCTTACATAAAGGTATAGTCAAAACCTGCTTTAAAACTAAAATCTTTGGGAAGTGCTCAAGAAACCTTCGTACATGGGGCTATCTATGCTTCTAGGTTATGATAGATATCATATGGCCACAAAATTATCCTTGGTTGATCTAATAGACCCAAAAGAAAAACGAGAAGATTACTATCATATTCTTCCCAATAGTGAGTCTTCTCTTGATTTATCATTATCTCCAATGTCTCAAATTGAGAACTATACTTCAAACAAACACCAAGATTATATAGTAGGTCGTCAGAATATACTCAAAGAAGTGGATGAGCACAACCCCGTCTTTACGATGACACGAGGTTGTATGTCATTAGACATCTTGTATGATAGTGGCAAAACACCTTCCAACGTTGGGTTCGCTTTCTCCTATATGATTCACCAAATATAACTACTAAAAGATGTATACAACACACTTGTCTATACTTTGTTTGGGAGAACTCCACAACTAGAGACCACCGCTTCTTTCCTTGTTACCCTCTTCAACCCAAATTACACTTTTATTACACGAAAGAAATTGTGAAGCAAAAGGGTGCACAACCTGAACTACTTCGAGAAAGAATATCATGACTAAAGATAATTAAATTATCAATAGCCTTCATCAATAACAAATCGAGATTTAGAAACATATGGTAGATGATAAAAATTTCAACCATAGTTGCGTGAACGAGCAATCCATTAGAAGAGTCAAATAGACAATACGATTATTATCTTCTCCATGTTAAAAATCCACCAACAATATTTTATCCTCAGTAACATCAATCAACAGCCTTTTTCCACAATTATATGAATATCTCATAATCATAATTGTAATTCTAAATTCTCTTCGTGCCTGGATTTAATATAATTTTCATCACATGTCTTTACGAAATATCGTAGATCATGGTTATACCAAATCACAGCCTCTGCTCATAGTCATACTAATAAATTCATCTTTTTCACTACTGACCAAAGATATTCATCCACAGCTCATCTTCGCACCACTAGCCAAAGATATTCAATAACAATCATCTTTTTGCACTACGTACAAAGATATTTATTAACGCTTCATCTTTGCGATGACAGGCCAAAGATATTCCTCAACAGCTCATATTTGCACTACTGTGCCAAATATATTAATATCTCAAAAGAAATATATAATCATTTCGAATTTATATAAACAATAATTATAGCCATGTTGATCAATTCACCTTTTGCACTTAAGCTAAAGATATTCAATTATAAATTCAATGGTCATGATCATACCAAATCACAATTTAACTTTTCACTACTCTGCCAAAGAGAACCCTACCACGCATCATACCAATAATTTACCCATCTTTATACTCAAAGTGAAAGAGAATTTCAACATCGAGGTTATAAAATGTTATATATGATAATAAAATCAATATAATCAATATATAGTTTTAATCTCCGAGTAATATTCATAAATCAACTATAATTTGGTTGTAAAAAGAAACCAATTTTGTAGTGAATAGTACTGAATGAATAAGTAACTCGTGAATAAGAACTCGCCGAATAGTAACCCCCGACACAAAAGGTAGAAATTCCACAATAAAATCCATACCAATATTTCTAAGATAATGATATTGAAAGAATAACATTTCTTAAACTTATAAACAATTTATTTTAATTGTTTACACTTTACTAAATAATGCATTTAATCATCATAAAATGCCAAACTTATAAGATTTCATCACCAATAATCAAAACCCTCATCAAAAATCTGCATATACCACATATATGATTCTCAAGCCATAAAATCATATTTTCTAATTTTCTTCCTTCACATAACGTATTTAACTCATTTATTCATAACTAGTCCATTTTCATGAAAAATACCAAATCAGTTCCAAAAATATTTCTTTTCTGAGATTTAGCAGAATATAGTCCCATATTGAATATATATTTTTCTTAGAATTTTTAAAATTCATTTACTATTTTTTATATGGCCAAAATCGCCGAATATTTAGACATTTATCATAAATTGTACTTTTATCCAAAAATTTCAAAATTCACAGAGTACACTGATATTATATAGATGTACTCCCAATAAAAATTTCATCAATTTTGAAGTTAACCACAAGAAATTATAAACGGTTACTTTTAAAATAGTCTTTTCTCATAAAATTCATAACTCTTAATCTATACATCCAAAAATCACCATTTTTGGACACAATCAATAAAACTCATCAACATATCATTTCAAATTTTTCTAGAATTTTCTGAAGGTCAGAAGAAGTACGAACTGAAAAACATAATAACCCTTAAAATCCCTTACTATCCCTTACTATCCTTTATTATCCCTTACTATCCCTTACTATCCCTTATTATCCCTTACCTCAAAAGAGCAGCACTTCTGACTGGATATCGGATATGACGCTGAAGGAAACTTGCACTGATGAATATCAACTCACCAAGTATCTAAATACTCACAAAATACACTCAATAATCTAGAGAGAGAAAAAAAGAAAGCTTATGTTTCTGGTGTGATTTTTAATTCTAACTTAGCCCTCTATTTATAGGAAAATTTTAGCAGACTTGACCTGCAACCTGATGACTTTACCTGCTACTATTCCCACCCACCACATTTAAAATAAAATTCAGCATATTTCTTCACCAACCACAAGTAGGGCCCACCAATTCTAAAATTTTTCACCAAAATCATTTATAAACCTAATTTCCGAATCAGTCACCTCTTAAAATTCATAAAAAATCATACGTTCATTTTTAACGGTTCAAAATTTGTGGACATATACTTAACTTATATATGTATAACATATCTAAAAATTACAACGATCCAACGGTCGGATTAAAAATTATAACTCACGCAATATATCTCAATAACACTGGTTTAATTTTAATACCTTCATTCCGGCAAAAAAATACTTGATAAAATACCTCAACATTAATTCCTTCATTTATAATCACATAAATAAATCCATCATTTATATCCACATCAAATAAATATTTCCTTATCATATAAATCAATAATTAATTATTCACAAATAATATTACGTAATCACAATAATGACAACCAGTGCCCCTGTGAAAGAGGGCTTTCCAATAAGAATTTTTCCTTACTGGTGCGCAATTAGGTGACCAAACCTTTCCTTGACAGAACTTTCTAGACGGTCCTAAGGGATTCCACTTCAATACTTTTATAGATATTATTATCTAATAATAATATTCAAATAAATATTAACTACAATTAATTCCACTAAATAAATGTAATTGCACTTCATCTAGAATTAATTAAATAAACTATTTACTAATAAACAATAAATATTTCCTTTATAAATGTACATAAATATTTTACAATCAATTAATATAATTTCAATATATTTAAACTAATTTCATAAGTCCATAATTTATCTCTATTTGATCATAAATTGATTTAACAATTAAATCAATCTTTTTAATAATAAATATTAAAAAAACTAAGCCAAGATTATGTGATCAATGATAAATTATCTTATTAAAAATCTTATAGATATTTTGACAATAATAATATTCATAATATTAACTATATACATTAATCGACATTCCGAGGATTTAATTAGCACGATGTAATCTCACTAATTGAAACATCAAATTAATATATATATATATATATATATATATATATATATAACAATATTAAGTCCAATATTATTTCAAAATTAAGAAATTTTACAAATTAGTATTTATGTGAAAATATTTTTAAAATAAAATATTATCACATGATCTGTTTAATGCACACCGTTAATGCACTAGTATTTTAATTAGAAGTCCAACTTCCATGATTAAGATAAATCATCTTTGTTAAAGTACCATAACCTACCTGATAATATCTTTAAATCATCTTAGGTTATAAAATATTATTTATTCATTTATATATTACATTTAATTTATATTTTCGGTGTATATAATGAATGATGAATAATGTACTTTTATTAATAAAACAATGCCCAACATAAATAAATTAACATTAAATAAATAGATAAGTAGGTTTTTTGTAGCAAAAATCCAACAATACTTGGCACTTTTGGGTCGGAAACTCTCATAAATCCTTCGCACAAAAAGGAGAAAATAAAAAGTACATGCCACAAACAAGAGGAAGGAAGGTAGTTGAAGTTGGGAGTAGTGGCGACATCCTAACCATAATCCAACCTCCTCGACCCTCTAATGACGAATTGTTATCTTTATAATTTTCATCTCTCTCTCTCTCTCTGTGAAACCTCTCTAACATTTCATTACATATTTTCGATTATCTTCTTCCTTGCGTTACTCACTCCCACATCGGAGATAACTCTCGACGGCTCCGCTCGTCAATGATAGTTGTGGTTGTTCCTTCTTTTGTAGGTTCGAAAGACCTCCATTCATCTCGTGATCATAATTCGAAAATCATAAACTAAATGAATTCATGTTAGTTTTGAGTTTGAAATTGACTTTTAAAAATCTATATTGATTGTATAATTAAGTACGGAGAGAGTATAATATTAAGGTCAAATTGATATTTTAGTCCCTTTAGAGAAAAAAACATAAAGGTTAAATATCTAAAGTTACAAGAGAAAAATTAGAATTTTTTTAATCTTAATATAATCAGGAATATAGTGGAAAGGAAGGAGGGAAAAATGGTATTAACAATTTTGGTTTGGTTTTCAAATACTAAATAAACAAATATATATATATATATATATATATATATAAAAGTCTTTTTTTATATCTTTCAGGTTAAAGGGATATCAGTACAAATGAACTATATAATAAACATTGAGAATCTACTAATTACATTAAATTTAAATAGTCACACTTCATGGGTGAAAATAAGTAGAAAGAAAATTCAACAATAAGAAGAAAAAAAAGATGATTTTATTACTTCTTAATGTGTTAAAACAACATAACAAAATATTATTACTTTTTCCTGACATTTTCTTTTTACATAATACCTCTCATCTCTAAATTTTGTGTAAGCTGGGTAATCCAACTAAGATATGAAAATAAATTCAAAACAATCTAATTGAGACAAAAGGGTTGCTTTTTTACTTTCTTAATTTTTTAAATGAAAAATATTTCACCCATTAAAGAGTTCCATTAATCTATTTTTTTTTCTTATTTTTGTTTAATGTGAGTTCAATTTTCTTTTTTGATAATATTAAATGACACAATATTCTCGAACTTACTATAACTTTCGTTTCTAAAAAGTATAGGAAGCAACTTTTTCCACATTCAAAAAATTAAAGTAGAAGATAGAATAAATATATAAGTTCAAAATTTATCCAACTTTATGTAAGTACTTAATTTTTATATTTTTCTTTCTTAAAACTACCAACAAACCTTATATTTTGGGTTAACACATTTGATACTAACTTGAGTACGTATAATATTTTTTACGCAGAACATGCGGTGCACAGTTATATTATGGTTATTATATATATACACAGTCTGAATTTTAAGTTTATCCATTATCTAACATACTTTGCATACCTCTTTTAGTGATGGACCGGACGATGGTTCGGTCCGTCCCTATATATAAAACCGTCGTCTTAACTTTTAGCGACGAACAACATATAGCGACGGACCGTACCGTCGTCCGGTCCGTCGTTAAATGAAGGTATTCAAGGAATGTTAGATAAAAATAAACTTAAAATCCGACAAATATATATATATATATATATATATATATATATATATATATATATATATATATATATATATATATACGATCCAAGATCAAGAGCGTTTCTCCTTAAATAACATTCCGCTTTAAATAACATTCTTTTATCAAAACAACGTAGTTTTGGAGAAACGCGGTGACATTTTTTTAAATATATACGGTCATCATCAGAGCGTTCTCTTAAATAACATTCAAAATAGCATTCTTTTATCAAAACGCGTAGTTTTGGAGGACGCCGACATTTTTTGTAAATATGCGGTGGCATTGTATTTATAAAAATGCCATCGTCCTCTCCAAAACTACGCTGCTTTGATAAAAAAGAATTATTTAAGCGGAATGCTATTTATATAACGCTCTTCGATCCCTACCGTATATATATATATTTTGGTTATATATAGCACTGTAAATATTATAATGCTAAACCAAGGGGTAAAATATAAAATAAAATGTGCTTTTAAAGTTTAAAATATTTTTAAGAAAACTGTGTGTGGAATGAAAAGAGTATTATTATTATATAAAAAATTATTAATCCTTTTATATTTGTGAATAATAACAAAATTCAGATGACATTTGTTAATTTGGAAGCCGGCTGAACAACTCTGTATCTTACAGTCCACTATTCCATACTTTGATTCTCGAAGTCAACAACAAAACAAAAGTAGTTACTAGTTACATACAAAACGACGACGTAACCTAACATCATTCATCCCTCATGTATCAATGTATTCAATGTGGCGTAACAATTCGTGCTCGATTCGTATTCACTAAAATTTTGATTTGAGCTCGACACAAAATATAAATAAATTTAAAATTCGATAAATTATTCGAACCTTCTCAAATTATAATTTTCTATTGATATTCGGATTATATTTATTCAAAAAATTTAAATTATTTGGACTCGATTCGAGATCGTACTCAATTCGATAATTAAACAAATTTTAATAAAATTATATTTTATAATCATAAATTTTATGAACTAAATCTGAATAATCGAAATTCTAAATTCATTTACAACATTGTTTATCCGAGACCCCAAGTAACCTCTCTCTCTCTCTCTAAATACTCCATACGTGTGAATCCCCTCACACGTACCCATTTCCCCAAAAAAAATAAAAAAATAAAAACAAAAATAACTAACGCCTGTTTGGAGAAAGAAAAAGAAACGCAAAGAATGGGCAAGGTATCAGCAGCAGCAGCAGCAGAAGCAGCAACAACAGAGATGAAGAAGAGGAAGAAGAAGAAAGGCCGCCCTTCTTTAATAGATCTCCAAAAGCGCAATCTCCTCAAACAACAACAAGAAGAAGAACAACAAAAAACCCCAATTATTACTTCTTCTTCTAGCCCTAATCTCAATCGCCGATCCACTCGCCGCAATCCGTCACCGGAGCTCGGAGACGACGACGATGACGAGCGGAAAGAGAAAAAAGTCAAGCTCGTTGTTCGTTTGCCCCAATCAATTCAGCAGCAACGTCAACATTTCGATGATTTGCATAAATCTTCTTCTCTAAATTCGGTTTCGGGTACTTCTGATTCGGGTGATGAGGAGAAAATCCTGGGAGTCTTCTTCCAAAAACGCAAGATCAATGCCGTAACGGACAGATCTGAGGATAATATTGGTACTGATCAGGTGATTAATTTTATTAATTTATTGGGAAATTTTAAAAAAGGTTCAATTCTGTTTTTCGGTATGTAAAATTTGAATTTTTTGTTAGATGACGTGATTTAAATATGTAGAATTTGGCGGTTAATTCCAACGTTTACTTTTTTTTCCCCTGGCGACTTCCAAGATCTGATTGTGCATGTGTTTTGACTCGGTCAAGGGTTTTGTAGTACATAAGAACTATTCTTTTATAAATATTCAGCATTTAATTTTTTAAGTTTATAAATCCAAGCTATTTTTTACTTTCTGTTTCTATATATTAATATTTCCTATTATTATTAGTATTTTATTAAACAACCTTTTATTTATGAATGCTGGATAACATTGGAAAAAGTTCAAATTTGTCTTTTATTTAATTAGTCTCGGTTAGTTTTCCCTTGTACTTGCTCTGCAGCTGGTTTTACTGCAAGTGTAGTTGTTGATGAGTTTTTATAACTACCACTTAGTTTATATTAGTTCATTTTGTTTAGTACTAAAGCCTGGTACTGGATAAATTTTGCAGGAGGAAAAGGTTACGATAGCGACTGACACACTAAATGGTATAAATCTAATATCTTTTATTGAACTGAAGTTGGGAATTCCAGTTGGTTAATTTACTCTTTATGGAATTTGTTTCATTTATTTGTGGACAGGGTCACCATTGGAGTCCGGACCCACAACACCTTTGCCAGACAAAAAGTTGTTGGTCTTCATTCTTGACAGGCTTCAAAAGTGTGTTATATTCTTTTAGCTTCCTAGCTGTTCTTTTTCTTCTACTGTTTCTATTTGGGTATTGATAGTTGACGTGCTAATTTTTAATATTCAACTGCAGGAAGGACACTTATGGTGTATTCTCTGAGCCTGTCGATCCCAATGAGGTGTTTTTCCCTGAAAACGATGAATGCCTGTTTGATTATTCATGATTCCTGTTTGGAGATTGATTTTATACATTTTGCGCAGCTCCCCGATTACCGTGAAATTATTGAGCATCCAATGGATTTTGGGACTCTTAGGAGGAACCTTGATGTGGGATTATACTTGAACTTGGAACAATTAGAGGTTGGTTGCTGACTCTCTGAGCCAAAAGTTTGAATTTATCAATGTTCATAATTATGTGTGTCGAGCACTTTTAATTCACTTGTGATGCTTATTGTAGTTGTAGAGTTACTTTGGCAACTAAGATGCACAGAACTTCTGCTATTTAATTTTTTTTCTTCTTTCAAGCCATGCGGTTCTGCACCACTAAGCCTAGTTCTGCACTTTTGCTCCTTCAGTCCTATGTGTGATAATCTGCATGAATATATTGTTTTGGAACCAGTTTGTCAATTTCTGTATGTGGGGCTTGTTTGTGTCAGTCTTCTTCAACTTCTGAAATCCCCACTTTCATACATGTAATCCGTTTTGCACGTGTAGTTGATTGTATTGTTTTCAAATTTTAGGCTGAAATATTAGTTTAAAAATGCTTGGTTGATGTGAAATTGAATATTTTTCTGATAAGTAAATTATTTTTTGAATGAATGATCTTGAGGGGTATATAAATTTTGAAAAGAATGAAAATTAAGTGGGACATAAATTGGGAATGAATCTTTTGAAGGGAAGTGAGGAGGTTGATAGAAGTTGATTTATATGTTGTATTTTGGCCAAGAGGACATTGCAGCATGAAGACATTGATCGCTTTATAATAGAACTGTGGAAGTTCTTATTGTGAGATTCTTTATTGACTGGACATACTTCGTGGTATTAGTAAATTTGATTGTTTAAATGGGTGACTTATTAGAACTTATATACTACTTGATTGCCAAGGGAATATCTTTTTCTGCGCACTTGTTTCACTTTCCAATTTATTCATGGACAATTATTTAGTCATGAAATTTAAAATTAATTTATGTTACCCTCTCAACTTTGACCGTTCTTCTTTTGCACGAAATATTCTTGTAATATAGTTTATGATCACTTCCGAGTCCTAATTAGGCCTTTTCTTTGAGCTTTTTTTTAATGTCTGAAAAGGAGAAAGAATATGTTTTCCTTTGTAAATGGTCATGAAAGTCATTAAGTGGCGGGTTCATGACTTCATGCATTTCCACACGATTTTCTTGCAATGAGATTCATGAATGAAGTTGTAAGTGAGTGCCTGCACTACTCCTTACTATGAGTACTGCAGTCGCTTTTCACAAAAAAACTTGAATACACCTGTTCCATCGCTTTCCAACACCAAAAGAGAGAGAAGTATATGTTATGAAAAAAGGGAATCACTAACCTCGTCCTTGGAAACTTGCTTTCCGCATGCTTTTATGAGGCTGTCCGCTGCAATAGCATTGAGAATCTTGCTTGTAGGGTGGCTATAGCGATATTCAATTTGTAATTGTATCTTAGTTCAGCCAGTTTTGTTGGTAGATCATGAAGGCAGGATATTTTTGTGTGATGCTCAAAAGGACAGTTCTTTAGTTACTTATGTTGATGTTTGGGAACTTTCTACAATTTTTTCTTTGCATTTCCTGACTGAAAACCATTTCTATTCTTGATCAAAGCAGTGTTAGGGGAGTAATAGAACAAATGTAAAATTTAAAGTTCAGTTTGTACTTATATCTTAGTTCAGCCAGTTTTGTTGGTAGATCATGAAGGCAGGATGTTTTTGGGGTTATGGTCAAAAGTACAGTTCTTTAGTCACTTTTGTTAATGTTTGGGAACTTTCTACAGTTTTTTCTTTGTACTTCCTGACTGAAAACCATTTCTATTCTTGATCAAAGCAGTGTTAGGGGTGTAATAGAACAAATGTAAATATAAAAGGAAAATAGGGGACCAACTGCAGTTGTTTGTTAAATACTCCATTAAATTAACAAGTAAATTTCTACAGTTATTATAACTATTTTAGTTTTGTATTATAGTTTGACTTCTGCCGTCTAATCAGCACATATGTAATGCCTAGGTAATATAGAAGTTGCCTGTATTTCTATTAAGATTTATTTTGGTTCTGTTGTTTAGAAATTCCCTCAGTTTTTAAGGGATTGATAGGTCTTGATCTAGAGACTATTTTGCTGTTAATGAATTATAGTTGGTCTTTTTTTTCGAAGTTTGTTTGGCTGATTCGTCATTGTGGTAAAAAAAATTGAGAAGGTTAAATGATAAGAAATATGGCAGATGACAGACATCGTGTGTGCTATCTTTTTACTATTATAAATACAAAAAGGGTTATATTCGCAAACTTCTTGTGAATCTAGGCTATGTTTGTTTGTAATCTGTTGCAGGATTATTTTAACATGTTTATACCATTTAGGTACCTATAAACGCTTTATTATCTTTGAGGGTAGTCCTATGACTATCCCATGTACTATTTTTCTACTCCCAACTTCCTAAGCCCATTTGATACCTCTTCTTAAATGAACTTCACAATTAACATAAAAAGATGGTGAGTTCCTCACTTTTCCAACAAATATGACTTAAATAGGCAGTTCAATCTACCTACCTGTTCAGTGGACCCATCGACTATATAGTTTGGCGGACTTTGCTTTTAAAAAATCGTAGTCATTAATGATTTGGGTGGATGCCCATAGATGGGTTGACTGATATAGTCAATGCTTGCTATGGGATCATACTTCAGTATATTAACGTGTTTCTGGCTTGTCTTTAAAGACGAAAACAACCTTAGAAGATAGTCATTCAAAGCAGGACCGACAGAGTATACGTTTTGAGTTTCTTGTTATGAATTCCATTCAAGGCCACATCTTATCATGTAATGGTTTCCCCAATTTTATCAAAGTTGGCCTTATGAGATTTTCTTTAGCATTTTCTCTTTTATTTATTTATTTATCTGGATTTGTGTTTGGGATGTCAAAGAATAATAATTCTATTTTACCTTGTCGTTCCTTGAAATCCAGGCAGACGTGTTCTTGATCTGCTCAAATGCAATGCAGTATAACTCATCAGATACTATTTACTTTAGGCAGGTATGTCAAGTATCAAATTACTCCATTTTATATTATTCAGCTTTCGTCGTCTATTACTAAATTTTGTGTTATTTAGGCACGATCCATACAAGATCTGGCAAAACGAGACTTTGAAAATTTGAGACATGAAGGCGATGATGGTGAACTGCATCCGAAAGTTGTAAGGAGAGGCAGGCCTCCAAGTAAGCACCTGAAAAAGCCTATTGGTAGCACCTCCGTTGACCGTATTGGTCCTGAGCTCTCCTCAAGTGCAACTCTTGCCACTGGGGACCGACCGGCCCGTACTGGGGAAGATAACACAAACGGGTCTAACGCGTACAATTTAAGAAGAACGCCACCTATGTTGTATAGGTTTCAGTCACCTGATGCGATACTCACCTCCCACCGCTCTCGTAATGGTGAAAACTACTCCGAGTGGTTGGCTGACTGGAATGATGAATTTCCAGGTGCAAGAATTACTTGGTGTTTTGTGTTGCCTTCAACTCCTTATTTACTACTTAAATATTTTTATACACCTCAGTACCGATCTAAAAGTCCTTTTCTTTATTGGATATCTTAAAATAAGTGTCTGTTGTTAATTATAAAGAATGGAATCTTATAATGTTCCAAAACTGCATTATATAACTTGCATTTTATTACACAATGTACACGTGTTGGAAGATTTACCTCAAAATGTTTGTATTTCAAATCGACTCTTTTTCAATTTAAGATTTGGGGTTTATTACTTTGGAGTCTCTTTGTATAATACCAAACCTTTTATTTCTTCTTTTTTTTTCCTTGTGTGCAGCATCAATTCTGAGAGCTGACATGAAGTATGGGAAGAAACAATTTTCAATAGATGAGACCAGGCGTGACACGTACAAGCAATTTCACCCTTCAGCTTTTTGTCATGAGCCATCTTTATTGTCTGATCTTGGTGGAAATACAAAACAGTTAATGCCGGTATGACTGATAATACTGATTATGATTATTACATTTTGATTAATTTGAGTCTTAGAGAGTTTGACAGTGTTCTTGGAATCACATTTCAACCATGATATGCTTTAGGAACTTTCATGATATTACCTGGCCATTCAATACATGCTAGGACTATATGTTAGAATGGATCTCTTTGATCCTGGATATACACTGCTTATTTGCTCTTTTACATTTTGACTGATAGTTAAGGTAGTCAGTTTTTACTGGAAATGCAGGTGGGTCTGCATATGGAGCATAGCTATGCAAGAAGCCTTGCTCGATTTGCTTTAAATCTTGGGCCTGTTGTTTGGAAAATCGCTTCCAAAAAGCTGGAGAATGTTCTGCCTTCGGGAATGAAGTTTGGACCTGGTTTTGTGGGAGAAAATGAAGCACCACTACAGCCACCATTTTTTTCATTTGAGAAACAAAGATCTTCACATAAATTGGCTTCTGATGGCAAACAAAGCAGACCAGCAACTCCATCTACCTCGGTAAGTAAATCCAGTAGTCCCATCTGGGTTTCAAGCCAAGATGACATGGTTGAAGTAGATAGAAGATTAAGTTCCCAGAATGAGGTGGCTGTACCGAGGAGTGCACCATTTCCTGAGATAAGACCTGGTCTGATCCATACTCGGAATAAACCTGTATTTAACCCTAATAGGAATGGCTTTAATGGTTTATTTGGGTACAATTTTCCATATCAAACGGGGCCGATGAGACAACCTGCAGTGACAGGACAGTCTGGTCCGGAAGAGGCTTCACCGCCTTCTCAAATACCAGGCATGATACCCAAAATTGGTTCTTCATCCACTCATTCGGCTCTTAAGACCGATACTGATTCAGAAGAACACAAGTATTATTCAGAAAGTGTGACGACATTACATTCTGGCAATTTAATTGCCCCTAATACAGGATCAGAGTTGCACAAAGTAACTGAAGCCGGGAGTTCTGGGAGACCATCTTGGAAAGCGTTGTCACCGCACCACGAACAATATTCTCTTCCGGTACAACCTGACCTTAATGTAAGACTCCAGGGGCCAGGCTCACCTAGCTCCGGGTTAAGGGTTGGGTCTCCCCAACAGCCAGATTTAGCGTTGCAGCTATGACTTCATACGAGTCATTTCTCATGTATCTGATGGGGGAACTAAGGGAGGGAAGTTGTGGTCCTTGCAACAAAACTGACATGAACTAGGGGAGGGAAGTTAATTACATCCTATACTAGAATTTGGCAAATATTGGTTAGTGGTGCTGGCCATTACAGCGATTTGGTGGGGTGGGCGGGTTGGAATTCTGTACAGATTGTAGCCAATTTTTAGGTGAAACTCGAAAGAGTTTCTTCTGTAACATTTGGATCCACTATTTAGTGAGATAATTATATAGAAACTTGTTTATCAATAAAGAAAACAGATGGTAATGCTGCAAGAATTTATCCAGTTTTGCAAGTTATTTTGTAATTTTTCCCACCCCTTCTATATATTACTGTTACTTTTTTATGGTAATGGTAAAAATATCTTGTACTTGATTTTTATTTTTTTTTTTTTTGTAATTTTTATCACACATACCATTACTGTTACTTTTAAATACTATTGGTAAAAAGTATCTTATATTATATCGTCCATAACAGAAGAAACTTCTATATTCCTTGCCTTTATTTTTTGTTTTCTTTTATCCGTCCCCATTTTCTCGAGACAGAGGTATGACCTCCCTACATATCGTGGGTCGTGGAGGGATTCAATAAATTTGATTCGTTTTCGGTTTCAAAACAAATTAAATTAATCTATTTATTTTTAGAAATATCATTATAATTACTCTAAAATTAAATGATTAATCATAATCTTTTATATAAGAGAAATATTTGAAGAGGTTATATAAAAGAAAATTTGTGGAATAAAAAAAGCTGAATACTTGAATGATTAATGGATTGTTTGACTTGTTTATCATTATTCATCGAGAAAATAAATAAGAAAAATGCATTGAAAGACTAATACATATCTTATAATACAAAATTAATTCAATTTAACAGTTTTATAATTTTTTACCAATTTTATTTTTATTTTTATTTTTATTTTTCTTCTGTGATGTAAATGAAATTTTTCTAAATGTCTGTGAAGAAGTAAAAGATACCTTGAAAAGTAAACGAACAGTAAGATCAATGAGATGATAATAATAAGGAAGAGCATCCATTTTATGTAACGAAGCCTCATTCCTGTTAATAATTTAAATTTAAAAAAATAACTCAAAAAAAGAATGATGCGGTTTCGGTTTTATGCATGCAGTTTTAGTCAGTAACCAAATTCTAACCGTAAATTTGATTTTTCAATCCACATAAAACCGTCACATACACAAGAACCATTGATGCGGTTTTAATTGTTGCAATTTTTGTTGTTTTCGATTTCGGAAGTAATTTGATTCCTTATTTAGTCCTAATTAAATGTGACAACTTAGTGGTAATTTTTTTTTTACTGTGAAAGATCAGTTGTGAATCTATCACTTAGCCGAAATTAAAAGATTTATTCTTACATAAAGATAGGTAAATTTTCTCTAGATTTTTCATGATTCGCCCACTAGATTTCTCCTAATTCGCCCTAAACTTGAATTGAATTGTAATATAATAGGTTGTCAAAAAAAACATTTATTTTAGATAAGCTCTTGGTTATTTTAGTCCACTCTAAGAAAGCACACAAAAAAATCTTAGAACATCTCCGACATATGAACTATCTGCTGGATTATATTTAATTCATATGATATCAGCAGATGTGTTTTAGTCTTCAATCCTTCCAGCAGATGGACTATCATGTGAACTATCCCGTGAATTATAATATAAAAAAATTAAAATAATCAATGAATTCAAAAAACTCAAATATAATAAAAAATAATATAATACATCGGATGACCGTGATTTCCATCTAAAAAATATATTAAAGATATATTATCAATAAAAAAATAAATATCAAATATAATAAAAATACAAATTATTATTAACAAAATACTTATAATTGTTAAATGTTGAAGTAGTTGATTGAGAGATGATAACATATATTGAATTATTGTGCATATTTATAGATTTTTCAATTTCTATCTGTTACTTTTTTTTATTAGACCCTTCTAATCTTCTTCATTCTTCTTCTTCAACCGCTTGTCTCCTTCTTCTTCAGAATCTCCATTCTCCCTTTTCATTCATCATCATCTCTCCTATTTAAATATATTAAAAATTATAGTCCACCAGATTTGATTCCTTAATATAGTCGTTTTGCCTTGTCGAAAAATTCGATGGACTATATTTAATCTGTCTGTTAGAGCTAGATTTGTATCCTAAACTAAATATAGTCTAGAATTTGTTCATTAACGTCCTGCTGGAGATACTCAATGGAGGATGTGTTAATGACAGATTTGGTTAGCATGGAGTTTATTTTTTGGTAAGTTGGTCAATTGGCAAATAGAATACTAACACACATAAAGTCTTGTCTGCGTGTCAATACTTTATTAGCCAATTAACCGACTTATTCAAAAATAAACTTTGTGCTAACCACTTTCGTTAATGACCTATAAGGCGATAATAATATATAGCCAACTTAGATAATATATAAAATAAAAATTCAGATTTAAAATGGCGAGCATATTATTTAGACATTAAAGAATCAAATAATTTCTTATCTTAGTGGTCAGCGTGGAGATACAGTGGGCAGTGTTAAACCGGAGGCCGGAGGTGAAGAAATGGATTATGATTTATAAATAAAAGTGTTTGATATTATTTTTATTTATAAGTTAAAAATTAAATTAAAATAAATTGGGAAGGTGTTTGGTTAAAATAACTTATAAGTTAAAATAAATTAAAAAGATAACTAAAATAAAGACAAAATAATCTTTACATTTGGCTAAACTTATTTATTTTAAAAGAACTTGTAAGTCATTTTTTGAGAAGTAAGAAATTGTTACTTCTTAAAAATAAAAAATAGGTCTCACACGAATACTTAACCAGTAAAAAATTATTTATAACCAACTTATAAGTTGATTTGACCGATTTATAAGTTGATTTCATAGAATTAGTATTACATTAATTGAATAAATTTCATAGAATGAAATATGCTATAATATATCATTAAAATATCCTTTATTTTTAAGTAGTGGTTAAATACGGGAAGGGACTGACTTACTGAGTACTCATTAACGGGACGGGTATAAAAAATGTTTATTCGCCCCGTTCCGTTGGCAGGCCAGGCCACAAACACAACCCCAACGGCCCAACCAACCTCTTTTCTCTCTTAACATCCCATCCGTGTGACTCCTCTCACACGTAGGAAACCCCATCCCAAAAAATAAAATAAAAATAAAATAAATAAAAAACAAAAGTAACCAACGCATGTTTGGAGAGGAGAGGAGAGAGAGAGAGAGAGAGAGAGAGAGAGAGAGAGAGAGAGAGACGTAGGAATGGGTAAGGTATCAGCAGCAGCAGAAACAGCAACCACAACGGACATGAAGAAGACGAAGAAGAAGAAAGGCCGCCCTTCTCTCATAGATCTCCAAAAGCGCAATCTCCTCAAACAACAAGAAGAGGAACAACAACAACAACAAAAACCACCCCCAATTGCTTCTTCTTCTTCTAGCCCTAATCTCACTCGCCGATCCACTCGCCGTAATCCGTCGCCGGAGCTCGGAGACGATGACGATGACGAGCGGAAAGAGAAAAAAGTCAAGCTCGTTGTTCGTTTACCCCAATCAATTCAACAGCAACGACAACATTTTGATAATTTGCCTCGATCCTCGTCTATAAATTCGGTTTCGGCTACTTCTGATTCGGATGATGAGGGCGAAAATCCCGAGGCCTCTCCTAAAAAACGCAAAATCAATGCTGTTACGGACAGATCTGGTGATAATATGGTCACTGATCATCAGGTGATTAATTTTATTGATTTATTAAGAAATTTGAAAAAGGTTCAAATTTTGTTTTTTGGGCATGTAAAATTTGAATTTTTTGTTGGATGGGGTGATTTAAATCGTTGGAATTTGGCGCTTAATTCCAACGTTCCTTTTTTCTCTGGCGACTTCCAAGATCCGATATGTGGGTACATGTGGTTTGACTGGGTCAAGGGTTTTGTAGGTATATATAAGAACTTTACTTTTATAAATATTCAGCATTTAATTTTTTAAGTTTTATAAATCCGAGCTAGTTTTTAGTTTTCAGCGTCTAAATATTACTTTCCTATTATTATTACTCCTAGTATTTTATTATTGATTGTTTGAAGTTAAAGGGCCTTTTTTTATGTTGCTGAAAGGTTACGAAAAAGTTCAAATTTGTCTTTTCTTTAATTATTCCTCCCTTAGTATTCACTTGTAGCAGCTGTTTTACTGTAAGTCTCCTTGTTGAGGAGTATAGAACTACCACTGTGTTTATATTGGCTCATTTTCTTTAGTTCTAACTTATGGTAATCGATAAAATTTGCAGGAGGAAAAGGTTACGAAAGCGACTGACACTCTACATGGTATAAATCTAATATCTATTATTGAACAAAAGTTGGGTTGGTTAATTTACTTTTATTGAATTTGTTTCATTTATTTGTGTATAGGGTCACCATTGGAGTGTGGACCCACAACACCTTTACCAGACAAAAAGTTGTTGGTCTTCATTCTTGACAGGCTTCAAAAGTGTGTTATATTCTTTTAGCTTCCTAGCTGTTCTTTTTCTTCTACTGTTTCTATTGGGGTATTGTTAGAAGACTTGTTAATTTTTAATATTCAACTGCAGGAAGGACACTTATGGTGTATTCTCTGAGCCTGTTGATCCCAATGAGGTGTTTTTTCCTGAAAATGATGCATACTTTTTTGATTATTCACGATTCCCATTTCGAGATTGATTTTATACATTTTATGCAGCTCCCCGATTACCATGAAATTATTGAGCTTCCAATGGATTTTGGAACTGTTAGGATGAAACTTGATGCGGGATTATACTTGAACTTGGAACAATTAGAGGTTGGTTGGTGACTATCTGAGCCAGAAGTTTGAATTTATCAATGTTTATTTATATATGTTGATCACTTTAATTTCACTTGTGATGCTTATTGTAGTTGTAGTCTTGTAGAGTTACTTTGGCAACTAAGATGCGCTGAACTATTGATATTTTAAAGTTCTTTCTTTGGAGTCATATGCAGTTCTGCACTACTAAGCCTAGTTTCTGCACTTTTGCTCCGTTGTGCGATAATTTGCATGAACATATTGTTTTTGAACAAGTTTGTCAATTTCTGAATGCCGGGCTTGTTTGTGTTAGTCATCTTGAATTCTGGAACCCTTACTTTCGTACATGTAATCTGTTCTGCAGGTGTAGTTGATTGCGGTGTTCTCAGATTCTAGGCTGAAATATTAATTTCAAAACACTTGGATGATACTAAAATGAATAATTTTTTTGATAAGTAAATTATTTTTTGAACGAATGATGTGGAGGGGTACATAAATTTATGAAAAGAACAAAAATGAGTGAGACATAAATTGGGAAAGAATCTGTTTAAAGGGAAGTTAGGAGGTTGATAAAGTTTGTTTCTATACTGTATTTTGGCCAGGACATTGCGGCAAGAAGACATTGATCGCTTTATAATGGACCTGTGGAAGTTCTTATTATTAGATTCTTAATTGATTGGACACATTCGCACTACCATTAATTTGATTGTCTGAATTGGTTCTATTGATTGCCAAGGGAGTATCTAATTGTGCGCAATTGTTTGACTCTGCAATTTTTTCATTGACAATTATTTAGTAATGAAGTTTTAAATTTTTTTACGGTTTCCCTCTGAGCTTTGATTGTTCATCTTCTGCAAGAAAAACTTTTGTTATATAGGTTTTTTACCTAAGCAAGAAATACTTACCACTCGCAAGTTACAATGAGATTCATGAATGAAGTTAAAAGCTAGTACCTGTTCTACGTAATATGTGCACTGCTATTAGTAATTACAAGAAAACTTGAATACACCTATTCCATCACCTACCAACACCAAAAGAGAGGGAAAATAAATGTTATAAAAAAACACTATCGTTAGCTTCTTCCTTCTAAGCTTTCTTTCCACATTCTGTTGTGGGGCTGTCCGCTGCCATTGTATTGAGAATCCTGCCTGTATGGTTGCTATAGGATATAGACCATTTGTACTTTTATCTTAGTTCTAGTAGTTTTGTTTGTAGATCATGAAGGCAAGATGTTGTCTCATTGCACTTCTTGACAGAAGGAAACCATTTATATTCTTGATCGAGGCAGTGTTAGGGGAATGGTAGAACAGACGTAAACATAAAAAGAAAACAGGGAACCAACTGGAGTTGTTTGTTAAATACTCCACCAAATTAACAGGCAACTTTCTACAGTACTTATTACTACTTTACTCTTGTAATATGGTTGTACCTCTGCCGTCTAATCAGCATATATATATAATGCCTAGCTAATGTAAATAGTTGCATGTATTTCTATTAAGATTTTTGTTTTTTGGTTCTGTTATTTAGAAATTCCATTAGTTTTTATGGGATTGATAGGTCTTGATCTAGACTAGTCTACTGTTAATGAATTTATAGCTGGCCTTTTCTTTCATAGTTTGTTTTACTGATTTGTCCTTCTGGTAAATAAAATTGAGATGGTTAAATGATGGGAACTATGGCAAATGACAGATGGTCACCATCTGTGCTATCTTTATTCTTATGAATAATGAAATACAGAAATGGGTTATATTCACTAGTTTCTTGTGAATTTAGAGTTCTACTTATTATTGTTATTCTTATTTGATTTATTGGTAGACGGAGTTAGTCATTGCACTGCATTTATTAACTTGCGAAATGATTCATTTTTTTTATTCTCACTCCCTGAGTCTCAATTACTTAAAAATAAATTAAGTCTTTTATATTTTACAAGTATTTTTCTGAGATATAGGTTGTTGGAGGTTGATATCATTATGACTGCAATGTTTGTCCACCACTATGGTAATACGATTCAATGAATGAGTGTCATGCCTTGCTCAAGCTCTTTCTTTCCATTGAGATATCAGTTGTGGGATGTTGGGAGTTTTAAAAGCTTTAGTTAGTTCTCCCTCCGTCTCGCTTTAATTGGCTCACTAATTGTGTTTTTTTTTTGGGATTTGAAGATATGTTAAAAAATATATATCCATTATTTTTGTAATGTATTTTTATACTCACAATACATTCTTATATTATATTTTCAGTTATATTTAACTTGTACAATAAATATTCTCCATATTTCCCAATTTATTAGGCAAAATTTCCTTTTTGGGATGTCCCAAAATGATGATAAAGTTGCACAATAAATGCTTAATATGGAGTGTAAAATACCCGTTTAACCTCTACTTAATTGACCTTCACAATTAACATGAAAAGATGGCCTGGCGCTCTTTACTTTTCCAACAAATCTGACTAATATTTATATTTTATTTGATTTGTACACAATATCTCTATTCGGCTATTCCCAAGTTATTTTTGAGTATAATACTCGAAATTTAATAAGGTAAAGTTGGAGAGTTAAGAAAAATGCTCAAAATGACATTTTATCAAACTTTGTGCCACAATTTTTTTTGCCTTATCAAATGGGATAGAGGGAGAATAATCCATGGTCAGCATTCGCTAAATTTTGAAATTGTCTGTTAGCAAATTAGCAGAGCTAAACTTGACAGAATTTGGCGGAATCTCCACTAAACTATATAGACAGTTCAATCTGTCTACCTATTCGGCGGAGCCATCCGTTATATAGTTTGGCTGACTTTGCTGAACAGTTTGGACATGTTTATTATAAATATATCGTTCATGATCTGGGTGGATGTCCATAGATGGGTTAACTGAAATTTGGGCTTTAGCCAACGGTTTCTATGTTCATTTAAAACGGGATGGACAAATGGTCATTTAAATCGGGATGGACAGGGTATGTTTTGAGTTTCTTGTTTTGAATTCCATTCAAGGCCGCATCTCATTATATAATGGTTTTCCCTGTTTTCTCAAAGTTGGTCTTATGAGATTTTCTCTACTATTTCTCTTTTAAATACTTATTTATTCATCTGGATTTTGTGTTTGGGATGTCGAACAATAATAATACAATCTAACCTGGTCCTCCCTTGAAATCCAGGCAGATGTGTTCTTGATCTGCTCGAATGCAATGCAGTATAACGCATCAGATACTATTTACTTTAGGCAGGTATGTCCTAGTATCAAATTACTCTATTTTAGATTATTCAGCTTTCTTCTGGTCTACTATTGTATTGAATCTTGGTTATTTAGGCCCGGTCCATACAAGATCTGGCTAAACGAGACTTTGAAAATTTAAGACATGAAGGAGATGATGGTGAACTGCGACCAAAAGTTGTAAGGAGAGGCAGGCCGCCGAGTAAGCACCTGAAAAAGCCTCTTGGTAGTACCTCTGTTGACCGTATTGGTCCTGAGCTCTCCTCAGGTGCAACTCTTGCCACTGGGGAACGTACTGGGGAAGATAACACAAACGGGTCTAACACCTACAATTTAAGAAGAGCGCCACCTATGTTGTATAAGTTTCAGTCACCTGATGCGATAGTCACCTCCCACCGCTCGCGTAATTGTGAAAACTACTCCGAGTGGTTGGCTGACTGGAATGATGAATTTCCAGGTGCAAGAATTAACTTCAGTGTTTTGTGTTGTCTTCAACTCCTTATCTACTTTATATAAATTTTTATACACCTCCGCAGTACCGACTACTGATCTAAGAGTCCTTTCCTTTATTGGATATCCAAAAATAAGCGTATTTTATTACTCCCTCCATTCCATATAGAAGAAAAAATTTGTTCCAATTTATTTGTCGATTACAACTTTCTAGGAGAATAAATTATTTACTTTCCTATATCACCCTCACCTTCTCTCATTGTCCCAATAAATTCTCTCCCTTCTATTAATAGTTTTCAACTTCCCATAAAGGGGTAGTGATGGAAATTCGCACAAATTTTAATTATTAAATGATAGTATTAAATGATTTTTTTAATCCATGTGCAAAAATCTTAAATAACACTTATTTAGGAACAGAGGGAGTAGGAGGGAGTAGTTATAAGAACGGAATCTTATCATGCTCCAAAATTGCGTTGTACAATTTACATTTTATTACATAACATGTATATGTGATGGTTTACGGTATCTTAATTTAGCGGATGATAAAGTTTGATAGGGAATATAAAACTTGTGTTTGCCTTTCAAATTGCCAATCATTTTCAATTTGAGATGGGTATGCATTACTCTCAAACCCTTTTGTAGAATACTAAACCTTTTCTTTTTCTCTCTTTTCTCTTCTGTTTTTAGCATCAATTCTGAGAGCCGACATGAAGTATGGGAAGAAACAATTTACGATAGATGAGACCAGGCGTGACACCTACAAGCAATTTCACCCTTCAGCTTTTGGCCACGAGTCATCTTTGTCTGATCTTGGTGGAAATACAAAACAGTTAATGCCGGTATGACTGATTATAATTGTTACATTTTGATTAATTTTGAGTCTTGGAGAGTTTGATAGTTTGCTTTCTTGGAATCACATTTCCACCATGATGCTGTAGAGAACTGTTCATATCTTCTAAAAATATTATGGCCAATTCAATACATGCCTACTATGCTAAGACTATCTTCTATAATAAGAATACAAAAATAGTATGTGGATTTCATTTAATCCCTGCTACACCACAGATTACACTGTTTATTTGCAACTTCATGTTTTGGCCAATTGTTAAGGTCATCAGTTTTTACTGGCAATACAGGTAGGTCTGCATATGGAGCATAGTTATGCAAGAAGCCTAGCTCGATTTGCTGCAAATCTTGGGCCTGTTGTTTGGAAAATCGCTTCCAAAAAGCTGGAGAATGTTCTGCCTCCAGGATTGAAGTTTGGGCCTGCTTTTGTGGGAGAAAATGAAGCATCACTACGGCCACCATTTTTTTCATTCGAGAAACAGAAATCTTCATCTAACTTGGACTGTGATGGCAATCCAAGCAGACCAGTGACTCCATCTACCTCGGGCGTAAATCCGGTATCCCCATCTGGGTTTCAAGCCAAAGACGACATGGTTGAAGTAGATAGGAGATTAAGTTCCCCGGATGAGTTGGCTGTACCGAGGAGTGCACCATTTCCTGGGATAAGACCCGGACCAATCCATACTCAGAATAAACCCGTCTTTAACCCTGATAGGAATGGCTTTAATGGTGTATTTGGGTACAATTTTCCATCTCAAATGGGGACGGTGAGACAAACCGCAGTAACAGGACAGTCTCCTTCTCAAATACCAGGAATGGTCCCGAAAAATGGTTCTTCATCCACTCATTCGGCTCTTAAAGCCGATACTGACTCAGCTGAACACAAGTATTCAGAAAGTGCGAGGACGTTACATTCTGGCAATTTAACAATGCCTAATAGAGGATCGGAGTTGCACAAAGTAACTGAAGCCGGGAGTTCTGGGAGACCACCTTGGAAAGCAGTATCACCGCACCCCAGACAATATTCTATTCCGGTACAACCTGACCTTAATGTCAGACTCCAGGTGCCTGGCTCGCCTGGCTCCGGGTTGAGGGTTGGGTCGCCCCAACAGCCAGATTTAGCATTGCAGCTTTGACTTCCTACGAGTCATTTCTCTTGCATCTGAAGAGGAACTAGGAGAGGGAAGTTGCTGGTTCTTTGAAGAAAACTGACATACTATTGAAAACTGACTTACTGAACTCTGCCCTAGACTAGAATTTGGCAATATTGGTTAGTGGTCAAATACAGTGATTTGTAGGGGAGATTCTGTACAGATTGTAGCCAATTTTTAGGTGAAACCTGAGGAGTTTATTTGAATACATTATTTAGTGAGATAATTATATAAAAACTTGTTTATCAGTAAGGAAAACAAAAGATACTGCAAGATTTGATCATGTGTAAATTGTGATCTTTCTAGTATTTTGATCAATTTTTTTTAGTAGAACTCCCTCCCTCCTCAAAACATACCTAAAAAATATATTTTGAAAATTAAAGTAGAGAAAAGAAAATAAATTAAGTACCATTTTTAGACCCCACCTGTACTAACGAATTTTTTGTCTTTTCTAGACTTAGTAGACTTGAGTATATTTTTTTATGGTAAATCAATCTTTAAACATATTTTTATATTTGATTTGTGTACCTTTACACATTCTTTTGTGTACGTGGAGAGTATGTGAGCCTTCATTTTACTTTCAGGTAGAATAAATTATTATTTTTTTATATCACTCCCAATTTTTTTTATTATCCTAATAAATTTTCTTTATTGTTTTAGTAGTTTTCAACTTCTCATAAAGAGGTAGTGATAAAATTTCAGATAATTTTAATTATTAAATGATAGTATTAAATGACTTTCTTAATTCATGTGTCTGAAGCTAAAATCACTATTATTATAGAATGAAGGTAGTATTATATTACTCCCACCGTTTCACAAAAAAATTACATTTGATTATTTTTGGTTTCATATAAAGAGTAATATTTATTTTTATTGATAATAATACAAAAAGACACAATATCGTTAAGTTTGTTATCATAAAATTAAATTAAAATTTTTATTTGTTCTATATTTATATATGTGTTCTCATCCATAATAACTGATTGTTATAGACACTATTTTAGCAACCAACTTGTCAACCGCAGATCAATTAAATGGAAGACTGAGATAGGAAAAAATATATTGTCAGCTGTAGCGGCCCAAGCAACATACTCTAACGGCTTCTATTTTAATAAAAATCAAATTAACTTGCTAACGTGGACCCATATTGTCAGATAGAAAGATATAAAATGAATTTATTTATTTTATATACCAACCGCTACAGCTTGTAGCGGCTTGGTCTTAATATATATTTTTATAACGTGGGCCCATTTTTAAGAAATAGAATGTTAAAAAAGGAATTTATATTTTATATATACCAACCGCTATAGTGTAAGACCCCAAATTATTAATAAATGAAATTTATTTTTCTCTATTTATTATTTTGAAATAGTAAGGGTTGATTTGATTAATGTGGTTAGTTATGGGTAAAATGCGCAAATATTTTAAATAAGCAGGTGGTTATAAAATATTCATTTTTGTCGGGGAATATTCGTTTGGTCGTGGAATATTCTTGCTGTCGGAGAATATTCCTACGACGGCAGCGATCTTTAATGGGCCCCATAACTGAAAAGCGATTGGATGAAGAAAGCGACAAGTATAAGTTGTTTATAAATAACGGCGTAGTTATTCACATAATTAACATTGTTGGAATACCCGGTAGTTAAAAACACGAAATATACGCGTTGTTGCGCGATGGCACACGGTATTGCACCAATTATTGATTCTTACGTGAAAAGCCTTTTCGATAATTGTTACGATGAATTCTTTATTGATATTTTATTTTATTGATTCAATAATTGTTGCGTTGATATTTTATATTACTTGTTGTTTGAATAATTGTCACTTTACGCGTTTTTTTTCTATTATCGAAGCAATAATTCATATTATCTGAATAATATTATTACAAAACATTATTGGCAATGTCTAGAAAGTTACATACAGGAGAGGTTTGGTCACCTAATTATTTACCAGAGTAGGAGAAATTCTTATTGGAAAGCCCTGCTTTCACTGAGGAGCGGCACGGTTGTTAGTTACGTGATTACGTAATATTATTTGTGAATAATTAATTATTGATTTATATGATGAGGAAAATAGTGATTTTATGTGGATATAGATGGAAAAAATTTTAAAGTGACAATTGTTGAAAATCGATATTTTATCTTTTACGATAAAATAATATTTTATTATATTATTATAATATAATAATGATGATATTTTACAATGAATGTGGAATATATGAGTATATGAGGAGGAAGAGTATTTTTTGTTGCAAAAAGTTGTTTAACACATGTTTTTGTGTGTAATGAATGGACCCCATTTCTTGGTAAATTTGATTATAACATTGTAAAATCACCCGTTTGTGGATTTCGGTCAATTTACATTTGGAATTTGGAAAAACTTTCTTCTGCAAAGTTGTAGAGAATTGAATTTCCTATAAAAAGTTGCAAGATTCGAATTTTCTGATAAAAGGGCTATTTATTGTGAATTATTGAAGTTCCGGAGTTCCGAAATAATTAATTTTTAGAAGTTTAAAATACTTTAAATAACAAAAACGTTTTTTTCATTATGGTGTGTTCCACATGTGTGTTGAATGGGCTGATTTCAAATTTTCTAAGGTTGGCGTAGGAATTTAATTTTAATATATTAATATTATATTAAATTTTTTGCTTTGGTGTTCTAAGCATTTTCCTGTAAATAGGGTGCTTAGGTTAGAATTGAAAATCACACCAGAAACTATAAATTTCTCTCTCTTTCTCTCTCTATATATCGAGCGTATTTTTGTTAGTATTTTACTACTTTGAGTATTGTTATACTGTCTGAAAGTTCTTTAAGCCTTATATCCAAAGATTCCAACCGAAATACTATTACAAGCTAAGGTAAGGGATGTTATTTTCTTTTCAAATGATATTATTTCTTCAATATCATTATCTTTGAAATATTGGTTGGAATTTTTATCAAATTTAGAACTTTTTTCATATCGGGTTCTTATTCATGATTCTTATTCACGAGTTACTATTCACGAAGCATGATGATGTTTTTTGTGAAATTTCTATCTTTTGGTGTCAGAGTTACTATTCACGTATACGGCATTATTCACGAATACGACACTATTCACAGAAAAATTAAATTTTCGTTTTTTTAAGTCGAATATCTATTATGGATACTAGCTTTGATTGTATCCATGTTTTGATCATTCTTGAATTTTACTCCACTATGATTATTTATGAGGTATTTTTGGACATGAAATAGCTGAAATACGAATCCTTAATATTTATTCTTTTGTTTCACTGGATTCGTTTCATTTAAAATATTTTTCATCATCCTCCGTCCTAAATGATGATATAATTGAATATTTTTGGCCTGTAGTGCAAAGATTAATGATTTCTTATGAATATCTTTGGCCCGTAGTGCAAAGATGAACATGTGTTTAGATGAACATGACCAACTAGTGAATATCTTTGGCCTGTAGTGCAAAGATGAATATTTAATTCCAGATATATATTGATTGATGTTACAGGGATAAAATATCGACGACGAACTTTTAAATTCATATATAGAAGATAGTAGTTTGCATTCTCTACTTAACTCTTCAAATGAATTATTATTTCCGCTGCGAATATTGATTTAAAACTTGTTGTCTATTGTATTCTATTAGATTTTTCCCTATTGAAGACTAACGATAATTTGTTATATTATCTTGGTCATAATATTCTTTCTTGGGCTAGTTGAGCTCACCCTTTTCCTTTTGTTCCATTTTTCTTCTCGGGAGAGGCAAGAATGTAGCGAGTCTTAGTCGGGGTATGGAATAAAGGTTTTAGAAAGTTATTTTAGTAGTCCTCACCATTTTGTAAAATAATGTATCAATAATTGTCTTGAGGACTTATTTGAGTGTGGATATTGTCTAGATGACAATATTTGTATTTAAACTCACAGCTTTTATGTTGTATTGATAAAGTTGTAGTTGTTTATTGCATACCATGTATTTTGACGACTTCGTAATGGGTGTTGTATACCTATTTTGGGGAAGCGTCACAGGTTAATATCAAAGCTTAGGATATAGTCTCCAGCGGAGATCGGGGAATAATCTTAGGAGGGAGAGGCGAGTAATCCTTCGCTAGTGTGTGTCATACTAAGCTTATTTGTTGGTCGATTGAACTATATGGTTAATATGTGATATATTAATTTGTTTAATTAACCCTTGTTTTATGGCGATGTTTAAGAATGGCGGTGAGAATATTAACGGTGGAGTTAATGAGACCGTGGAAACACCTTTAATCACCACCGAGGAACGTGCAACGAGGAAGGCAATATTCCTCCTCCGTAACAACACCAATCGAAAGCGAGCGATGAACAACGGGATGTTTAGGAGCTTTTTTAGAGTTCATGCAAAAACCGACGAGGAGACTCGTGTATACGAATACTGAGTGGAAATGATAGCAACGCGCGACTTGTCACGGCCAAGCAGTTCAAAGAGTTGGGACCACCAGAATTTAAGGGAAAACCGGATCCGATCATGGCGGAAACATGGGTCAAGCAAATTATGAAGATATTCGATGTCTTGGGATGCACGGAGGAACATAAGGTTCCATTCGCCACCTTTATGTTCCGTGGCGAGGCAGACTACTGGTGGGAGTTTGTGAAATGGACCCAGCCTGCCGCACTTAGCATGTCTTGGGAAACGTTTCAAAAACTTTTCAATGAAAAATACTTTCCTGAAAGTATTCTCCATATGAAGGAGGTAGAGTTTATTAGACTAGAACAAAACAACATGACGGTGTCCCAATACGAGGCGAAGTTTGCAGAGTTATCCAGGTTTGCACCTCATTTGGTAGAGAATGAGGAATGAATGACGAGGATGTTTCTGAGAGGTTTAAAACCCGAGATTCGGCAATATCTTATCTCTCATAAATTTTCTTTATATTCAGATGTTGTCAACAGGGCTCAATTATTAGAGCGAGATAGCAAGTACGTTCAATTAAGGGACCGCAACCAGGGTCATACCGGTGGCAGCAATCATCGGATCATTGAAAACCAGCTGGGAGGAAAACATTCAGACAAAAGCGGTAACCACTCTGGTGGTAATCGTGGCCATGAAAATAGAAGAAGCGAGTCGGGAGGAGATTTTAAAAAGAGGAGATTCAACAATGACACTGTGAAGACGTCAGCACCAGCAGCAATTGGTTTTAAAGGAGGAGAACGACCACCGGTTATATGCTATAAGTGCAGAAAAGAAGGACATATCATCAAAAATCGCCTAGCAGTTTATGGTATGTTATAAACATGGAAAGGAAGGGCATATCGCTTTCGAGATTGTAGTGTAAGCGAAACCAAGTCAAGCCGGGGATGGTGACTCAAAAGGTCATCCCCGGAAAAAGTCAAGTCAACGGTTCTGGAAGAAGCGTTTGTCGTGGTCGTCAACATCGAGAACCCAAATGAGGTGATCACGGGTAAGCTAATCATAAATTCATGCGAAGTTTATACATTACTTGATCTGGGTGCTACCCATTCATTTATCTCTCCCGCTTATGCTCAAAGTTTAAACTTGACTCGGAGAAATTAGACTTTGACCTATCTGTGGAAACTCCGTTAGGGAGAAACTTTCATCACATCCACTGTTTATAAATCTTGTTTAATCCAAGTTGGCACCATCACATTACCCGTTGACCTTATCTCTTTAAAGATACTTGCTTTTGATGTGATTTTAGGGATTGATTGGTTAACTACTCATCATGCCAAAATTGATTGTTTTCTTAAGGTTGTTATTTTTCATATTCCTAATCAACTTTGTTGTGCGAATTCAAGCAACTAAACCAATAAAATCAATCACCGCATATCAAGTCATAAAATTATTCGTTTATTGAAAAAGCGGATGTCAAGCTTTCTTAGCCCATGTTATAGATTTGAATAAAGACACGTCAGCTTTGAATAATATTCCTGTTGTTAGTGACTTTCTTGACGTATTTCTTGAAGAACTTCCGGTCTACCCCGAGCGTGAAGTTGAATTCTTTATTGACATTGAACTGTACAAAAAGCCCATTTCTAAAACCCCATATCGAATGACTCTATTGAACTTCAGGGAGTTAAAGGTCCAACTACGGGAGTTGTTGGACATCGGTTTCATTCGTCTAGTACATCTCCTTGGGGTACTCTGTTTTATTCGTAAAGAAGAAAAACGGGAGTATGCGACTTTGTATCCACTACGAGGATTAAACCATATCACTATCGAGAATAGTATCCGCTTACCTCGTATTGATGATCTGTTTGACCCGATTCAGGAGAACAATTCTTTTCAAAATCGATCTTCGCTTACGGATATCATCAAACCAAGGTTAAAAGCGAGGATATTCCAAAGACTGCTTTCAGAACTCAGTACGGGCATTATGAATTCTTAGTCACGTCTTTTGGATTGACTAATGCTCCTGTTGTTTTCATGGATATGATGAACCGAGTATTCAAGGAATATTTGGATCAGTTCGTTGTTGTCTTTATTGATGACATCCTCATCTATTCCAAAAGCTATGAATATCATGAGCGCCATTTGAAGCTGGTACTGCAAAGGCTTCGTGATAACAAGCTATATGCCAAGTGAAGAAATCGAGTTACGGCGAGGAAGTAGCATTCCTTGGGCACATGGTGTCAAAACATGGAGTGTCTGTTGACGTGAAGATTGAAGCAATCTGAAGTTGGGAGCAACCAAAGGCGGTGATCGAAATCGTAGCTTTTGGGATTAAATTTGGTTATTATCGGAGATTTGTGGAAGGATTTTCTAGAATTGCTACTCAGTTAACTCAAATTGACTCGTAAAGATACAAAATTCAGTATATAAATGAGGAATGCGAGAAGAGTTTCCAAGATCTCAAGAGGAGACTCATTTCTAAGGCACTATTTTGACAATACCATCCGGTTCGGATGGATTTGTTATCTCTGATGATGCTTGAGGGCAAAGGGTTAAGATGTGTTCTCATGCAACGTGGGAAAGTCGAGAGCCTATGCCTCGCGACAACTTAAAGAATATGAGAGGAATTATCCTACTCATGATCTAGAGTTAGCGGCAGCATCGTTTTTGTATTTAAAGATCCGGAGGCACTTATCTATATGGGGAGAAAGTTGAGATATATTCAGACCATAAAATCCTCAAATATTTCTTCACTCAAAAAGAACTCAACATGCGGCAACGACGTTGGCTCGAGCTGTTGAAAGATTACGACCACACTATTTAATACCATCCTGGAAAAGCAAACGTGGTAGCTGACGCGTTGAATAGAAGATCATATGCAGGAACGAGTACAATGATGTCAAATATACGCATAGAACCGACTTTAATCGAAAAAGTTAAAGTTACTCAAGCCACAGACCCGGAGCTGATGCGTATGAAGAAGAAAATACAAGAAGGTGCTATTCCAGAAGCAAGAATCGATGAAGAAGGAATACTTCGAGTCCACTCCAGACTTTGTGTTCCTAACGATTCTGACTTGAAGCATAGAATCATGATGGAGACACACAACACACCGTTTGCAATCCATCCTAGGAGTACCAAAATGTATCATGATCTTCGACATACATTTTGGTGGAACAATATGAAGAGAGAGATTGCAAAGTTTATCTCGATGTGTTTAACTTGTCAACGTGTAAAGGCGGAACATCAAGTGCCAAAAGGTCCATTGCAACCACTTGAGATTCTGAAATGGAAGTGGGAACACATTACCATGGATTTCGTTACGGGTCTTCCCAAGGTTTCTCAAGGCATATATGCGATTTGGGTTATTGTTGATAGATTAACCAAGTCAGCCCATTTCTTGCCTATACGGGAGACTTATTCCCTTAAACGTCTTGCTCGTATGTACGTAGATGAGATTGTGAGATTGCATGGCATGCCAGTATCCATAGTTTCGGATCGTGACCCAAGATTCACTTCAAGATTTTGGGTTAACTTGCAAAAAGCTATGGGGACGGATTTACGATTTAGTTGACATACCATCCTCAAAGCAGACGGACAATCGAGAGGACTATTCAAACTCTTGAAGATCTATTAAGACTCGTGTCCTGAACTTCAAAGGAGTTGGGATAAGTATTTACCATTGGTGGAATTCTCCTACAACAACAGCTTATCGAGCAAGTATGGGTGTGGCTCCATTTGAAGCATTGTATGGACGAAAGTGTCGCTTCTCTCGATATCTTTGGGATGAGGTGGGGAGAAAGCAACGTTGTTGGGACCAGAGTTGATACGTGTGATATCTACGAAAAAGATTCAAACAATTCGACAACGTATACAAACGTCACATGATCGACAAAAGAGTTATGCGGATCTTCATCGAAAGGACGTGGAATTTAGTATTGGGGATCACGTATTATTGCGTGTTGCTCCATGGAAAGGAGTTACAAGATTTGGGAAGAGAGGAAAGCTCAATCCACGATTTATTGGTCCATTTCAGATTCTTGACCGAGTAGAAAATATGGCCTATAGACTCGCGTTACCTTCAAGTATGTCTCGTGTTCATAATGTTTTTCACGTATCCGTGCTTCGTAAATATGTGAAAGACCCGAACCATCTGTTAGCGTTTGGTAATAGTGTTATTACTTGCCTTTTTATTACTAATACTAATATTAATTGCCTTTTTAATTCTCATTTAATTAATATTAGTATTAGTAATAAAAAGGCAAGTAATAACACTATTACCAAACGCTAACAAATGTAGTGTGATACCCCAGATTTTATGAATAAAGATTTAATTTTTTTGATATTTTTTTATATTATAGTGTGGATTTGAGATTATGTTATAGTTGTGGGTAGTATTTATAAATTTTAAAAAGTATGCAAGTTGTTGTATAATATTTGATTGGTCGGGAAATATTCTTATTGTCGGGGAATATCCGTGCATTTAATGATACAATCATTGGTGGACCCATAATGAAATTATTATCGGGATGAAAAAAGCGACAAAAATATTTTTATGAGAATAATCTATGAAGTTTCTGAGTTAAAACTGTTAAACTACTTTGTAGTAAAAGAAATGCGATACGCTGGTTGTATAAGAAGACACCGATATTGATTATTGATGCTTATGTGATAAGTCACCAATTTTGTTTAATTGGTATTATTAATGTAATAAAAGCAAAAAACTTTTTATATAAAATATAATACTTTTATAAAGTTATTCTATAAATAGAATATATTATATTCTATTATGAATAGTGTTATATAGTATCTGCATAGTGTTTTACATAATAAAATCTTTTTATATAAAATGCAGAATACTTTTATAAAGTTATCTATTTTATTAGACAATAATTAGAATATATTATATTTTGTTATGCATAGTGTTGTATAGTGCCTGCATAGTATTTTGCATAGTAAAATATTTTTATATAAAACATAATACTTTTATAAAGTTATTCGTTTTATTAGATTATAAATAGAATATATTATATTTTATTTAAAAGATTTTGCTTTAAATATGGACCGTCCGATTAAAAATACAATCTAGACCGTTCATGAGTTAGTTACTATGCAGTCCATTTTTCTATAAATAGAAGCTCATTCATTCATTATTTCTTACGAATTCACTAAAACTCTAGAGAGAGAAACTATAGAGAGAAAGAAGAAAAGCGTAACATTCCAGAATTTTAAAGTGTAATATTAAATATTTATTGATTTATATAAGTATTTAATGGATATGTTTATTGTTGAATAAATAATTGTTCAATTTGAGTTGATGTGGTTTAGTTAATTATTTGTTGAATAAAAGAAAATTAATTGTTATGAGGTTATATACTAATTTAATTTAATAATTGAGTTAGAGAGCTAATAATGATTAATTGAATTATAGTATTTTAATTGGAATTTGTGATTAAAATAAAGTGTTAGTTGATTAAATAAAATTATAATTATAAAGAAATTATAGTTTTGTGATAATGATTTATGTATTAAAGTAATTTAATAGATTAATATTTTAATTGATTAATTAATTAAATAGAAGTGTGACTAATAACCTTGCTATAAAGGAGTTATTAAAATAAATTAAAGGACTTTAATTTAGTTTTGGCCAAACAAGTCTTAATGCATATTAAGTCTTTAATCTAATAGTGTTTTATCAAATAAGGTATAAGGATTTAATCCATTTGTTTTAATTAGACTTACCAAACAAGGTGTAAGGATTAACGGGTTATTTTATTAAGATTAGCCAAACAAGCCTTATGGCTTTTGATTTTCAAAACTCAAATAACTGATATCAGTTATATGTTTTATATTTATATCATATAATAAATATATATTATATCTTATACGTTATATCATAAGACGTAAGAATAGAGGAGAGAGGTTAGAGAGAAGAAACGAAAAACTCAGAGGAAGAAGAAGAGAAGAAGAAGAGAAGAGAGGAAGAAAGGATAGAGATTGAAGAAGAAGAAGCTTGAGAATAGAAAGGAATAGCCATCATCATCTTCTTCAAGGTATTTCTCCCATTCTTTTAGTTTTTAAAAGTTTAGTTTTTTTCTCTTCCCAAATTCTCTGTAGAATCCTTGTGTAAACATCAATGTATTGTTGTTATGTATGTAGTTTGTGAAGAAAACCTTTTTACAGAGAGTTTTTGATGAATGAGTATGGGTTAATTTAAAGTAGAAATTGAGGGTTAATTAGTTGTTTAGTTGATAAATTGATCATCTAATTTGATAGAGTATGTATAATTATTGATAAGATGCTTGGAATTAATTGTTTTGGTTGAAAAACAAAATTTATAGTGTTGGTTTTCATTGAAATATCAAAAATGGAGTTTTTGTCAAAAACAGTGAAATTAGATGTTTTAAATTCGTTGTTTATGTTGTTGTATGGGTAGAAACATGTTAGAAGTTCTTGAATTATGTCTACATGAAGTTTTTGTAGGAATTGCATGTGAATTAGTCTGTTAGAAAGCGAGCTTGTAGGCCAAATTGGTTTTTTTCTTGTCTTTATTCTTAGTAATGGCAAATGACATCGAAGTTTTTGTGGCTGACGCCCAAGAAAGACGTTAGTGGCAATCATGAACGCCATCACCACGCCGCAGCGATCTTGGCCAGAGTGTATTCACCGCATACATATATCATCATCCACGCCATAAATACGCATCCACAAGTAAGTAAATAACCGGCCATGAAGTTAAAGAATGGTCTCGACAAAGTTGTACTTTTTGTACACGAAATTTAAAAAAAAATATTATGTGATGATAGTAGGACTATAAAATATTGATTTTTAGTATTTCTATACTAGGAATAATTATGTTATTAAAGATTAACTTGCGTTATAACTTGATTATATGGTTAAATAATCAAACATACATGATGAATGTAGTTAGTTAAGTTTATAAAGTGGTAGTGACTAACTATGTCATGATGACGTATATATGTATCTAGGGTATTGTGATTCGAATTGATTCGATTTAGCCTACGATCAAGGCAAGTTTTCTAATCCTTTATCTTATTAAACTAATTATTGTTTTCAATTCGATTACCTTATAATGATGCAAACTGTCTAAACTTTGGTTTGATGTTGAACAAGTTATTCTTGTATTTCACTTGTTGATTTGCATGCATAACTAAATTGCTATGCATGTTTAGTATTCAGTTCCAATTAACCTTGGCTTATTATTGTTCGAGCAAGGTATGCTATAGTTATTCAAATTGTATGCTATTAGATTATTCCTAAAACATGATTTTAGTTATTATGATTGATTCAATCACAATTATTCTATAATATAATGTTATTGATTTTATTCAACTAGTCACTTAGTTGATGTTCGTTGAATTCTAAATTTTCTTGAACGCTTATCCAAACTAAACTTCCTTTGGTGCGAACTTGTACTCTAAATACTGAGATGAACAACCCTATTGTTATGATTAGGGGTTAACTTATGCATAGCGTTAAAATGTTTGTGCACAATACATGGTACAATGTTTAAGGATTTTAAGGCAGTTGAACCACCTGAATTTCGTGGGTCCATAAATCCAGTCGAAGCACAAACCTGGATTATGTAGATAGAAAAGGTGTTCGATGTCGTTAGGGTAGGGGATGACCAGAAGACTGCTTTCTCAACATTCATGTTAAAAGCAGAAGCTAGTTATTGGTGGCAGGCCTATAAAACTCGTGAAGGGCCAGGAGTGATGACCTGGGATAGGTTCAAGGAGTTGTTCTTTGAGACTTATTTCCGGAGAGTTCAAGAGTCGCCTAGAAGTGCGCTTTCGGAACTAAAATAAGGAACGATGATGGTATGTCTGAGTATGCTTGCATGAAATTCAACGAATTTACGAGGTTTTGCGCCATATCAATCAAGATGTGAGATGAGCGCAAGGCGAAAAGGTTTAAACAGGATCAAGCCCGACCGTATGCGAGAGGTTTTCCTGTCCAATTAAAGACACTTGCGGTGATAGAGAAAACGATTACTACCGAAGGTGGAGGCGAAAGCGATGACAAAGTTCAATCAGGAACAAAATAAGAAGAAGAATGAGAATGAGATTAAGAATGGAGGTGGTAGCGGTGGAAACAACAACAACAACAGTTTGAAGAGGAAGTGGAATGGGAACATGGGTGCTGGAAACCAGCAGGGTAACCAGCAGAATAAAAAGTTTAAAGCATGTGTGACATGTGGGAAATTTCATAAGGGTGCGTGTTTGATGGGGAAAAGGGTATGCTACAATTGTGTCCAGGAGGGTCACATCGCCCCAAATTGCACTCAACCAAAGAAGAATGTATGCTTCACGTGCGGATCTAAGGATCACTTTGCTCGTCAGTGCCCTAAGAAGAAGGATGGAGTGACAACCAGAAGCAATGGAGGTAACAATGGAGGTACATGGGCCATTGCAGGACCTGCAGCATCAAATAAACCCACAGCCATAACCTTCAACATTAGGGTTGAGCATTCGGTTATAACCAAAACCAAAATTAACACTATTATGATATCCGAATTGTTAACCGAATTTGGAGATAACCGAATTACCGAATAACTGAATAACCGAATGTACTATTTGGTTATTCGGTTAATAACCAAAATGAAGAACTTTTCACTAAAAAACTATGTTACAAAACCTGCACAAAAATCTCTGTTCTTCAACTTCTTTCATCATTTGATTCACAAATAAATCCTCAATGAATAATGACTATAGACAAACAAAAACTCAGATAAAAAAACAAATTAACAAAGGAAAATTAACAGAGGAAACCTAAAATTAACAGAGGAAACCTAAAATTAACAGAGGAAAAAACAAAGGAAAAAACAAATTAATAGAGGAAACCTAAAACAAATTAACAGAGGAAACCTAAAATTCCCCCTTACAAAATGCTAAATCTCTATATCTTCACATAAGAAAAGTAAAAGCTCTTAAGAAACAGAGGAAGAAAAGTGAGTTCGGCGAAAAGCGAAGAGGATGTGGCTCAGCCCATCAACAAACCAACAATGAGGAGCTCTTCCGAAAACTTTTCGCTATAAGCCAATTCGGTCCATACCTTAATCGGTTCCAATCCTCCTTGTATTTGGTATCTGATGATTTTTGCTTTAAGTACCAAAACCGATTCATCAAGTTGTCACCGAACGACTCGATTGTCGTCAATTCAAGAGGCGTTAATCTACTTTCGATCCAATAATTTTTGTCGCTGAATGAAGATAGGTGAGACTCGCGATTTGGGGACTCACGAAATAGTCGAGAGAGAGATTTGATATCTTAGATCTGAGATCCTTGATCTTAGAGAGTTAGAGTCGTGCCTTTTGGGAGGTAATATAAGTGAGATCTGAGATTTGAGAAGATGACTGGAGTAAGGACTGAGGAGTCCTACGAAATTAGACTCAGAGAGAGAGAGAGTGTGAGACCCCAGATTTTATGATTAAAGATTTAAATTTCTCGAAATATTTTTTTAATATTATGGTGTGGATTTGATATAATGTTATAGTTGTGGGTAGTATTTATAAATTTTGTAAAGTATGCAAGTTGTTGTATTATATTCGATTGGTTCCGGGGAATATTCGTTTTAAGCAGGAATATTCGTACAAACTGCAATAATCATCGGTGGACCTCATAACGGAATTATTGTTTTGATTAAAAAAACGACAAAAAATATTTTTATTAAAAATAACAATGGAAGTTTTACCGCTTGATCTTGTTGAACTACTCTTAGTAAAAAATACAATGAATACGCTGTGGTTGCATAGTAGACACCAGATATTGATTATTGATGCTTACGTGAGAAGTCACCGCTTTTTGCTTATTTTATAGACCCCCATTTACCTATTTTTCAAAATAATCTAGAGAAATTATTTAAAGGTGGGGCCCACATGTGGGGCCCATATGTGTTAAAAACTGATTTTGGAAATGGGGGTGGGAGAGAGTTACGTATGGGGAAGGAGTTTATATATATAAGATTGTGATGTGTGTGTGTATATATATAATATTATATGTGTGAGTGGAGAGTGGTGGGGAGAAAAAAAAGAGTGAAAGTGATGTGTGTGAGTGGAAAATGGTGGAAAAGTGGTAGTGTGATAGTGATGTGTAAGAGTGTAGTGAATTTGATTATTGGGTGGGTGGGGGATTGATGTTGGTTATGAGGGAGAAAAATTAAGTTGTGTATATATAATATTGATATATATAAGTTGAAAACATGTGTTTATATATATATGTATTATATTTTAATTTTTTGTTGTAATCTTATTGGTTAGTTGATTGAATTTTTGCATTGGTGATATCAAAACCTTGATACGTATATTTGCAAAATTATTTCATCCATGAACAGTTCTCTTCCATTCTCCTATAAATAGATGCTCATTCCTTCATTATTTCTTACAAATTCACTGAAACTCTAGAGAGAGAAAAATTATAGAGAGAAAGAAGAAAAGTATTCTCGCTACTTCCCTACTCTTATATTCGCTTTCTTTTACTAGTAAGGATATTATTCTTTTGTATTCAAGAAGAGAACTTCATTATTCCATTTCTTTATTGTTCTGTTGAATAACTCAGATACGCTGTGCTACCCTATATACTTGGTGACATTCTTCTATTATTCTCGTTTAATATCCTCTTTAATATCTCTTTATACTACCGGGACCGGTTCCATTTTTATTATTCCGCCTTTTATTATTACGTTTAATATCCTCACATCCGTCATGCTTTATCTGTGGGACCGGTTCCATCATTTATTATTCCGCATTTATTATTCTCATTTGGAACATCCTCGCTTGCATTATTTGTGAATTTCACCCTGTTTCACACGGTTCGTTATTATTATTCTATTGAAATAACTCGCCTATATCGGATACCGCATACATGGTGATATCTTTTGTTATTCCATTCGGTATTATACTCAGTTGATTAAAATTTTGATTTCTATACTCCATGAAATTAGGGGAATATCCTTGATATTGCGCTTCATCCAGTATTTTTCATGGAAATATTCTTCTGAGAAATCTTGAATTTTACTCTACAAAGCAGTATCATGTTGACAATGGGGACGTTATTAGTTCCTGGATAAATTAATTCTTGAACTTGTTTAATTGAATTCTTATATCATTGTCATCATCCTCATGTTTATTTTATATTGAAAGTCATCTGTGGCCTGTAGTGCATAGATGGACTTGGTATGATTATGACCAGGGATTATTCGGTATAATCATGACCGTAATGTTACAAATGATATGAAAATTAAAAGTCCTCATTGGCCCGTAGTGCATTGATGGACAGTTTTTGGTATGATTATGGCTATGGATTCTCTTCGGCCAAGGGAGCAAAGATGAAATGTTTTATGGCATGATCAGGACCGTTGATGAAAACACGATTATCTTTGGCCCGTAGTGCATGGATAATTCGTGGTCGTGATACTTAAAGAATATCCTTGGCACGTAGAAAAGGTGGATGATTTAATGATGTGGATTATTTATTGAAATGAGTCTCAAATGATAAAAGTGAAGAAAAACTTTTAAATCATAAAAGATAGTAGATTCTATTCTCTACTTGATTCTTTTAATGGATTGCTTGTTCACTGCAGCTTAAACTTGATGTCTATTGTATTTTATCGCTTTAACATTGTTGGAGGCTAATGATAATTTATTCTCGCATTATCTTAGTCATAATATTTCTTCTTGGGCTAGTTGAGCTCACCCTTTTCTTTCACCGTTCTCTTCGTGAAATGAGAATTTAGCTGGGACGAGTCGGGAAACGGAGTGATGGTCTAGAGGATAGCATTAGTAGTCCTCACTATTCTTTGAAATAGTGTGATAATAATTGTAATGAGGACTCCTTTTGAGTTTGTATAATCTCTAGTAGACAATAATTGTATTCAAACTCACAGTTTATGTTTTGTCGTATTGTACACGACAGTTGTATTAGTAAGTTGTATTTGAATTATGTACCATGTATCTGGCGACCTAAGATGGGTGATGTATACATAATTTTGGGGGCGTCACAGTTGGTATCAAAGCTTAGGGATATGATCCCTGGCTAAGATGTGAGACTAGAACTAGGAGGGGAGAGACGGGGAATTCCTTCGCTAGTATGACCTACCTAAGTTTATATGGTATTTGATTGGTCGGTCAGAGTATAGTGATAATATGTTGCATGTCAATTAACCCTTGTTTTGTGGCAATGTTTGAAAATGGCATCCGAGAATGTTGAGAATAACAATGGAGCACATGAGTCTATTGATTCTCCACAGATCAATATTCAGGACAATGTGCAACAAGATGGCGATAATCCTCTTGTAAACAACAACACTGATCAATTGACGAACGACGGTACGTTTAAGAGCTTTTTAGAATTCATGCAACATCAAAGAAGGCGGCTCCCTGCTCATAATGTAGGAGGAAACAATGGCAACCCACGGTTGGTCACCGCTAAGCAATTCAAGGAGCTGGGACCACCGGAGTTTTTGGGAAAGCCAGAATCACTTAAGGCGGAGACATGGATAAAGCAGATTACCAAGATATTTGTTGTCTTGGAATGCTCAGAGGAGCAAAAGGCTCCATTCACCACCTTTATGTTGCGTGAAGAAGGAGATCATTGGTGGGAATCTGTAAAACGTACCCAGCCTGACGCACTCAAGATATCTTGGGAGAAGTTCCAAGAATTATTCAACGACAAGTACTTTCCTGAAAGTATTCGTCACATGAAGGAGGTAGAATTCATCAAACTGGAGCAAAATAATATGACCGTGTCGCAGTACGAGGCTAAGTTTGCGGAGTTATCCCGGTTTGCATCCCATTTGGTTGATAATGAGAAGCGAATAACGCGAATGTTTTTACGAGGTTTGAAACCCGATATACGTCAATACCTCATTTCTCACAAACTTTGTTTATATTCAGATATTATGAATAGGGCTCAGTTATTGTAGCGCGATAAAGAGTCAGCACAACCAAAAGGCAATGACCAACAACACGATAATAATCATACCGGTGGCAACGGTCATTAGAACAACGATAACCATCGTGGGGGATATTATCATGCCAAGAATGGTAACCATTTCGGTGGTAATCATGGCCAAGATAATAAGAATGGACATTTTAAGAAGAGAAGGTTCAACAATGACGTGAAAGACGCTTCGGCACCAAAGACCCGCTTCAAAGGAAGAAGAAGAACGCCCGTCGGTCAGATGTTTCAAATGCGGACAAGAGGACACATCCGGTCAAATTATGCACGCAACAATCCAAAGTGTGTTTTTAATTGCGAGAAGAGAAAGGTCACCTAGCTCGATTTTGTCGTGATGGTGAAGTCAAGTCCAACTGGGATAGTGATGCCAAAGGATGTCCCGCATAAGCCAAAGCCGGTAGTTTAAGAGAGAGCGTTTTTTTTTCTCTCGTGACGAAGAACCTGAATAAAATTATCACGGGTAAGTTAATCATATGCTCTTATGAAGTCTATACCGTGTTAGATACCGGTTCTACTCACTCTTTTATTTCACCTAGTTGTGTTCAATGTTTAAATTTGTCTTCGGAGAAGTTAGACTTTGATTTATCTATTGAAACCCCATTGGGAGAAACCTTCGTTACCTCCACTGTTTATAAATCTTGTTGATTCTAATCGACACTTTCACGTTACCTGTCAATCTTATCTCTTTGAAAATATTTGCCTTTGATGTGATTTTAGAAATTGATTGGTTAACTACTCATCATGCTTTTCGTAAGGTTGTTAGCTTTCATACTCCTAACCAACCTATTATGCGAATTCAAGCAACCAAACCACTAAATTCAAACATTGTCATATCAAGCCATAAGTAAAGAGCCCCGATCCTTTTGTTGATGACTTTCTGGTGTGGAATGCACCGAAGCCAGACTTTTCAGAAAGCGACATCGTGAATGATTTACGACAAGTTGATAGGTATCATTGTGAGGTGCTATCTAGGTTAAGGGATAGAAGTCACAATTGGTATCAATGTGATGTACTATCCAAGTCTTGGATGAGAGTAACAGTTTTGAATTATATTTCTATCATTAATAAATCTTTTAACGTATTCCTGAAGACTTCTTAGACTACCCCAGAGCATGAAATCAAATTTTGTCTTAACACCAGTACAAAACCCATTTCTTAAACCCTCAAATATTTCTTCAACCAAAACGAACGTAACATGCGCCAAATACATTGGCTCAAGCTATTGAAGATTACGATCGTATCATTCAATACCATCGTGGGAAAGCGAACGTGGTAGCTGACGCGTTGAGTAGAAGATCGTATGTGCGTTCTGAGTGCGATGTTGTTAACACAAAGGCCCATTTCGCATTTAACTTACAAATGATGAAGATAGAGTTAAAGACTCTAGGAACCCAAGTGAAGATAACGAATATACGAGTAGAATCGACTTTAATCAATAAAGTTAAAGCCGCTTAAGATACATACTTAGAGCTGATGAATATGAAGAAGAAGGTTCAAGAGGGCATTATTCTAGAAGCAAGAATCGACGAAGAAAGGAAATCTTAACCCTCGATTTAATTGGCCCATTTGAAATTCTCGATGAAATAGGAACTGTGGCCTATAGACTCATTTTACCGCCAAGTATGTCGCGTGTTCATAACGTTTTTAATGTATCGATGTTACGTAAATATGTGGACGACCCGAACCACATTATTGATTTAAAACCGGACGAGATAGCGGATGATTTAACGTATGAGGAGATACGTGTTAAAATCTTGGATAAAAAGGATTATATTCGACACTCAAAGGTTATACCTCAAGGGTTAGAATTGGAAGTGAAGTCAAGGTATCCTCACCTGTTCGGCATACCAGGTACGTACGTAAATTTTGAGGGCCAAATTCCATAAGGAGGGGAGATTGTGAGACCCCAAATTTTATGAATAAAGATTTAAATTTTTCGAAATATTTTTTTAATATTATGGTGTGTATTTGATATAATGTTATAGTTGTGGGTAGTATTTATAAATTTTGTAAAGTATGCAAGTTGTTGTATTATATTCGATTGGTCGGGGAATATTAGTTTTAGCAGGGAATATTCGTATAATCTGGCAGTGCAATCATTGGTGGACCCTAATAATGTAATTATTATGCTTGATTGAGAAAACGACAAAAATATTTTATTAAAAATAACGGCGGAAGTTTTACCGCTTGATCTTCGTTGAACTACTTTCGAAGTAAAAGTACAAAGAATATGTCTGGCATGGTTAGTAAGAAGACACTAAGATTGATTATTGATGCTTACATGAGAAGTCACTCGCTTTTGCTTATTTTATAGACCCCCATTTACCTATTTTTCAAAATAATCGGTATAAATTATTTAAAGATGGGGCCCACATGTGGGGCCCATATGTGTTGAAAAACTGATTTTGGAAATGGGGGTGGGAGAGAGTTACGTATGGGGAAGGAATTTATATATATAAGATTGTGATGTGTGTGTGTATATATATAATATTATATGTGTGAGTGGAGAGTGGTGGGGAGAAAAGAAACAGTGAAAGTGATGTGTGTGAGTGAAAAATGGTGGAAAAGTGGTAGTGTGATAGTGATGTGTAAGAGTGTAGTGAATTTGATTATTGGGTAGGTGGGGGATTGATGTTGGTTATGGGGGAGAAAAATTAAGTGGTGTATATATAATATTGATATATATAAGTTGAAAACATGTGTTTATATATATGTATTATATTTTAATTTTTTGTTGTAATCTTATTGGTTAGTTGATTGAATTTTTGCATTGGTGATATCAAAACCTTGATACGTATATTTGCAAAATTATTTCATCCATGAACAGTTCTCTTCCATTCTCCTATAAATAGATGCTCATTCCTTCATTATTTCTTACAAATTCACTGAAACTCTAGAGAGAGAAAAATTATAAAAAGAAAGAAGAAAAGTATTCTGCTACTTCCCTACTCTTATATTCAGTTTCTTTTACTGTAAGGGATATTATTCTTTTGTATTCAAGAAGAGAACTTCTGTTATTCCATTTCTTTATTGTTCTGTTGAAATAACCTGTATACGCGGGCTACCCTATACTTGGTGACATTCTTCTATTATTCGTCTTTATTATTCTCATCGAAATATCCTCGTCTGCATATATACTGCCGGACCGGTTCCATTTTTTATTATTCCGTCTTTATTATTCTCGCTGAAATATCCTCGTACTCGTGTTTATACGCCTTTACCGGTTCCATCATTTATTATTCGCATTTATTATTACATTTGAACATCCTCGCGTGAATTTCAATTTCACCGACCGGTTCCGTTATTATTATTCTATTGAAATAACTTTATTTATACGAAGTACCGCATGCGTGGTGATATCTTTTGTTATTCCATTCTAGATTATACTCAGGTTGATTAAAATTTTGATTTCTATACTCCATGAAATTAGGGAATATCCTCGATATTTGCGCGCTTCATCCAAAGATTTTTCATGGAAATATTCTTCCGAGAAATCTTGAATTTTACTCTAAAGCAATATCATGTTGACAATGGGGACGTTATTAGTTCTGGATAAATTAATTCTTGAACTTGTTTAATTGAATTCTTATATCATTGTCATCATCCTCATGTTTATTTTATGTTGAAAGTCATCTCGTGGCTCAGTAGTGCATAGATGGACTTGGTATGATTATGACCAGTGGATTATTCTATATAATCATGACCGTAATGTTACAAAATGATATGAAAATTAAAAGTCCTCATTGGCCCGTAGTGCATTGATGGACAGTTTTTGGTATGATTATGGCTATGGATTCTCTTCGGCCAAGGGAGCAAAGATGAAATGTTTTATGGCATGATCAGGACCGTTGATGAAAACACGATTATCTTTGGCCCGTAGTGCATGGATAATTCGTGGTCGTGATACTAAAGAATATCCTTGGCCTCAGAGTGCGGGATGATTTAATGATGTGGATTATTTATTGAAATGAGTCTCAAATGATAAAAGTGATAAAAACTTTTTAAATCATAAAAGATAGTAGATTCTATTCTCTACTTAACTCTTTTAATGGATTGCTTGTTCACGCGCAATTAAACTTGATGTCTATTGTATTTTATCGGTTTAACATTGTTGAGGCTAATGATAATTTATTCGCATTATCTTAGTCATAATATTTCTTCTTTGGGCTAGTTGAGCTCACCCTTTTCTTTCACCGTATTCTCTTGAAATGAGAATTTAAATGGGACGAAGTCGGGGAACGGAGTGATGGTCCGAGGATAAGCATTAGTAGTCCTCACTATTCTCGTGAAATAGTGTGATAATAATTGTAATGAGGACTCCTTTTGAGTTTGTATAATCTCTAATAGATAATATTTGTATTCAAACTCACGGGTTTATGTTTTGTCGTATTGTATTATACACGACAGTGATTGTATTAAGTAAGTTGTATTTGAATTATGTACCATGTATCTGGCGACCCAAGATGGGTGATGTATACATAATTTTGGGGGCGTCATAGAGAGAGTACTGAATATGAAATACACGTAATATAAAATAGACTTGGTATATTCGGTTAATCCTCAAAATACGAAATAGACTTACTATGTTCGGTTATTCGGGTAAACCGAATAACCCAAAAATGATACCCGTATAAACTAACCGAAAACTGTATAATTTCGGATATAACCGAAATGTTAAAAATAACCGAATTATCATAAAATTTGGGTTAATTTATTTCAGTTCGGTTCGATAATTCGGTTATATCCATTTTTTGCTCAGTTCTATTCAACATGACTGTGCAAGATGTTGTGCAATCAAAAGATGTAGTGTCAGATATTATCCCAATCAATGATTTTAATGCATATGTATTATTTGATTCGAGTGCTACTTGCTCGTTTATATCTAATGAATTTGCTAAGAGGTTAGAATTGCCTAGAGAAGAATTGAATTTTCCTTTGAACATAGAAATTGTGAATAAGGAAGCAATCCCTGTTAGATTCGTATACAAGAACTGTAGGGTAAACATTAAGGAGAATATTTTGTTGGTAGATTTGATTCCGATTAGACTCGGGGAATTTGATGTAATTTTGGGAATGGATTGGTACGTTCAAATATGGAAGCGATGAATCGATTGTCACAAGAGAAGTGTAAGCCTCATGACTCAAAATCAAAGGTAGTATTTTATGGTAGCAAATCGCCTAAACAAATGAAATGTCTGACGACTATGCAGGCCAATAAGTTGTTGAGTCAAAGTTGTATGGGCTATTTAGCTTACATAGTCGATACTCAGAAGAAGGGTGTGAAACTAGAAGAAATACCGGTAGTGAGAGAATTCGAAGACGTGTTTCCAGAAGATTTACCAAGACTTCCGCCTGACAGAGAAATTGAGTTCGTGATCGACTTAACGCCGGGAACAGCACCGATATCGAAGGCCCCGTACAGAATGGCTCCGGTAGAAATGAAGGAACTAATGGTACAGTTGCAAGAATTGCTGGACAAGAAATATATTCAACCAAGTGTATCGCCATGGGGAGCGCCAGTTTTATTCGTTAAGAAGAAGGATGGATCAATGCGTCTTTACATCGATTATAGAGAGTTAAACAAATACCCGTTGCCAAGAATAGATGACTTGTTTGACCAATTGAAGGGTGCTAAATACTTCTCGAAAATAGATTTGAGAAGTGGGTACCACCAGTTGAAAGTAAGGAAGGAGGATATACCACGAGCGACATTGAACTCCTGTATGGACATTACGAGTTTACGGTGATGTCTTTGGTTTAACCAATTCCGTCATGTTCATGGATTTGATGAGCAGTGGTATTTAAACCATTCTTAGACAAGTTTGTAGTGGTATTTATTGACGACATTCTAAAGTGTATTCCAAGACTTAAGAAGAACTCGTGGAACATTTACGTTTGACATTGGAAACACTAAGAAAGGAAAAGTTGTATGCAAAATTCTCTAAGTCTAATTTTGGCTCGACCAAATGTCAATTTTTTGGGTCATGTTATTGAGGGATGAGATTTCAATGGATCCATCAAAAGTGGAAGTCAGTAATCAATTGGGAACAACCAAGAACACCGCGAAAAGTGAGGAGTTTCTTAGGATCGGCCAGGTTATTATAGAAGATTTATTCAAGATTTTTCTAAGATAGCCACTCCGCCAACAAATTTGACAAGGAAAGTCAGAAAATTAAATGCGGACGAGAAATGTGAAGAGAGTTTCCAAGATTTGAAAAAAAAAGTTAAGTATGGCACTGTGTTGACATTACCAGATAATACAGGAAATTTTGTGGTGTATAGTGATGCCTCACACAAAGGGTTGGGTTGTATTCTTATGCACAACGGCAAAGTTATTGCGTATATATCAAGACAACTGAAGGATTATGAGAAAGGTATCCAGACTCATTATTTGGAATTAGGCAGCAGTTGTATTTGCTCAAAGATATGGAGACACTATCTTTATGGGGAAATGTGAGATCTACACGGACCACAAAAGTCTCAAGTATATTTTCACTCGTAAGGATTTGAACATCGTCAAAGAAGGTGGATGGAATTGATAAAAGATTATGATTGTGAAATCTTTTATCATCCGGGCAAAAAGCGAATGTGGTGGCGTGTGCTTTAAGCGAGAAAGGTCGGGAGAAGTTGATGTTGATAACAACTCGTGAAGAGCTCATTTCAAAGAATGATAAAAGCGGAGTTGGAAATCAAATTTCCAAAAGAATCGACGAACAATTATTCCAGATAGAAGTTTGGTCCAACTTTAGTGGACAAAGTGAAGAATGCTCAACTACAAGATGAAGAGTGTGGGAAAATCAAAGAGAATCGATTGAGAGTAGTGATGTAAAATACAAGATCGACAATCAAGGACTACTACGGTTTGAGGAAGAATCTGGGTTCCAAAGAACACCGGAAATGAAAGAAGAAATTTTGATGAAGCTCATAGCTCAAAATATTAAATTCATCCGGAAGCACGAAAATGTATCAAGATTTGCGGCCGCATTTTTGGTGGCGAATATGAAAAAGAGACGTTGCGAGAATCGCGTGGCGAAATACTTGACATGTCAAAGAGTAAAAATTTGAACATCAAAGACCCACGTAGTTACTTCAACCGTTGGAAATACTTGAATGGAAGTGGGAACACATCACGATGGATTTTGTGGTGGGTCTTCCAACTACTCTTCGAGAGAGGATGCGATGCAATTTGGGTGATAAGGGACGACCGACGAAGTCAACGCACTTTTTACCAATAAAGATTAGATTCAATCTTGATCAGTTGGCAAGATTGTACATTAAAGAGATCGTTTCGAGGCACGGAGTGCCAGTATCAATTGTGTCCAATAGAGATCCACGATTCACATCGAATTTACGGAAGAGACTACTGAAGAATGCATGGGGACACAATTGCGAATGAAAACGGCGACTTATCATCCACAAACAGATGGCCAAAGCGAACGAACAATTCGACATTGGAAGATATCTTTGAGAGCATGTGTCATGGACTTTAAAGGAATTTGCTTACAACAACGGCTTATCACGCGAAAGATCGGCATGCCACCTTACGAGGCATTATGCGGTAGAAAGTGCGAGAACTCCATCATCTTTGGGATGAAGTCGGTGAAACATGTTATTAGGACCGAAACTAGTACAACAAACTATCGACGTTGTCAAACTCATCAGACAAGATTAGTAGCACCCAAAGACAGATGAGAAAAAGTATCGATCAACACGAGATAAGATCGTGCATTCGACGTAGAACTTTTGTATTCCTAAAAGTTTCTCCTTGGAAGGAAAAATTCATTTCGGTAAAAAGGAAAAGCTAAGCCCGAGGTTTATTGGACCCTTTGAAGTGCTGTGAAGAGTAGGAGAAGTGGCTTACGAGGTAGCTTTACCTCCAGAGTTAGAAAACATTCACAATGTTTTTCACATTTCGGTGTTACGACCGTATAAACCCGACTACAAACATGTAATCGAGTACGAACCATTGCAGTTCGAGAAAGATTTGTTTTATGAAGAGGTTCCTATCCAGATAGTCGACAGGAAAGAACAAGTGCTCAGAGATAAAGTGATACCTTCCGTGAAGGTGATATGGAGGAACCACAACGCTGAAAAGGCTACGTGGGAACTCGAAGAGAAAATATTGAAAGAGTACCCTGAGTTATTTGTTTAATCCGTGTCTTCGATTCTGGGGACAGAATCTTTGTAAGTAGGGAAGAATGTAACGAATGATTTGTTTGAATTGTAATTCTGCGGACAGAATCCTTGTAAGGAGGGAATGATGTAACATTCCAGAATTTTAAAGTGTAATATTAAATATTTATTGATTTATATAAGTATTTAATGGATATATTTATTATTGAATAAATAATTATTCAATTTGAGTTGCTGTGGTTTAGTTAATTATTTGTTGAATAAAAGAAAATTAATTGTAATGAGGTTATATACTAATTTAATTTAATAATTGAGTTAGAGAGCTAATAATGATTAAATGAATTCTAGTGTTTTAATTGGAATTTGTGATTAAAATAAAGTGTTAGTTGATTAAATAAAATTATAATTATAAAGAAATTAAAGTTTTGTGATAATGATTTGTGTATTAAAGTAATTTAATAGATTAATATTTTAATTCATTAATTAATTAAATAAAAGTGTGACTAATAACCTTGCTATAAAGGAGTTATTAAAATAAATTAAAGGACTTTAATTTAGTTTTGGCCAAACAAGTTTTAATGCAAATTAAGTCTTTAATCTAATAGTGTTTTATCAAACAAGGTATAAGGATTTAATCCATTTATTTTAATTAGACTTACCAAACAAGGTGTAAGGATTAATGGGTTATTTTATTAAGATTAGCCAAACAAGCCTTATGGCTTTTGATTTTCAAAACTCAAATAATCGATATCGCTTATATGTTTTATATTTATATCATATAATAAATATATATTATATCTTAACGTTATATCATAAGACGTAAGAATAGAGAAGAGGTTAGAGAGAGAAGAAAAGAAAAACTTCGAGGAAAGAAGAGAAAAAAAAAGAGAAGATAGGAAGAAAGGCTAGAGATTGAAGAAGAAGAAGCTTGAGAATAGAAAGGAATAACCATCATCATTTTTTTCAAGGTATTTCTCCTATTCTTTTAGTTTTTAAAAGTTTAGTTTTTTTTCTCTTCCCAAATTCTCTGTAGAATCCTTGTGTAAACATGAATTTTTGTTGCTATGTGGCTTTATATGACATACTAGTTGTAAGACCCCAACTTTTTATAAATAAAGATTCAATTTCTCTAATTATTATTTTGAAATAGTAAGGGGTTGATTTGATTAATGTGGTTAGTTATGGGTAAAATGCGCAAATATTTTTTTAAATAAGGAAGTGGTTATAAAATATTCATTGTTGTCGGAGAATATTCGTTGGGTCGTGGAATATTCTTCAACGTTTGAGGAATATTAAATGCGACGGCAAGTGACGTTGTGTGGGCCCCATAACTGAAAGCGATTGGATGAAGAAAACGACAAAAATAAGTTGTTTAAAAATAATCTGGCGTAATTATTACCGTTTACCTTAATCGTTGGAATACCCTTGGTTAAAACACGATGTCTACGCGTTGTTGCACATGCTGACACCGGTATTGCACCAATTATTGATTCTTACATAAGAAGGCACTACTCAATAATTGTTACGATAATTCTTTATTCGAGATTTTTTATTTTATTGATTCAATAATTGTTGCGTTGATATTTTATATTATCGCTTGTTTCAATAATTGTCACTACTACAAAGATTTTCCATTATCGGAGAAATAATTCATATTATCCTAATAATATTATTAGATAACATTATTGGCAATGTCTAGAAAGTTCTGTCTAAGGGAGAGGTTTGGTCACCTAATCAAGCGCGCCAGATGAGGAGAAATTCTTATTGAAAGCCCCTTTCCTGAGGCAGTCTAGTTATCGATGATTGTGATTACATAATATTATTTATGAATAATTAATTATTGATTTATATGATGAGAAAAAATATTAATTTTATGTGGATATAGATGGAGAAAATTTTTAAAGTGACAATTGTTAAAAATTTAATATTTTATCTTTTCTGATAAAATAATATTTTATTATATTATTATAATAGAATAATGATAGTATTTTTACAATGAATGTAGGATATATGAGTATATGAGGGGGGAAGAGTATTTTTGTTGCAAAAGTTGTTTAAAACATGTTAAACATGTCTGTGGGTCCATTTCTTGACTGAAATTTGATTATAGCCTGTAAAATCGCCCGTTTATGGATTTCGGTCAATTTCTGTTTGAAATTTGGAAAAACTTTCTTCTGCAAAGTTGTATAGAATTGAATTTCCTATAAAAATCGCGAGATTTGAATTTTTTGATAAAAGGGCTATTTATTATGATTTATTGAAGTTCTGAAGTTCCGAAATAATTGATTTTTAGAAGTTTTATTTATTTTTATTAATAAAAACGTTTTTTATATGTTGTGGGCATCTTTAACATGTGCATGGTGGCTGAATTCAGATTCAAGATGTGGGCGTATGAATTTTGTTTATATATTAATATTATATTAAATTTTCTGCTTTGGTGTTCTAAACATTTTCCTATAAATAGGGTGCTTTGGTTAGAATTAAAAATCATAGCAGAAACTAAAGATTTCTCTCTCTTTCTCTATCTATAATATCGAGCGTATTTTGTGAGTATTTTAGTACTTTGAGTATTGCTATATCTGATTGCAAGTTCTTTCAAATTATATCTAGTAGTATTCTAGTCAAGATACTTATTCTTTCTGAGTTAAGGGATGTTATTTTATTCGAAAATGATATTATTTCTTCAATATCATTATGCCGAAATATTCGTTGGAAATTTTTATCAAATTTAAAACTTTTTTATGTCGGGGTTACTATTCATGAGTTACTATTCACGAGTACTATTCACGAAGCATGATGATATTTTTTGTGAAATTTCTATCTTTTAGTGTCGGAGTTACTATTCACATATATGGCACTATTCACATATACGACACTATTCAAGAATACGACATTATTCACAGAAAAAATAAATTTTCTTTTTTGTGTCCAAGATTGTCTGTTATAGTTCCTATCTTTGATTGGATCTATGTTTTGATCTTCATTCTTGAATTTTACTCCACTCTGATTATTTATGAAGTATTTTTGAACTTGGATTATTTAAAGTATGAATCCTTAATAATTGTTCTTTTATTTCACTGGATTCGTTTTCTTTAAAATATTTTTCATCATCCTCAGTCCTAAATGATGATATTACTGAATATCTTTGGCCCGTAGTGCAAAGATGAATGATTTTGTGATGAATATCTTTGGCCCGTAGTGCAAAGATGAACAGGTGTTTAGATGAACATGACCAACTGGTAAATATCTTTGGCATGTAGTGCAAAGATGAATATTTGATTTATGATTTATATTGATTGATGTTACAGGGATAAAATATCGATGATGGACTTTTAAATTTATAGATGATAGTAGATTTTATTCTCTACTTAACTCTTCTAATGAATTGTTGTTTCCGCTGTAGTTGTTGATCTAAAACTTGTTGTCTATTGTATTTTATCATATTTTTCCTTGTTGAAGACTAAGGATAATTTGTTGTACATTATCTTAGTCATAATATTCTTTACTGGGCTAGTTGAGCTCACCCTTTTCCTTTTTGTTCCATTTTTCTTCTCAGGAGACGAGAATATAGCGGGAACTAGTTGGGGTGTGGAGTGATGGTTCAAGACAGTTGTTTTAGTAGTCCTCACCATTTTGTAATATAGTGTATCAATAATTGTAATGAGGACTTATTTGAGTGTGGATATTGTCTAGAAGACAATATTTCTATTTAAACTCACAGTTTATGTGTTGTCGTATTTTGCACGACAATTGTATTAATGAAGTTGTAGTTGTTTGTTTCTGTACCATGTATTTGGCGACTCAGAATAGGTTGGTTGGGTGATGTATACCTATTTTGGGGGCGTCACACTAGTGATGTTAAAACAATTTTCATAAGTTATAGTCAATGTATTGTTGTTATGTATGTAGTTTGTGAAGAAAACCTTTTTACAGAGAGTTTTTGGTGAATGAGTATGGGTTAATTTAAAGTAAAAATTGAGGGTTAATTAGTTGTTTAGTTGATAAATTGATCATCTAATTTGATAGAGTATGTATAATTATTGATAAGATGCTTGGAATTAATTGTTTTGGTTGAAAAACAAAATTTACAGTGTTGGTTTTCTTTGAAATATCAAAAATGGAGTTTTTGTCAAAAACAGTGAAATTGGATGTTTTAAATTCGTTGTTTATGTTGTTGTATGGGTAGAAACATGTTAGAAGTTCTTGAATTATGTCTACATGAAGTTTTGTAGGAATTGCATGTGAATTAGTCATTAGAAAGCGAGCATGAGGCCAAATTGGCTTTTTTCTTGTATTGTTCTTCAAGGCATCGATGATATTGAAGTTTCAAGTTGCATGCTGCTACCAAAAAGATCACGTTAGTGGCGCCATGGCATATCATCACCACGCCATGATCTTGACTCAGAGGTATATTCACCGCGCACAATAACGCCATCACCACGTCAGCAGTGTGCGACCACAGAAATTGTGAAATAGGCGCCCTTATGAAGTTAAGCGAATAGTCTCGACGATGTACTTTTTGTACACGAAATTTTAAGAAAAATATTATGTGATGATAGTAGGACTGTAAAATATTGATTTTTAGTATTTCTATACTAGGAATAATTATGTTATTAAAGATTAACTTGCGTTATAACTTGATTATATGATTAAATAATCAAACATACATGATGAATGTAGTTAGTTAAGTTTGTATAGTGGTAGTGACTAACTATGTCATGATGACGTACATATATATATATATATATATATATATAGGGTATTGTGATTCGAATTGATTCGGTTTAGCCTACGAGCAAGGCAAGTTTTCTAATCCTTTATCTTATTGAACTAATTATTGTTTTCAATTCGATTACCTTATAATGATGCAAGCTGTCTAAACTTTGGTTTGATGTTGAACAAGTTATTCTTGTATTTCACTTGTTGATTTGTATGCATAACTAAATTGCTATGCATGTTTAGTATTTAGTTCTAATTAACCTTGGCTTATTATTGTTCGAGCAAGGTATACTATAGTTATTCAAATTATATGCTATTAGATTATTCCTAAAGCATGATTTTAGTTACTAGGATTGATTCAATCACGATTATTCTATAATATAATGTTATTGATTTTATTCAAGTAGTCCCTTAGTTGATGTTCGTTGAATTCTAAATTACCTTGAAAGCTTATCCAAACCAAACTTTCTTTGGTGCGGACTTGTACTCTAAATACTGAGATGAACAACCCTATTGTTATGATTAGGGGTTAACTTACGCATAGCGTTAAAATGTTTGTGCACAATACATTGTACGAAGGGTTGATCCCCCTAAATACGAGGTCCTTATAGTCTTATGACTGTTAAAGTTGGAGTTGAAAGATTACTTGCAACTGTGGACATAGTTCATGGTCTTACGACACTCAGTGATGTATATTTTCCATATTTTGGGATTTCAGTTTCTAATTATTATTGATAGAGTACTATTCACTTTTGATGAGCCTATTTCGACAGTTATTATTGTTATACTCTTGTTGATTCCATGTTATATCCAGTGAGCAATTGTTTTGCTCACTCTTGCATATTTAAAAACTCATTGCAGCTAAAGAAGAAAAGGTATGTGAACCTTCGACTAGCAAAGGAAAGGGAAAAATGTACAAGTGATGAAGACTTGTAATAGTTTTGATAGTTTTATTATCAGACTTTGATTTAAATATTGTAATGAAGTTTATTTAATTTTCCGCATTTGAATTTTTGTAATTAAAGGTTAGATAACCTGGGAGATTTTTATTTAAGTTTAATCCTGTATGGGCAGGTTTTCTTTTATTATTCAATTCTATTATGATTAGCTAGTTAGAAATGAATGTTTGATCAAATGAACACTAAATCCTGTGGGAATGAAGTACCTGGGTTTGGGGGTGTCACAAAAAGTGTTTTGCTACTTCACTACTTCTATATCGAGTACACTTCTTTCTTAAGGTAAGGGATATTTTTTATTCTATTCGTAAGGGATATTATTTGTTGTATTCGTAAGGGATATTATTTGTTGTACTCATAAGGAGTATTCTTTATTTCTTATTCGTGAAGAGAACTTATGTTATTCCATTCTTTATTATTCTGTTGGAATAACCTGTATACGCGGGATACCCTATACTTGGGTGAAATTCTTCTGTTATTCCATTCTTTTTGTTCTGTTGGAATAACCTGTTTATGCGAAGTACCGCATACATAGTGAAATTCTTCTAATATTCCGTTCTTTATTATTTTGTCAGAATATCATGTCTGTGCGTTTACGCCGGACCTGGTTCCATTATTTATTATTCTGTCGGAATATCCTATCTGTGCGTTTACGTCGTACCTGGTTCCATTATTTATTATTCTGTTGGAATAACCTGTTTGTGCGATTTATCGCATGCATGGTGAATTCTTCTGTTATTTCATTCTTTATTATTCTGTTGGAATAACCTGTCTATGTGGATTACCACATGCATGGTGAATGATCCTTTATATTCATTCCTTATTAAATTGTGGAAATAATCTGTATACGTGGAATTATCGCATAGCGGGTGAAGATCCATTTGCAGTTTCATATATTCTATTATACTTAGTTGGTTAAAGTTTTGACTTCTATACTCCATGAAATTAGTGGAATATCCTTGATATTTGCGTTTCATCCAGTATCTTTTCATGGAAATATTCTTCTGAGCATTCTTGAATTTTACTCTACAAAGCAGTATAATCTTGACAATTTGGACGATGTTGGTTCCTGGATAAATTAATTCTTGAACTTGTTTTATTGAATTATTATGTCATTGTCATCATCCTCATGTTTATATTATGTTGAAAGTCATCTGTGGCTCATAGTGCATAGATGGACTTGGTATGATTATGACCGAGGATTATTCTAAGATAATCATGACCGTAATGTTACAAATGATGTGGAAAAAGTCCTGATTGGGCCGTAGTGCATTGATGGATAGTTTTTGGTATGATTATGACTATGGATTCTCTTCGGCCAAGGGTGCAAAGATGAATAATTTTATGGCATGATCAGGACCGTTGATGAAAACAAGATTACCTTTGGCCCGTAGTGCATGGATAATTCGTGGTCGTGATACTAAATAATATCATTGGCCTGTAATGCAGGTATGATTTGATGATGTGGATTATTTATTGAGATGAGTCTCAGCGATAAAAGTGATGAAAAACCTTTTAAATCATAAAAGATAGTAGATTTTATTCTCTACTTGACTCTTCTAATGGATTGCTTATTCCGTTGCAATTGAACTTGATGTTTGTTATATTGTATCAGTTTAACATTGTTTAAGGCTAATGATTTTATTCTGCATTATCTTAGTCATAATATTTCTTCTGGGCTAGTTGAGCTCACCCTTTCTTTCATTGTTCTCTTCAGGAAATGAGAACGTAGCTGGGACTAGTCGGAGAACAGAGTGATGGTCCTAGATGGTGCATTAGTAGTCCTCACTATTCTGTGAAATAGTGTAATAATAAGTGTAATAAGAACTCCATTGAGTGTGTATATTGTCTAGATGACAATATTTGTATTAAAATTCACAGCTCATGTTGTATATTTAAGTTTATATTTGAATTCTGTACCATGTATTTGGCGACTCAAGATGGGTGATGTATACCTATTTTGGGGGCGTCACATGTAGTGCCTTGATTTTTTTTTTATGCCTTTAGTGTTGTCTTTAGTATTAAAAAAGGCAAGCAATAACACTATTACCAACCGTTACAAGATGTAGCGGCTTGATTTTTGTTTTTTTAATGACTTCCGTTATAAGAAAATTGAGAGATAGAAATATAATATTGTAATATTAATTGACTTTTTTTTTTTTAATTTTTATTTAATTAATATTAGTATTAGTAATAAAAATGCAAGTAATAACACTATTATTGTAAGACCCCGAATTTTATGAAATAAAAGTATTCAATTTTTCTTATAATTACTATTCAGTAAATGGTTAAATTGATAAAAGTTAAAGTTAAGGGTGATATATAAAATTCTTTTCAAAATACACAAGTGGTTATAAAATATTCATTGTTGTCGGGGAATATTCGTTTGGTCGTGGAATATTCTTTCCGTCGGGAATATTCGTATTTACGGCGTAGCGACCATTTAGGGCCCCATAACAGAATAACCGTCGATGAAGAAAACGACAAAATTAAGTTTTTATAAATAATCACGTAATCGTTCACAGTAACAATCGTTGGAATACCCTATTGGTAAAATAAAGTAATACGCGGCGTTGTTGCGAAAGCATTACGGTATTACACGGTATTTTTGAATTATTGATTCTTACGTAAGAAGACACTACTCAATAATTGTTACAGTAATTACTGTTTAATATTTTATTTTATTGATTCAATAGTTGTTATGTTGATATTTTATATTATTGTTGTTTCAATAATTATCACTGCACAATATTTCTCATTATCAGATCAATAATTCATATTATTTGAATAATATTATTAGATAACATTATTGGTAATGTCTAGAAAGTTCTGTCAAGGAGAGGTTTGGTCACATAATTGCACGCCAAGAAGAGAAATTCTTATTGAAAGCTCCTCTTTCCCGAGCGGCTACCGTTGTCATAATTGTGATTCGTAATATTATTTTGTGAATAATTAATTATTGATTTATATGATAAGAAAATATTTATTTGATGTGGATATAAATGATGGATTTATTTATGTGGTTATAAATGAAGGAATTAATGTTGAGGTATTTTATCAAGATTTTTTGTTTGAATGAAGGTATTAAAAATTAAACCAAAGATTTTTGAGATATATATCATGTGAGTTATAATTTTAATCCGAATTGTTGGATCGTTGTAATTTTTGGATATGTTATACATATATAAGTTGAGTATATGTCCACAAATTTTGAACCGTTAAAATGAACGTATAATTTGTTATGAATTTTAAGAGGTGAATGGTTCGAAAATTGTTGAAGTATCGAAATTTAGCATTTTGGTGGAAAATTCTAGAATTGAGTGGGCCCCACTTGTGGTTGGTGAAGAAATGTGCTGACTTTTATTTCAAATGTGGTGGGTGGGAATAGTAGCGGGTAAAGCCATCGGGTTCAGAGTCAAGTTTGCTAAAATTTTCCTATAAATAGAGGGCTAAGTTAGAATTGAAAATCACACCAGAAACATAAGCTTTCTCTCTTTCTCTCTCTAGATTATTGAGTGTATTTTATGAGTATTTAGATACTTGGTGAGTTGATATTCATCAGTGCAAGTTTTCATCAGCGTCATATCCGATATCCAAATGTAAGTCTTTTTTTTTGAGGTAAGGGATAGTAAGGGATTTTAAGGGTTATTATGTTTTTCAGTTCGTACTTCTTCTGACCTTCAGAAAATTCTGAAAAAATTTGAAATAATATGTTGATGAGTTTTATTGATTGTGTCCAAAAATGGTGATTTTTGGGTGTATAGATTAAGAGTTATGAATTTTATGAGAAAAAACTATTTTAAAAGTAACCGCTTATAATTCCTTGTGGTTAACTCCAAAATTGATGAAATTTTACTTGGGGAGTACATCTATATAATATCAGTGTACTCTGTGAATTTCAGAATTTTGGATAAAATTATAATTTATGATAAATATCTAAATATTCGGCGGTTTTGGCCATATGAAAAATAGTAAATGAATTTTAAAAATTCTAAGAAAAATATATGTTCAATATGGGACTATATTCTGCTAAATCCCAGAAAAGAAATATTTTTGGAACTGATTTGTTATTTTTCATAAAAATGGACTAGTTATAAATAAATGAGTTAAATATGTTATGTGAAGGAAGAAAATTGAAAAATATGATTTTATGGCTTGAGAATCATATATGTGGTATATGCAGATTTTCGATAAGGGTTTTGGTTATTGGTGATGAAATCTTATAAGTTTGACATTTTATGATGATTAAATGCATTATTTAGTAAAGTGTAAATAATTAAAATAAATTGTTTATAAGTTTAAGAAATGTTATTCTTTCAATATCATTATACCAAAATATTGGTATGGATTTTATTGTGGAATTTCTATCTTTTTGTGTCAGAATTACTATTCATGAGTTATTATTCACGAGTTACTATTCACGGGTACTATTCACTACAAAATTGATTTCTTTTTCTAACCAAATTATAGTTGATTTATGAATATTACTCTGGAGATTAAAATTATATATTGATTATATTATCATATATAACATTTTTATAACTCTGATGTTGAAATTCTCTTTGACTTGAGTGTAAAGATGGGTAGATTATTGGTATGATCATGACTATGGGTTCTCTTTGGCGCAATCAATGCAAAGTTGAATTGTTGAATTGGTATGATCATGACCATTGAATTTATAATTGAATATCTTTAGCTTAAGTGCAAAGGGTGAAATGATCAACATGGTTATAATTATTGTTTATATAAATTCAAATTATTATATATTTCTTTGAGATATTAATATATTTGGCTGTAGTGCAAATATGAATCTGTTGAGGAATATCTTTGACTTCAGTGCAAAAGATGAATCATTAATGAATATCTTTGGCCCGTAGTGCAAAGATGACATGTTGTTGAATATCTTTGGCGGTTAGTGCGAAGATGAATCAGGATGAATATCTTTGGTAGTAGTCAAAAGATGAATTTATTAAGATGATTATGAGCAGAACCGTGATTTGGTATAACCATGATCTTTGATGTTTCGGTAAAGATAGGTGATGAAAATTATCTTTGTCCCGGATGAGAAGAGAAATTTATAATTACAATTATGATTATGAGATATTCATATAATTGTGGAAAGGAACTGCTGATTGATGTTACGGGGATAAAACATTGTTGGTGGACTTTTAACATGGAGAAGATAATAGATCGTATTGTCTATTTGACTCTTCTAATGGATTGCTTCGTTCATTTGCAACTATGGTTGAAATTTTTATCATCTACCATATGTTCTAAATCTCTACGATTTGTTATTGATGAAGGCTATTGATAATTTAATTATCTTTAGTCATGATATTCTTTATTGAAGCTAGTTGTACTTCACCCTTTTGCTTCACAATTCCTTTCGTGTAATAAAAGTGTAACCTGGTCAGCGGGGATAACAAGGGAATAGAATCGGTGGTCTCTAGTGTGGAGTTCTCCCTAAACAAAGATAGACAAATGTGTGTTTTGTATACATCTTTTTTAGTAGTTATATTTGGTGAATCATATAGGAGAGCGAACCCAACGTTGGAAGGGTGTTTTGCCACTATCATACAATATGTTTAATGACATACAACCTCGTGTCATCATAAGACAGGGTTGTGCTCATCCACTTCTTTGAAAGTATATTTACTGAGCACTACCTATATAATCTTGGTGTTTGTTTGAAATATAATTCTCAATTTGAGACAAATGGAGATAATGATAAATCAAGAGAAGACTCACCATTGGGAAGAATATGATAGTAATCTTCTCGCTTTTCTTTGGGGTCTATTGGGTCAACCAAGGATAATTCTGTGGCCATATGATATCTATCATAACCTTGAAGCATGGCCTCCCATGTACGAAGGTTTCCTTGAAAGCACTTCCCAAAGATTTTAATTTCTAAAACAGTTTTTGACTATACCTTTATGTAAGGTGTCATCATTGTGAGTCTTTGTCACTACGGTTGGGACATGTGTCATATTTGGTATATATTTGTATCCAAACTCACAAAGATATGTGTTGTTGTATTTTGCACGACAATTGTTGTAATAAAGTTGTAGTTGTTTTCTTTAACATGTATTTGGCGACTCAGAATGGGTTGGATGGAATGAACCTATTTTGGGGTTGTCACATTTGGTATCAGAGCTTAGGGATATGATCTCTGGCGGAGATTGGGGAATATAACTAGGAGGGGAGAGTTGAGTAAATCCTTCGCTAGTGTGTCCTACCTAAGCTTATTTGTTGGTCAGTCATAATATCGGGATATTATGTGATATGTTAATTTGTTTAATTAACCTTGTTTTATGGCGATGATTTGAGAATGGGTCTGCGAGAATGTTAACAATGGAGTGAATGAGACCGTGGGGATACCTCTAATCATTAACCATGATAATGTGATGTCGAGACGAAGAAGGAATTAGAGATATCCATGTGGTGAGTGATGAATTGATAGTTACACCCTTAGATAATCAGAGAGGTAACAAATTGAGAGTGAGGAAGAAGAGGAAGAAGAGTACACGAGGAGAGTTTATTAGAGGTATTATATAGTCAAAATGTAGAATTTCAAAATCGTATTCATGAATTAGAAGAAGCGAGATCAAGAATGACAATGATGTCGTGGAACAAAAGGATGCAACAATTCAAGCTTGTGTTACCCGATATGTAATGCTTGAGCGAAGCATTCTTTGGCGAGTATAAGATGATAAAGATGGAATCTGAAATGAAAAAGAAGAAAAAAAGCTGAACGAGTAAGAATGAGTGATGCGTGGGTAAAAGCCACACGACACGTGGATATTGTGGAAAGAGATGTCCGATCTAAGAAGGCTAAAATAGATGACATGAATTTCTCTTTTTGGAAAGCAATTGAGAGAACCCAACATCGAGTTTTGAATTACCACATACATACGGTCAACCCGAATTCGATATGGATCGAAGATTGATGATTCAGATCATGAAACGAGAGTCTGACGAAAGCGGTTGAGGGAGGAATATGTCCTATAGAAAAATATATTCCAACGGTAGTGATAACGCCAAATCTTTGCGCCTGCATAAGTCAAACCGGTAGTTCGAGGATGGCGGTTGTCATGACTTCCCAACAAATGAGGAACCCAAATGAAGTTATCACGGAGATGGTGAAATCATGATGACTGGGGAGATAGAATCTGAAATGGAAGCAAGGTATTCTCAACTTTTCGAAATACCAGGTACGTAAATTTCGGGGACGAAATTTCATAAGGAGGGGAGATTGTAAGACCCCGAATTTTATGAAATAAAAGTATTCAATTTTTCTTATAATTACTATTCAGTAAATGGTTAAATTGATAAAAGTTAAAGTTAAGGGTGATATAATTACAAGTTGGTTGCTGGAATAGTTTCTGTAGCAATCGGTTGCTATGAATGAGAACTATATATATGTGTATATATATATATATATATATTTGATTATAAAATATTTAAAAAAAAATCAAATTAACATAATATTATTATTATTAAAATGACTACAAATGCCGCTCAAACAAACAATTATTAAAAACTATCAATTGAGTGTTAGAAATTTATTTTTCCTATTTTTAATTTAATATTTGATTTGTATATAATTTTTAAATTTAATATTTAATTTTTAGTTTCAATCTTCTGAATTTTTATATAATTTTTAGAGTTCATAAATGAATAGAACCCAAAAGTCTAAACCTTTTGTTTAAGGAATTCCAAATGAAATAAAATTACTATAGAATAATAAGTTACCATCATATTTTTTAGTTTTAAAATATAACTAAATTTTAATAACTGATATTTGAGTGATAACTATTTTTAACATTAATTAACTAAAGATCTCATATTTAAAATAAATTTGATAACTCAAATTTAATCATTAATATATTTTACTACATATTTTATGTTTTAATACTAATTATTATTTTCTCATAATTTTTTAATATATTTTTAGTATATAATTATTTAAAAATAAGATTATTATAATATAACAAGTTACTCCTTATGTGTTGAATGAATTTATAGTTAAAAAGTAATTTGATGAATCGTTATTTGCTACTATATAAATAATCGCTGGCAGAAAAAGTGTTTTAATTGTAGTTAAATTAAGTTTATTTAAAATAAATAAAAAATAAATTTTGTATTTTATATGTATATAGATATAGATTTTTCTTACCAGTAGGAATATGAAGGCATCAGCAACTACCCCTGCCCTCTCTATACTGGGTTGGGGGTGCGTCCAGTACACATTGTACCGGACTAACGACCGGTACATGTGTTATTTTTTTATAATTATGGTTAAAAAAAATAAAAAATAAAAAATTAACATAGTACCGGTTAATTACCGGTACCAGACGCCTCCCCAATTACTCTATACTAGCTCCCCCTTCAAAATTAAACCCTCCAAAATTTTATGGAATATATTATTACTATTAGACAAATATTAATATTATTATATATTGTTAGTATTAATATAATAAAATTACCAATTATATGATTTAATTATAAAATCTAAAAATAAAAATTAAATAGTCTATCTAATACAATAATTAATAAAAATACATCAATAATTCTACAATAACACTCGCGTTTCATAGAGATAAATATTTAATCGATTGGTAATTAAGATTTCTTTACATCCCTTATATTACTGGCAACTCGTTTTAATTTGGGCAATAGATGAACTAGTTTATTTATACAGCCATAACTTCGTGAATTTAGTAGCAAAATTTATTAAATTGATCAATTAAACATTATCATATCATAAACAGAAGCAAATTTTTTTATAAGCAATGCACATAAATAAGCCAAAAAGTAAAAATATCCTAAATGCAAATGGTATTATATTGATGGGAAAGTGTCTCGTCTCCAATGAGAGAAAGAATGATTTACTAGATCGTGATTGAGCTTCTCTTATTATATTTCTGGATCGATCGGAGTCCCGAGACAAGTACGATTAAGTTTGCAAACGAAACGAATTGATCTAAATATTGTCGAATTCAAAATTCAAACACTATTAATCGAACTCGAATATGTTCGAATACCATGATCGAATCAACACTCAAGTGCGAGTTCGATCGTTAGTTGTTCGCGAACATGATCGAGTTCGCTAACAGTTCGCGAACATAGTCGAAAATGATCGAGTTCGCGAATATGAACAGTTCATGAACGTTCACGAACACATGCTCGTTTGCAAATGTAATTGAGTTCGCTAACATTTTGACGAACCATGTCGGATGATTATATTTCTAACTTCCAAGTCGGTTAATAAATTTAACATGTAAGAAATTGAACCACTTGAACTCATGTTAGATATCGAACTACTCGAACCCAACTTCTCGAATCGAGCCGAACTGTTCGCGAGCACAGACGAACCGAACCACATGGTTCGTGAATATATTTGATCGAACAATTGAACGTGAAATCATGTGCGAACTCGACAAGGTATCAAACTTGAACCGAATCACGAACAGTTCGGTTCGTTTGCACAATCAAATTTTGATCATAAACAAGACATACTACTATATACTCCCTCAATTCCTAAATAAGTAACGTTTTAGGAAGTTTAAATTTTTTCAATACATTTGACGTTACCAAATTTCTAGGAAGCATTAATTACAATTTTTTCTCTATTTCCCTCGAGTATTTTTCTATCTCATTTATCTAGGCAACTATATGGAGTACATTTTTTCTTAATTAATGCAATGATAATTGTGGTAATATATCAATCTTAATGACAGAATTGAAAAAATAAATAACTTTCTTAATAAGTGTGACACCCTTCAAAGCGTCACTTTATTTATAAGGCTGTAAACGAGCCAACACAGTTCAGGCTCGACTCGAAAATATGAGCGAGACTCGGATTCATTAATAATATGATTCAAATCTAAGCATTAAAAATAGTTTGAATAAAAATATGAGTAGAATCTGAGCAATGTTATACTCGACTCATTTAAGATTTAAACTACTCAATTTTTTTATTGTGATTCGATTCATACTCGATTAATATATATTCGATTAGATGTTCGATATTTCTCTTATAATATATACAAATTTAAATCAAATTAGGATAATTAGTTATTATTTTGTTTTGTTTTTAATTTTAATAGTGATTTTAGATTTATAAAGTGTAATAATAAATATATTTTCTCATTTTTAAGTAAAATAACAAATTTAATTTATAATTATATTTATTATAAAACTAATTATTATGTGGAGACTCGAATTCGAGCTTGAATTTGAAACTCGCGAGTAATTTGAATAAATATCCGAGTCGAGTCGGATCGAATCCGAATAATAAATATTCGAGTCGAGTCGAATCTGAGTAGGACTTTTCAAATATAATTTGAATTCGAGCCGAATTTGAGTACAATTTTTTTCATTTCGAGTCGAATTCGAGTAGCTCTCGATCTGTTCGCTCCAGTTCGACTCGTTTACACCCTTACTTATTTAAGAATAGAGTCATGGAGAGAGTATTTTCTTGCATTAAAACAAGACATTTATTCTCACATAGTCACAGTAAATGATTCATTTATTAGTATGCTTAAAACTAGGTCTGTAAATGGTAACCGGAAAATTCGTATTCGTCCGCATCCGTATTCGAAAAAAAGCGGATATTATTCGCATTCGAAAAAAAACAGATATATCCGTATTCGGTTTAAAGGTATCCGTAAATAAACGGATACGAATACGGATATAGGCATATTCGTATTCGATTAACATCCGTCCGTAAATATATCCGACGGATACGAATATCCGGAATCCGATATCCAGAATCCGTATCCGAATAACTTATATATATATATATATATATATATATATATATGAATAACTTATATATATATATATATATTAAGTATTATATATACATTTATATATATATAGTTATATATATATATATATATATATATATATATACACACATATATTAATAACTTACATTCATTAATTAATCACTTACATTCATTTATATAAGATATTAATATATATTTATATATATATATATATACACGTATATATTAACAATTTACATTCATTTATATAAGTTATTAATATATATATATATATAATATATTAATAACTTACATTAATTAGTTAATAATTTATATATATATATATATATATATGTGTGTATTAATAACTTACATTCATTAATTAATCACTAGCATTCATTTATATAAGTTATTAATATATATATATATATACACACACACATATATAAATTAATAACTTATATTCATTATTTAATAACTTACATATATAAATTATAAATATTCATCCATAATCCAGTATTACTTAACAAACATAAAAGAGACATCTACTTATTAATGGATATCTAAACATCAATAAGTAGAGCATTCATTCATTAATGAACTATACTTTAATTAAATTTGACAAAGCTCTAAATTGTGTTTAATTAATATGTATGATTTAAACTTTAATTTTTTTTTCGTAAATATTTTGAATGAATTTTATATTAGGTTACTGATAAACGAATTCGGATATTCGGATATCCGAATAATTTGTCTATTCGGATAAAATAAATCATGAATTGATATTATTCAGATTCAATATTTTTCCGATTACCGGATACTTGATAATATTTTTAAAATCCATGGAATCTGGGATACGATATGGATAGCAAATTGATTTTCCAGATACGGATACGGATATACCTGTATTCGTATCCGTTTAATACCGTTTACACCCCTACTTAAAACAACTCGAACAAGTGTTCATTTATTTCCAGAGTAATTATATGATTCAGAAACAACTTGGTCTCAAAAGCATTGAAATTCCATGATTTAACTCATAAATAACAAATGAACAAGAAAAAAATTTAAATAAATAATATATAGTAAAAATTTGGAAAAAGTAAAAAGTTCCTAGTATCCTAACCTACGAAAAGTATTACAAATATCAAAAAGGCAAAAGTAATATCAATAGCTTCATTGGATCTAATTAATATTCTTTTCCTATCTGGGTAGTGCACCATTTTTTTCACTCAACCTACATCCCAGAAGAGGCTAATATCAAATTTCCCTTTTCAAACTGTTGGGTCATGATATTTCTCCTATTTGGGCCGGGTAAATTGGGCTCACTTATTAATTTAATCCATTGGGCTTTTATAATTAAGTCATGGGGCTCGTTGGGCCTAGTCACTGTGTTAACTTTATTTAATCCTATAGACCCAATTGCCTTCGTTGGATTAACCCATTGGATCATTTAATATCTATCACTTTGACTTGTAATGATGATATAGTATGACAGTTGACCGAGATATCTGTCATGCATTAATGTGGATGGGATTATAGCCGTGACCGATTTGCAAAATAATGGGCCAAAAGCAGTGGATAAGCTCCATGCAGTCGGTAGAACCCATCAGATCAGGGGGATATGTCAGATAGTAGTGGGTGGCACAGTAATCCAGGCGAAAATTTATATCTTGGCGAGTAAGTCTTCACAAGGAGGTACGTTTTTGATATATACACATACACACAACTAAGAAATCAATCTCTCTCATTACACTAGATTTTATCATCCTCTTGAGTTAACCTCAGCGAATGTACATACTTACTCTCACGCTCTGAGCTATCCTCTCGTTATGTCCTACCATCGAAGCTGTGGTGTTTGTCGTGTTTATCGTGCAAGATCGGGACGTCTTTCGTGATCGGGACATGGAGAAAGATCCTCATGTTAACATTAAGGCTTAGAAGGAGGGTGTGTTCTAGTGTCCCGAGTATTTTCAATCACAGATTGTGTTTTATTCTATTCAGCTTTTAATGGGAAGAGTAGAACACCTACACTCAAGGACGTACCGATGGTCGTATCGGTCGATGAATCAAAGACCATGAAGAATCCGCCAAAGATCGTTTGGGACCAACAATAAGTGTTCATGCTAAGACAACGTCCAAACGATCACCTAAAGATTCTCACCGGCGCGGTAGGCAAAGCCAAGTTGTAAGCTAGTATTCCCGACGGAGAAGGGTCCGGCCATGGTCAAAAGCGAGTAGAAGACACCTCGCCTTAGAACTCGATCATCGAGATGACCAGACGCAAAGGCCTCCCAGTTGGCTAAGATGGAAGATGAAGCGGATAGAGCCATGGAAGTACTGGTGAAGCGTCACAAGATATAAATTGAAAGCGGTTGGCTCGGATGGCAGAGTTGAGAGATGAAGAGCTCAGTTATGTCCAATCCAAAGAGCAAGGGCATCGGAGTGGGAAGGAACCTGCTCATTCAGGGCGAGAATCTATGGGCCGAACTTAGGAAAGAAGAAGGTCCCGAAGCCCTACTCCTCAGAGATCAAAGAGGACATATCACCCCGTCGATTCTAGGGGACAAGGACGAAGCGAAAGAAGAGGTCGATCCAGGGATTGCACTTCAGAGCATATAAAGAAAGCAATTGTTGTTGCACATTCTCACCATAAATACCAGAGTTCGTGAGAAGCGAAGCATATCGAGGATATACTCGAGAGTCTCACCGAGGCATCCCGCCTGTAGACACTCGCCACCCGGAGAAGCCCTCTAAAGTTGAAGGTTCCATTGAAAGAATCCGATCCGATCATGTTAAGGGGTCACCGGAGAAGAGGCATCATCTCAACCGTAAGCGTGGAGTATCCGGGTTAAAGAATTGAAGGAGCTTTGGAATCGATTAGTCAAGTCGTAAAACGAAGACACTCTGGCAAAGAAGGCATCCCCTTTTTCCGCGGAGATTCTTAAAGAGAAAGCTGATCCCACCAAGAAGTTGCCCCATATCGAGAGTTATAATGGATCGGGGGATCCTTATGACCATAGTCAGGCGTTTGACCGACTCATGGATTATTATGACTTTAGCGATGCTGCTAAATGCCATACTTTTGTCACAACGCTCAGAAAGGATGCCCGGCAGTGGATGGGGACCTTACCCTCGGATTCAATCTCATCTTGGGAAGATATGTGTAGTAAATTCCATGCTCGCTTTGGGAGCAATGTAAGAAGGAAAACCAACCGTTCATTGGCTCAAGTTCGGTAGTCCTCTAATGAGTATTTAGGCCAGTATGTGAAGCGGTTCCGGGAAGCAGTCGGCCAAGTGGCAGATTTGAACGATCTACAAGCTGTGGGACTGTTTCAGAATGGGTTGGATTTGGTCAAATCGGAAAAGTTGGTGAAAAAACTTATGTTTAACCACCCGAAGAGTCTCGTCGAAGCCTTTGATAAAGCCGAAGGCTATATCGTAGTGGAGGAAGCCATGAGTAGCCTCAAGCGTCCTTCTTCAGATCGGCTTAAAGAGACAGATCGGGACAAAACCGATGGAGACCAGAGGAAGAATGAAGGGAATAAGGACCGTAATGAAGGCGGGTCGAAGAGATACAATAATTGGAGGCAGGGTGGAGGACGTTCGTCCGCTCCAACCCAGAGAGTAAATAGGACGTACACGGCACTCAACGCAGACAGAGCTGTTATCTTGGATCAGATCAGAAATCAACCTATCTTCGAGCCACCTCGAGATAATATTAAGCCCGGAAAAGGGAATCCTCGCAAATATTGTGATTACCATCAAGCTTCGGGTCATGAAACGAATGATTGTGCCAGTTTAAAAGACTTCATTAAGAGAAAGGTACAAAGGGGGCTTTAGTTCAAGATGTGGTGCAAACTAATCAACAAATGCGGATTGAGGACCTCATCCCAGCTCAACCAGATTCAATGAAGCATGGCTACCCGGACACCTGCGAGGCATGTGATAGATGTCATCACCGGGGTACTCGGCAAGCTCATTGGAAAAAAGCCCAAGCTTATTTGGATTCGGTCATGCTTGGTATGTACCTTCCGAAGATCGATAGACCTATCCGAATACGAGAATCTCCTTTATCGATGAAGATTACCCTTCTAAGTCATCGAACCGCACGAGGATCATTGGTACTTGATCGCATGCAAGTAGGTTCTTGGTGGATATGAAGAGGATGATGGTAGATAATGGGTCTTCAGAGACATCCTGTGCGCCCACGCTTATCAAAGGATGAATCGGATGGGCGCCAAGATGGAAATATAGGCGGAGAGGCTCCTCTTTATGGTTTCAAAGAATGATCCAGCTTAAGGTGGTTTGGGACCATTGAGCTACCAACCATCATATTCGAACGGCCCCTCAACAGGTAGAAATTATTTGCAAATTTTATGTTGTGCATGTAGATTCTGCTTATAATGCTATTTTGGGGAGGCCTACTTTAATTGCTTTACAAGCTGTAACATCAATACCTCATTTCAAAATCAAATTTCCTACTACCATGGGGTTGGGGAGGTGAAAGGAGATTTGGATCCGCCGTAAGGTGTTACAAAATGCCGTGATTACTTTTGGAGTGTGGGGTATCAAGCGTAGCGGACCATGGCGATAGAGATCGAACCCTTCACCGAGAGTAGTTCCAACCGCTGGGTCATGCCAAATTGAAGAAACGGAGGAGATAGAGCTCATCACGGGCAAGGTGAACAAAACAGTGAAAATAGGTTCGGGTATGCCGGAACCTCTCCGGACGAACCTCGTGGAACTCCTGAGGTGCTATGTTGACATCTTCGCGTGGGAACATCAAGATATGCCCGGAGTAAGCAGGGATATTGCTGAGCATCGATTGGAAGTAGACCCGTCAAAGAAACTAGTACGGCAGAAGAGGAGGATCTTTGCACCTGAGCGTCAACGGATCATAGATGAAGAGATTGCAAAACTGTTGGCAGCTGACTTCATCTTTGAGATCGACTACCCGCAGTGGATGGCAAATGTGGTGTTGGTCCAGAAGCAGAATGGTAAATGGCGAGTCTGCATCGACTATACTGATCTAAACAAGACCTGTCCGAAGGATTTCTACTCGCTGCCCCACATCGATCAACTCATTGATGCCACTTCGGGGTATGCTTTATTAAGTTTTATGGATGCATTCTCTGGGTATCATCGGATCTCTATGTAAAGAGGATATACCAAGACGGCGTTCATTACGCATCGCTCGGTTATATATGCCTATAAGAAAATGACTTTCGGCCATCAATGCCGAGCCACATACCGTAGAGGATGATGAACCATATCTTCATATATCAACAAGGTGAATATTGAGGTGTATGTGGATGACATGATTGTCAAAAGCATGTTGGTGCATAAACATTTGGATGACTTAGAGAATGCTTTCGCACCATTCGTCATCACAACTTGAGACCGAATCCCACTAAGTGCACCTTCTTTGTTTGGGGCCGTAAATTTTGTGTTATCTTGTCGGTCAGCGAGGAATTGGAGCCAATCCAGAGAAGATTCAAGCGATCCTGAACATGAAGACTCCTCAGTCGTTTAAAGATGTTCAACGTCTGATTGGAAGGATTGCAGCTTTGTGGAGGTTCATGTCCAAGTCAACAGAAAGATGTTTACCGTTTTTTGACACATTGAAAGGGCCGAAGAATGCAAAGACGTTCCAATGGACTTCAGAGTGTGAAGACGCCTTTCAAAGCATCAAGTCCTACTTATCTTCTACAATATTTCTTTGGTGAATCCGTTCTCGCCGACCCTCTATATTTGTACTTAGCAACTAGCTTCGTTGGCGGTAGAAGAGCGGTTTTAATTAGCGTGAAGTTGGGGGAAAAGACGACACCGATTTATTATGTAAGCCATGTCCTTCGGGATGCTTGAAACAAGGTACCCAAACATTGAAAAGTTTGCTTTTGCTTTAATAACTGCTAGTCGAAAGCTTAGGCAATACTTCCAGGGTAGATTGGTAATAGTATACACAGATCAGCCTTTAATGAAGATTATGGGTAAACCAGAGGTATCGGGGAGACTAGCTGCATGGACGATGGAGTTGTCCCAATTCTTTATTGAATATCATCCCCGAACCGCCATCAAAGGTCAAGCCTTGGCTGATTTTGTGGTTGAGTGCTTTTTACTCGTCGATGAAGTCGTGGCGAAATTTGAAGAATATGATAGAGTAGTTGTCGTTCTTCAACAGAAGGAGAGTTCATGGATACTGTATGCAGATGGGTCTTCTACTACGGACGTCAGTGGAGCAGGGATTATCTTAACGAGTCCAGAGGGATTCAAGGTGCAGCAGGCCATCAGGTTTCAGTTCAAAGCGACGAATAACGAAGCGGAATATGAGGCAGTACTTGCAGGGTTACGATTAGCGAAGAGTCTTGAAGTGCAGAGAATAGTCATCTTCAGTGATTCTCAGTTAGTCGTTAAACAATTCTCTGGGGAATACGAAGCTCGAAGCCCTAGAATGATCAAGTATTTGGCAGAATTGAAAGAACGGCTTCAGTATTTCCAATTCTACGAGTTTCAGGGGGTCGAGCGTAATAACAATTCCATTACTGATGCACTCGCCAGACTAGCCACTACGGATGTTAATATTTTTGAAGGGTCGGTGTACCTGGAAATTTTGTTACATCCTAGTGTTCATCATGAAGTAGTGATGTGCATTGACCGAACCAACTGCTGGTTGACTCCATACCTAGAATATCTGGCGGATGGCGTCTTACCTTCGGATCGGATGCTTGCCAAGAAAATCAAGTACAAGAGTGCTAACTTTGTTCTGATTGATGGGGATCTTTTTCCGGCGGCCTTCCGTCTCCATTATTGAAATGTTTGACTCCATCCGTCGGTGAATATTTCTTGGAAGTGCATACGAAGGCATTTGTGGTGACCATATGGTTGCTTAAATCATTAGCCTATAAGGTACTTCGTCAAGGGTACTCTTTGGTCTACCATCTTCAAGGAAGCGATCGAAAGACGCTGAAGTCACGAGAAGTGCCAACTCAACAAATCCATTATCAAGATCGCCCACCAAAAGAGCTATACTCGATCTTATCTCCTATACCCTTTGTTGTGCAGGGGTTGATATATCGGGTCCACTACCGAAAGTAAAAGGTCAAGTCGGTTTGTTATTATAGTTGCCATAGACTATATGACCAAATGGGTAAAGCAGCCACTTGGGTCAATAATGTAACAGAGTGTTTGAAATTTGTGAAAGAATCAATAGTATTCCATTTTGGAATTCCTAAGGTAGTAGTATCGGACAATGGACGCCACCAGGGATCAAGTTTGAAGTATTTTTGATGAATCGGGGATCCAAAGACGAAAAGACTTCGATGGCTCATCCTCACCAAACAGACAGTTTGAAGTAACCAACGTAACGTCACTGAATGGGATCAAGCATATAGTTGACGGGCTAAAGGCGTATGGCCGAAAAAGTCGCTAAGTGTCTTATGGGCTTATCGAACTACTCCAAGGACTACAACAGGGATTCACCTTTCAGATTGGCCTATGGTAATCGATGCCTTAGTCCCAGCTTGAAATTGATCTCCAAGTCTTGAAGTTAGTCATTTCAGAGAGATCTACAACGAGGAAGGGTCAAGGCCAATCTTGATTTGTGAAGAAGTCGGAGAAATAGCCTTAATCAAATTGGCGGCTTATCAAATAAAGAGTGGCTAAGCATTATAATAAGGGGTAAAACTTGGCAGATTTGAAGTAGGAGATTTTGTCCTCGTGAGAAGTCGAAGCATCTACACATCGAGAATCTGGGAAAGCTGATGCCAAATTGGGAAGGACCATACGAAATCACCGAAGTTTCGAAGCCGGGGACTTATCGGTTGAAGGCATTAGATGGGTCAGTAATTAAAAATACTTGGCACGCTGGCAGGCTTAGGAAGTACTTTCAGTAGATTCAATATCGCGACATCTAAGAATCAGAAATGTTTACATCATCATCAATAAAAGTTCCTCTTTTCTCAAATTTTGTCTCTCTTCTTTTCGGTTCATTGGTGGTGTTGGGAGGATCGGGAGGACTCACCGACCATTCGATGGTAGCCTCTTGACGAAAGTGTGGTCACTTTTGGCATTGTCAATGCCCCTTCGGTAGGCAATTGTCGCCACTTTGACCTTGTCAGCCCCCGTGGTAAGTGTTGTCATCTTCAAGACGTTGTCGGGGCCATGCGTGGCGCAATTGTCGACACTTAGACTTCACGAAGCCCTTCGTGGTAGGCTTAATGTCATCTTTTAACTTCGTCAGTTCCCTTCGTGGTAGATGATTGTCATCTTTTGGTTTTGTTAGGCCTTTCGGGGTAAACAAACTCTCAATGAAGCAAATCATCTCACACTTCTTGATGAATCGAATAAGTATCTCTTTATTTTATTACCTAAATTTTTTCTAAGTGTTGGGTTAATGCCTCATCCTTTAACCTCACCATATCTCATTATATGACATGCTTAATTGTTAATTAACAATTTGAGTTGAATCCTTGAAGGGATTTTGTACATTTGTCCGCATGAATTCATATCAAGTATCGACAGTGAAGTAAAAATACACTTCAAGTCATAAGAAAAGAAGATCACTTTTCATTAATATCTCATCTACTTACAATATGGAAAATAAAAGAAAATTTTACAAGTGTTTTTAAATAAAACCAAGAAAAAACAAAAGTTGTTGCTTCAGCAAACACCTCAAATATCCTGAAGAGTTGAGTAAGGATGGATCTATGTTGGCTTTGATCAACTTCTCCTTACCACGACTTCGGCAGAGCTCATAACTTTCCGTATGAATCTTCATGGTTTCTCCATTGATTTCATCCGAGTTCCGATACTCTTCACAGATTTGTTTGCGAAGGCATCGATCAAAGGAGGCCCAAGGTCCCGGCGGCCTTGAGTTCTCGATTTCTTCTTCGAGCTTCGTCGATGTTCATCCTGACGGGTTTCTTCCTGCCCAAATTTTATGAATCGCCTCTTGGTTAAGAGCTTAGAATTAGCCTTCACTCCTTGATCTTATCCATCCTTATTTCACTCCTCTGAACCAAGTCGACGTTCATCTTGACGATCTCTCGCATCTCAGGTCTTTTAGTCGACTTCAGCTTCTTCCTTGAGGTCGCCACGCCTTCCTCGGCTTGGGCCAACTCTTTTCAAAGTCCTTCATTTGTATGAAGGATGCCTTCACGCTGGGTCTTTTCCCCGAGCCAAGGTAGATTTCGGGATGGAGTTCTCCTTCCTCGCCGCTTCTTCTTCTAATTCAAAGATCGAGGATCTTGGACGCAGACTTTAGAATACTGACATTTGCACAGCATGTTCAATATTATTTGATCGGTTTCGAGATATATGAAAGACGAAGATAAGTATGGAAATGAAGGAGAGAATCATTTACCTTCGCCAAGTAGCTCATGCCTTCGCTAAGCAAATCCCCATTCGAACTGTTCCCAAATCGATGGTCATCGTTCTCACGAATGAAGGCCTCGAACAGTTGAAAAGGGAAGTTGGCATTAAATCGGGGCCACATGGTTGGAGAGGCCATGGCATCATGCTGAAATTCGGTGGTCGTTTGTCTTGGAGGAGAGGGCATAGATTGATTGCGAACCGGCGAGGGATCCGCATGTACCGTTTCTGAAGAAGGAGATCGGGCAGGAGTAGGCTCGGGGGTCGGAGAAGGAGCAGAGGTTGCACCCACCGGTTTGTCTCAAGGTTGTTTTTTTTTTTCGGATAAAGGGGGACAGATTCAACCAAATTTCAAAGATCGTGTGTTTGGTTTTCGGTTGGGATTGTTTGGGATTGGTCATCGTCAAGACGTTGGAATTCAAGTTCTTCTACAGCATGAGTGGAGTTATCTTTGACCTTAGCTTCTTAACATGAAGAACTTTCGCCCTATCGCATAGAGGTATGTCAAGCAAGCTCCTTTTAGTTGGAGTTGATTCAGAAGGTGCAGTAACGGGGTCAGTTGGAGGAGTTGATTGTGGGTTTACTTCGGGAAGAATCTCCTCGTCGCTTTCAGGATCTATCTCGCGATGGATAGTTCTGGCTTTTTTAGCAGCTTTCTTCCTTCGGCGAGGTCTGAGGGTTTCTTCGGGAATGAGAGGCTCGTCAGCTTCAGGTTCATCATTCTGAAGGGAAATGGTTGGTGGATCGGAGGCGGGGGGGTCAGTTCGGGAAGACTCTTCGGTAGGAAGTTCTTCACTCGCCTCCGTAGTCTTCCCTGCTATAAAGTCTCCCAATTCTTTCACTTCCGAAGAAGTTGGTTTGATCAGAGACACTACAAATAACCGTATATTAAAATCCATGCCACTTAAATACCTCAAAAAACTATATTGCAGAGTTGTTCGGAACTTACAATTATGGTCATACACGTACCAGAGCTTGTTTGGTCAAAAGTGTGAAACTCCATTCTTTTGGAGGATCTTCTTCGAAAGTCTCCCATCTCCTTCACACGCCTTCTTGGAATGTCTCCGTCGCAGAGATCCGATATGGTCCAATCCGGAAGAGGCGGATCTCTCGGTCTGCGACGAAGAACCACTTCTCGTACAACCCTTGTTGCTCGAGGGGGTGCTCATCGTGGACCTCTTCTCGAATTTGGATTTCTAAGAAGAGATTGTTTGCTCAAAGATCTTAAACCCTCGTTCTCGGATCTACCTACCGGTAGAGGGTGAAGAAAATGTCAACCGAGGGAGTAATCCCTAGCTCATGGCAAAAAGGCAATGAATGTCAAGATGTGGATGTAGGAGTTGGGCACTAATGAAATGAAACCCCACTCTATAAACCCTAGGAGGTAACAACGAAGGCGTGAAGGGGTGAATTTAATCCCTTTTCCGTAAAGGTAGCAGAGCATGGCGACCCGACCATCCTGGTCATTTGGTACATTCGCTTCCTCCTGGAGCGAGCCCTTATAAAGATAGTTATCCTAATCGATAAATAATCCGGAGCGCACGTATCTCGATTCTCGTGATGGTAGATGCAATGTTGGCATGAGGAAATTGTTCCCATCCTTGAAGAAATCGGCGGAGAGATGTAGGGTTTGAACTCGAACCCTCCGGGTTAGTGTGTGGATTGGGGAAACTGGAGAAGTCCGCTAGGGTTCACCATTGTTGAGATTCCGTAAAGTTTGCAGAGAGAGAAGTTCGGGAGGGAGAAGAAGGTTCAAGATTCAAATTAGCAGTAAAACCGCTCGAAATGGTGAAGTTTACCTTTTATATCGATTTGCTACACGTTACGAGGCCTACGCATTAATTGTCGATAATGATGAGAATTGAATGGGGCGGTCTGCGGGTCGACCTTTGGATATCTTATCGATTGGGCCTCACAATTGAATTTCTCGATTATTGGTCCATCCTGCTCAAATTCAATCATTTATTGATTGGGCCTATTACTCGACATTCGTACCATTCCACGTCCCATTTTATGCACCAAAGTGGGTATGTCTCAATTATTTCCTGTTTTAGACTTTCATTAAATTCTAATATCATGGACCATTTGTAGTTTTTCATTAACCATTCTGTTCAACAAAAAACTAGGGGGTAATGTTGGGTCATGATATTTCTCCTATTTAAATGGAGTAAATTGGGCTCACTTATTAATTTAATCCATTGGGCTTTTATAATTAAGCCATGGGGCTCGTTGGGCCTAATCACCGTGTTAACTTTATTTAATCTTATAGACCTAGCCTGCTTCGTTGGATTAAATTTCATCGGATCATTTAATATCTATCACTTTGACTTGTAATGATGATATAGTATGACAATGACCGAGATATCTGCCATGCATTAATGTGGATGGGATTATAAATGCCAATGCAGGTAAAATAAATGGGCCAAAAGAAGTGGATAAGCTCCATGCGATCAACAGAAACCCATCGATCGTGGGGATATGTCAGATAGTAGTGGGTGGCACAGTAATCCAGGCGAAGATATTATATCTTGGCGAGTAAGTCTTCACAAGGAGGTACGCTTTTGATATATACACATACACACAACTAAGAAATCGAATCTCTCTCATTACACTAGATTTTATCATCCTCTTGAGTTAACCTTGTGAACAGACATACTTACTCTCACGCCTGAGCTATTCTCCGGCGGTCCGGCCGTCAAGCTTGTGGTGTTTGTCGTGTTTACTGTGCAGGATCAGGACGTCTTTCGTGATTGGGACGTGGAAAAAGATCCTGGCGTTAACACAAACAACATTATAGTACGTACTGCATGCATGTATTCACCGGCTTTAATTTATCTTTGTCAAGCCATTTGGTATCCTGCTGTTGATTCAACTCCAAACCATTTCTCCGCCAGATCTTTCAACCCATTATCCCTCACCTCGCAAAACTTCTCCGGCCACCCTTCCGGCTCCACCGCCAAAAACCCCAGCCCTGGCGTCCGATCATTCGAGCCCGGATTCACCGTTTGTGTCCAATCCACTACATAAGCCGACACCCTTCTTCTAAACTTGGCCTTAAACTCCGGCCATGCTTGATACTTGTAATGATTTACCACCACATTTTCTACATTCATTTTCTTAATCTTGTAACCTTCCTTCAAATCAAAATGATGTATCACATTAAGCAATGATTCATTAATAGCATCCAACAAAACAATTGACTTGTGACGATTCTCCATCTGTTTTCGACAATTGTACCCTTGCATTACTCCCATTATCGGATGAATTTTTTGATTCGAAGGTCCAAATTCGTGACAACTGATCATAATTTCCCCCACTTTTGCCTCGGTAGTATTTTCTAGCGATGGCACGCTATTATTATCGTGGCTTAAATTTGGTAACAAGGATCTTAACATGGATTTGGATGCGGTGGACGAATTTGACCATAAATCAGAGTAGACAAATTCATCCACGTCCACGTACATCATCCATGTACATGAATCATTTGCGCGTATGGCACAATGGGAGAATCCAGCTTCTTGTGTTTTTGGCCATAGCCAAAATTTTGTACTAACAAAATATCCCTCTTTAATTAGCTCTTCAACAACTTTGTTTAAGTCATCATCACTGCCATTATCGTATAATATGAATTTATCAACCCCAATTTTGGAATGATAAATTACCCACTCTTTTAAGAATTTGGCCACATTGTATACCATGGTACAGGCGCACAATAGTGACTTTGGCTCTTTAGCAGCTACTTTGCGCGCGGGTGTGCCGTAGGCCACAGAGGGAATTACTATTTTGTCTGTTGTAAACTCTAGATACTTTGAATAACGAAGAGGAAGAGGAGGGTGATACCACCGTTAAATTTGGACGTTGACAGCGGAACACTTCCTGTAAAGAGCTCGTAACGGCTGTCCTGACGGCTTTAACCACGTCACCACCGAAGACGCAATTGAACTCCTGTGGGGCCCTGTTTATCCCTTGGCGCTTGTTTACGCCTTTTACGAACAGGACGACATCGTTTTCTGTGAATAACACGTCGTAGACGAGGAAATCCCACCGAAGAAGATCCGGAGCAGGAGTCGGATAAATATCCACCGGAGATTTAACCAATACAGGCTGCGGAAAAGGCAACCGTCGCCGTGTCCGGGTCGGGAGCTCGCACGTGAACGTGGCCCGATCGGGAGACGGCAGAATGCCGGAAGGAAACGCCGGAGAAGTTTCCTTGTTTGGAAAAAGGCAAACAAAATCTCCGGAATGTGACTTTAATTGAATCCCAGGCGAATTAACGACGAGGACTTGCCAAGCTGGAAGGAGAATCGCCTGGGGATGTATCGGCGGCAACGACGGTGACGGGAGCAACGGCGAAGACGGAGGTGATGATGACGTGAACTTTGGATTATTTGAGGAGGAGAGAGAAGAACTGGTGATGGTTTGATTAATGCTAAGTTGTTGTTCTTCGTGAACAAGTTGATTGTAATTAACGGTGGGGATGGAGGTGAGAGGAAGGGGAGCTAGCCGGAGAAGTTGATTGTCGGGAACAGAATTCCGATCTAGATTGTAATAGATTGAACCAAAAAAGACGATGGTCCCTGTGATGTATAGAAAAATGAATCGAACTTTCCGGGCCATCGGTAGCGCAAAGGAAGGGGAGATAGAAAGCGGAGGAGATAGAAAAGACTGCTTGCTCTTTCTAGTGTATGATAACGCTTGATGTGCCTGGATATGGGCTTATAAGAAATTATAATTAATTTTTAACACTACCTTTATTATAAACTTGGGGGATATATTTTCTTTTCTATATACATTCCCAAATTTTAAAGTTAAATAAAAATTTTAAAAATAATTTAAATTTTAAAATCGAATACAACGATATATTAAATTTTAAATTAATATAAATTTATTTAATTTTAATTAATATAATTATTATAATTTTATAGTATATAAAAAACTATTAGTCACAAATTTATTTTATTTTAATTTTTAAGAATTACATTAATTTTAATATTTTTATCTAAAAATCAAATTCTATCTTTAATTATAAAACGGATAAACTATTGAATACAAGAATATATTAGATAAGGATGATATATAAAACTATTGTTTTATTATTACAAAATTATCTTTGTATTACATGTTATTAAATGATGTAAACCAATAGTCATACGACCATCCTTAAATATATTTTTTATTTAATACTCGCACGTGTCATATAAGATGTTTAAAAAAAAATTAAAATAGAGGGCAGAAAATTAATAAGTTTTAATATCACCAGATCATGACTTTCTTTTTAAAAAAAAATAGTGAATCATACTTAAATACTTTTAAGAATTTAAAAGTTTTTATATAATATTTTGAATTTTATACTTTAGATATTTCTGAACAGATAATTTTTTTATATGGAAGTCCAAATTAAGGATAAAATTATCAATTAATTTTACTTAAATATAACTGTATCATTTAATAGGATTCTACAAAATCTTGTACAAATAACATATTTATTAACACCAAGATCTTTCCACGCGCCTTAATCACTAAAAAGCGCGTCCAATCCTGCACAGTAAACAAGTCAATACCAGAAGTTTGACGGTTTGGATCGTCGAGGGATAGCTCTGGCGTGAGAGACAGTACAGGCAAACACAAGATTAACAATAGAGGTGATAAGCTCTAATGTTTTGATAATAAAAATATCAGTTACCTTTTCTCTATGTTGTCCTCTGTCCTCATATACTCCTCCTTTTGTCTTGCATGCCGCCAACCTGTTTTGACATTAGCCAACTGCAGGCAGTTCACCTACTCCTCCCATGACCGTTTGCCACCCTAAGTGGATTATGTCTAATCCTCTTTAATTCAATTGCAGCAATAACGGTCAATACTTATCCCTCTAATCATCACTAGTCCAAGCTCAACTAAAACCATATTTATCCAATGGTCCGACCCACTACTCCAAAGGCCCAAAGTAAACATAGCCCAATAGACCCAAAATATTATGACCCAACAATATTATAATGTAGAAAAATTAAGGTCAAAAATAGCATTAATAGATTGAGTTCTAAAATGGAGGGCAATGGCATGGCTTTACAACTGAAGCGTGATAGAATAAGTTCGACCTTCAATTGCACATAAAGTACATTCCCATACATATTATTAGAATTGGATTATATCCTATCCTTTAATTGCTTCAAAAGCCTCACCTGCAACTTTATTCACCTTCTACTCTCTCTCCCACTCTCCAAACTTCAAATTCTTCTTGTACTTTTTATTATTTTTGTATGTTATGAGTCAAAAAATATGTATTTAAAATAAAAATATGTTTAAATAAACAAAATTCTCTAAGTGTATTTAAATTTTAAAAACTTAACAAACTCTAAAAATTATAAACTAAACATTAACCATAACTTAGGGGGTGTTTGTTTAGATCTGAATAGCTGAATCCGTTGTTTTGAATAAAAATCTTCTGAATGATTGAATCGGTCAGATTTTTGGACTAAATGGTTAAATGTAATTTTTTTGACAGAATGGACTGAATGAAGTATTTTATATTTAATTTTTTTTATAATATTAACTATTATATTAAGTAATATTAAATAAATTTACAATAATTTTGATTTTTTTTCATAGAGGTAAAATAATAAAAAAATTGTTATTCAGATGTTTCAAATATATCAATTATCAAACAATTTTTTTCATTCAGAATCCTACTTCATTCAACTCATTCAGAATTATTTCATTCAATTTTCTCAAACACCCCCTTAGTTGTTTATTGCTTATTTAAAATTAAAGATATCTTCATCACCTCATACATGTATATATTTTCCATGGTTCATAATATTTTGTCCACAATCACTCTTTTCTAAGTTAACTGGGCCATTCCAATGAGCTGAAATTATAGCCCAAGTGACAAGATTTGGGCCAAGATGATATACACTTTCGTAATATCATTAGGACAAGTTACAACTTGTAGGATTAGGAATAATGTTATGTTACAAATATAATATAACTAAGAATCTTATAATAGTTGTTTCTAGCCAAAACCTCATCAAAAAATTTTGCATATATATATAATTCTCAAGCCATAAAATCATATTTTCCAATTTTCTTAATTCACATAACATATTTAATTCATAATTTTCAAAACAATATTCCAATTTATCAAACGTAATATTCTCCACAACAATGAATATTTTATAAATTCATCATGTATTTTTGTAAATTTGCTTATTGTTGCTTATTTAAAATTAAAGATATCTTCATCACCTCATACATGTATATATTTTCCATGGTTCATAATATTTTGCTCTTTTTCTAAGTTAACTGGGCCATTCCAATGAGCTGAAATTATAGCCCAAGTGACAAGATTTGGGCCAAGATGATATACACTTAATATCATTAGGACAAGTTACAACTTGTAGGATTAGGAATAATGTTATGTTACAAATATAATATAACTAAGAATCTTATAATAGTTGTTTCTAATATTTTCTCCTAATCTTGACACACATTTTTTAATAATTTCATATAATTGTATTATTGCCCGTATTAGTTTTTATGATTTTTTTTTAAAATATTGTGAAATACAAGGATTCAATTGACAAATTGTATGGGATTATAGTGAAGAAATTTGACAAATATTAAAGATCAATGATCAATTTATAGAATTTTCATTATAAGATTTTGAAAAATAACTACTTACATGATGGTATTTTAAATTAATATATATACACAATATTACTTTTCCTTAAGTATCCCTTAACTATATTCCAAGTTTCCCTTCAAACCTATAACTAAAATATAATTGTATAATTTTTCTGAAAAAAAAATTGAGGCAAAATTTTCAAATACATTCTCTACATATTCAAATGTTTTACAAACTAAATTTTACAAGTCTTCACTTTAATCTTCTTTTGAGATATCAAATGAGATAACAAATATTTTTTGAAATAAAATATAGTAAATTATAGTGACACATCCTCTAAATAATCATAATAACACTTGCATCACTTCTAGTTTTATAAGTAACAGTTAGTACCCTACTAATTTTTAGAGGGATATTGACACCTCCTATTTGTATATAAATATACAAATTTATATTTAGTGGGTGTATTAAACATTATAATTTGAAGGGTGTTTTGGACATTAGATTTAAAAATTTTGTGAATATTAGTTGGTTAATTACAGTAGGGGTAGTCAATATTATACATTATTTATTAGAGGGATATTGATTGTTATTTGAAAAACAAAAAGATAATGAGTGTTATTATAATTATTTAGGGGGAGGGGGAGGGAGGGGAGGGGGACGGGGGTTGGGGGGTAGGGGGGGTGGAGTGTGTGTATATTTTACTCAATAGAATAACAAACTATCGTTTTTGGAAACAAAAGTGGCGATTCAGAAAAACGGACTACTTACTTTAGGGAGAGTAACGCAAAACCGCACAAATGGTTCCGATGGCATATTATAGCATTTTTCGGTAGGAACCGCAACTTCTTGTAGTTATGGTTGCAGTTTTGATATAGAAACTGCACTTCTTAAGGAACCGTACCCGTTTAGAGGTATAAGTCTCTAATATTTTTTTTGTGTGTTTTAGAGTTTTTAAAATTTATTCAAGTATGATTGTATATTTAATTTTAAAATATGTAATTTTGTATAGTTTAAGATTCTAAGTTTGAAATAATGGTTATATAATAGTAATGTATGTATTCAATTTGAAGAATTTAAAATTTTGAATTAATTTATGATTGATTTCAAGAATTTAATTTTTTATAGTTGGTATTATTTGGAGTAGCAAGGACATTTATTTGGAATTTGAAAAGTATGATACGTTTATTACTCCCTCCGTTCCAGGATAAAAGTCTTGGCGGACTTTTTACGCATATTAAGAAGAGGAATAAAATGACAAAATTATCCATAATAATGTCATTAAATATGGAGAGAGAATTAGAATAAGAAAAGTATGAGATATTTAATGCTACGGGCATAATAGAAAAAAATGTGTAAAAATTTGGTTATTAAAGAAAAATAAATATTTAATATGGGACTACTCAAAATAATAATAAGGATTTTTATCCTGAGACGGAGGGAGTATTATTTTATTTTCAATTTAGTTTTGGAGGCGCGATTTCGTTCGAGCCCCACCTTGCAATGGGGGTAAAACAGTAATTAGAAACCGACCGAAATGTTTAAATGCTGCAGAAAGAAATTGGGGGAGGTAATTTGAGACAAAGAGGCACCTGCAACATTCATAAAAGCTTTGGATGTGTAAAAATGGTCCACTCACTTTCTCTCTCTTCTTCGCCTTCTCTCTCACTTTAGAGGAGTAAATTACCACCAACTGTGCCGGCAAAAGCGGAGTTAATGAATTCAGCTAATTATAGTAGAAAAATCCTGTTCATTTATAATCAATGGTTACCGTTAACCCCCCAAACAGAGATTTTAGGTATACTTTCTTAAATTTCCTGGATTTATTTGTAATTTGTGGAGTTTGTATCTGCATTTGCCTACAAATTGTATATTTTCGGTGGCATTTGTTACTTATGCAAATATACGTCGGTCCTTGATTTCACTAGGGTTAGGGTTTCTCGATCTCTCCTGTTTGGAGAGGAGAGAACGAATTTTCTTTAGCTTGTTTATTTTTAGCTCTTTTGTGCAAATATTTTAAAGTGTAATTATTTCTAGCTCTGTTTTTCACTGTAACTGAAGGTAGTATTTTTGGCCTCTTTATTCTGTCTAGCAATATTGTGCGGATATACAGATGAGTTGCTTTCCTTGCCTCACCCCTCGACGGAAAGATGTTGAGAATTATGATCACAATACTGGATGTCCATCAGGTGAATCTTCAGGTTTTCATTTTTGTTATTTTGTGCATTGTGCTTAACTTTAACTATTCAAGGGGAAAGGCGAATTGGAATGGGTATGATTTGAAGGATAATCATATTTTTAATGGGTGATAATGGTATTCTTTTATTCATTTGTTTGGGTTTGTGTTGTTATGCAATCATGTGCAGCAAGTGGGAGTGCCACAGGTTTACTAAGAGGAGTAGGCGAGGAAAGCACTACCAAAAAGGATAATGGGGCATGTAGCTACACATTTCGTGAACTTGCGGCTGCAGCACATAATTTTAGAGATGTTAATTTGATTGGAGAAGGGGGATTTGGAAGTGTTTACAAGGGCCGCCTAGAATCAGGACAAGTGAGTTGTGAATTTATGAAGTTTCTTTAATTTTTATATGAAGAATGCATTGAAATTCTTTGCTATTATATGTTAATAATTAGTTCCTGCCTCAACAATCCAACTTTCTTTTGTGTCGTGTTTGAAATAATATTTCACTTTTAAGATTATGTACCTAATCTTATTATGTTCAAATAAGTTATTTGTATATTTACATTTATTTGGTTGAAGTTCAACTTTTCTTAAAAATTCAGAAATTCAAAATCCCCCTCATTTCTAAGACAGAGGTGGTACATGTAAGAGCAAATGATGCAGTTCATATGGACATGAACTCTAATAGCTAAGGAATTTTATTACAAGTCTTATGTAATTTAGACTAAGAATTAAGTTATATCTCTTTAATGTAATTTAATATTAGAAATCTAGGTTAATTAGGTTGTTGAAGTATCTTTCTTATCTATTTTCTTACTATAAATTGTTTAGGTTATTACAGTTAATTTCTTAATGGAATATTTATCTGAGTACTAATTATGTATTATGGATTAATTTTCATAAGGGGTAGGTACGGAGTATTTATTTATTTGCTTGCAAAGGTCTAGTGCAACCCTCCTCCTTTATTTTTCTACTTTACGCTGCCCATACCAACTATTTTGGGATAAAAGGCGTTGAGTTGGTCGAGTTCTAGTATTATAATTATAAATGTGACGCCCCCAAAATGGGTATACATCACCTATTCTGAGTCGCCAAACACATGGTACAAAATTCAAATACAACTTAATTATACAACAGTCGTGTAAAATACGACTAAACACATGCTGTGAGTTTTAATACAAATATTGTCATCTAAACAATATACAAACTCAATGGGGTCCTCATTACATTTATTATCACACTATTTCGTAGAATAGTGAGGATTACTAATGCTATTATCTGGAACATCACTCTGTTCCCCGACTAGTCCCTGCTACGTTCTCATTTCCTGAAGATAACAATGAAAGCAAAAGGGTGAGCTCAACTAGCCCAATGAAATATAATGACTAAGATAATGCGAAATAAATTATCATTAGCCTTCAACAAAGGTTAAAAGCGATAAAATATAACAAACATCAAGTTTAATCAGAAGCGAAACAAGCAATCCATTAGAAGAGTCAAGTAGAGAATAAAATCTACTATCTTCTATGATTTAAAAGGTTTTTCATGACTTTTATCACGAGACTCAAATTTAATAAATAATCCACATCATCTTCCCTACACTACTGACCAAGGATATTCATCAAGATTATCACAACCACAAATTATCCATGCACTACGGCCAAGGATATTCGTGTATTCATCAATGGTCAGTGATCATGCCAACAATCATCCCATCAATGTACTACTGGTCAACGAGGACTTTTTCCACATCATTTGTAACATTACTACCATGATTACAATCAATAATCCTCGGTCATAATCATACAAAGTCCATCTACGCACTACAGGTGCCACGATGACTTTCAACATAATATAAACATGATGATGATGATGACAATGATATAAAAATTCAATAAAACAAGTTCAAGAATTAATTTATCCAGGGAACTAATAATGTCCAAATTGTCAACATGAAACTTCTTTGTAGAAAGTAACACTCAAGAATGCTCGGAAGAATATTTCTATGAAAAGATCTTTGGATGAAACGCAAATATCGAGGATATTCTACTAATTTCATGGAGTATAGAAGTCAAAACTTTAACCAACCGAGTATAATAAAGAATGGAATAACAAAAGAAATCACCGTGGCATGCGATAGAATCGCATGCATGGGTTATTCCAATGAGAATAATAAATAATGGAACCAGTCACGCAGAAACGCACCGACGTGATATTCCAATGTAATAATAAATAATGGAACCAGTGTCATGCGTAAACGCATTCGGCGGGATGTTCCAATGTAATAATAAATAATGGAATAATGAAGAATTTCACCAAGTATAGGGTATCCGTACAGTATACGAGTTATTCCAATGAATAATAAAGAATGAAATAACAAAAGAATTTCACCAATAAGAAAGAAGGAATACCATAATATTCAAAAGTGGTTTTGGCTCTCCAATAAACTCCGGTGGTCCCAGCTCCTTGAACTGTTTAGCGGTGACCGTCCAAGAGTTTTCAGTGTTTTCACCTACATTTTGGGCAGAGAGCATTTCTGCTTCTTTGGTGCATGAATTGCATAAAGCCTCTGAACATTCCATCATTCATCATTTGGTCAGTGTTGTTGTTTGCATGAGGATTGTCGCCTTCCTGATGCACATTATCCTGATTATTGATATATGGTGAATCAACTATCTATGCAGTCTTCATTTCTATTCTCAACATTCTCGGATGTCATTTTCGATCATCGCCACAAAACAAAGGTTAATTGACATGTAACATATTATCCCTATATTACGACCGACCAATTAAATACCAAATAAACTTAGGTAGTCATACTAAATAAGAAGAATTCCCCCTCTCCCCTCCTAGTTCTATTCTCACATCTTAGCCAGGGATCATATCCTAAGCTTTGATACCAATCGTGACGCCCCCAAAATCGGTATACATCACTGATATTCTCGAGTCGCCAAATACATGGTACAAAATTCAAATACAACTTAATTATACAACAATCGTGTAAAATACGACTTAAACATATCTTGTGAGTTTTAATACAAATATTGTCATCTGCATAATATACAAACTCAATGGGGTCCTCATTACATTTATTATCACACTATTTCATAAAATAGTGAGGATTACTAATGCTATTATCTCGGAACATCACGCCGTTTGTTCCCCGATTAGTTCTCGCTTCGTTCTCATTTCACAGAAGAGAACAATGAAAGCAAAAGGGTGAGTTCAACTAGCCCGAAGAAGAAATATTATGACTAAGATAATGCGAATAAATTATCATTAGCCTTCAACAAAGATATTAAACCGATAAAATATAACAAACATCAAGTTTAGCTGCGGTATGAACAAGCAATCCATTAGAAGAGTCAAGTAGAGAATAAAATCTACTATCTTCTATGATTTAAAAGGTTTTCATGACTTTTATCACGAGACTCGACAATAAATAATCCACATCATCTTCCCCGCACTACGGCCAAGGATATTCATCAAGATCACAACCACAAATTATCCATGCACCACGACCAGGATATTCGTGTATTCATCAATGGTCATGATCATGCCAACAACTCGTCCATCAATGCACTACGAATCAATGAGGATTTTTTCCATATCATTTGTAACATTACTATTCATGATTACAATCAATAATCCTCGGTCATAATCATACAAAAGTCCATCTATGCACTACAAAAGCCACGAGATGACTTTCAACATAATATAAACATGAGGATGATGACAATGATATAAAAATTCAATAAAACAAGTTCAAGAATTAATTTATCCAGAACTAATAATGTCCAAATTGTCAACATGAAACTTCTTTGTAGAGTAACACTCAAGAATGCTCGTAAGAATATTTCCATGAAAAGATCTTTGGATGAAGCCTTGCAAATATAAAGGATATTCCACTAATTTCATGGAGTATAGAAGTCAAAATTTTAACCAACCGAGTATAATAAAGAATGGAATAACAAAAGAAATCACCGAGCGTCGATAGGCCGCATGACGGCAGTTATTCCAACAGAATAATAAATAATGAAACAGTCGTGCGTAAAACGCACTGGCGATATATTTCAACGAATAATAAATAATGGGGATAAATAACGTTTTGTCATCATCTTTGAGGTCCGGTTTTCATTCACAATCAAAACTTTTTATTACAATCGAATAATCGTATCTTTCTTAAAAAAATTACAAAATGGTCATTCCGTTCGATATCCGTCCAAAAATTTAATGAAAATGCTTATTGTGCATATTAACCCGTTATTTTTGCTGACGTGGCCCGTTATTTGCTGACGTGGAGGGCATAAGGCTTGCCTTAAATTTTTTATTAAAGAAAATGTTGCTAACAAGTGTTGAACTTCAGACCTCCCCAAACTATAAACCTTATATTCCAACAAAAACTATTAGACCAACTACCTATTATGCTAAAACTTATGTACTAGGAATTGTAATAATAATAATTGTAATAATTATTATTGTAGTAATAATAATAACTTTTAAATTATTAAAATAATAATAATAATAATAATTATAATAATACAGTGACCAAAAAAGGGATAATACATTGTATTATTACAATAATAATAATAATAATTAAAATTTTAAATAATAATAATAATACTTATTGTAAATCTCTCTCAGATGTGTGAGTCTCTCGCTTTCTACCAATTTATTGATTTTGCTTCAAAAAATCGTTGCGTGAAAAAATGGCAGTTTAATTAGTTGCTTGCTTCGGTGATCAAGTTAGCGAGAGAGCTGGGCAAATTATTTATTATAATTATTATTATTATTATTAGTATTTAAAATTTTAATTATTATTATTATTTAATTAAATTATTATTATTATTATTATTATTTTAATTATTATTATTATTATTATTATTATTATTATTATTATTATTATTATTGTAATAATACGTTGATTAATTAATGTAATAGTTGTAGCAGATAGTATGGTGTATGGTGATACTTAATCAACTAAAAAAAGTAAGTAAATTAAAAATTATTGAATAATATAATTATTTATTTAAAAATTTCTAATTAATTGTTCATCAATTTTGATGTATAAATAAATTTAAAATATGTTATAATTGGTAAGGGTATAATAGTCCAAACAATATTTTTAATCAAATTCTTTAATTAATCCGAGAATAAAATAAACATAACATGGAATTATTTTAAATTATTTCATGAATAATAATAATAATAATAATAATAATAATAATAATAATAAAACTTCTCTTGTGAGCTATCCCAATTTTTAAAATGGAGGAAATATAGGATCAAGTTTCAATTCAGTTGGATTAATTTTAGTTTTAGAATGAATGAATTATTATTATTATTATTATAATAATTTAAAAGTTATTATTATTACTAAAATAATAATTATTACAATTATTATTATTACAATTCCTAGTATATAAATTCTAGCATAATAGGTAGTTGGTCTAGTGGTTTTTGTTGGAATATAAGGTTTATAGTTTGGGGAGGTTTGGAGTTCAACACTTGTTAGCAACATTTTCATTAATAAAAATTTTAAGGCAAGCCTTTTGCCCCCCACGTCAGAAAAAATAACAGGCTAATACGCACAGTCTGCATTTCCGTTAAATTTTGGACGAAAATCGAACGGAATGACCATTTTGTAATTTTTTGAAAGTACAGTTATTCGATTGTAACAAAAAAGTTTCGGTTACCAGAATGAAAACCGGACCCCAGTACAGTGACCAAAACGTTATTTATCCCATAAATAATGGAACCAGGTCATGCGTAAACGCACCGACAGAATAATAAATAATGGAACCAGGTCATGCGTAAACGCACCGACAAGATGTTCCAACAGAATAATAAATAATGAAATAACAGAAGAATTTCACCTAGTATAGGGTATCCCACGTATACAGGTTATTCCAACAGAATAATAAAGAATGGAATAACAAAAGAATTTCACCAATAAGAAAGAAGGAATACCCTTAACGAGTACAACAAATAATATCCCTTACCGTAAAAAGAAGAGTATTTTGATTGGTAGAGGCGAGGATATACTCAAAGAAAACTCAGACTACGCTTCAAAGCTTTCTTAAACTCTAAAGAAATACGCCAAGATTATAGAAGAAAAACTCTCTCTATAGTTTCTCTCTCTAGAGTTTCAGTGAATTCGTAAGAAATAATGAAGGAATGAACTTCTATTTATAGAAGAATGGACTGCATAATAACTAATTCATGAACGGTCCAGATTGATTTACTTTAAACGGACGGTCCAGATTGGTTTACAATAAAATATAATATATTCTATTTATAATCTAATAAAACGAATAACTTTATAAAAGTATTCTTTTTTATATAAAAAGATTTTACTATCGCAAGCACTTATGCAGTACTATGCATAATAAAGTATAATATATTCTAATTATTGTCTAATAAAATGATAACTTTATAAAAGTATTCACATTTATATAAAAGATTTTACTATTAGTCTAATAAAACGAATAACTTTATAAAAGTATTACATTTTTTATATAAAAGTTTTTCATTTTATTACATTAATAATACTAATAAAACAAAACTCATCATCATTATTATAATTCACAATATTAATCGACCGTGTCGTTCCCGTGAAAGAGGGCTTTCGATAAGGATTTCTCCCCATTGGCGCAATTGATTAGGTGACCAAACCTCTCCTTGATGTAACTTCTAGACATCGTTAATATTGCAAATAATAATATTAATAACTTTGTCATCTCAATTATTGATTATAAAATATTGACAATAATTGAATCAAATAACGTGAGATACTTGTCAAAGAATTCTCGTAACAATAATTGAACAAAACCGAGTGACATCTCACGTAAACATCAATAATCAATACTGGTAAAGCTCTTTGTGCTAACTACGCGTATTACTGTACTTTTAACACCGGGTGTTTCAATAGTTAATGGTAAAACTTCCGCCGTTATTTTCATAAAGTATTTTTGTCGTTTTCTCAATCCGACAATAATTGCGTTATGGGGTTCAACAATGATTGTTTCGTTGTACGAATATTCCCCGACCAATCGAATATTATATAACAATTTGCGTACTTTACAAAATTTATAAATATTACCCACAACTATAACATTTTATCAAATTTACTCCATAATATTCAAAAATGATATTTATAGAAAATTCATTTTTATTTATAAAAGTTGGGGTCTTACAATAATTGGTCCCCAAGTTTATTATATCCACAAATTTACTTGGTTTCTAAATCTTATATTCTTTATGTAGGTATTGTAACCCCCACAAGTTTAACTAAAGTTAAATGATTGTATAAAATTAAGGCTTTATGCATGCCATTGTGATTTTTGGGCATCATTTTTCTTCTTCTCCACCTCTTTGTTCTTCCTCTTTTATCTCTTCCGTAATCCCTTTTAAACTCTGTCCTGTATCAACAGAGTTGATTTTTGATTCATACCCAACTTTTTTTTGCGTTGTTGGTCAAGTGTCGATGTATTTATTTAAGCAATAAACTAATAACAAACAACTGCAGGGAATTCATGTTTAAAACAATATAATTGCACATAGTAAGATGCACATTTCAAAGCTCTTAGCTTGTTTCCTGCCTTCAAAGCTTTTGAACCAAGTGTGTAGCAAATTCTCCTCAGAGGTAGGATATACCCACTTTAACCCAAATACATCAAAAATAGAGTTCCACACGTCAAACATGACAAATGACAATGTAAAATGTATTAAGTGTGTCACAACATTTCCTCACACATATCAGGAGATGCAGGGTTTGCGCTCGCGATAAAAAATCAGTGTGTTCAGCCTTTTGTAAAACTTGATTCCAAATAAATGTCTTGATTTTGGTTGGAAGTTTGGGCTTTCATATGCATAAGTCAAAGGAAACTAGACTCAAGCAGTCATGAAAGAAAAATAACTCTTACAAGAAAAATTGGTAGAAGAGTTTTAAATTCAACTAGCTTATGAGGAGAGGTGAAAATTTGTTTCGAATTCAGCAATTTAAATATAGACACCAACTCATCATCATCTTGATAAATGAGATTCCTCTAGAAATTAAAACCGAAAATAGAAAAACACCATTAAGAATGTTAAAATCATAAATGGGAGCATTATGCAAAGTGGATATGCTAAAAAGAACTAAAAACCTTGAAAAACTGAACCTAAACCACCTAAATGTCTTTCCAATAACAAATATGATACCCTGCCCCAACTAAATATTTCAACTAAGGCCTAAAAGAGGTAAATCCTATGCATTCTAAATTTGTTCCTAATGACCCTGTGTGAAAGGGAATAGATTCTAATGGGAATCTTCAGAGCCTCGTACTCACGAGGGAGACATTTATAATAATCAAATTAACCAACCCAAACCTTTCTCTTGCTTTAGCTTACACACCTTCCACCCCACCAAGTGATCTCTCATCTCATCTCTTGCAAGTACAGTTAGGAATATTTCGAGGATGGCAAATCAAATAGCACTAATTAATTAGCTCTATGTTGTCTCAAAGCCTCCCAAGTATACACACTACTAAATTTTTCCCTTGTGAAGCAGCGTTTAAGAAGTCGAGCTCCTAAATGGCAGGGAAAAACTGTTCATTAATTGCTTCTGTATCAGCTGTTCTATATTCATAATATCTGTCTGCATAATATATATTTTTTAGTCAAATCTTTGTTTATGAGGCGGAAAAGGATTACATCATGTAACCGTAGTCATAAACTCCCTTTGTTTCCAGTTTTGCTTTTAATAAACCAGCTAGTTGTTTCTCTTAATTTTTGTTAATTTTCTTATTCCCGGAAGGGCTGGCTAATGTTATTGTGCATATCCATAATTTCCTTGTTTCTTTAACACGAACACTTGACACCACTAAACCTACAAGAACTGAAGAAGTTTCTGGTATAAATTGCAATTTTCACTTCTTTTTTTTGTATAGGTCTTAATGCATTGCTGATCACATTGGATTTAATGATCAGGTTGTTGCTATAAAGAAGCTTAATCTCAATGGGCTTCAGGGTAACCAGGAATTTATTGTGGAGGTTCTTATGTTAAGCCTGCTACACCATTCCAATCTTGTCACCTTGATTGGCTATTGCACAGATGGGGATCAGAGACTTATGGTTTATGAGTACATGCCGATGGGTAGCTTGGAGAATCATCTTTTCGGTAATACTTGATGACAACTGTATAACTTGGCATTTATGCAATTATATATATTTTTTCTCTAAAAATCTTGTTTTTCATGTTTTTTGATTTTTTTTCCTCATGTTGTTTCTTAATCTTTACTGTGTTGGATATAATGATTTGTTTGAGTTGTGTGGATATCATTTCTATTATTGACTTCGTCACCATGTTGTTGTTCTGAGGTCATCCCGGTTGATTTCAATGTTTTGAGGCCAGGCCATTCTAGTATTGCAGACTAGTGCCTTCTCTTTCTTTCTTTTAGCGATTTAACATATTTATGCTGTTTTAATTAAATATGATTGCAGGGGTAGAGGATTGTAGAAAGGTTTATATGTCCTGAGTTGAATCTGTTGTGTGAATTATGGTGTTGATTTCATATGCTAATTTTCTGTTAGCTCTTTTTGATTTTTATGATGGTTGGTTTAGCAATAGACAATGCATAACTTGCTTCATTTGATGATTTGGACATGGGAAGCTTTTAGGAATCTAAATTCAAAGAAATAGGATAAATTCACCATATTTTGATAACAATGTTCCTCACCTAAGCATTGGGAACCCTGGAAAAAAAGAGAGAAAGAGCTACAGCATTTGTTTGGTTCTGAAACAGTATGTTCGTTTAAATGCATCATCTCATTCTTCCTCAGGCAGAAGTATTAATTATATGGTATGTTATTTCCCATTCTCAGATGTAGAACCTGGTAAGGAACCACTGGGATGGAGCACGAGACTTAAGATTGCTGTTGGTACTGCTCGTGGCCTTGAGTATCTCCACTGCAAAGCAAGTCCACCTATTATTTATCGTGATTTAAAATCTTCAAATATACTGCTGGACAATGACTTCAATGCAAAGCTCTCAGATTTTGGACTTGCTAAACTGGGACCTGTTGGTGACAAAACTCATGTTTCAACGCGAGTGATGGGGACCTATGGATACTGCGCCCCGGAGTATGCATTGAGTGGCAAACTGACCTTAAAATCTGATATCTATAGCTTTGGTGTGGTTCTTTTGGAGCTGATTACAGGACGCAGGGCAATTGACAATACTAAAAAGCCGGGAGAGCAGAACTTGGTTTCGTGGGTGAGTTATTCATGAAAATTCTGTTGCATTTAGCTAAGGCTCCCAAAGAATCTGGATTCTTGAAATAATGTATCTATTTTAATTAGCAGCAGCCTTCTCTCTTTAGTCCGTTCTTACCTGGCTGTTGTTACTTAGGTGAAACTTCAGAAAATTATATATACTCTTAAACTTCCTTTATCCAGATTTTGATGATTACAATAGATATGAATTTTCAGCTTTACCATTTTTTTTGTTATGGTTTATTTTTCAGCTCTATGGCTGCTGCTGCTGCTTTATGATTAGCAATTTTTGCATGAAATAGGATGCACTTATAATCTGAAACATTTGGGACGGGTATTTTCCCAGTTCCGGGTTGTGATTCTGATTTCTCTCATCTTGTCTTGTGCTTTCTTCATTGCAGTCTCGTCCTTTCTTGAGAGACGGAAGAAAGTTTGTTCAGATGGCTGACCCCCTGCTGCAAGGACGCTTTTCTGCCCGTTCTTTGCAGCATACTGTTGTCATTACTGCAATGTGTCTTCGAGAACAACCAAATATCCGTCCCCGCATAGGTGATGTTGTTGTAGCACTTGAATACTTAGCCTCCCAAGCTGAGAGCTCGGATGCTCGTAAGGGTGGGCAGAGGCGGAACCAGGGGGGGCCAGGGGGGGCACCTGCCCCCGGTAGGCTGGTACCGGCGACTCTCTCTAGAGGCTAGAGTACCCTGCTGCTGCGATTTTGTCCTGTTCGGCTGGTAATTGGTTGTGGACGGTGATGTCGCCAGAGACGGAGGAGGGGATAATCCGATCATGACTGATGAGAAATGGGGGTTTTAGAGTGAGAGAGAGAGGACAGACAGAGAGATCCCGCTGGGTTTTAGTTACAATTTGTGGAGGGAGTTGGGGGGAAAAGACACGTCAACGTTTGTGAATTTAATGGTCAAGTTAGGAGGTTGTATTAATTTTAGTGGGGGTGGGTTGATTGTGAGGCTGACACGTATCTGATTCTTTTGAGGGAGGGATAAACATGTTTGAGCTGTTGAGCACCAAGCTAAAATCCTCGTTACCATTTGCTCTATGATCCATAACAAACAAAGCGACTAAAGATAAGTTGTCATAGTTTTATTTTTCATTATATTTTATTTTTACAAACACATTTAATTATTATATTTTTTCAACAATTGAAAACGAACAAATTTTGAGACGTTTTCAAACTATATAGATTCGTAGGATACAGTTGTCTCTTTTTAGTCGTACAACCGAAAAAAGCACTTCAAACGTCAATAAATAAAATTTTTTTACTGATGTATTTTGACCCCTTACAAAAATCTTCTGATTCCGCCACTGAGGGTGGTCCCACACTCCCCATGGTGACCTTCTCTCGTGAGACCTAGATTCGCTGTACTTTCTTCATCTGTTCGAAGGTAGTTTGCCACAAGATGCTGAAGCATGCTGATTCGTATGAGGTGCCAAAAACCATCACGAAGATGGTGGAAATCCAATTCAACTCTTGCTACAGTAAGAGGACTTGAAGATTACATTCAGCTTCACGGCTTACGAAGAAGCATGAGGTAAACAGACCCCCTCCCCCCTCCTGCATTCGTTTTTCCTGTACAGCTTGCTTCGAAATTTACAGGAAAGATACTACAAGAGATGCTTAAATTTACAGGAAAAAAAACTACAAGAGATGTGTGGTCCATTTAAAAAAAAAATCACATATCGTTCACGTGCCCCTAATTTATAACATAGCCCACATAATTATCTAATGAAAAATGATAGGAGTAATGTTAGATAGAGACATAAATTATTCTATAAATATTTTACAAACTGCTGATGTGACATACTCCACTTCAACATATTGATCAACAAATTGTTTTAATGTAGTTTTCGGCCGTACACAATATACTAAGGTGAAATATATCATATCAGCAGTTTGTAAAATATTTGTAGAATAATTTGTATCTATAGTATTATTCAAATAATATATCTTGTATGGACCTTTTTGTCAGGATAACTATTATCGGTAATGAAACAGGATAATCATATTGTTGGTAGTATTGTCCTCAATCCTCATCATCATATTGTTGTTAATATTTTGCTCTTGTCTATGCTTGGAAATTTATAGGGAGAAAACTTGAAGATATGCGTGGTCCATATTAAATCACGGATCCCACGCATAACTGCTGCAATTATGGACAGAGAGCAGGTAGACGACGATGACTCACAAAATCAATTCAAACGTGATGCTGATTCATTTTGCTCTGACTTTTTAAATATAGAACAAGCTTACGATTTATGCAAGCAAAAATCAAATTCAAACATGAAAAAATAAAAGTTTAATGAAAAATTCATTAATACAAATTGAATGAATAATAATTTTTATTAACTTAATTTGAGTCAAGTGTAGTTCACTTTTTGTGTTTTACTTATATACTGGTATTGATTACAAAATTCCTGTAGGTAGTGCAATAATGGTTTTGTATGTAGCCATGTAGGTAGCTGATAATCTCCTCTAAAATCCAATATTGACCAAATTACATAAAGTCAAGTGTAGAAGCCAGCTAGCGTTCACAAATTTATGGCATTATAATTAATGTGAAGAGGAAAAGGTTGGTGGAGAAGAAATTTTATTGATTGTAATACTTAAATTAATTCGAGTGTTAGAGAATGAGTCTTATGTCGAATTAAAAATATGAAATTTATTGATAGGAATTATATGTATTAAATATATCTCCAACAAGATTACTATTAATTTTGACAATAAAAAATCGAGAAAAATATAACTATGGATTTATTTATTTATTTATTTTCAAAATTTAAATGAATTATGTCAATTTTGAGTTTAAAATTAAATTTTAGAAAATTAATATTATTTTATTTATGTAAAACATTGGCATCCATTCCTTAATATTAGCCTAATATTCTATGTTCCAGACTTGAGCTTGTAATGTATAAGCTCCCTTCTTTTTCTTAGTTTGAACATTTTATAAGCTCCCTTTCTTTCTTTCTTTCTTTCTTTTTGGCTATATAGAATCCGCATTAATATTTCCAAAAGTCAGCTCAAAAGTTGTGAGAATCCGACATGCATATAAGCTTTTCACACGAGACCAAGTTATATATGTCGTGTTGACCTGGACAGGGGCGCCGCAAGTCCAAATGCTGAAGAAAAGGCCAAATAATTCATGTTATTGGCTCGATCACTCTCAACATATATATATAACGTGGTGAACTGAAGGCTGGTAACATGCCGGCCGTTTTAGGAGAAAAGCGGCCTTTCATTCCCTGTTTCGTCCTGCCACCCCCGGCTGAGGAGACCAGAAAACGTATTTCGTTTTTCCCCCACTTCGGCAGCCCTTGCCTTCTTTCTAGAACCATTCTCAAGCTAAAACTTAGTTATATCCACACACATTAAATTATGTGCAAGTATAGACTCTCAATAAAATTACCAATTAATACAAATCTAAGCCTTTTTTGTGTTCATCTTAAGTTAGATATCTAAGAGGAGGAGGAGATGAGACTTTTATAAAATTATGACAAATTTTCTTTGCAACCAGCGTGAAATTTTAGAGTTCGCATCACATGTATATCTTGTGACGCCCCCAAAATTAGGTATACATTATTCATCTTGGGTCGTCAGATACATGGTACAAAATTCAAATACAACTTACTAATACAACTAGCATGTATAATACGACAAAACATAAATCATGAGTTTGAATACAAATATTGTCTACTAGAGATTATACAAACTCAAAAGGAGTCCTCATTACAATTATTATCACACTATTTCACGAATAGTGAGGAACTACTAATGCTATCCTCTCCGGACCATTACTCCGCTCCCGACTCGTCCCAAATATATTTTCTCATTTCACGAAGAGAACAGGTGAAAGAAAAGGGTGAGCTCAACTAAATTTAAAGAAGAAATATTATGACTAAGATAATGCGAGAATAAATTATCATTAGCCTTAATGATGTTAAACCGATAAAATATAATAAACATCAAGTTTAACTGCATTGGAACCAAAGAATCCATTAAAAGGGTCAAGTAGAAAATAAAATCTACTATCTTTTATAATTTAAAAGGTTTTTCATCATCAAGTTATAAATTTGAGACTCGAACTTAATAAATATTTTACATCATCGAATCATCCTCGCGCTACTACGAGAATATTCTTTAGATCACGACCACAATTATCCATGCACTACGCCAAGAATATTTGTGTATTCATTAATGGTCATGATCATGTCAACAATCGTCCATCAATGCACTACGCCAAAATGAAGATTTTTACCACATCATTTGTAACATTACGGCCATGATTACAATCAATAATCCCGATCATAATCATATCAAGTCCATCTATGCACTACTGAGCCACGAGATGACTTTCAACATAATATAAACATGAGGATGATGACAATGATATAAGAATTCAATAAAACAAGTTCAAGAATTAATTTATCAAGGAACCAATAACATCCAAATCATCAACATGATACTTCTTTGTGTAGAGTAACACTCAAGAATGCTCATAAGAATATTTTCATGAAAAGATCTTTGGATGAAGCGCAAATATAAAGGATATTCCACTAATTTCATGGAGTATAGAAGTCAAAGTTTTAACCAACCGAGTATAATAAAGAATGGAATAACAAAAGAAATCACCATGCACGCGATAGGCCTTTGCATGCGGAGTTATTCCAATGTAATAATAAATAACGGAACCAGTCCCATAAAACGCATGCATGAGATATTTCAACAGAATAATAAAGAATGGAACCAGTCCTACGTAAAACACACGTGATGGATGTTCCAACAAAATAATAATAAAGACCGAGTCCAGTGTAAAACACATGATGTGATGTTCCAAATGTAATAATAATAAAGAGCGAAATCAGTCCTGTAAAACACACGATGTGATGTTCCAACCGAGAATAATAATAAAGATTTTAACCCGGTCCGTGTAAAACACATGCATGGATGTTCCAATGAATAATAGAAGAATGTCACCAAGTATAGGTAAATCAGCGTATCAAAAGTTATTCCAATGTAATAATAAGAAATGGAATAACAACAGTTCTCTTCGTGAATAAGAAAGAATAACACCCCTTTACTTTAGTAGGAGATTGAATCTTTACTCAGTAGTGTAATAACGAGAATACTCTTCTTCTTTCTTCTCTTTATCTCTATACTTTCTCTCTCTATATAGCTTGAATGAATTAAGTGAAAAATAATGAAGCCTTAGGCCTCTATTTATAGAAGATTTCTAGCTTAGACTTGCCACGTGAAAAGGCAAAGTGAGTGGCTCAACGACCCGTGATGTGAAAAGAAAAGTGGTTTGACGCTCGCAATGTGAAAACGACAATTGGTTCGGCGCTTTGTAATGTGAAACTACAAGTGGTTCGACGCTTTTAATATATAAACGGCAAGTGGTTTGACGATAGTAAATGTAATTACTATTGACGAAGGTAATTACTATCGACGAAGGTAATTATTATCGACGAAGAGACTCTTAGATGATGACATATTGGGCCCCATAAAATAACCAAACTTACCACAAACGCCTCATATGATGCTTTTTTATATACATCAAGGATTGAATAAATATTACCACAAATCATTTTATTTTTAATCAACACATATTTAATCTTTCAACAATTATTAATCATTTATAACTTGTCGTCTCAATTATTAATTTAATAATATAACATATTATACTGAGATGATATTGTGACAATAATTGAATCAATAATATAAGAGATATGATGCGTGAATTACCGTAGTAATAATTGAGTATAGTTGAGTGACTTCTCACGTAAAGATCAATAATCAATATCGGTAATGCTACTTATACAACCACGCGTATTCTTGTTTTTTTTACTACCGAGTAGTTCAATGAGGTTTTACTTGGTAACACCTCCGTAGTTATTTTTATAGAAAGATAATTTTGTCGCTTTCTAACTACGACAATACTTTCGTTAATGGGGTCCACCAATGATTGAGTAGTCGTCATTTAATATTCCCCACACAAAAAAAATATTCCCCGACCAAAACGAATATTTTATAACAACCCTCGCTTACTTTGCAAAATTTATAAATATTACCCACAACTATAACATTATATCAAATTTATTCCATAATATTCAAAATAATATTTATAGAAAATTCATCTTTATTTATAAAAGTTGGGGTCTTACATATCTTATATATATAGTACATAAAACGAATAAATTTAAGTAATTCGCACTACTCCATACAAATTGTTTCACCCACCTCATCTCAGCATACTGGAGAACGACACTTTCTTCCATACAACGCTTCGAATGGAGCCATGCCAATACTTGCTTGATAAATGTTGTTGTAGGAAAACTCCACCAATGGTAAGAACTTGTCCCAACTTCCTTTGAAATCAAGGACACAGAGTCTTAATAGATCTTCAAGAGTTTGAATAGTCCTCTCCATTGTCTCGTCTGGTCTTCGAGGATGATATCTTAGAAGCTAAATCGTAAAATGCGTGCCCATAGCTTTTTGCAAACTAACCCAAAATCGTGAAGTGAATCTTGCGTCTCGATCAGAAACTATGGATACCGGTGTAAGACCCCAACTTATTATTAATGAAATTTAATTTTCTCTATTTATTATTTTGAAATAGTAAGGGTTGATTTGATTAATGTGGATAGTTATGGGTAAAATACGCAAGTATTTCAAAATAAGCAAGTGATTATAAAATATTCTTGTTGTCGGGGAATATTCGTTTGGTCGTGGAATATTCTTCATTGTCGGGAATATACGTCTGACGGCCTAGCGATCTTTTGTGGGCCCCATAACTAAAAAGCGATTGGATGAAAAAAGCGACAAAAATAAGTTGTTTAAAAATAATTGGCGTGGTTATTCAAGTATTACTATTAAAAATACTCGATGGTTAAAACACAAGAAGCTACAAGATTGCGATTGCACATTATTGATTCTTACGTAAAGAAGACACTACTCAATAATGGTTACAGTAATTACTGTTCAGTATTTTATTGATTTAATAATTGTTGCGTTGATATTTTATATTGCTGTTGTTTCAATAATTATCATTACACAATATTTTTCATTATCGAAGCAATAATTCATATTATCCTAATAATATTATTAGATATCATTATTAGCAATGTCTAGAAAGTTACGTCTAAGGAGAGGTTTGGTCACCTAATTGCGCGGCCATGAAGGAGAAATTCTTATTGGAAAGCCCTGCTTTCCTGGTGAATCGCACGGTTGTCAATATTGTGATTCGTAATATTATTTGTGAATAATTAATTATTGATTCATATGATGAGGAAAATATTGATTTTATGTGGATATAGATGGAGAAAATTTTTAATGTGACAATTGTTGAAAATTAAAATTTTATCTTTTTACGATAAAATAATTCATTTAAATATATTATTATATTTTAATAATATAATAATGGTGATATTTTACAACGAATGTGGGATATATGAGTATACGAGGAGGAAGAGTATTTTTGTTGCAATAAATATTTAAAACATGTTAAACATGTTGGTGGACCCCATTTCTTGACTGAAATTTGATTATAGCACTCAGAAATCGTCTGTTTGTGGATTTCTTGTCAATTTTTGTTTGGAATTTGGAAAAATTTTCTTCTGCAAAGTTGTAGAGAATTGAATTTCCTATAAAAATGAGCGAGATTCGAATTTTCTGATAAAAGGGCTATTTATTATGAATTATTGAAGTTCTAAAGCTCCGAAATAATTGATTTTTGGAAGTTTAAAATATTTTTAATATGAAAAACGTTTTTTGGTGATTTGAGTGTGGGTCTTACATGTGTTTTAATGGCTGAATTCAGGTTGGTATCGTAGGAAGTTGTAGAAATAATAATAATATTATTAAATTAAATTTTCTACTTTGGTGTTCTAAAGCATTTTCATATAAATAGGGTCTTAGGTTAGAATTGAAAATTACACCGTAAGCTCAAGTTTTTTCTCTATATTATCGAGTATTACGGTGAGTATTTTGAGTATACTTTGAGTATTGCTATCTGGTTGCAAGTTTAAGTCATAGTCAATATCCGATACGCGTTTAACTAAAGTCTTGTCTTTCGAGGTAAGGGATATTATTTTTTCAGTAATGATATTATTTCCTCAATATCATTATCTTTGAAATATTGATCTGAAGTTTTTATCAAATTTGGAACTTTTGGTGTCTGAGTTACTATTCACGTATCTGAAGACTATTCACGTATCTTTACACTATTCACGAATCTGACCTTATTCATCAAAAAATGAAAATTTTCCTTTTAATCTAAAATATCTATTGTGGATACTAGCTTTGATTGTATCCATGTTTTGATCATTCTTGAATTTTACACCACTATGATTATTTTTTTGAGGTATTTTTGGACATGGATAAAACAAAAGTACGAATCCTTAATCCTTAATCCTTGTCATTTTGTTTCAATTGGATTCGTTTTTTTAAAATATTTTTCATCATCCTCGGTCTTAAATGATGATATTATTGAATATCTTTGGCACAGTAGTGCAAAGATGAATGATTTCGATGAATATCTTTGGCCCGTAGTGCAAAGATGAGCAGTGTTTAGATGAACATGACTAATCGATGAATATCTTTGGCACAGTAGTGCAAAGATGAATATTTGATTCGGATATATATTGATTGATGTTACGGGGATAAAAGATAGAGCGGCCGAAATTTAAAATTCATACATAGAAGATAGTAGTTTGCATTCTCTACTTAACTCTTCTAATGAATTATTATTTCATTGCGAATATTGATTTAAAACTTGTTGTCTATTGTATTCTATTAGATTTTTCCTGTTGAAGACTAACGATAATTTTGTTGTATATTATCTTAGTCATAATATTCTTTACTTGGTCGTTAAGCTCACCCTTTTCCTTTTTGTTCCATTTTTCTTCTCAGGAGGCGAGAATGTAGCGAGTACAAGTCGGGGTATGGAATGATGGTTATAGAGAGAGTTGTTTAGTAGTCCTCACCATTTTTGTAAAATAATGTATCAATAAATGTGATGAGGATTTATTTGGGTATAGATATTGTCTAGAAGATAATATTTGTATTCAAACTCACAGTTTTACTATTGTAATAATAAAGTTGTAGTTGTTTCTGTACCGTGTATTGACAACTCAGAATGGGTGATGTATACCTATTTTGGGGGCGTCACAACCGGCATACCATGCAGTCTTACAATCTCGTTTATGTTCATACGAGCAAGACGTTCAAGTGTATAAGTTTCTCGTATCGGTAAGAAATGAGCAGGCTTGGTCAATCTATCAACAATGACACAAATTGCATCTATGCCTTGAGAAACCTTAGGAAGACCGGTAACGAAATCCATGGTAATGTGCTCCCACTTCCATTCTGGAACTTCAAGTGGTTGCAATGGACCTTTTGGTACTTGATGCTACACTTTAACTAGTTGACAAGTTAGACACCTTGAGATAAACAACGCTATCTCTCTCCTCATATTGCTCCACCAAAATGTATGGCGAATATCATGATACATTTTAGTACTCCCGGATTTGGATTATGGCGGTGTGTGTGTGCGCCTCCATCATGATTTTATACTTTAAATCGTGGTCGTTAGGAACACAAAAGTCCGGATTTGACTCAAGTATTCCTTCTTCATCGATTCTTGCTTCCGATATAGCACCTTCTTGCGCACTTTCTTCCTCATACGCATCGGCTCCAGTGCAGTAGCTTGGCGAAGCTTTAACTTTATCGATTAAAGTCGGGATTCTACTCGATATTCGCCATCTTCACATGCGTCCCTGGAGTCTTTAACTCTATCTCCATTCTTTGCAAGTCACACAAAATGGGCCCTTGCGTTGACAATATCGCACTCGTACTTGCATATGATCTTCTACTCAATGCGTCAACTACCATGTTTGCTTTTCCAGGATGGTATTGGATGGTATGATCATAATCTTTCAATAGCAGATTCAAGCCAACATCGTTGTCGCATGTTGAGTTCCTTTTGAGTGAAGAAATATTTGAGGCTTTTATGATCTCAGAGATCTCCACTTTCTCCCCATACAAGTAATGCCTCCAAATTTTAAGTGCAAAGACAATGACATTTACTCTCTAGATCATGAGTAGGATAATTCCTCTCATATTCTTTGAGTTGTCGCGAGGCATAAAGCTATGACTTTTTCATGTTGCATGAGAACACATCCCAACCCTTTTGCCCAAGATCACCAGTAGATGACAAATCCTCCGAGCAGGATGGTATTGTCGAGCAGTCTTTGAAATGAGTCTCCTCTTAAGTTCTTGAAAACTCTTCTCACATTCTTCGCTCCAACCTAACTTTGTATCTTTCCGAGTCAATTTGAAATAATGCAGAATGGCGATTCGAGAAAATCCTTCCACGAATCTCCGATAATAACCAATTTAAACCGAGAAAGCTACGTCTTGATCCATTAACGATTTAGGTTGCTCCCCATTGAATAGCTTCAATCTTTCTTTGGGTCAATGATATTCCATGACTTGATACCACGCGTGCCCAAGGAATGCTACTTCCTCGAGTAACTCGCATTTCTTCAACTTGGCATAAAGCATCACGAAGCTTTTGGAGTGTCAGCCTCAAGTGTTGCTCATGATCTTCACGGCTTTTGGAATAAATAAGGATGTCATCAATAAAGACTACCATAAAGTGATCCAAATATTCCTTGAATACTCGGTTCATCATATCCATGAAGGCAGCATGAGCATTAGTCAATCCAAAGGACATGACTAGAAATTCATAATGCCCGTACCGAGTTCTGAAAGCCGTCTTTGGAATGTCATCGGTTCTAATCTTCAATTGGTGATATCCGGAACGAAGATCAATCTTTGAAAAGAATTTGGCTCCTTGCAACTTGTCAAACAAGTCATCAATACGTGGCAATGGATACCTATTTTTGATGGTGACATGATTCAACTCCCGATAATCAATACAAAGTCGCATACTTCCATCTTTCTTCTTCACGAATAGAACAGGAGCACCCCAAGGAGAAGTACTAGGACGAATAAATCCAATGTCTAACAATTCCTGCAGTTGGGTCTTTAACTCCTGAAGTTCAATAGGAGCCATTCGATATGGGGCTTTGGAAATGGGTTTTGTACTTCCGAAATTACACCTCTCAAGGTCGATACAAAATTCAATTTCACGCTCTGGGGGTAGGCCAGGAAGTTCTTCAGGGAATACGTCAGGAAATTTATTAACAACAGAAATATCATTCAAAGCTGACGTATTTTTGTTTAGATCTGTGACATGAGCTAAGAAAGCTTGACATCCATTTTTCAATAAATGAATAGCTTTATGGCTTGAGATGACCGTGATTGATTTTAATGGTCCAGTCGCTTGAATTCGCATAATAGGTTGATTAGGAATATGAAAGCTAACAACCTTACGAAAATAATCAATTTTTTGCATGATGAGTAGTTAACCAATCAATCCTAGAATCACGCTAAAATGCAAGTATTTTCAATGAAATAAGATCAACAGTAATGTGAGGTACCGATTTGAACCAAACAAGACTTATAAACAATGGATGTAATGAAGGTTTCTCCCAACGGAGTTTTCACAGATAAGTCAAAGTTTAATTTCTCCTGAGTCAAATTTAATCGATGGCGCAAGTAGGAGAAATAAAAGAATGGGTAGAACCCCAGTATCAAATAAAGTATAGACTTTGTTAGAGTTTATGATAAGCTTACCCGTGATGACCTCATTCGTGTTCCTTGCTTTTCCGGGAGGTAACAACAAACGCCTCCTCAGACTACCGGCTTTGACCTTTTTGGGGACTGACCTTTGGTGCCTCCATCTTAAATTGAATTTGTCTTCGGAAGCGACAAAATCGGGCTAAGTGACCTTCTCTTCCACAATTATAACATGCTTTGGGCGACATCGCATGCAATTTGACCGATGTGTCTCTCCCTCCGCATTTGAAGCATATGATAGGTGGTCTTTCTCCTTCCTTAACAACGGTCTTTGGTCTTGACGCCTTTCCATTATTGTTGAATCTTCTTCTTGAAATGTCCATTCTTATTGTTTTTGCCTCGATTACCACCGAAATGGTTACCATTTCGGCCATTGATTCCTTCCACGCTTGTTGTCACCGCTCGATGACTACTCCATTTGGGATTATAATTTTGCACGGTGCTTCTCTTTTAGTTATATTGACTCGTTATCGCTCTCCACTAATCGAGCCCTATTTACAACATCTAAATACAAACACGCTTTATGAGAAATAAGATGTTGACGTATCTCCGACTTCAAACCTCTTAAAAACATTCGCGTCATTCTCTCTTCATTATCTACCAAGTGCGACGCAAACCAGGATAACTTCGTAAATTTTGCCTCGTATTGCGACACTGTCATATTGTTTTGTTCTAACTTGATAAACTCCACCTCCTTCATGTGGCGAATACTTTCGGAAAAGTATTTGTCATTGAATGACTCTGAACTTCTCCCAAGATATCTTGATGCAATGAAGTTGAGTACGTTTTATCGATTCCCACCAATGAATCCTCTCCAAGAAACATAAAGCGTGAAGGGAACCTTTTGCTCCTCGAAGCATCCCAAGACATCAAATATCTTGGTGATCTTCTTTATCCATGCTTCCCGCCATAAGTGGTTTTGGCTCTCCCTTAAACTCCGGTGGTCCCAAATTCCTTGAATCGCTTTAGCGGTGACCTTGAGAGTTTCAAGAGTTCCACCTACGTTTTGGGCGAGAGCCGCTCTACTTTCTTTGCATGCATGAATTGCATAAAGTCTCCGAACATTTGATCATTCATCATTTGGTCGGTGTTGTTGTTTGCATGAGGATTGTCGCCTTCGATGCACATTATCCGATTATTGATATGTGGTGAATCAACGGTCGTACATGCTCCATTGCTATTCTCAACATTCTCGAGATGTCATTTTCGAATCTGCCACACAAACAAAAGGTTAATTGACATATAACATATTATCCTTATATTCTCAATGAACCAATAAAATAAAGACATAAACTTAGGTAGGTCATACTTGGCGAAGAATTCCCGCCTCTCCCTCCTAAGTACTTATTCACACATCTTAGCCAGGATCATATCCTAAGCTTTGATACCAAGCCGTGACGCCCCAAAATTAGGTATACATCACCCATCTTGGGTCGCCAGATACATGGTATGAAATTCAAATACAACTTACTAATACAACTGTAAGTATGCATACGACAAAACATAAACCGTGAGTTTGAATACAAATATTGTCTACTAGAGATTATACAAACTCAAAAGGAATCCTCATTAGAATTATTATCACACTTATTTCACGGAAATAGTGAGGACTACTAATGTTATCCTCTTGACCATTACTCCGCTCCCCGACTCTAAGTCCAAATATATATTCTCATTTCAAGAAGAAACGGTGAAAGAAAGGGTGAGCTCAAATAGCCCAAGAAGAAATATTATGACTAAGATAATGCAGAATAAATTATCATTAGCCTTCAACAGTATTAAACTGATAAAATATAAAAAACATCAAGTTTAACTGCAGCGGAACAAGCAATCCATTAGAAGAGTTAAGTAGAGAATAAAATCTACTATCTTCTATGATTTAAAAGATTTTTCATAACTTTTATCGCTGAGACTCAACTTAATAAATAATCCACATCATCCCTGCACTATAGCCAAGGATATTCATCAGTATCATAACCACAAATTATCCATGCACCACAGCCAAGGATATTCGTGTATTCATCAATGGTCATGATCATGCCAACAACTGTCCATCAAGGCACTACGGGTCAATGAGGATTTTTTCCACATCATTTGTAACATTACTACCCATGATTACAATCGAATAATCCTCGTCATAATCATACCAAGTTCATCTATGCAACAACCGCTGCCGTATGACTTTCAACATAATATAAACATGAGGATGATGACAATGAGTAGGATAATTCCTCTCATATTCTTTGAGTTTTCGTGAGGCATAGGCTATGACTTTCACATGTTGCATGAGAACGCATCCTAACCCTTTGCTCAAGCATCGTCAGATATAACAAATTCATCCGTACGGATGGTATTGCGTAACAGTGCCGAAATGAGTCTCCTCTTGAGCTCTTGAAACTCTTCTCGCATTCCTCGCTCCATACAAATTTTGTATCTTTCTGAGTCAACTGAGTTAACGGAGTAGCGATTCGAGAAAATCCTTCCACGAATCTCCGATAATAACCAGCTAAGCCCAGAAAGTTACGCACTTCGGTCACCGACTTTGGTTGCTCCCAACTTTGTACTGCTTCAATCTTCGCCGGGTCGACATATATTCCATGTTTTGATACCACGTGCCCAAGGAATGCTACTTCCTCAAGCCAGAACTCGCATTTCTTTAGCTTGGCATAAAGTTTCTTTTCACGAAGCCTTTCAAGTATCAACTTCAAATGGTGCTCATGATCTTCACGGCTTTTGGAATAGATGAGGATGTCATCAATAAAGACAACAACAAACTGATCCAAATATTCCTTGAATACACGGTTCATCATATCCATGAAAGCAGCAGGAGCATTAGTCAATCCAAAAGACATGACTAAGAATTCATAATGCTCGTACCTAGTTCTGAAGGCAGTCTTTGGAATATCCTCAGTTTTAATCTTCACCGATGATATCCCGAATCGAAGATCGATCTTTGAAAAGAATTGTGCTCCTCAGAATCGGTCGAACAGGTCATCAATGCGAGGTAATGGATACCTATTCTTGATGGTGACATGGTTTAATTCTCAGTAGTCAATACAAAAGTCGCATACTCCCGCCTTTTCTTCTTTACTTAATAAAACAGAGCACCCCAAGGAGATGTACTTGGACGAATGAAACCTATGTCTAAAATTCCTGTAGTTGGACTTTTAACTCCTGAAGTTTAATAGAGCCATTCGATATGGGGTTTTAGAAATGGGTTTTGTACCCTACTCAAGGTCAATAAAGAATTCAACATCACGTTACGGGGTAGACCGGAAGTTCTTCAGAAATACATCGTAAAATTCTCTAACAATGTAAATATTATTCAAATCGACTTGTCTTTGTTCAAATCCATAACATGGGCTAAGAAATCTTGACATCCATTTTTCAATAAACGAATAGCTTTATGGCTTGATATGATAGTGGTGATCGATTTTAGTGGTTTAGTTGTTTGAATTGCATATGACAGTTGGTTAGAATATGAAAACTAACAACCTTACAAAAACAATCAATTTTGGCATGATGAGTGGTTAACCAATCAAATCCTAAAATTACATCAAAAGCAAGTGTCTTTAAAGATATAAGATCAACAGGTAATATGATAGTGCCAACTTGGATCATGCAAGATTTATAAACTGTAGATGTAACGGTTTTTCACCCAACGAGTTTCATCGAGATAAGTCAAGGTCCAATTTCTCCGAGTCAAGTTTAAACGTTGAGCACAAGCAGAGAGATAAAAGAATGGGTAGAATCCTGATCTAGTAAGGTATAAACTTCGCAAGAGTTCAAGATTAGCTTACCAGAATCACCTCGTTCGGGTTCCTCACATTTTGCCGACCACGACAAACGCTTCTTCCAGAACTGGCCGATTTCGACTTATCCGGATGTACCTTTGGAGTCACCATCCCAGTTGAACTTGGTTTTGCTTCTGAAACAATTATGAGCTATGTGGCCTTCCTTTCCACAGGTTGTAACATATCTTGAATTGTTGTGGACGGTTTGGTGATATGTCCTCTTTCCGCATTTGTAACATCTAACTCAAGCGGTCGTTTCCTCTTCTAGAATTTGTTGTTGGTCTTTGTCTTCTTTGTTGATGTCTCCCCGTCATTGTTGAATCTCCTTTTCTCAAATTTTCACTTAACTCACCTCTCCTATTATCGTGGCCACGATGACCACCACCGAGTGGTTACCGCTTTGTTCATATTTTTCCTCCTCGTTGGTTATCATCGCTCGAGGATCATTGCCACATCATGTATGACCACTCGTTGTGGTCCCTCGGTTTGCATTATACTCATTATGTCGCTCTAATAATTGAGCCTCATTTACAACAAATGAATATAAAGAAAATTTATGAGATATAAGATATTGTCAATCTAAGGCTTTAGACCTCTCGAAACATCCTCGTCATTTGTTCCTCATTTTCACCAAATGAGGTGCAAACTGGATAACTCGCAAACTTTGCCTCAGATCGGACACCGCCATATTGTTTTGTTCTAGTCGATAAACTCCACCCCTTCATATGATGAATACTTTCGTGAAAGTACTTGTCATTGAATAGTTTCTGAAATGTTTCCCAAGACACGTTGAGTGCGGCATGTACCGGTGGTACGCTTCACGAGACTCCCACCAATAATACCCTCACGCATGAACATAAAGGTGGCGAATGAAACCTTCTATTCTCCGTGCATCCCAAGACATCGAATATCTTGGTAATTTGCTTGACCCACATTTCCGCCATGATCGGATCCGCTTTTTTTTAAATTTTGGTGGTCCCAACTCCTCGAATCGCTTGCATCGTGATAAGTCGTGCATTGCTTATCATTTTCACCAGTATTTTGTGCACGAGTCTCCTCGTCTGGGTTTTGCATGTCTCGCAAAAAAAGCTCCAAAACATTCCATCATTCATCGTTTGCTTTCTAGTGAGTGTTGTTTACAGAGAGAATATTGCCTTCTCCTGCTTTCACGCTCTCCGGTTTGTAACTTCAAAGGTTGTTCCACGCCTCATACACTCCATTGTTAACGCTTCTCGTGCCATTCTTAAACACCGCCATAAAACAAGGGTTAATTAAAAAATTAACATATCATATAATATCCCTATATTATGATTGACCAACAAATAAGCTTAGATAAGACACACTAACGAAGGATTTACTCATCTCTCCCCTCCTAGTTCTATTCCCCGATCTCTGCCAGAGACCATATTCCTAAGCTCTGATACCAACTGTGACGCCCCCAAAATAGGTATATAACACCCATTCTCGAGTCGCTAAATACATGGTACGTAAAAGCAAACTACAACTTCAATAATACAATTGTCGTGCAAAATACGACATACACACATCATGTGAGTTTAAATACAAATATTGTCTTCAAGACAATATCCACACTCAAATAAGTCCTCGTTACAATTATTCAAACACTATTTTACGTAAATAGTGAGAGGATCGCTAAAATATCTTTTTAGAACCATCACTCGCGTACCTCGACTAGTTCCTCGCTATGTTCTCACCTCCCCGAGAAAAATGGAACAAAAAGGAAAAGGTGAGCTCAACTAGCCCAAAGAAGAATATTATGACTAAGATAATATACAACAAATTATCGTTAGTCTTCAATGTAAAAAAAATCGATAAAATATAATAAACAACAAGTTTTAGATCAACAACTGCAATGAAAACAACAATCCATTAGAAAAGTCAAGTAGAAATGAGTTCTACTATCTTCTAAGATTTAAAAGTCCATCATCAATATTTTATCCTCAGAATAACAATCAATATACATCTTTAATCAAATATTCATCTTTGCATGGCCATGTGCCAAAGATATTTATTTAGATCACCAATTAGTCATGTTCATCTCAACACTGCTCATCTTTGCACTACGGGCCAAAGATATTCATCGATTAATCATTTATCTTTTTTGCACTACAGGTAGAAGATATTTAGTAATATCATCATTTAGACCGAGGATGATGAAAAAAATATTTTAAAAAATGAATCCAATGAAACGGAAGGACAAATAGTAGGGATTCAGATAATAGCTTTATCGAAGATCAATAATACTTCATAAATACCCATTTTTGAAGAAGAATTCAAAATAAAGATCAAAACATGGATACAATCAAAGATAGTAACTATAATAGACATCTTGACACAAAAAGAAGAAAATTTCATTTTTCTATGAATAAAGGCCGATATCGTGAATAAGAACCCCGACACAAAAAGTTCCAAATTTGATAAAAATTCGATCAATACTTCCAAGATAATGATATTGAAGAAATAATATCATATATGAAGAAAATAACATCCCTTACCTCAAAATATCGAGACTTGATCGGAATATCGGTATAAGACCAAGAAAACTTGCAGACCGATGAATAGAAACTCACAAAGTATCTAAATACTCACAAAATACACTCAATAATCTAGAGAGAAAGAGAGAAAACTTGTTTCGGTGTGATTTTCAATTCTAACTTAGCCTCTATTTATAGAAAAATATTAGCGAGACTTGACGACTGCAACCCGATGGCTTTACTCGCTACTATTCCCACCCACCACATTTGAAATAAAATTCAGCACATTTTTCACCAACCACAAGTGGGGCCCACTCAATTCTAGAATTTTCCACCAAAATCATTTATAAACCTAATTTCAAATCACCACCTCTTAAAATTCATAACAAATCATACGTTTATTTTTAACGGTTCAAAATTTGTGGACATATACTCAAGTTATATATGTATAACATATCCAAAAATTACAACGATCCAACGGTCGGATTAAAAATTATAACTCACACAATATATCTCAAAAATACTGGTTTAATTTTTAATACCTTCATTTCGATAAAAATACTGATAAAACATCTCAACATTAACTCCTTGATTTTTAACCACAATAAATATATCCAACATTTATATCCACATAAAATAAATATTTCCTTATCATATGAATCAATAATTAATTATTCATAATTAATATTACAGAATCACATTTATGACAACCAGGCCGTTCCCAGAAAAAAGGGGGCTTTCCAATAAGAATTTCTCCTTATTGGCGCGCAATTAGGTGACCAAACCTCTCCTTAACAAAACTTTCTAGACATTATCAATAATGCTATCTAATAATATTATTCAAATAATATGAATTATTGATCTGATAATGGAAAATACTGTGCAGTGACAATTATTGAAACAACAATAATATAAAATATCAACGCAGTAATTATTGAATCAATAAAATAAAATATTAAACAAAGAATTCATTTAATAATAATTATTGAGTAATGCCTTCACGTAAGGATCAATAATTCATCAATACGCGCATCCACGCCAGACATCGTATTTTAACCACCGTATTCCAACGGTTGTTAATTGAGAATAACTACGCCGTTATTTATAAAAACTCAAACTTGTCATTTTCTTCATCCGACGCTTATTACATTATGGGGCCCACAAATGATTGCATACTGTCAGATTTAATATTCCCCGACAACAAGAATATTCCACGACCAAACGAATATTCCCCGAAACAATGATGATTATTTTATAACCACTTGCATATTTTGCAAAATTTGCACATTTCACCCATAACCGTAGAATTATATCAAATTAATACTTTATTATTCACAAATATAATTAGAGGAAATTCGATTTTTTTTATAATAAGTTGTGGTCTTACACTTGTCGTCTCAATTATTGATTTAATAATATAACATATTATCTGAGATGATATATGTGACAATAATTGAATCAATAATATAAGAGATATGATGCGTGAAAGAATTATCGTAGTAATAATTGAGTATAAATGAGTGACTTCTCACGTAAGCATCAATAATCAATATCGTGTCTTTCTTATACAACCAATGCCAGACATTCTTTTTCTTTTCTATCGAATTATTTCAATGCTTTTAACGGTAATACCTCCGCCGTTATTTTTATAGAAAGATAATTTTGTCGCTTTCTAACTACGACAATACTTCCGTTATGGGTTCCACTTAATGATTGAGCCGTCAATATTAATATTCCCCGACAAAAAGAATATTCCCCACCAAACGAATATTTTATAACAACTTGCTTATTTTGCAAAATTTATAAATATTACCCACAACTATAACATTATATCAAATTTATTTCATAATATTCAAAAATAATATTTATAGAAAATTTATCTTTATTTATAAAAGTTGAGGTCTTACATATCTTATATATATATTACATAAAACGAATAAATTTGAGTAATTCGCACTACTCCCCACCTAGTTCTAAAATATAATATTGTTATTGATTTTTTAAAATTAACTTAAGGTGTTTTTAAATTTAATTTCTTAACTTTAATAAATACAAATGATAAAATTATTGATTTGTTTTAAAAAAGTTTACGCATGCGTTTCGAAAATAGACTACTACTAGCATGCATGTATTTGAGCCAAACTTTGAGGTTAGTATAGACTTTAGTAATTAAATAACAAAAAGAAAAATTACTTTAGACTTTCGCCGTGTTAGAGGGTTATTACTATTACTATTACTATATTTAAATCTCATACATATTCGCTAGCTGAATCTTATTTTAATGGGTAGGAGCCTAGGAAGTGAGGTTATCATCCATGTTGATTATGCTGCAATGCAAAATTAAACAGACTTCTTAATTATCTCTTATTATAAACTAGCTAACTTAACTGGTATAATTATGTCACAATTTTTTTTCTCTTTTGCCCCTATAAGAATAGTACTACAAATTATAAGATTTGTTATTTCGTAATTAAATTTTGAAGAATTTTATTAATTTTGAATTTAAAAATATTTTGAATTGACTTTTATAAATTAATAATAATTTTGAGAATGATAATCCGATCGACAGCCCTCCATATTTACATCTGAATGCAATCAGCATGCTACGTACTAAGCAAATTAATATGCACAAGTCAAAAAGTATATAGTTAGGCGAGGAGTATCAAAATCAAGAGAATTTGGACGAGGAAGATTATGTGCTTAATTATAGATAGATTTAATTAAGTAGAATTAAAAGAAAGAAGATATGTATATATGACTCCGGCCCATATAGCAATACGTATGTAAAAGAATTTATTCAAAATTCTACTAAGAATTGAAATTAATAAGAAAGACTTAATAACTTTTTAAAAAAAAAACTATTTATTTTACACCAAAATCTTTAAAATTTCAAATAATTGTCAAAAGAATTTGCTGATTTGTACATATAATGATGTGTTCAAGTTTTGGGGCTTTTTTACAATTATTTGAAATTTGAGTGATTCTTAACTTTAACCCTAAAATCAATTTTCACACTAAACATATGAAATAAACATATCAGAATGATACTACCAAGTTGTTTTCTCAATTCTTTGAATTCTCTACTTCATTACAATTTCTCATTGATGTTGTTCACACTATCTATAACCCACAAAAATAAAAACAACCAATATTTTAATGTGTTTAATTTATCAGAAGAAAAATAAAGTCCAAGAATAAGACTGATCAGTGATCACCCTTCAAACAGCTGACTTTCTCTTTCTCGTTCACTGATATATATATATATATATATATATATATATATATATATATATATATATATATATATCCTCCATCCACAAAGAATCGGTTGTTGGGGAAAAATCCATTTTTACCAAATTAGATGGAGAGCTTATACCGCTTATAAAAAAAAAAAAAAAAAATTGTCTAAGGCCTAAGATACAAACTCTCACCTGGCTAGCCAAAATAGGTTCTCCCTCAACAACCTATTGGTTCATTGGATGGAGACCCATATATATATATATATATATATATATATATATATATATATATATATATATATATATCTCAGAGATCAAGAAGATTCTTCTCATTAAATAGCGTTCTTTTTATTAAAACTACGTGCTTTTGGAGGGACGCGATGACATTTTTTTGTAAATACGCGGTGGCATTGTATTTACAAAAATGTCACCGCGTCCTCCTCTAAAACGACGTAGTTTTAATAAAAGAATCTTATTTAAGAGAATGTTTAAAGGAGAATGTTTCGATCCTCGATATATATATATATATATATATATATAAAAACAATATCAAGCTATTTCTTGCACCTCTTTCTAAATTTCCTCTTGACCTTCTCCTCACTTTCCCGGAACTTCAACAGAGAGAGAAATTATATAAGAGGATGTGCAATTACTTGCATGAGCTTAGATAGCTAGTTAGCTACTTAATCAAATACTCCAAACATACCTATATATATTACAAACAAACTAAGAGCTAACTAGCTAGCTACCCAGAGAGAAATGGGAAACTGTGTCCCCAAGCCTATAATTAGTCTCCCAAGCGCCAACAGGCTTAGGAACCCAGCAGGTATATATATATATATATATATATATATTACTTTGAATATGCCTTGAATTAAATCTAAACATCATTTCTCGAATACCCAAACGAATTTTTGTTTATTTGTTTACATATGCTTTTTTTTTTAAAAGTAATTTTTGGTTGGTACAGGTCAAAGTGATAGAGAATCACCTAGGCGTGCGCAGAGCGGCAATAATAATGGATACCGGAATAGTGTGCCGCCGACGGAGGAAAATAGAGCTGTTGTTCAAAAAGAAGTTTATCCGGCGGCCGGGCAAATTATAAAGCCGAATTTGAAAATGTTCACTTTATCTGAGCTTAAAAACGCAACGAGGAACTTTAAACCAGATTCAATGCTGGGTGAGGGAGGTTTTGGAAGGGTTTTCAAAGGTTGGGTTGATGAAAAGACGCTTGCTCCCTCCAAGGTTTCCGTCGGAATTCCGGTCGCTGTCAAGAGATCCAACCCGGACAGTGAGCAAGGACTCAAAGAATGGCAGGTAATATATATACTCATATATATTTCCATGGCCTGCAGTTTCTTCATGCATTGCTACTTAGCTTAACTCCATGAAATTCAGGTACAATTAATTGCTTTAATGTGTTGGCAAAAAACAAGTTCAAAATTTCAGGTTATGACATAAATTAATGATCGATGTTACCATATGCATGGTTATATATTTGAATTAATATATCAATGTGAGTAATTAGGAATGTAAAAGTAATTAAATAAAGTTGTAGAGAGGATATATATCATGCAGCTTGACTCTTTCAAAAAATATATATATATATATATATGATGATGAGTTTCCTACCTTTTAATTGTTAGGTTGATATATCAAAGAGTAGTTTAGTTTAATAAGAGAAGCAAATCTTAAAGACATCTACTTAATTATCACTAGACAAATTAATTATAATCCCTTGGACAAGTTGCCATTGACCAAGTCATCCAATTAAGATTTCTTAATTCTTGAGGGAAATATATATCCTGATCGATAATATATTAACAAATAATCATTAATTTTATTTAAATTATATATATATATATATATATATATATATATATATATTATGAATTTGATTTTAAAAAATTTGTGGATGGATCTATGCAGGCAGAGGTCAAATTCTTGGGGAAGTTTAGTCACCCTAATCTTGTTAAGCTTTTGGGATATTGTTGGGAAGATAAGGAATTCCTCCTTGTGTATGAATACATGCAAAAGGGAAGCTTAGAAAGTCACCTCTTCAGAAGTAATTAAGCATATTTTTTGAATCAAATGAATGAACAAAATTAATAATTAATTAATTCTACAACTCCTAAAATTAATACTAATTAATTCTTCGCCGTTCCGCAGAAGCTTCAGAACAACTTTCATGGGAGACACGGCTGAAAATCGCCATCGGAGCAGGTCGGGGCCTTGCATTTCTGCACGCAACGGAGAAGCAAGTAATTTATCGAGATTTCAAGACCTCCAATATATTACTAGACGCGGTAAAAAAAAATTTATAGCTAAATTTGATAAATTATGATCAAAGTAATTAATGAATATTGAATGTTGGATATTATATATTTATATTAGTTGATTAAATATAACCAGTTAATATAGTATTATTAAGTATTATTTTTTTGATCGATCAGGAGTTTAATGCAAAGCTATCAGATTTTGGACTGGCAAAATTAGGTCCTATTGACGGTGATTCTCATGTTTCAACCGGAATTGTGGGTACTTATGGTTATGCAGCTCCAGAATACATAGCTACTGGTATGTATGTATGTTATACTACTTACTTTATTTAATTTAAAACTGAATTAAGCTCTTTATATATTAATTAATGTATCTATTTTGAATTTAATAGTAATGTACATAACTATCTCTATATTAATTGTCCTCGTCTCCACCTCTAAACTAATTCTACAACTGTATATTATGATTTTTATATTGTAATTAAATATAATGGTTTATCATGTAAATAAGTACAGATAAATGAGTAATTAATTAATGTAACTCGTAATTTTTTTGTCACAAGATATGTATATATATATATATATATATATATATATCAAGTGCATAATCCTTAAGTTGCATACGCCTTAAGTTGCATAATTTTATCAAAGCTTGCGTAATTTTGATAAGATGCGGTGGCATTTTTATAAATACCATGTCACCGCTGCGTTTATAAAAATGCCATCGCGCCTTATCAAAACTACGTCGTTTTGATAAAATTATGCAACTTAAGGCATTATGCAACTTAAGGATTATGCACTTGATCCTTTCTGATATATATATATATATAGGTCAGGGATCAGAAGTAAAGGATCCTTTATTTTCTTAAAATGAGGGACTTTTTTTTTTTTTTTTTTTTAAACAACTAAAAAAAAAGTTTAATATTTATGGAATCGAATTTTTCATAATACAAATGTTTTGAGTGCATTATAACAAAACTTGTATATACGAGCAGAATGCATCGCACCACTTTTTTAGTATAGGTATTCAAAACACGCCCAAAAAACATTGTAGATGAAAAAAATTTCATTTATAAAATATTAAACTTTTTTTTTAGTTGTTTTAAAAAAAAAAAAAAAAAAAAAAATCCCTCATTTTAAAAAAAGTAAGGATCCCTTTATGATTATTTTTGTATATATATATATATATATATATACATTATGCTTAATGTAAAATGATATATAGGGTTTTTATGAAATTAAGATATCTTTTAATTTTACGTGGCTTGCATTGCTTGACTTAGTCGCTAGGAGATCAGATCATATGCCTGATTGCCTATACTTTGACTATCCTGATTTCTTGTTAATTATGGTTTCAACTGTCAACCAAGTTGTATATGTTTAAAATATTTATTTAAAATTTTTAATAATAATATATACAAGTTAGTTTCTATCTTGGACCATTGAGTCATTCATAATATTAAAGTTGAACTTTTCATAAACACCTCAATCATAGGAAACTCTCTCTCAGTTTTGGGATATAAGTAGTTTTCCAGTTATGTAAAAGTATTAAAAAAATGATTGTATGGTATTAAATATAATATTAATTATTTATATTATTTTTGTATTTAAAAAAATGTGTTATTTATTGGATAAAAATAGTAAAAGAATCAAAGTTATATTTAATACTTAAAATAATATTAAAAATTAAGCAACTAATGCTTACTGAAATTCTCAAACGACTTATATTAAAAAACAAATACTTCTCTAAAATAACTTATATTAAAAGGCTTATAGAAAGTACAATATAAAATTTCAGATTAGTCACTATCCGATTGATCATTAAATTTGTCGAACATATACATCATTTTCTTAATTTTTTGTATTTGAATTGGGCAGGTCATTTATACGTGAGGAGTGACGTGTATAGTTTTGGAGTAGTGTTGCTGGAAATACTAACGGGCCTCCGGGTACTTGACATGGACCGGCCCCATCGAGAGCATAATTTGGTGGAGTGGGCCAGGCCTTTTTTGCCCGATAAAAAAAAGCTAAATAAAATAATGGACCCAAACCTGGGAAACCAATATCCTCTTAGGGGTGCATTTGAAGCAGCAGTACTTGTACTAAAATGCCTGGAATCAGACCCGAAAAATCGACCGTCAATTGCGCAAGTGCTGGAGACTTTAGAGCAAATCAATACCATCAAAATGAAGCCCAAAGTTTCCAAACCTAAGGACATAAAGGACTCTAGGAACAATGGAAATACTGTTAATGCGAAGCCCAGTTGGCAAAAGCGGTATCATCATAATCACGGACGTGGAAATTTGTTGTAAACTAAATATGTATGTAACATGAACAATTTTTATAATTTTTGAAAAATTATATTTTCACGATATTTTTATATGTATTTCTCTCACATTGTTAAGGTGACCATGTACAAATATCAAATATGCATGCGAAACTAATTCTCTCATTTTTATCTTTTGGGGAAATTATATTTGATATCAAATATTCCCTCCGTCCCAGGATAAAAGTCCTTATTACTATTTTGGGTTATCTCATGTTAAATGTTATCTTTCTTTTAATAACCAAATTTTACACATTTTTTCCTATTATGCCCGTAGCATTAAATATCTCATACTTTTCTTATTCTAATTCTCTCTCCATATTTAATGACATTATTATGGGCAATTTTGTCATTTTATTTTTCTTCTTAATATGCGTGAAAAGTCCACCAAGACTTTTATCCTAGGACGGAGGGAGTATCAAATATGACTAGGGGATGACTATGTGAACAATGTACCATAAATAGCATCGTATTTAATATTCCCCTAATCTTTTTAATTAATTTTTTATTTTGATTTACAATATTATTAATGGTTTGTTTATATAATGGGAAATATAGTTATACGCTGTGACGCCCCCAAAATTAGGTATGCATCACTCATCTTGGGTCGCCAGATACATAGTACAGAATTCAAATACAACTTACTAATACAACTGTATTAGGTATGCAATACGACAAAACATAAATTAGAATTTGAATACAATTATTGTCTACTTAGAGATTATACAAACTCAAAAGGAGTCCTCATTACAATTATTATCACACTATTTCACAAAATAGTGAGGATTACTAATGTTATCCTCTGGACCATCACTCCGCTCCCCGACTTTCGTCCCCAATTATATTCTCATTTTCTGAAGAGAACAGTGAAAGAAAGGGTGAGCTCAACTAGCCCAGTAAGAAATATTATGACTATGATAATGCAGAATAAATTATCATTAGCCTCCAACAATGTTAAACTGATAATAGACATCAAGTTTAACTGCAACGGAACAAGCAATCCATTAAAAGAGTCAAGTAGAGAATAGAATCTACTATCATTTATGATTTAAAAAGTTTTTCATCACTTTTATCGCTGAGACTCAGCTCAATAAATAATCCACATCATTAAAGCATCCCTGCACTACAGGCCAAGGATATTCTTTAATATCACGACCACGAATTATCCATGCACTACGGCTTAAGATAATCATGTTTTCATCAACGGTCCTGATCATGCCATAAAATAATTCATCTTTGCACCCTTGACCGAAGAGAATTCATAGTCATAATCATACCAAAAACTGTCCATCAATGCACTACGACCAATAAGAATATTTTTTTTCCACATCATTTGTAACATTACGGTCATGATTATATTGAATAATTCTTGGTCATAATCATACCAAGTCCATCTATGCACTACAGGCCACATATGACTTTCAACATAATATAAACATGAGGATGATGACAATGACATAATAATTCAATAAAATAAGTTCAAGAATTAATTTATCCAGAAACCAATAACGTCCAAATTGTCAACATGATACTGCTTTGTGGAGTAAAATTCAAGAATACTCAGAAGAATATTTCCATGAAAAGATACTGGATGAAGCGCAAATATCAAGGATATTCCACTAATTTTATGGAGTATAGAAGCCAAAACTTCAACCAACTGAGTATAATAGAATATATGAAATCGCAAATGGATTTTCGCTTGCCACGCGGTAATCCACGAGATGACTCATTTTCACAATTTAATAAGGAATGAATATGAAGGATCATTCACCATGCATGTGGTAATCCACATAGATAGGTTATTCAACAATGTAATAATAAAGAATGGAATAACATAAGGATTCACCATGCGCGCGATATAGATCGCATGCATGGGTTATTCTCAATGAATAATAAATAATGGAACCAGTCCCACAGAACGCATTGCATGTGATATTCCATTCAATGTAATAATAAAGAATGGAATAACAACGTAAATCACCACGCATGCGATAGATCGCAGACAAAGTTATTCCAATGAATAATTAATGGAACCGGTCAGCGTAATACGCGACCGGCGGGATATTCCGGCGAATAATAATAAAGAACGAAATAATAGAAGAATTTCACCATGTATGCGGTACTTCATATAAACAGGTTATTCCAACATAATAATAAAGAATGGAATAACAGGAGAATTTCACCAAGTATAGGGTATCACGCGTATACAGGTTATTCCAACAAAATAATAAAGAATGGAATAACAGAAGTTCTCTTCATGAATAAGAAAGAAAGAATACCCCTTACGAGTACAACAAATAATATCCCCTACCTTAGAAAGAAGAGTACTGGATATAGAAGTAGTGAAATAGCAGAACACTTTTCTTCTATCTCCACTACAACAAAAAGCTTATCGTGACCGCTTTATCGTTGTGCTTTGTGGTCGTTGATATCTATCTATGACCGTCTGATGGTCATAAAAAGCGTCAAGCAAAAATCGGTCGCTAAAATGCACATCAATGACCACTATTAATGACAGATATCGGCCGACGAAATGGCAAATCCGGTCATAAGATGAGTCGACATGGGCCATGGCCAAAGTCGACGTGTTTAGCGATAATCGACCGCGTGCGATCGGTGATATTAAAAAATAAAATAACAGAATCTTCTTTGTTTTTGCATAAATCCTAAAAACTCAGCACTGCTTTGTACTGCTTTTATCCCAACACACATACACAATAACAAAGATACACAACAATATAAACATCCATCGTCCATCATATAACACATACACTAAACTAGAATATAAACCATTCAAAACCAATATGATTTTGAATAAATATAATAACATTTTAAAATTGTTTAAGTAACAATATACAAACATCCTAAGAATGAAACAAGTACAAACTTATATTATAACTATAAAACTAATCTAAAGCGGTACTAATCAAGCATCACCGCCTCCTCGATCACCCCAATAATATTAACAAAATAATAAAACAAGTTATAAATATTTACTAACTATGTTAATATTGGTATATTACGACAATATACAACAAATTGATTTTATACCTCGTCGCCATCCCCTGTGTTGTGATCTTTGCTGCTGCCATTGCCATCGCTTTCAAATTAACTCCTCAAAGACTTTCCCCCCCAGATGTCCGCCCAAAGATCTTGAAGATCCCAATCTTGACATATAGCTCTCACACACAATCAAATAGGAGTATGAGCAATTTGGATGGCTAGATGACCGTGTAGGATCGGTAAGAAAGCGAGCATGAGCCATCAAGGATGGGCGTCGTCATTGTCCTTGACCTTTAACGTAGTTCTTCTTCACAATGACGCGCCTCTCCCATAACTCTTGATCGATGAGCCGGACGTGGAGTGCCTTCAGATAGCGCCATTCAATAAACGCTTATAAAGTGTCCTGCGTGTCATCATGTTAACAATTAAATAGTTAAAAATAAATTAATTTTGTAAGCATTAATTAAAGATCAAGTTGTTAAAATTTATTACCGCTTATCCGGATAGCCTCAGGCGGAACCATCACGGTGGCCACGCGCATGCATCCACCAATGGATGGATAAGGGTGACCTTGAGGCCGAGACTCCTATACAAAATAACACAATATTACTAAGTAAAATGGGATATATTTTCTACAATTCATGATTGAAAACATATTAAAAGTTGTAATATCGCATTACCACAAAGGATATCTTTGAATCGTGAAATACTTGTATGCCTCTTGTGTTTCCTTTAGCCTTTTCGCCTTCGGATACACCCGAGGCTCTGTTGGTGGCGGCGATTTTTCGTCTTTTCACCCAAATCTCCACTCTCCATTGGGCACACATCTCAAAATTTATATGGATTGGGTGCACCACCGTGGCTATGCTTTCGTCATATAATCTTCTCCTCGGCCCGGATGGTCGATCTCGGCATTGTGAATGGCTTTTTGTCGTTCTTTATTTAAGTTATCCTTGAAATGCGGACCACGACTTCGCGCGAATAATGTCTCAATCACCGAAACTGCGCGTCCTCCCATCTATACCTTTTCTCGCAAATAAAACAACAATAATAACATTACTAAAATTATCCTTTGAATATTATATTAATATAATCATGTCATAATTAATAAAAACATACACGAAATTCAAATCAAAATCAGATCCTTATGGGCGAGAGTGTGCTCACCCCATGTAATCACCTTGGCGTGGGCGATTACAGAAGATAATTGTGAAATGCACTTCACAATTTTACTATCTTGAAAATCACTACAATATACGAGAATTTACATTAAAATATATTTATAACAATGAAAATATTAACCCTTATATATACACGATGTTTAACTTACGTGCTTTTCCGGAGGAGGACGGATCAGTATAAGAATGCGATCATCCGGATTAATTTTGGCCTTCTTGACACATGATTAGGGCCAGACCCAACCCCCGCTTTCATGCTGCAGTTCGTAAGACATCTATAAATAAAAAATTAGGAGGTTAGTATGAAATTATGAATGACAATTAATTGTATGAAATAGTTAACTACGATTATCATAAGTGAAAGATACATAAACATGACCGCAAAATAGTTAACTACAACAACTACAAATGATATAGTTAAGGATATAGAGAACATTCCTATATAGAAACATAAATGAAAGGTACATAATTATGAACTAAACATGAACATGAACATGAACATAAACATACATTTTGTACAATTATAACTACACATACATTTTAATGAAAATCGTTATCCGATGAGTCGAAATCATTTTGTACAAGTATCGAGATTCATAACCATCTTCTTCGATTACGTATCGGTGTCGACCAATAACTCTTCCTCAATATCACCGCTATCATCGGCAGCATAATAAGCCTCTGGGATCCAATTCATCGTGTTCATCTCCACCCTCTAACTGGATTACATCATTATTGTCCTCTATATTTATTATAGGAGGTCTCAAGCATTTCCTCTTGGTAGAAATCCTCGCCTATTACTTGGACATGACTACGCTACGGAGTATGAATTACAACTTGCCAATCAGAAGGCGGTTATCCCTTTTCCTAACAGGACTAGGAGTATAGTAAACTTGTCTTTGCTTGAGTTGGTAAAACAAACAGTTCGTTGGAGTACGCAGACTATGGAGGTCAATATCGACGATTCCATGTCCGCACACAACACGTATCCCTTTTTCCGAATCAAACCAACGGCACTTGAACAAGTGAATATAACCCCTATACGTGCGTCCTCATGACGACAACTCTATGATTTCCTCCAACTCCCCATAAAAGGCACGACCAAGCTCATTGTAACAATCTCCTTGACACACACTCCGTAGTTCGTTGTTCTTTTCTCGCTACCATATGCCTTTGTGTGAAATTCACAACCATTTATTTTGTAACCATCATGGTGACTTGGTCCTGTCGTGCGTCCCATAGCTAGGACTTGTACATTAGCCGAATCGTTGATCCTCAATTAAAGCCTACAAAAACTCCATCTTATTAAATGAAGTCATAGTTAACATGAAGTATATATATATATATATATATATATATATATATATATATATATATATATACTACGTCTTTAAAAATTGAACTTACTTTGTCCTTTAGCCAAAATGCAAAGTTTTTATCCCGAATGATTTGAATATCTTTATCGCTTATGCCGGATGCTTCACTTTTAACTCGTCATCGTACAATCTATACCATGTTATAAACATTAACATATTGGAATAAATTTTCAACTTAAAAGATAAATTATCAAGTTTACATGTGTACTCACAAATTCGCCAATTTCCTCACAATTGAGAAGAATGTAAGTATGTGCGACGTGTAATTCTTGCTCGAGAGAGGAATATGCGCTTCCCTTTTCCATAAGCGGCGCCCGATAGACCAAATACGTAGAGCCAATTCATTTAGTTCAACATTTCCCCATCATCATGTCTCGATACTCGATTGGCCTTTGTCAAGACTTCGTCCAGAAAAATAGTCCGAGACAAACGTAGATATCTCATCGAAATCAGATGCCTCACATATCGACCCCTCAACATAAGCTTTATTCTTCACCTTCCTCTTAAGGTTTCCCATCACCCTCTCGAAAGGGGTACATCCATCTATATTGAATCGACCCCCAACACGAGCTTCATAGGAAGATGAATTTCTGCAATGCTCCGTGGAGTCAAAAAATCCAAAGTGGGAATATTTTTTCCAGTTTACACGTGATCTCTATGATGTTATTCTCAAGTACAAACATGTCCTTCTCATTCAATGATTTTGAACACAAGTCTTTGAAGAAACGACTAAGATCCGTCAAAGCATCCCATATTGGTTTATCAAGCAGATCCCGAAATGCTATAGGCATGAGTCTCTCCATGAACACATGACAGTCATGACTCTTCATTCCTTGCAATTTCCCACCCGTAACACACCTTGCAATGTTTGACGCATATCCATCTGGTAGTTTCAGAGACTTAACCCATGTGCACATCTTCAACTTGCTTTTTGGACAATGTGTACCTTGCATTCGGTTTGACAATCTTACCATTAGAGATTCATAAAGTTCTAATCTAGACGCTTTACAAATATCTTTCATGTCCAAACGTGCCTTTATCGTTATCTTTTGTTTTCCCCAGTAACATTCATCACAAAGTTAAACACATTGTCAAACACATTCTTCTCAATATGCATCACATCTAGATTATGATTTAATCAAATTTGTAGACCAATATGGCGCTTCCCAAAAGATGCTTCTCCTAACCCGGTTATGAGATTCACCAAACCCATTGATTATGTTTGTGACATCAACCTTACTAAATGGGATAACCGCAATCTCATCACACGATCTCGCATCTCTCTGTTCCCGACAATCATGCGGTGTGCGTGCATATCATTATCTACTTTCCATTTCAAGTGTTCTCTATTTCTTCGAAGCGGTGATCTACCTAGAAGAACAAGCGATGACAATCAAACCAACAAGGCTTTCGACCTTTTGATAGATTAAACGACTTTGTATGCTCCATACAATACGGACAAGCCAACTTCCCGTGTGTACTCCATCCAATTTAACATACCATAAGTTGGGAAGTCACTTATAGTCCACATAACCACCGCGCTCTAAGGTTGAAATTTGTTTTCGTTGCAACATCCCAAGTCTCAGCTCCATCCTCCCACAATACCTTCAACTCGCCTATAAGAGGTCTCAAGTAAACATCTAAGTTCTTTCCGGGACACTTAGGACCGGAACCACAGTGAAAAAACAAGTATGGCCGTTTCATACACATCCAAGGAGGCAAGTTAGACGAGTAACAATCACAAAGCCAACATGAGTACGGAATAATTTGAGTGGCCAAACGGATTGAAACCATCGGTGGACAATCCAAGCCTCACATTTCTAGGTTCTAATGCAAATCCAGGATGTGCTAAGTTGAAATCTTTCCAAGCCTTCCCATCTGCGGGATGATTTAGTTCTCCATCTTTAGTTGGAGATTTCGCATGCCAACTCATATGTTCAAATTTTTCAAGACATGTACAATCTTTTTAGTCGATGTGTTATTGGAAAATACCTTAGAATCTTAAATCGGTATACTTGATATTTTTGTAGTCACACCTCTTTATTAGGCCTAAACCGATCATGACCGCAAAACGTGCACCTTGTCAACTGCTTCATTTTCCTTATAAAACAACATGCAATCGTTGGGACATGCATCGATCTTTTGGTATCCAAGACCCAACTTCTTCACCATTTTCTTACAAAAGTAATAGTTACTGTAATTTCTCACCGTCAGTAACATACTCTTAATGGCATTCAAGAGTGACTCAAAACACTCATGGCTCATGTTGTGATCAAATTTGATGTTAAGTAATGTCGCCATCACAGACAATATATAGTGTGTTTGGTGCAACCATGCCACAATGGCTCACTACCCTCGCCTAACAACTTAAAGAAGTCTTTGCATCGAATTCATAGGTTGCTCTCTGCGCTTGCTCCCAATCAAAATCGGCCTGCAATATCTTGAACCATTTCATTCATAATGATGAGTACTACATCGCTGAATTGTGTACTTTGTGTGATGCCACCATCTCTTCTCTCGCCCACGTGCCCACCAAAGATTCTTCGTAATTTCTCATGAACCCGAAACAAGTAAATGATAGTTTACCATGTCTCTCTGTCCATATAATTTACATTCTTACACTTCAAACATGGACATCGATTCTGCATTTACCATTCATACATTCCGGGTGACTATAATGCATACTCCAAAAACACTTGGCAACCTAAATTAAATTCAACAGAAGATTTATCCGGGCACTTGACTTTCGTCGTGCCATCCAACTACTGATGCGAATAGAGGTCCATGATTCCACTACCTCTACTACGATAACATTATAAATGTTAACATATGACTTGAGCATACTTGTAACCATATGACTTGAGCATACTTGTAAGCATGCATATGATTAACATTTAAGAATACTTCTAAGCATATAACTTAAGCATACTTGTAAGCATATGACTTGAGCATACTTGTAATCATATGACTTGAGCATACTTGTAAGCATATGAATGACATTTAAGCATACTTGTAAGCATATGACTTGAGAGCATACTTTTGTAGTTTTATTCTTGTATACATAAGTGTTAAATACCCTTGTTTTTTTCTCATTATAGCCAAAATAGTCTCTTTATTGACCAAGTCAATCTAGTTACCTTCTCTCATTGCAGACTAATAGGTTCTAAAGATCGCTTATTTTGGCTTAATGTTCTCTAATAGCTTACCATGCTAACAACTAAGCTTGGCTTGGCCCAGTGAGGCTTGGCTAAGCTTGGTGTGGACTCGTATGGCCTTTCATGATTGCCAAGCCCGACCCATCGGCTCACCTCCAACATCTCCTTAATAGATCCTAACTTGATTTTCTTAGTAGCTTTGGTCATTGCAATAATTAGGAATCATCACAAGCATGAGTCAAAGAATTTTATATGAGTTCATTATAGTCTTATAAGATCGAGCACTAAAGGTCACCCAAAAGCAGTCCACTTTTGGACTTAAAATGTGACTTTTCACAAGTTTAATGCTCAAAACAGTTTTAGGCTTGGTTTCTTTAGCTTGTGTAGCTTACTTATGTCATATTATGACTATTAAAACTTGCCCACATGGTCCAAGTATGAGAATTCTATACTTAAGTCTTAGTTGCCACTTAAAGCTTACTTTTCATGGCTTTTAAACATGAAATTTGGTCAATACACAACACGTAGACCATAACTAAGTTAAGGAACACCTTTTAAATGATATGTGTAGACAATATAGGGACTCCATAATTTGTCTTAAAACTTTAGTTGCAAAAATTTGATATAATAGTTCTCGTATAGGCATAGATTTGACTATAATTTTATAAACAATCCACATGTAGGAAAAAAGAAACCTTTAGGCATTCAAACAATTTTAAAATCATGATAATAAAATTACCCTATATCCATTATCATGCTTGTATCGCTTAACTAACTTCTTCACATCCAAAACGGTTCATACAAGGTACTTTAGGCATGATTAAGTACTAAATTATACTAACGTGTCCCCAAGCCTTCCATTATAAATATTATTACATCAAATAATTGCTATAAATATCAATACCTATAATATGATGGCTATCTGAATTGACTAAAAATAAAAGAAGAAATAGAGTAAACAAACTTATCTGGCGTAGAGTCTCAAAGATAAACCTAACGTGTTGAGTATACACTTTTTGAAAGCCCCTTTTCTAGAACCTCTTTATCACCGCAAATTACATCACATAAATCGATTGAGGAAAACGTTATAATGCGATGAGACTCAACTCAATCACAATGAACACATAATGATAATATCGAAATGATAACAATTCAAAAGTTTCATTGAACAATACCACGAGATTCCTAATCGCTAAAATACCCTTAGACTCCAATGTTAGTGGTTTGACATTTATTAATGTAAGTCTGACTAATTCAATTCGATATCATCTCCTCTTCTTTAAAAAGTATATAGCATTGGTCCTTTATACTCACAATTATATAGACCAACTCACTTCTAGCGTGTGACCTAGGAATAACCCAAATACAGTACATTAGAAATCAACAAGCCATTAGGTGGGAAATAAATGCTTAAGCATAAATTTTGTCAATCCCAATTATCCTCCTACCCTACCCAACAAGATTTGGACCACAAAGATATCTCTGAAGAGGTATGAAATCTATAATAATTTCAAGTGTCAAACACAAATACCAACTCATGAACCACAAATACCAACATTATACAAAAAATATTAACATTAGAGAATAACCCATTAAACTAACATTATACAAAAAAATATTAACATTAGAGACTAACATTATACAAAATAATTCCAAGTGCCAAACACAAATACCAACTCATAAACCACAAATACCAACATTATACAAAAATATTAACATTAGAGACTAACCCATTAAACTAACATTATACAAAAAATATTAACATTAGAGACTAACATTATACAAAATAATTCCAAGTGCCAAACACAAATACCAACTCATAAACCACAAATACCAACATTATACAAAAATATTAACATTAGAGACTAACCCATTAAACTAACATTATACAAAAAAATATTAACATTAGAGACTAACATTATACAAAATAATTCCAAGTGCGAAATAAATACCAACTCATAAACCACAAATACCAACATTATACAAAAATATTAACATTAGAGACTAACCCATTAAACTAACATTATACAAAAAAATATTAACATTAGAGACTAACATTATACAAAATAATTCCAAGTGCCAAACACAAATACCAACATTATACAAAAAATATTAACATTAGAGACTAACCCATTATACTAACATTGAGACTAATACATTCAATCAAACATTTGAACCACATAAATTAACAAATAATCGCATTCAATCGAAACCCACAAGCTACATGTGAGAAAAGAAGAAAAAAACCAAATATTCAAACATAACATAACATAACACACACACACACACACACACACACACACATATATATATATATATATATATATATATATATATATATATCAAATACTTGTTATATAATTTGGTACCTAACACCAATTGAAGGAGAAAGCCAACCCAATCGCGCGACAAAGAATAAGATTTCTTCTTCTCCTCTTCCCCCTTCTTCCTCGTCTCCCTATTCTTGGTCTCCTCTTCTTTTTTTTTTTCGATTACGAAGCCATCTTTGTCGAGGAGCGAAAAGATGATTAGATTAAAAGGATCGGTAGCCATCAATCGTGACGACGGCATGCGGTCGCTGATTTTTAATGACATGGATAAGTGGTCGCAAAAAACTACGCTACCAACATTTCCTACCAATTTTTGGGTGGGAAATTTGTTATAGCGACCGTCGTGATGACCGCATTCTATCATGGGATATAAGGTAGCGGCAGAATATAATATAATTCACGATATCGGTCATGATTAAGACTATCAATGACCGGATATGCGGTCATTGATATATTTAATCATTGATAGGTCTTTTTTTCAGTAGTCTTTCTATAGTCTCTATATATAGTTTCTCTCTAGAGTTCAAATTGAATTAAATGAAAATAATGAAAGAATGAGCTTATTTATAGGAAAATGGAATGCATAAGAATTAATCCATGAAACGGTCCAGATTGATTTACTTTAATCGGACGGTCCATATTTAAAGAAAAATCTCTTAAATAAAATATAATATATTCTATTTATATAAAAAGATTTTTACTTATGCAAATACTATCTGGAAGACTATACAAACACTATGCGTAATAAAATATATTATATTCTATTTATAGAATAACTTTAATAAAGTATTCATTTTATATAAAAAGATTTTACTATACAAAATACTATGCATAATAGAATATAATATATTCTATTTATAGAATAACTTTAATAAAGTATTACATTTTATATAAAAAGATGTTTACTATTTATTACGTTAATAATACTGAATAAAACAAAACTTCTAAATCAACAATAATTGAATCAAATAATGTGAGATACTTGTAAAAGAATTATCAGAGCAATAATTGAACAAAAGCTGAATGACTTCTCACATAAATATCTATAATCAATACCGTGTCTTCTTGTCGAACAACGCGTATTATCGTATTTTTACTACCGAGTAGTTCAAACAATCAATGGTAAAACTTCCGCCGTTATTTTTAATAAAATATTTTTGTCGTTTTCTTAATCCGATAATAATTACATTATGGGGTCCACTAATGATTGTCTTGGTCGTCTAATATTTCCTGTTTAAAACGAATATTCTCCGACCAATCGAATATAATATGACAACTTGCATACTTTACAAAATTTATAAATATTACCCACAACTATAACATTATCTCAAATTCACACCATAATATAAAAAAAATTATTTCGAGAAAATTAATTATTTATTCATAAAATCTGGGGTTTCACATACGCAGTTGTATATATTTTATTTTTCCATAGTATGTTAAAATTACGTCATTTTGACAGATTTATTTTTTAAAAAAATAGTTTCTCTCCTCCTAAATCAGAACTCAAAAGGAAATATGTCAAAACGACGTACTTTTGTCCGACTGTGTACACAAAAAAATACATAGTTGTGTATGACCATTATTCTCTTATATAATATTCTCTCTTTTTTAAATTATAAGATCAACATTGTCTTTCTAAAGTCAATTTGAGATTTTTTAAATCTAAAATTAACATAATTCAATTAAATTTTATAACTAATACTCCCTCGGTCCCATATTAAATGTCTTAATTTTCTTTTTTATAATATTTCAAAATAAATGTCACGTGTTTCTATATTAGTAACTATTTTTATTTTATTTTTATAATAAGTAATAAAAAGGATAATTTAAGTAAAAAATAAATTTATTAATCAGTATGTGGAAACTAATTAAAAGGTTTATTTTAGGGAAAATGAAATATCTTCTAGGGGGGTCACACCAGTACTGGTTTTGTAGCAAAGAAGGTCATAATCGTGTCCTCTGGATAATTAATGTACCAATGAAAGTCTTTTACCTGCTCGTTTTTGACTTTAAACAATCCAAACATAAAATTCAACTCTGTATATAGTGCTTATCTAGGTTAGTTTGGTGTTAAAAAGTCAACTCTATATAGAGCTATGTACTCTTAAATTGTACTACTTTCGTCTTTAAGATAAAAGTTATGATTGATTTTTTACGCATATTAAGAAGATGAATAAAATGATAAAATTATTCATAATAATATTATTAAATATGGAGAGAGAATTAGAATAAGAAAAGTATGAGATATTTAATGATACGAATATAATAGGAAAATATATATAAAAGTTTGGTTATTAAAGAAAATTGACATTTAACATGGGACTACTCAAAATAGTAATAAGGACTTCTATCATGAGACGAAGGAAGTAGTAATGAAGAAAGGAAAAGTCAAGCGGGACGGGGTGTTGCTGATCGGTCTATGATTGGCAAATTTATTTATTTATTTATTTATTTATTACACTCAAATAATTTATACTAATATTTATTAGAATTGAAATTTTTACATAATTCTGTTACAATAAATATTATAAATTATTTAAAAGTCGTAAAAAAAATAAAAATAATAATAAATAATCCTCCGTCCCTAGACCGATCGCCCACCCCCGTCTTGGATTGATGAAGAAAAACTTACCGGTTGGTTCAAACGCTACAATAGTAATACATTAAAATGTCAAAAGTTTAACAAGTCACACATTTTTCTCCTTTTACATTTTCAATTTTGGACGTAAGAAAAAACAGACTATACATGAAAAAAGTATGAATAATTAAATAAAACTTGGGTCGGAAAATGTATAGCGATAAATTTGTGTTAAATTATAATTACGAAACATATATATCAAGACAGGAAATTGAATAGAATTATAAGAAGAAAATACTTATTACACATCTTTTCAAAAATATTATCATTATAATACTTATTTACATAACTAATAATCAAAAAAATAAATATAAATAGAAGTAAAAACACATGCACTATCAAGTATTAATATTGCCCTAAAAATAAACATATATGCATCTCGTAAAGCTGACATTTGGAGATGAAATTTCTTCTTAAGTTTCGTCAATGGCATTAACTAAATAACCAGCTACTAGTTGAGAGTGACTTAGTACATGTTGACCATGACTCCCATGTTCTGATTTGGAATTTCTAGGAGTTTATATATAGGCTATGGCCAGCCAAGAAAAATTCAGTCTACATTTATATCTAGCTTTGTCGCATAAATTAACTCCTTGTCCCCCATTCCACTCACACATATCTTTCACACACACTTAGAGGTGGCGGACGGGCGGACAGGCACGGAACGGATCGGGCCAAAACAGGTCGGGTTAAAAAGGTACAGATTTTTACGGGTCAAAAAAAATAAGTTCATAGCTCGCGAGCTCACGGGCGGGGCGGGCCGGGCCGGGAGCGGAAGGTGATTTATGCCTATTTTGACATTTTTTGAGTCATGAAGCTTCTTGGTACCAAGTAGTAAGCCAAAAAAAATGCGGTCCAAAGCCCTTTTTTGATGGTCGGGCCGGGCCGCGGACTTTGGGCCCGTTTGTCAGGTCTACACACACTAATCTCGCATCTATATAATTTTATTTTAGTTAATTTCGTACTATTTTTTGTCTCCGACTTTTATAAAATATAAATTTAATTTTTTTTATGATTATTATTCTAAACAGTAAGGTGTTAAATTAATAAAATGATAAAGTTAACGGTGATATGTGCAAATTATAAAGTATGTCGGCGAATATTTATTTTGTCAGAATATTAGGTGAAAGTACAACGACACCGAAATAATTAATCATTGGTGGGCCACATAATAAAATATTGTCAGATATAAAAAATGACAAAAAATAACATTTTTAATAAAAAAATTGTCAACGGTTTAAATACTCTGTGATAAAAGTACAGTAGCACACGGTATTCTATAATGATACACGACATTCCACAGTAACACACGGTATTGCACAATATTTTATATTATTGATTCAATATTGTTACATCAGCACAATAGTTTATATTCGTACATCAATAATTGTCATTCTGCACAATATTTTATATTATTAAATTAATAATTGACATAACACAGTAACTTATATTATTTGATATGATATTATTAAACCAGATAATATTATTGACAATGTCTAAGAAATTCTGTCAAGGAAGAGGGTTATTTGATTACGCGCCGTGTATTCAGAAAACCCCATCTTTTCTGAGAACGACTTGATTGTTAATAATTGTGAGTCTATAATATTAATTGGGATTAATTGTTAGAAAATTGAAAATGTATAAATAATTAATGAATAAAATGTGTTCACATCTTGAGAGAGAGTAATAGACTCTTTATTATATTATAGTATTTGATAAATCATATTAATTTTAAATTTAAAAATATTTTAAATTAACTTTCAAAAATCAATATATCAATTATGAAGGTTAATATGATGATTATCATTTACACGAGAAAGTTTCGTTCCGACTTACTTTAACTATTTAATATTTATATCTTTTACATAATTTGTATTTTAATTTGGAGTGTGGATTTATTGATTAATTTAATACGTATGGGTTATGGATGACATGGTATTGATCTTTCTCACAAATAAGATAAACTCACAATTAAGTAATGTCTTTTAACAATCCACATATTTGTATTAAAAAATTCTCTAAATAGTTAAAATATAAATATAAATCTAAATTATTCAAAAGACCTCTTAATATAAAAATATGGACGGTTAAATTATATTAAGATGTAATTAAATACCACTACTTCTTAATTACTAGGTTAAGACCCGATGGACAATTAGTATTTTGAAAAACTTCAGAATAATAGGCATTTCAAACATGGGCCAAGTAATTGAAAAAGAAACACAAAAAATACCACAGGGCCAGGCCCCAGACATATAAATAATGTGGAGCAGGCTGGACACGTTAGGCGCCGCAGACCCATGTGTGCTTCTTATGATTCATGGCATTATCGGCATCATTGCATGCACTAATTTTAGCTTAAACTAATTTTTTCAGCCCCAATCGTTCTTGAAGATATACTTTGGTGACTCAAGAATTCAAAAGTTTTTTTATCTTTCTATTTTAGTGTGTCATATATTTATTTATTTATTTATTATGATTTCTCAAATTTATATACAAATACTTTGTATCTTTTTTATTTTTTCTTATTTCAATATTTTATATTATGCACGTTTTGATTAAAAAAAACTCGCCAAGTTATTTTTAAACTTACTCGTGTTTTACATGAGTTATCAAACTTATAATAATGTAAGAAGACAAATATCCTAAAGTTTGTCGATATAGAAAAACATTTCAAAACTAATAACTTAAATACTTAACTCGTTTCATATTATTTTATCATTGTTAATTTTTTAAAATAAATTTAAGAGATTTTTAAACTCAAAATTGACATAAATTCTTTTAAATTTGATCGATACAATGATGAATATTATGAATTATCTAAAAAATATTATTCATTCTAAATTTTATAGTTTCGGAATTTCTAACTAGTCATCTCAATTTGAATTTGAAAATGTCTCAAATTGACTTTCAAAAGTCAATAATGATCATATAATTTAGAACGGGTGGAGTATTATATTATTGGAAGTATATATGAAAGAAATATATATTTTCGATATTTGTAAATTTTATAAATCAGACTCTTTTTGTAGGACGAAAGGAATATTAGGAGTTGTTCGGCTAGTAGCGTTTGGACCTTCAAACACAACGCACCAATTTTGGTGCGATGCGTTTGAGGCTCAAACGTTGCGTTTAATGGTTGCTCAAACATTATGTTTGTTAGTTAAATAAGTTGCGTTTAAAATAAATTGTTACTAGATAAATAAAATTTCAAGTACATTTGAACTTTCAAGTATATTGTATAAGTATTAGAAGTAATATTTTTAAAAAAATATATAATAAGTGAAACTTATAATTTTTTATCAATTTCATATTTTAATAAAATTTACAATTCGAATTTCACATAAATTTACGGCAATATACATAGCAAAACTCTACTATGAAAGAAGCCTTTAAATAAAGAATTGTACGGATCAGGCCTGCTACTGTTACACATGAAAGCCCAAATTAATGAATTATATATGTCCTACTACCTCTTATTTAAATGCTTTGGATATGGACCACATTGAAAATATATGTAAAGTGTGCCCATAGGCCATGTTTACTAGTTAATTTTTTTTTGAGCCGAACATATTTGAGAATTTGTGTCATTAATTTATCTCAACCACAATTTTATTTAAATGGTTATTTTTATCGGAATAAAAATAATATTGGCATAATAATAAATATTGTTTAAAATGTTAATACATTACTCATATGATAAAAGTGATATATAGGGCGTACAAAACCCACTCGTCTTTGTCATTTTTTGACTGATATGATTAATATGAAGTTAATTTTATGATAAATTGATCAATTGATTAATACTGTACTAACACATAAAAAAAAATCATATCTCGACATGAGTATCAATATTGTATTAATCAATTTACTCAAATTAATTTCTTGCAAACTCGCACTCCCCTCCCCTTTTTGACTTCAAAAATCATTATGTGTCAATTTTTCACCGACTTTAGTATCTGCATGTGTGTGTGTGTGTGTGTGTTTCTGTTGGCTGAGAAATTACTTGAGGTTTACTTACTAGATCGTGGGTACTTAATTTATTCCTCCAACTTTGTTACACACATCACTACAAAACAAATACTTAAGGTTTAATGTTCAATTGATTACGTTTGAAAATTCTTTTAAAATATAAAATAATATTAAATAAAGTGATCCTACTTATTTTTTTTATTTATAAAAATATCACTTGAAACCCAGTTTATTTTTTTAAAAAAATTTCAAACGACGTAATTTTAATAAATAAATATTATTTAAAAGAGAGTGTTATTTAAAAATAATGCATCCATCCTCACACACACACACACACACACACACACACACACACACACACACACACACACATATATATATATATATATATATATATATATATATATATATTCTAATATATACTGACGGTCTATAAAACTAATGTGAGTATATATATAGTGAGGTTTTAAGTCAATTGACTTTAACCAAATATAAAATAAATATGAATGTAAAAACACCGTGTTAAAACATGCATCTAAAAATTAATTAATATTAAATGAAAAACTTATCACATATATATATATATATATATATATATATATATATATACTTATTTCGTTTTCAAAGTTAAAGATATAATTTGACTTTAGAGACTAAATGACGACATATTAAATTTCAAAATAATATGAATGCATTTAATTTTAGTTACAATTATTATTACATTACAATTGTATAATATATGACAAAAATATAATAAGTTATTAGTTATATCAATTTTAAAGTTTAATATATTGTCATTTAACCTCAAAAATCAAATTATATTCTTATTTTTGGAACGAAAAAATAATATATTGTCAAAAAAATACTTATGTGAGACAATTAAATTACTCATATATTTAATAAATCTCTCCACTTGATAACAATTGATTTTATAACGCATGTTTCAACAAAAATAATAAATGTTAAAACGTTTTTTTTAAAGATTCTATAGTTGACTTGCATTTAGAATAAATTAATTAATTTTATTTAAACTTAGGGGGTGTTTGATAAAAAATAAATGAATCTAAATCTAAATCTGAATTTGAATGAGCTGAATCTGAATCTGAATTAGCTGAATCTAAATAAAAAAAATTATTTGATAATTGACATGTCTGAAACATCTGAATAATAGTCTTTTACTATTTTGCTCCTCCAAAATATAATATCGTTATTAAATTTTTGAAAGTCAATTTTAGACATTTTAAATTAAATTTAAAACAATTATTTAACATCATCAATATTGTTTTAATGATATAAAATTACAAAGTATATCAATTTATTTGTAAATAGATTCAATCACGTTTGTGTATTGGGTTATTTTTAAACAACAATAGCAGAGAAGCTATAATGAATAACACTCTAAATTATTTACCAAAGTGAACACACTAAATTCAATTATATTTTAAACGTCAAGTGAGATTTTCCTTTATACTTTAGCGTTACTTTTCCAAATACTGAATTTGGTGGAACTAGTCGGAGGACGAATTTGGTGGAAAAATATTTAGAGAAAGTTCGAAAGAACTCAACAATTATTAGCCGGAGGCCGAACTCGATGGAGATTTTCAGTTCTATCATAAAGATGAAATCAGAGAGAAAAAAAGAGACCTGTTGCATCATATATTGAATCATGGGGAGGCTCGCCGGTTGTTCAGAGAAGAAACAAAGATGTCGTAAGTAATTTCGTAATTAAAATAGGGCATTCAAGTAACAAGTCATTCAGTGAAACAGCTTATCGATTCAGGCAGGAAAATTAGACTGATTCGGTCAGTGTTGTTAGGAATCATTCAGATTAGTATTAGACCCAAACAAACAATCTTAATGGCTTATTCGCTCACTCATTCAGATTCATTCAATTCTAAACAAACAATCCCTTAGTTTACTTTGAAATGCAAATGATAAAAGTGAGTTACGTTTATGGCTTCTTCTTTTGAATTATTATATCTATATTTTTTGTTTATCATTAAAATATTTTGAGAGAGACTAAACCTATTGTATTGTATTGCAGGAAAAAAGAATAAAAGAGAGGAGTAATTAGTATAAAGTTAATTTTAATCAATTGAATAATACAATATTAATATACAGATAAAAATTAATCTCTTTGTATATTAACACTATATTAATTAATTAATTTATTTATTATAAAATTAATTTCATAGTAACATGATCTAAAAAGAGAGTTCCATGCACGGGGTTATGCCATGTTATGTATAGTAGCGTGGAGGAGTTTGTATGATAGAGGCGTGACTACGATTGTAATAATAAGGTGAGATGAGGCAATCATGAAGGAGGAGGTGGCAACCAAATCTTTTAAAAATAAATTATTACTATTTTATTAAATAATTGGTCAAAATTAATTAACTAATATAACATTGTTATATCTATTTCATAAAAAAAAGTTTTATTTTGACAATAATGTAAGGACAATAATTATATTGTCATAATAATAAATGTTATTAAAAATTTAAAGCGTTGTCAAAAACAAGTGTAAAAATATCGATAAATACATATTTACTATAACACCATAATTATTGTTATGGTATTATCAACTATATTTTTTAAACATTAACGTTAATTTGTTAATTTTAATTAAGGATACAATCGTAATTATTGTTTACTACTCTTTTGGTCTTAAATTTATTAGTAATGCTAATAGTTTCAATTATTTTTAAAGAATTGATATTTTTAGAATTTTTTTAAATTTTATTATATTCCTCTCGCATTGAGTGTGAAATTAATTTATTATTCATATAAGACATAATTTGTAAAACTATTGATTCTCTTTCTTCTTTTTTTTTTATCTCAAATATATAATAAATAATGTGATATTGAATAAAATAAAATATATTTTAGGACATAATTTAATTAATAGAAGAACACTGTTTCTCTATTTATTTTTGATATTTTATATAATTTTTTTTACATAAAGTTGAGATCCTATGTGTTCGTGTAAAAGAAAATCAAATGACAAAAATACATATTAAAACATAAATTTCCTAATTAATAAAACAATGTCACGACAAAAAATATAAAATTGGCGACAATTATTTAATTATTGGTCCCACCAACATCAAAATTGGCGATTGAATTGATTGTATTTGTGTCAGTGTTTAGGTGTAGGTGTTTAGAAGGATGACCCACATCCACAATCGCCTATCATTAATCCCACTACAGTCTCCCACCCCCCAACCATCTATTTGCCTCTTTAGTCAATTACTATAACACCCCCGGCTTTGTTTTACCAACTTACCCATATTCCACGGGAGAAGGTAATTATAGCGAGGAGGGGTTCAAATTAATCGATTTTTTCACTTTTTCGGATCGGACAAAAAAAATTTAACTAGTTGGTTCGGTATACAAAAAAAATTGATTTGGTACAAAAAATTCGATATATACCGATTTTGGTCTGATATTTTTATAGTTTAATTTTATCGAATCAGACCGGTATATACTGATTTTTTAATTTTTTATTAATAATAATTATTATAATAATAATAAAAATAATAATATTAATAAAAAAAATAATATACCGATACCGGCCCGGTCCGATTTTTTACTGATGACCACCCCTAATTATATCATACTGATTCTCAAATTCGGTTATCATGAAATTAATTTTATAATAAGTTGGTCAATTAATCAATACAATACTAATATGCAGAAAGAGATCACCTCCTTAATTCATCTCCTGACGTAAATATTAGTACTATTTGGTCAATTGAATAAAGTCAACTTCATGCTAACTAGTAACTACTCGTCTCATTATCCCAACTAAATTTCTTTCTTCTTATTCTGTTTCAGGTTTACGAGTCAATTGGTTGTGTACATACATATATTTTTAAATAAGTTATTTTAAAAAAATGCCTTTAATCATTTTTTGAGCAAGGAGGGAATACGGATTTTTGGGATGAAAAGAAAAACCAAATAATTTGTCCCTATCCAGTGCATCATTATCAAAGACTAAAAGGGATTGAGGCATTTCGTGCGGGCCTTATCTTAAAAAAAGTTTTAAAATCAGTTTCACATTTATACCCAATTTCTTTGTCAAACGCAACTTCAGAATCCAAATATGGTAATTTCATAATTCTCTTTCGCTCCCATTTACCACTAATCAAATACAGCGGCCAGCGGGAGTAATTAGAAACCATGATTAATCATCCGACCGAAAGTAAGGGTATTTATGTAATCCAATACATTATTAAGATTCAACTCCATTTCTGTTTACTGACAATTCAGTACTGTGCTCAGGCCTCGGCTCACTATATATGTAACCCACCTCCCTGCTCCTTTCTCTCTCCTCACCCAAGTCAACAACCGCAACAACTCACTCATATAAATTTTCTCTCTCCTTGCCGGAGTTTGTACTATTTAGCGTCGGAATTCTCACCCGGCAGAAGAATGAACTTCTCTCTAGGGTTTCGGACGGCGGTTTCTTTGTTTCAGGCATGACTTCATCATTTTCTTTTGAATATTTTTTTCTGCTTGCCTTGTTGTTTAATTTATGGAGATATGAGGTTTTTTTATACAGAAGTAATGAGCGTGGATACGTTAATGACGTTGTTTACGCATTATATTGTTCATGAGGAATGGAAGCTCAGAGTCTATTCTTTGTTTTTCCTGCAATTCTTCGTTTTGTGGCGCCCCAAATGAATTTAGTTGAGCTTAATTGTGGTATTATTTCTTTTTGTATGTGATCATTTGCATAGTATAGTTGATCAGCAGTTATTTTCATTTCACATCAGTCTCTATAAATTTATTCTCTGTTAAATTTAATTGAGAAAATATGGCAGCCAGTGGCGTGGCTAAGGAGGGACGGGAGGGGGCCATGGCCCCCACCTCCACACCTACCCCTACGCCTCTCCCCACCCTCACCCTTACCCTACCCCTACCCCTACCCCTATACTCCCTCTGTTCCTAAGAGATTGTCGTTTTAGAAGAAAAAATTTGTTTCAAAATGTTTGTTCTTTACAACTTTCGTGGAGAATAAATTATTTACTTTCCTATATTACCCCCACCTTCTCTCATTGTCCCAAGAAATTCTCGTACTTGTATTAATAGTTTTCAACTTTCCATAAAGGGGTAGTGATACAATTTCAAACAAATTTTACTTGGTAAATGATACTTTCTTAATCCATGTGTTAAAACTTTAAACGACAATTTTTTAGGAACGGAGGTAGTATAATTTAGAGCTATATAATTTAGGGAACTGATATTTACCCATAAAAATTAATATTTTCACATCATCCATCTCAAATAATAGTGACCGAGTTCTACCTCCAATTTGAGACAAATTGATATTTTCACATCATCCATCTCAAAATAATAGTGGCATGTGAAAATATCATTTTAACACGTGGAAATATTAGTTTTCATAATTTATTTTGTTAATATCGATGATATTTTTAGATAAAAACTTGATATTTCCACATGATTTCTATCACATGAATAGTGAGAGAGTCCCACTTCCATGTGAGAGAGACTTATATGGAAATATTATTTTAATATGTGGAAATATCAGTTTCCTATTTTTATTAGTGAACTTATATTTTGAGAATATAAATTTATTATATATTATACCTTAATTTATATATTTAATGTATTTCAAATTTTTAATACATTTTAAAGTAATAATAAGTTTCAAAGGCAAAGTAAATAAGGTTACTATTAAAAAATTAATTTAGCTATAAAGTCAAATAAATGACATCAATATTATGTTTAATGTAGGGTGTCTCAAATTTGGTCTCTCAAATTAACTTAAATATACATGTAATCATTGTATTGGTATGCAATAAAATTCTTAAGATTCACTATGATATTGAACAAATATAATGATGACATGTGAATTTGAAATGTATTAATAAAAATTTGTGACCCTTAAGTTTACTCCAGTGTAATTTTTTTGATATACATGAATTCATATGTACGTTGAAAACTAAAAATATATAAACCTTTATTTTATGTTTAAATATTTTCAATATTAATTAATACTTTTTAGGTTTGAAATTTTTTTAACAATTTTTTCGGCCCCCTTCCAGCCTCCTCCCAGTTGAATTTCTTGCTACACCCCTGATGGCAGCAAGTATAGCTTTTGTTCACTTGTATTTAATTGTAATATTGGCTACATTTTATTTCTCTCTGTTTACTGCAATTGCTTTACATACATGTGATGACTGTAATCTGTTTACACTAACTTTTTTTTTTTCTTTTACATTTTACATCACATTAGCTATTCCATACAATTGATTTGATGACCCTGAATCCATGTTTAGAACTTAGTTGGCATAAGAGCACTAGTTTTTAGTTGAAGTTTATACCTTTTCTTTTGCAGTTTGTTTTCATATGTGAAGGTCAACACTCAACAAGGAGCTGATGAAGTCTTTGAATTACATTTTTGTACAAATTGAATTTGGCATATTAGCCCTTTCAAATACAGAAATTCCAGGGCACTTTTTATATATTTTTTGGTCCATATTGGTGGCCCCAATAGTATGTTATGTGTGCTCTTTTCGAGCTATATGTGTATTTCATATATAAATTGGGCCTCTTTTAGTAACATGCAATTTTACATGATACAACTGTATTGAAGTCCACATAATATGCAAATGTTATGTTTGCAGGTCTTATTTATCGTATCTATAGCCTGTTCAGAAAGATCTGATACACGGATTCTTTTGACTTCCAATGCCACGAGGGGGTAAATTTCATCTCTTTGAAAATCTTATGTTTGCCAAATGAAATTTACTCTTTAACGGTCATTACTTTTATGGATAAAATGGAGCTTTTAGTGATGGTGCAACCTTCTATCACGCTGGTTATGCATAGAGTCCAATAAACATATCTCGAGTTGGTATGAAAAAAAAGCTTGCAGAAGTATAACTGCAATTGCATTTAGTGTCGTCTTAGTTACTTATATTTATATATGTATATAACTGCTGTCTGAGGTAATAAGAGATCTCTAACTTTTGGGCTATTGACTTCTAACAGAGCCTTTTGTCAGATGTGTTAATGGTACTAATTTGAAACATGTGTACTGCATGTTGAAGACGTTAATATGCTGCCATGTTTTTTCTATTCTTAATAATTTGTGTTTTCACAAAGTTAAGACACTAGTCAGGTTACCATTTTTGATTCTAAGACTTATTTCTGTGAGGTCGTGGTGTCAATATTTTTTACTTTTTTGGGTCCAAGTCTCTGACTCTGTCTCTCTAACTGCATTTGGCATCCCTTTCTGCACTTAATGCACAATAGTCTCGTTATATTTGTCCACTGTGGATGAAGTTGGTTCTATCTGCTTGACTATTGAGTGTGGTCGCATGTGAGGGGGTATGAGAATTTAAAATACAAAATTGGCCCTTTTCACTAACATGTTTATGTTTTTACTGTATTTTTTTTCTTGATAAATAGCAATTATCATCATGTCATGGTTTTGAAGCAATTGCTAGTTTTCACAATTTTTCTGGGCAATCGTAGAATAGGAAATTCTAATCTTTCTCTTACAAAGTGTACAATTATTCATGTTGTAGGCAAAGACACTCTGTAGAATATTGTGCAATGTATGACATTTGTGGATCACGAACTGATGGTAAATTATTGAACTGCCCTTTTGGTTCCCCAGCTGTGAAGGTACTTACTGCTGTTTAGGCTCTTTCTACTATTATCTCTTTGTTTACGTATTCAGGCCATCAATTGATGTACTCTACTTCTTAAAAACCAATTAGACATTTAAATTCTTCTGAGAGTTTTGGTACAAGCTGATGTGTGTTCAATGACATGGATTCCACTTTCAGCCAGATGATCTATTTTCTTCAAAGATCCAAAGTTTGTGTCCGACAATTACTGGGAATGTGTGCTGTACGGAGAAGCAATTTGACACTTTGCGGGCACAAGTCCAACAAGTAATATACTTGAGCTAACTTGGTTTTGGCATAGTATGAGTTCACTGCATTGTCATTCTTTAGTTTCTTGCTTGGCTATGGTTGACCAGCTTCTGCAAGTTCTTCTGCAATTTATGCTTTTGATAATCAAATATAATTCGGAACATACCATATCATTGTTTGAATGTTCTGAGTGCCCTTGAGCGATCTTGCTGTTTAATTGCCTGCAATGACCTGGCTCAAATTTTCTTGTAACATCAGCCACTTTTGTTGAAGTCATTCATTCTTCCACCATGTTGTATACTTGTTCTATATTTCAATGCACGAAGTATATTTCAATCTTTACTATTTTTAATAAGCAACTTACAAAATGCAGAAACACCCTGTCTACATTAGACTTTATCTTGTGGCAGCATCATATCTAATTCTAGTTCATCCGCTCCACCATCATTTTGATATTTATTGAGCAACAAATAGAGAACATCTTACTGTAATTGATTCTTACTATTATTGTCTGCTTACATGGTTGAACACACTTCTATAAGTGCATGAGCTCAGCAACTTATACTTCAATGAATATCATCATTTACATTGAAATTAATAAAGATGTCTAAAAATCCAGGAAGAATAATTCTAATGGTCCCAAATGACGTGTCCTTTATTCAGTTGGTTGACTATATTCTTCGTGATTGGTCATATAATACAATGTATATTGAAAACTCATTAGGAATCCCAACTTTGGAAAATTTTTGTTGTACTAATTTTAATGGACAACATCAATTGTTTCTTTAATTTTGAACTCTCTCTCTCAATTTTATAAAAAGTTGAAGCTGGATATTTTTTGAATACTGATCCACCACTTGAAAATATGTATTAATTACATATATTAACGTTAATACTTTTTCCATATATTATAAAATAGGACTGATAGGTTATTATGGTTGAAGTTATTAAAGTATCAATTAACTGTTAAGGTAGTTGTGTAATAACAACTGATCACAGAAATCCTAAAGTTGTAGGTCTACACTAAAGAAATTTGAAAGAAGAAAAAAGAAACTTAGGTGGAAACAATAACGCAGTAAAATATCACCATGTGAGCATAAGATGTAGTATTAACTAAGACTTATCCACGGCAGATCGTTTATTAAAGACCTATGCAATTAAAGACCTATGCACTTATATTTTGTAGATTCATTTCTTTACTTATTCAGAACTCAGCAGCGATTGTTCTGTTGCAAATGGAAAACTTCAATTTCAATAATCAAATGTTTACTAAAGCTTTATACGGTGACTGACATGTTGTCTTATAATATATTTGTATTCTTAAGTGGGCTAATACCTTTACCCAGTACTATGCTGCTTTCTAGTTGTTGTAATGGAAAAAATGCCCCTTTTCCTATCTACTGTATGTACTCCTCTTTTAATTTTTATTTATGTCGAATAAGCTGCTTTTACTTTATTTTTTAGTGTTCAAAAGTTGATGTCCTCACTAACCATGCTTCAAGTGGTTATTCTCAATATTTTTGATAATATTTATACTGTCCCACCAAATGATTTCGTTATTCATCTTAAGTTATGATGTTCCTTGCAGGTCGTTCCTTTTCTTGTAGGCTGTCCAGCATGCCTCAGAAATTTTTTAAATCTTTTCTGCGAGCTTTCATGCTCTCCTAATCAGAGTATGTTCATTAATGTGACTGCAGTTTCCAAGGTCAGAATTTCCTACTTAATCTTATATTGGAACTCAATGTTTTCTCACACACACAGACAGATATATATATATATATATATATATATATATAAATATATTGGGATTTTTTTAAAATTTTGCATTATGTTATGGCTACCTTTCGGTTTATTAGTCAAATTGGAATTGCTGTGCTAAAATATCATATTATTAGCTACAAGTATTAGCTTTCTTGACTACAGGCAGTTGAAAGATACTTCTTTTGGGAAGTACATACTTACTGGCTGTGCTATGTGCATACACAACTGCACAAAATTTGTACGAAAAAATTAAGTCTCTCTTTATTTTTTTGTATCCATTTAGGTTAAGAACAATTTCACCGTGGATGGGATAGATTTCTATATAGCAGAAACTTTTGGTGAAGGGTTATTCGAATCCTGCAAGGACGTGAAGTTTGGTACCATGAATACTCGTGCCATAGAGTTCATTGGTGCTGGTGCTAAAAATTTTAGAGGTGAACTCCCCTCTCTCACCAACTCTTGAGCGCATACACATGTTTAGATCATGTCATGGCTGATTAAAACAATGCTCGAATAATATGAAACAAAAACTAGACAAATGTTGATAAGCAAACATGATATTGATATTGCAATGGAAGCAGGGTTATTTTTGAAGTGTATCCATGATTATCCTTTCTTATCCGATGAGCAGTTGACTGAGATGGACTTCCATGTATGTTTATTGTGCTCATGTTTAGTTTTTGTTTCTGTCAAGACAGATAGAAAGGTAATTTAATGAAGTATTGTATAGACATAATGAAGTCATTCCACTGTGATAAAGAACTGATCTGTAACATGCCCTAGGTGTAGTTTGTTCCTTCACAAGATGCCCAATAATGAAAAACTTGATAATTTATATTTATTCACTCACAAGTAAAATGATCTTGTATGTTATGCAGGAAAATTAGCTATGTAAATTGACCTATATTTTTTACTGTCTATGGATTAAGTTAGCTTTCAATTCTGTTGCTGTTAGCTCAATCTACTTTGAAACCGAAGTTGGTGAAATAAGGTTATATCTGTGTAAAGTAAAAATTAAAAAATTATTAAGTTGTTTTTATTGAAGCGGAGGACCTAACTGCATGAGGCTAAAATTATGTTGTACATTTGCAACATTTAGCTGCATGTTGCAGTAGATCCAACACATACTAATTTTCTATCCTTATTTGAAAGTAAGGGTATTCTTACCCCTCTATTTACGCTTTTTCTCTGAACCTCTGATATTTTTCATTAGAAAAATTTGAAGGCAATGGAGCCTGAGAAATTTTGCTGATTAGGAAACCAAGTGTCACCATCTTAGATTTCATCCTCCATTGCTTCTTTGTGATGCTGCTGTGCGCTATAGGAGAAGAAATGTTTGTTAGATATTGTTTAAAATGCTCGAGGTATACAGGGACAAACTTCTTTTTGTCAAAGCTGGAATTTTTTTTGGCTTAAATATTTAAGATAATCCCTGTTCTTCAATGTTTTAAATAGTTTCTATCTTTCATTTCTGGAATATTTCTTTGGTCTCTTGACAAATTTATGTTTTAGATCAGTGGGTATGATAACAACTATTAAAAAGTCTATTGTTGCAACAGTATCACCATAATTTACCTTAATTTCTACAGAATATACTTGAAAGGTAAGAATAACATATACCCCCTCCGTTCTACAAAGTGTCCCATTTGTTTTATCTTCGTAGTCAATTTGCAAATCCTAAAATTCATATTGAAAAACTATGATTAATACAATAGGTAATAATGTAAACTACTCAAAAAGTACTACTATGTAAAAATTAATAAATTATTATTTCAAAATTAAAATCCTCAATTTGAATTTTAGGAATCACAAATTAACTAGGATCAAAGCCAAATGAGTCTCTTTTTAGTAGAATGGAGGAGTATTTACACAGATATATCAATAACAGAGTAAACAAAGTGGCGCTGCCTAAGCATGCATGACTTACATATAAAACACACCATAGAAAAAAGTTTATTTTCTCATCTCTCTTTAAATGGAATGGGAATTTTTGTTATGAGAATTTCTCTTCCCAAATGCAAAGGTCAAAGTGATTTTTTTTTATGTCATTACATCTTTTCTGAATCTTCACAATTTGCCCCATTTTTACTCTGTCCCTTGGGTGATGTTGTCTTACTGAGGTAAGATGAAACGTTTTCATTCTGTTAGATCTTTTTGAACAAAAGTATTCATCTGTGGGAATATGGCGACTATCTTTTTTTAGTTATGAAATTATTGCGAGTGGCTTTTGATGTATTTGTTATTTGACTTGTGCTAATTGATATATTATTTTTGCAGAGTGGTATGCCTTTATTGGTAAACGAGCAGATCAAAATTTGCCAGGTTCACCATATGCCATTGATTTTAGATCAGATGTTGATGAGTCATCTGGAATGAAACTTATGAATGTCACTACTTATTCATGTAGTGACACCTCACTAGGCTGTTCTTGTGGTGATTGTGCTACATCTGTTGTATGCTCTATTTCAGCTCCTCCTTTGTCTCAGAAAACAGCCTTTTGTTCTGTGAGAATTGGCTCTCTTAAGGTGAGAGAGGAACAACTACATGACACCTACTGATAACTACAGCATGCTTAACTTCTTTCATGTTTATATTCTATGTGGACCTTGGCAGCCTGTCAAAAATACACCTTTAGTTCCAAAATATTTACACCTACACCTTGGTGGTATTATTATTCTGTGGAATTTTGCTTTTCTTTATTTAATATCACATTCACTGATTCTTTTTTCTGTTTTCCCTTTTTTTTGGTTGATGAGTGCAGGCAAGATGTATTGAATTTTCTGTAGCAATCCTCTATATCATACTGGTTTCTATGTTTCTAGGATGGGGTTTCTTCCATAAAAAAAAACAAGGGAACCCAGCTTCTAGAACAAAACCTCTGATGAATGTCACTGACGGTGGTGTACTTAATCATGTTAACATGGAAAAGGATGAAAATGTTCCCATGCAGGTGCATGCCAATTTGCTTATTTTTGACACAATTTGTTTGTTTTGTTTGATTACTTAATAATTGGGAATCTAAACATTTTACTGCTGCTATTGCTATCTTTTTGTTATTACTTTCTTGTCCATGGGCTCTGTTTGTTTCAATTGTTCATTGGCGGAGCCAAATTTAAATATTTGTCTCATTGAGAGAGATAGGAAACATAAGCTGACAGTGGAAAGGAGGGGAGGAGGATTAGTACGACATTATCTCCACAATGTTTATTCACAAAACCTTTAGCCTTTCTTCCTTTGAAAATACTTATTGCCTATTGCCTTACTGTGATTCCCCATTCCCACATTGGAATGTGTGGGTTGATTGTGCTATATAGGTCTCAACTCTACTAACGTGAGTATCAACTTGTCATTATTTTTCTGTGGGAATGTGGTAGGCCAAGATGGATTATAACTTAATCTAGAATCGATTTGAGGTAGGTCGTTACAAATTGTATAAGAGCGGTAGCCTCTCGTGGTGTGGTGGGTTTGAATCCTGCACATACCATGGGATTGATTCTGGATTTGTCTGTGGACTATTGTGATTGACAAAGACTCATTGTGACTGACAAAGACTGAGTGTGACTGTGAGATTGTGATACTCCATTTCCACAACGGAGCATGCGTGTTAGACAATGTTGCGTATGGTCTCAGCTCTACTAACACGAGTGCCAAAAACTTGTCATGACTTTTGGGCAGTGGATTGAGCCTTATTTTGGACTTGGTTTGAGTCGGTTTATTGCATTTACTTTGATCTAAATTGATCATATTTTTTCATTATTTCGCCCCCATGTCGTTTATCTCATGAATCCCCCATAACAACGTTCTTTTAAAATGATCAGATTCTTGTGGTTGCCCCCCAAATTACAAACGGAGTCCAACTTTCAATAGTCCAAGGATTCATGTCAAAATTTTACAGGTTCTTGACTCTGCTGTTAATGTTTTATCACCCTACAAAGAATTATTTCTAACATGCTGGCTCACATCTGTAATTCCAGGAGATATGGAACATGGGTTGCTAGAAATCCAGTTCTTGTCTTGTTAACTTCATTGGCTGTTGTTCTTCTTCTATGTCTGGGTTTAATCCGCTTCAAAGTAGAGACACAGCCTGAGAAGGTATGGCATCTAACCCACTTCTCATTTTGTAAAGATATGTAATCTGTTTCACTGCATTAATTAGTGCCTCTTTTATAAATGCCTACTATGGGTTGCTCATTATGATCAAATTTACATGATTGTGCCCCTGCAAATTATGTGTCCATTCAATTACCTCTCTCTGGCTTATGTGGATGAAGTTTGAGTTGTCCCCTTGAGTCGACTTAAGATAAGATAGTTGTATTTGGTCATATTGACTTGGTGAAAGATTGCCTAATCTGAAAGTTGTACACAAAATTCATGTCTTGTGGAACCCATCTGTGAATGGTCTTATTTGTTGTTTAAGTCATCGTGTCTTATAACTACATGATAACATTCTTAGTCCTCTTAACTTATGACTAGCTTCTTCAACAATTCTCAATACAGTTTTTAGTCATTGAAGTGCAACAAGTGTGTATATTTATTGGCCATTCCTTTATTTGAGGAAATGGACCCTTATCAATGCTAATTTCAGCATTTCGTATAAACAGAGTTGTTTATTGGGCAGAAAGAGGTTTAAATGCGCATTGATTAGAACTTCTCCTTTGGGAAGGGGATAGGGTTTTATTGGAATCCACAAGCTCTGTAATGCATAACAATCTTCTCGTTTTCCACTCTCATGTAACATGTATGACAGTATTGTCATCTTTCATTATAATGATTATTATCAGCCAAATTTACATGTTTTTTGCCCCCCCTTTTTTCCAGCTGTGGGTGGGCCATGGGAGTAGAGCTTTGCAAGAGAAAGAATTTTTTGACAGCCACCTAGCACCGTTTTACAGAATTGAGCAGGTTCGACTGTCATTTATTTTTAGTTTTTTTTGTTTATTTATTTATGCTTGTATTCACCTTATTCTTCATATGTAAAGCCAGATATTGTAGAATACTATAAGATGGCATCATTTCTTTGCTTCTTTTATTGATTCACAGAATCTCTAAAGGGAAATTAAAACAACGAGGCAGGCCACCAATTTAGTTGAATTATAGTTATTGACCTTTTAAACGAAAATGTTTGATGGGTTTCCAAATGACTTGGTACAAGACCAGTTTTCTATAAAGTACTGCCCCCTCCCAAAAAAAATAAAATAATAATAATAATAATTAAAAAAAAAAAGGTGTGAGGATGACCCTTGTTCTGGCTTGTTTTTCTAACATTTCGATCTATTATCCTTCTCTCTCTCTTTCAGTTCAGGATTCTGACTTGGGTGGCTAAGGCACTGGAAAAACACCGAGTAGTTTTCTAGGGTGGATAAGAAGGATTCTGGTTAGGTGGGAGTTGGTGTATCATTCATGCCAGGAAAGTGGCATAGTGTTGGGGAACCTGGTTTTCAGTAACATGTTCCTGGATGGTAAATTGTTATGGGTTCCCTTTGAAACAAAATTCTCTTTGGCATTAGGTGATCAAATACAATTTCAGTCTCAAACGAAATGGGCAGGATGCTACACCCACTGTATCCTATTCCAACCCCAAAAATCATTTCTCAAGGGTCCACTTCCTTCATTCCCATGTTCGTTTGAGAGTTGTGGTGGGGGCTCGTATTCACTTTTGGGAGGTTGTGTGGGTTGGTATTGTCATCCTGGGTGGCTTTTCCTCACTTTTTTATATATGAAAAAAACTCTCTTCTGTTCATAATCAGCTAATTTCAAGCTTTAATAGTTGAGAGGGAGAGATCATCCCTTGGATTTTTCATTTTTTTCTTGTAACTTCAATGATAGAAAGGCCGAAGAGGTGATGACACTAATCCAAATTCTTGATTCTTCCTCAATTTCCCCTTCTTTGGATAGGTTCACTTGGCCTCTGGATCCGTCAGGATTTTTTGTTGTCATTCTTCCTTTTCTTATTTTCTGGGTAGTATCCCTACTCCTCACTTTCCATTAGCATCCAATATTTGTGTGGTCTTTCCTTCAAATATATATCTATGTTGGATTTTTTTGTTTATAGGTATAGGGGTAGGGGTAAATATGTAAATAAATAAATTTAAGTGAACAGATTAATGGAAGAGTTAAACTTGAAGGGGGCAAAAAATAATTCATTCATATTCTAAATACAAATACTAAACAAATGTAGATTTATTCTACTTCTGTCTTCTAAATTGAATATCTAAATATTTTTTATTTAAAATTTCTTTTTTAGTTTAGATTATGAATATTTATTGCAATAATTTGTAAACATTATTATGATTAGTTCAAGTTTTTTTTATTTAACTTAAACAAAAAAATTAGTTAAAATCCGCCCCTGCTAGAAAAAATTTCTAGATCCGCCCCTGGTTGTGGGTATGATATGTTTGTTGGATAGTGAGACTCTTTCTCACCTCTTTTGCATTGTCAAGTGGTTAGGCGGCTTTGTTTTTTTTTTTTTTGATAAGATGGGGGTGGATGTTGTGTTTGCCCTTTCTGTGTGGAGACCTTCTTAGCACTTTGGTTGCAAAAAGGATGGCAAAATATTGTGGAGATGTGCGTGCTTTGATAGCACTTAAACAACTCATCCAACTAAAACTAGAGGAACCTCCGAACCTGTAAAATATATGGTCACAAGTCCAAACAACTGTACATAATTTTAGAACTCTATTACATAGTATCCTTTTAAACAAAAAGCTTAGATTCCCATTTGGATTATTTATTTTGTTAAGAACCACTTGGAATGCATGCTTCCAAATTAAAAACTTGAGATGCATATCAGGCTCAAATCATGTAGGCTCAATGGACAAATTGGATGGTTTGTCTTCAAGATGTTGATGATTAACTTCATTGCTCAATTTGGTTGTCCACTGTACGAGGAAAACCAAGTAACAACTCACCTTCTTTGGATTTCAAAAGAGATTACTGCTTCATCGTTGAGTCCCGACTAGTTTGGTATTAAGGCTTATTTGAGCTGAATTGTATTCCTGTTACATTGTTCAGTCAAAACTCATGACAGGTAAACAAGCTTTGCTGCAGACCTTCCACTGAGTGACGGCCACTTGAATATGTTTTTCTTGTTAATTGTTTCAAAGGACAACCGGTGAAATGCTTATACTTTATTGGAATTATATCCAGTAGAGCCAGTAGGCATTGTTTAAGAAACAGTACTGATTAAGTTATTATATTGTCATTTGTCATACGATGCGTTTAAAACCTTGTTCGCCCGACATACAATGTGTTACATATTTATATATTATAATTCTTACTTGTCATTTATCAGGTTAATTTTGAAAATTCAGAGGGCATATAAATTCTGTGCTCAATCTAGTCTCTTGGTCTTGGATTCTATGTACAAGTTTAATTTTGTCCTGTGACCAAATTTAACTTCCATTACAACAAAAAGGGTAGGCGATTGGGTCAAGCTTAGATGATGGAGTGTATATACAGTATCCAATTCCTTATTTAGTTGATCAAAACCAAATTTAAACATATTCAGAGCCTATTTTGGATACCATTTCTGGGCTTGAATATGTACTTAAGTAGTTCAGGTTTAGTATCTTTTCTAATTACAAAGACTTATTTTCCTTTAATTCTTGTGATCTTCACTTTCTTTGTTCTTTTTGTTGGTAATTTGTTCCAATAGTCTTTTCTTCCGATTTTCTTGTTTCACCTTTTCCTTCTCTTTCAGCATGTGAATTGTATTAACACCTTGCAATTTTGCAGCTCATATTAGCAACAAAACCAGATGCAGAGCATGGAAAATCACCAAATATTGTGACAGAAGATAATATCAAGTTACTTTTTGAAATACAGAAGAAGGTATTCATACGCTGCTTTATTTCCTAAACGTAAATTTGATTGAATTATGAGACTTCCATAGGACATTCATCGACTTTACTGTTGTCGTTTCTATTGCTACTGTGATGCAACTTCAACTATTGCAGTTCATAATTGTTTTATTATGCTTATTCTTTTATTTAACAACCTAGATTTACTGTATGTTGGTAGGTAGATGGAATTCGAGCAAATTATTCAGGCTTAATGGTATCTCTGACTGACATATGCATGAAGCCACTAGGCCAGGATTGTGCAACTCAAAGCGTTCTGCAGGTATGAATCTCGCATGGAATGGATCTTAAGAGTTCTAATGAGTTGTTTTCATCTTAAAGACGTGCACACAAGTTACTAACTTACAAAAAGGTCAACTGGTAAGAAAGAATTTTTTTTTCCACCACACAATCCCTTGTAAATGAACTAGAAAAATCTTTTTAGATGCTATGTTTCAATGTTAATACAAATATATAATCCCGCAGTCCAAGTTTATTTGTTCCAGTTTGAAAATATATGCCTATTAAAGAAAAAAATTATTTCCAAATTACCCACCTAAATTACTCTATTATCATCTTTTTTGTTTTAATTAATCTCCTAACTCTTTCTTGGAATAATAAAATAGAGGAGAGAGAGGAGAAAAAAGGAGTATGGTTGTGCTTTCAATGTCAAATTTAATAGCTCTACTTTTTCTAATGTATGTCATAGTTTTCAATGAATTTTTTTATAAAGTTAAATGAGATTAGTATTGGAAAAATAAGTTCAAAAATATTTTTAAGTGGAAAGAGGACAAATAGATTTGGACAAACCAAACAGGAAATTAGGACAGTTAAACTTGGACAAAGGGAGTATCAAAAAGAGCAATGATGTTGTAGAGATTCACACTATAAAACATCAAAATATTGTAACCTTTAAGCACCCCATGAAGTTTTGACTAGGACTAATAATTTTGAACTCCAATCAAAAGATGTCTAAAATAAGGTTACATGAAGGACTGAGAACAAATAGCAATGTTGAAATTTTCACTTAATTTTTTAATTCTCTGTAACAATTCTAGTTATTTTCCAAAATTACAATCTTGTTTAGAGGAAAGGACTTATTTACTCAATGTGAGTTTGATTGATACAAAAGATATACTAGTATTCCACTTTGGGGTTAATTTAGTACTCATCAAACCTGTTTCTTTTTAGTAGGCAAAAAACAAAAAATGAATACAGAGTTTTCGATTTTATTAGAACAGAAGTCAATCCACATTTTTTGTATGGGAGCAGCTTTGAAGACTAAGATGTTGGTCCAAGGTTCTAACTCAAGACTTGAATAGTAGGGATATGCCAATGTTTTGTAACTAGTCTTCTACTTCATCTTTTATGAACTGTGTAGTGTAGAATTCTTCATTAGTTGACATATAATCTGTTTATTAAACTTCATTTATAAGTTATATTTTTATCCTATAAAAACTGTCATCATTTGTAAATTTAGAATGGAATCTTATCTTTTATTTCTTTTTATGAACAACTCCTGATTCTCTGTTGTACTGGTGTTATCAGTATCACAAATTAAGCAAGACTTCTCATGGATATATATGAAATGGATTAACTATAGATTGTGCAGTCCCATGCTTCTGAAACTCCAATAAGCATTTCCAAAAGTTTTTCTCCTATAGCTTCTCTTCTACATTTGAAATCATGTAGGAAATATAGACCTGCTTGGTTTGTGCGATACATTGACATTCATATATTTATTCTTCTCGGATCACAATTCTGCAATTTCTTTTTGCCTGCTTGAGATTAACATAGTTTACTTTTTGCTGATAGTATTTCAAAATGGATCCAGCAAATTATGATAGCTATGGGGGTGTCGAACATGTAGAGTACTGTTTTCAGGTACATTTTGGTGACTTCTAAATTTATGGCTTGGGGTGGTTTCAATTGCACATCTTGCTCAACTTTGCATTCATTCAATACTCTGTGGAGAGTCTGAAGACCACTTTAGAACTAAAAGTACACAAGATAGTTATAACTTGCACACCCAACCTTTAATTTGTTAATTTTTGTCCAGTTGACCAAATATTATTATATGCAGATACATTTTCTTTGAATATGGCTAATGAATCGAATTTTGATGATTGAATAACATAGCACCATTTGTTGATATAAAAATTTTTAAAGAAATTAGAAAAACATAGAAAAGAAAAACAAAACTGAAATAGAATAAAGCAAATCCATAATGAGTAGGGAACCTTTTTCTATTTTGTTAAATAAATCCATTATGAAGCATCCAAAAGGAATTCAAGACAGGCCGGGAGGACTTCAAACCCATGCACAACATAATGGAATGGAAAACGGAATAAGCTGAGAAGGAAACGGAATGAAGTAAGACTTTTCACTAGGAAATACTTAAAGAAGGCGGCCATACTGATTTTAGTTGAGTAAATGATATGGATGAATATTGTTACACTGAAATGATAATTATTCATCTCACATAGATATAAATCTTGAAGATTCCACAATCATAACTTGTCAAGAAAACTTTTAACATTCAAAGCTAGAAAAATCCATTCTACGATTCTTCAAACAAAGTTATATAAATTTGGTTAAATTGTAGCATTTTTATATCTTATTACCAAAATTTCTAACATTGTATAAATCATGGAAAAAAATGTGATCATTTGTTGTTGAATTATATATTTAGTTGCCTGGTGGTGTGATGGTATACTTACCTTTGTATATACTTCATTAATCACTAATGTAGGAGTTCTTTATTCTTTTCCCCGACATTAATGACTCTCATAAAAGAACTTACTAATTACCCATCACATAGCCAAGCTAGTTCTTCCATAGTTGCCAATTGTTAAGTTCACTATGAGTGTGCATAGTTTCCCTTGCTCATACGTTGAGTCTGCATGTGTTTGTTATGCATATTTCCATTTCGTGATTTAGGATTAGGAAAAAGCAAATTTAATGGTTATCTGTAAAATACTGTTCTCGTGTTTAAAATTCATATTGACATTGATTCTGTGCATGTTTCTTTAAGCATTATTCATCGGCAGATACATGTAGGAGTGCATTCAAAGCACCACTTGACCCAAGCACTGCATTAGGAGGTTTCTCTGGAAACAATTTTACTGAGGTACTTCTTTGAGACTTTGACCCTTTGCGAAACATCATTAAGGTATAAATTAATTTTATCATGGTATTTTCAACACAGGCTTCTGCATTTATAGTCACCTATCCTGTAGACAATGCGATAGATAAAAAGGGAAATGAAACTAAGAAAGCTGTGGCCTGGGAAAAGGCCTTCATTCAGTTAGTAAAGGTTTTCACTCTAACCTACATATTATCTATTTCCGGAATTGCTGTAATGGTTTTGCTAGTTATGGTTTTATGCATTCAGCTATATCTAGCAGTAGTGTTCTGGTCTTATTTGCTACCTTTCTGTTGAATTGCTAATATTGGAAATTATAAGTAAGTTCTGTGAAGCTTTTGAATTGATGAAATGTATATATATTAGAAGAGATCTAGTGCTAGCCAGAGCAAAATATAAATTACTGAATCTGTAGAAAAATGAGTTGATGAAAATCTGGTGTTATGGAAATTCAATGAGATTTTATGTACTGTTTCACCAAAACAAGTAATCAAATTAAAACCTACTCGTATTATAGGGAATTCAGTATAGACTAGTTGATGTGGAAATAAGGAAATTCATTAAATTCTGAACGTAATATTATCTCCTCTAGCCACAAAGTCCACTAAATCTTAGCTCAACTCTAAAACCAGGAAAAATATAGGAACCATTAACGAGGAACAGAAAACGGACTCATGGATTTATGGTCGTTTTGCGGACCCTTAATGGGCGCGATATTGGTATTTTGTCTTGTAACTAATAATAGCTTATAGGCTGTTCATAATCGAGTTTATAATGACATTGTTGGAAATATGATATATTATTCTTTGCATCTTTTCTAATTGTTGTAATGGTAACAAAAAAAACAACACATTCATCCACATTCATAATGGTGTGAAGGGAATGATATCCACTCTTCTGGAAAAAATTCAATATTTTTTAAGGAGATAAATTTTTTTCCCATTTGGTATTAGATTAATGTTCGAATAATTGGGTATGTGCTCGTTTAGAAGCACATATTTCACACTGAATTATGAAACTGAGTTTGGGTGTTTGTAAACCTATAAGCTAAAATTAGATCTGTAATCAGTTAGAGCAAGCAGTGATATAGCTGCCTATCTATTCTATTTGAAAACTTGCATCTTTGGACTCTTACAAAAGCAAGATTTAACTTCACATAATATAATTTTTTTTTCCGTCTAAAAGTCTTTTGTTGTGTTTTCATTTTTTGGACAAGTGTCTCCGTCCCACCCTCTTCCTTCTTCACCCTGTAGAGTCTGATCAGAATTCAAAGTTACTCTTTGCAGGATGAGTTGTTGCCAATGGTGCAGTCCAAAAACTTAACAGTTTCCTTTTCATCAGAAAGTTCTATTGAGGAAGAGTTGAAAAGAGAGAGTAGTGCGGATGCTATAACTATATTGGTAAGGTTCTCTCTTGTTCAGGATTGACCATTTCATGTTTGACACAAATATAAGCTAAAAGAATTTTGTTTGAGAATGTTGTTTTTCTATTCGATACGACTATGAATTTTTTTTATTTTCTAACTCCCTGTTCATTTTCTGCTGCTTTATGTTGTTTCAGATAAGCTATCTTGTGATGTTTGCTTATATATCTTTGACTTTGGGCGATACACCAAGTTTTACTTCTTTTTATGTTTCATCTAAGGTATGATTCCATTCAATAACATCTTATTTCATAAAATTTTTGTTACAATATTTATGTCCTAATAGCTTCTCTATCTTGGGGCTTCTTCCAATATCATTATAGTGAACATATACAAAACCACTTGAATTATTTAACTTGTGACACCATCACTACTGTGGAGTGGTTAATTAGCAACAAACATTTTCCTTCTCCTTTATACAAGCATTGGGACATGCCGCTCCTTTTGGAGTAGGCCAGGAAATCTAAATGTACATTTTGAGTTTGCATTTGTGACCTTTTATTAATCGGGAGAAGAGTAGAAAGTAAGAAGTTCGTCTGATAAAAAAGTAGAACTAAGGAGTACATGAATTTTACTTTTCTTGAAACTTGCAAGTGGATTGTTCAGCAACCCTTCATAGATATCCTTACGTCTTGTTTCTACATCACATTTGCATAAATATTCATTTTGACTATTGCATTTGATCTTCTTAATTTGTGTCCCCGCTATATATTTTAGTTTTTTATTTTGCTTTTCTTCTTTTATAATTAAAAAATGACCTAGTTTTCTTTTATATTTCTAATCATACGACTCTTGTTCCAGGTGCTGCTTGGTCTTTCAGGGGTTATGCTTGTCATGCTCTCTGTTCTTGGGTCAGTTGGTTTTTACAGTGCAATTGGAGTAAAATCTACACTTATCATCATGGAAGTCATCCCTTTCCTTGTTTTGGCTGTACGCGTACCACTTTATATGTTCTTTTAACTTAGTGTAATGTACTTGCAAATGATTTTTATGTGCTGGAATGGAAGGATTTACTGAATAATATGCACAGAAGTGTTGAGGACAAGTTTTGAATGGTAGTTTTTAATTGATTCTCAGTGGAACTTGGCTGACATGAAGTTTGGGAAAGTCTGAAATAATATATAGTTGTTTGTTCTTGTTGTTATCCTCTGTTTATGTCTTTGCCATATTATTTGATAATTTCTATAAACTTTGGTTATGGAACTTAAATATTTTAGAGAAGGCAGCCCTGTGCTGTCTAAAGAGCATAGTCATGGAAATAGTTTCATTTTTGTTACATCTGATTCCATGTTTAATGCATAAAGCTTGCGCATTTGTTTTTGAAATCTTATACCAATTCATTTACATGTATAATTTACATATCAATTGGCATATGGGAAGCACATTTTCTTATTCTGCCAGTTTCTGTTGTAACTGAGTTCACAAACTATTTTCTGTTGTCTCAGGTTGGGGTAGATAACATGTGCATACTGGTACAAGCTGTTAAGCGGCAACAATTGGAGCTGCCTTTAGAAGGGCGCATAAGTAATGCACTTGTAGAAGTTGGACCATCCATAACACTGGCCAGTCTATCTGAGGTTTTAGCATTTGCAGTTGGAAGTTTTATTCCTATGCCTGCATGCCGTGTGTTTTCCATGTTTGCAGGTTAGAAAGTTTCTCTTTTTCAATTAGGTGACCTGATGGTGGTCGTAAAAATGATTATCCTAATATTTAGTTGATTTGTTATCATTACAGTTATTATGTTTCTTAAGATTCTTGTCTAACAGCTAGTTCACATGGTTTCGCAGCATTGGCTGTACTCTTGGACTTCCTTCTGCAGATTACGGCTTTTGTTGCTTTGATCGTCTTTGATTTTTTGAGAGCTGAAGATAACAGAATCGATTGCTTTCCTTTTGTCAAAATTTCTGGTTCCTATGCTGATTCTGATAGAGGTATGAACCTCAATATTGATTTATACTTCTGCTGCATCATGATCTCCCTTTTTCCCGCTGTAAGAATGTAAGGTGATTGATTTTTATTTATTTATTTATTTTACTAATTTGAAGGAAGTGATCAGAGAAAACCTGGATTACTGGCTCGGTATATGAAGGTAATTATTCACTCCAATTGGGAGTTTCCATCATAGCATAGCAGTCTCACTGAATATGTAGCTTTTCTTTCTTTCAAATCTTTACCTTTCATCTTTTGATGTGGTTTGTAACACCCTAAAGGCATAGAAATTATATGGCACAACTAACATACACACCTTGGACAAATGATGCTTGTTACTCTCCTTAGAAATTTTTGGTAATCAAATAATGTGTATTTGCAGTTTCGGTATATATTTAGCAAGTCCTAACCTACGGGAACCATTAATGCTTTTGAATTTAGATCATCCAATGCGGAACCAGTTGAAATTGGTTGTAGAGGTGCATAAACTTAGTATACTAGGGAGGATTCACTTTTACTAATGCAGTACAAGCTCTCAGGTTCTTCTTCTTTTGCGAACCCGGCTTTCACATGGAGGACAAGAAAAATATGTGTATAAGGACATAACACTGGTTGTTTATCAGAAGGTTGAGTGACTTGAACTATGTTCCCAAGATTTGACATTCTCACAATATTGAAACTTTTAAATTCTAACCCAGTTACGCAACCATAGGGCAAAAAGTGGAGAGGTATTTGGACTGTTAGATCATCTCACTGTGCAGGTTAAAATGCAGAGCAACAAGAATACAAAATTAAAAGAAAAGGCTAGAGATTAGGAGAAGATGAAAATTCTTATGCATGCAGTATGACTCATTCATCTTGGCACTTTAAACATGGGCAGTCATTGTTCTTGGTTTATTAAACACAGTTTTGACGTGTTGTGCTTTTCCTACTTTGGCGCTCTAGCATACTTCCCCGAGCATAAGCTAAATGTAATTCGTGGCTTAGTCATTACATGATAGGGTGATATGAGAGTTTCGTGAACCCTTTTTCATTCATTAATGTTGAACTTCTTAAAGAAATTTATTGGCTAAGCTAAGCAGCGTTAGGTGCAAACTAAACTGTGTATTGAATAATGTTGTGAAACTGAATATTGATCGTCAGAGTACTCAACTAGTTGACATCTTGTAGCTTATGGTCATGAATAACTCACCTAGAGAAGCTGGATGGGGATCGCATGGGTTCTTATATTCTCCTGACTTTGAACAAACATAAACATAAAATTAAATTTTTCTTTTTAACAATCTGTATATGTTTGAGTACCATATTGTTCACAAGGTTCTTATGTGCCTATTTTCTCACGTTTTGTTTAATTCAACTTATTATGCATACAAGCATGCTTCTCCTTGGCCTTTGAATTTGTTTGAAGCCCTCGATAAAACCTCAAATTTTAATCGTTTAGATACACAGTAACAATGACATCTATCTGCAGACATTACTGGGAAACTATGTTGCCTGCCACATCAATGGCTTTGTTCGCCAAAAGTTGCTATTTTTTGCTAATGAGTTACTATATGGCTTAAATGATTGACCTGTCAAATATAATGTATTTGAGCACATCCTGCTCAAGATTCCTCCTTATATGCAACTCCGACTTGCATGTGAACAAGGATGTATTGTAATTCATGGAGCTTTGTCCAAGTTGTACTGATAGTAGGGTGACCAAGGCATACAGAAAGATTTGAACCTAAAACACTTGCAAACCAAGGCTTTGATGCCATGTTAAGTTATGAATTCCTCCACAAGCTTAAGCTTTAGAGAATGACATTCATATTCAAGTAACTATGACTTTGGGGTAAGCTACGTAACATGTGACAATTACCTATTTGGATCATTTGAAATCTACATCAATAATGTAATATCTTTACTCCAAGTTAGCTAACTAGTCCAAGTTAACAAGTAGGTTTAAACAACCACCCAAAACTATGGTTCAAGTTGGGTACTCCAATATTTAGGCTTATAAGCAATCAGCATTAAAATCCAACTGATGTGGATCGCTATTTTTCCCTTCCAGACACCTAACAAATTTGTTAGGTGTGAACATAGCCTACCAGAACATCTGTGGAGGTGATTTGGGTATTTGAGGCTAAACCCACCATGTCCCTGCTCAATCTTTTACTCTCCCTTGTATGAAACTGGCACTACACACCATGCGGGGAACTACTTTGGTATCATTTGTAGGGGCCTAAGTCCAGACTAAGTAACTAGCTCACCTTGACCTGCAATAACAGTCCAAAACCATTGATCCAACTTAAATTGGTAGCCAGTAGTTGGAATTATAAGGAAGCTATCATTTTTTTTAACTGCTAATTTGGAATATAACAACTGAACTCCTAACCTTTTGGTTGATTTAACATCACAAAAATGCTGAAAGAGACTGGAAAAATCATGTATAAAATTTGTTCATTTTTAAAGTTTATGGAGTCAAAATTTAATTGAGCTACTGCGGCTTATCTTGTTTCTTTACCATTGAGCCTTGTTTTCCTTTGCTAGGAGGTTCATGCACCCATCCTAGGTCTTTGGAGAGTTAAATTGGCGGTTATTGCTGTTTTTGCTGCTCTAGTGTTGGCTAGTATAGTGAGTTTCTCTAGTCCAACTGTATTTATTTTCGTTGTGTGCTTTTGTCATCTTCCAAGTAAATTTTTGTGTTTTTAATCTTCAAAGGCATTATCTACAAGGATTGAACCTGGTTTGGAACAACAAATTGTTCTTCCGAGAGACTCATATCTTCAGGTTTTATATGTTGATACCTTTTTGTCTTAATAGAATAGCAATTTCATGCAGCAATTCTGATGAGTTACTTTGTTTATCTTTCTGAAATTTTGCAGGGTTATTTTAATGATCTTTCGGAGTATCTCAGAATTGGACCACCGCTTTATTTTGTCGTGAAAAACTATAATTATAGGTATCATGGTTTTGTTTATTTCCTTGCTGCTAATTTCATTGTGTTGAGGGACATAACATGTTAAATTGGGTAATCTGAATCTCTGATCAATCCATCAGTCTAATGGTAGCTATTTGTCATTATCTAGTTCATATTCAACAAATAAATTTATATCAAAGCTTTGCTATTTGTTTGTAGGGAAAAGTCATGGAAATATCTGCAGTGAATTACTTAATATGATTGACCATTTCTTACTTAAAGATTCCAAACATTTTTTGATTGCATACTTCTAACAAATGGTCAAACTTAACTTGTAATTTCTAGAAAAGAAAATCGTTAAAAGATTCTTTGTGCAATTTGATTAGATGATTTCTTCATGCTGATTTTATTTTCTCTCAACAGTTCAGATTCAACACAAACTAATCAATTGTGCTCCATCAGCAACTGTGACTCAGTCTCTCTTCCAAATGAGGTATAACTACCGTGTTTTTGTTAAAGTTAAGACCTTCATCTTGAAAAGGTTTTGGCTTTACGTATGTTGTTCAATGTGTCTATAATCTGCATTCATCTATTCATGCTTGATGTTGTTCCATTGCTTACTTTAAATTAGAGAATGGTATATGTATCATTGCATTTTAAGGCTGTATCATAGAAAAAGATTTTTTATTTTATTATTTGTGACGTGGTTGATATATTGTTTTGGCTGCATACTTCTATTGAGATATCTTAATCTCAAGTTGGTGACAGAGTATGTTTCTCACTCTCAAGTATCTACGGTTTCTTGAATTCTAAGATAAACTTCTCATCAACACCCTAGTAAAATCCAGTTCAAATTATCGTATCTGTCGAATTCACCACGTTCATTAAGAGAGCACTTTTGTAGTTTACTTTTATGGATGCCTAAATGTTAAAGTGGGACTCCATGAACAGTATGGTAGACCATGTAGTTTGGTGTCTCAGTTGATCGATAAATCTATATATTTTATCTAAAACTAGCATGTTAGTTTCTCTAAATAGGCTTAAATATTCTCTATTTTCAGTGAAAGATTTTAGTTCTCATAGATGGATATTGCATCAATTAGAATAGTTAACAAAGATGTGAGTAACATCATTTAGAAGTCATTTGAGAATGAATGTGGTCCTTATGATGGATGCCTACAAGATTATGGATTGGTGTGGAACAATTAGTTGTGGTGTGAACTATATGTGAAGTTATTACCTCATATCTTACACAAAATTAACAATCAAGGTCTTAAAACTCACGAGTGTGTCTGATTAATTTTAAAATTCCATTGACGTTTACTCTACTTATTACTTTGTGTCTCTCATAGCACCAAAACTTTTAATTTTCTGTCGTGCAGATTACAAGAGCATCTTTGGTACCAGAGTCAAGTTACATTGCAAAACCTGCTTCTTCATGGCTTGATGATTTTCTTGTTTGGATGTCTCCAGAAGCTTTCGGTTGCTGTAGGAAGTTCACCAATGGAAGTTATTGTCCCCCTGATGATCAGGTCATATATTTAGGCATTGCTATGATGTATTCCTTCGTAACAAAAATATCCCGCTAGCTATTAAAAAGTTCACATTTCTAATTGAATTATTTTTGCTGCATTATTTAGTCTAATTCTGTGATGAAATATTTGATGTTTTTGGTTTGTGTACTTATGGGTTATATGAATGCCCCGGCTATATAAGACTATAATGGAAGCCACTAGTTTCAAATAAAATTCATAACTTCCCAATTTGATAACGGAATTGTACTGATGCTACGGATCTACGGAGAGGAATGTTAAAATATTTGGAACTCCAGTCGTTAAACTTTTTAAATGATTTTATATAAGTTTGGATTCTATCTCCTCCATAGTCAATATATAGATGTCTTGAAGGTGATCAAACCTTTGTTGTTTGAGCCATGTACAATATTATTATCCTTTGTATACAGTATCATTTATAATTGATTCTGGATGCTGGAAATAGAGTATGTAAAACGATTTTCTTCCTTCCGAGTTTCATTACTTTATTTTTCCCTTCTCTTCCATTATCACCTGATATCTGAAACATGTTTCTTTAATAAACTGTAACCATTTGCTAATTCCCTTCAGCCACCTTGTTGTTCGTCTGATGATAGCACTTGTAGCTTGGATGGAGTATGCAAGGACTGTACCACTGTAATTTTCTTTCACATACTTGCTGCTTGGTTTTTATATTTGAGCACCCTTTGTATAAATTTTGAATCCAAAAGAGTCTTAATTTTCATTTATTTACTTTAAAACAAACTCTTGTTTCCCAACCAACTAGAACTGATTTTTGGAATTGTTTCAGTGTTTCCGTCACTCAGACTTGCAAAAGGATCGTCCATCTACAACTCAATTTAGGGAGAAGCTTCCCTGGTTCCTCAGTGCCCTACCTTCCGCGGACTGTGCAAAAGGTGGCCATGGGGCCTACACTACCAATGTGGAACTCAAGGGTTAGTGAGACTGCTCAAGAATTTCAACTTGATTATTCCAAGTTTTATAACTTCAGTTAGTGCATGTATATTTTCTTATAGTGTGGTTCTTGTTTAGCTTGATAGTTTTGTACTTTGTGGCTTTGGTTCTAATTGTGTACATTTTTGTCATAAGGTTATGAGGATGGCGTTATTCAAGCATCAGCTTTTCGTACATATCACACCCCACTAAATAAGCAAGTAAGACTACTTATAGTGTAACTAAACCCAGAAGTTAAGATAATCTCCTTTTTGATTACACCATACTCACTTGTGATCTTGAATATATTATTAAATATCAGACTGACTATGTTAACTCAATGAGGGCTGCAAGGAAATTTAGTTCCAGGATTGCTGAGTCTTTGAAGGTAAAATATCATTCTACATGAGTAGAACCTTTACTCTATCCATGGATGATGTATATATTTTAAGCTACACATTTTTATGTTTCATGCTCTACTTGCTGACCCTTAAATATTTTTTTTTCTTGCAGATTGACATCTTTCCATATTCCGTATTCTATACTTTTTTTGAGCAATACCTTGATATATGGAAGACTGCGTTAATCAACCTTGCTATAGCTATGGGTTAGTAATTTTATTACCTCTTAACCGCCAAATGTTAACATACATGAGTCAACTGGTCCCATCACTGCTAAAGCTTCAAATTCATAACTGTTGGAACTTTAGCTTTTATTTAGCACTTGAACAATCTTACAGTGGAGTCCAGAACCTCGGTTTTAATTAGTGGCATTCATACATTTAATGGGATCATGTATCATAGCACCTTATGACTACAGGCCACACGAACTGCCAGGAAAACAAATGGCAACATTTTTCTGTAATTTTTTCATATGATCTAGTGGAAAGGACACTATCTGGTGTGGTCCCACTTAAACGGGGTGTTATGAGGGATGGACTGGGTACAAGCTTAACCTTTGGTGTGTTTGGTGTTTTTTTTCTTTTTGTGGGGGTGGGTGGAGGGGGTGTATCCGAACTATATCCTCTCGGAGATAAGTATCGGTGCTTAATAGGTTGTCACTCTTGATAGCCCATGAAAGGCGTGTCTTTAAGGAAGGGAAATTTTTATTATTAATGCGATAAGAAGTTAATATATGTAGACTAATTTCTAGGTTAGTAATCATGTGGCACTACTCAAAAACGATTTTACCATTTTCCTTCCAATAGTTAGGAAATGCGGATACTTCTAAAGATGGTGATGTTATCCTTATCAGATATGTATTTGATATGGATATACTTTGTTCAATATATTTTCAATGTGACCATAATCTGAAAATATGAAACTTTCTTCATATGTGTTTTCAATACTAATTATGCATGCCCAACAAACTTCAAATGTTGAAATATAACATGCTTTTATTAAAAGGAGTGTAATTAGAAAATGAAACAAGAAAAGATACTTCTGAAACAGAGGTACCATAGGGAATAAAGTTAACTTAAAAAATGACTTTGAGTGGAAAGGTCGGTAATCATCATAAATATTTATTTATACACGATAAATTTATATACAAATAAATATATTATATTTAACGTATACCCTGCATTTGTATGATATTCATTTTAGGAAAATGCTGTATATGTATCTTGTTGTGTATGTATCCAGTATTCTTCTTAGTTCAAAAGTTCAGGGTGGCAATTACTCTCCTTATTAACCAAGTAGCCCCCATGCGCCAAGCACTTGGCCATTGAACTAGGAAATTTTCCTTTTGTAAGATCTGAATGAAGTTTAGTTAAATTTGAGCTTAATAATGTAGACATGGATGTGTTGGCTAGTAATTCCCTTCGCCTCTCAAAATAAGTGACTAATACTATTTGATGATTTTACAGGTGCAGTGTTTGTTGTTTGCTTAATTATCACATGTAGGTCAGTATTTTCCCCCTTTGGATGTGATGAAACATCTCTCTTCATATTTCCTCTTTCCTCTAAAGTGGTTTTGCTCTGAGTTTAGGCATGTGATTTGGTGACTTTTTGTTTTTCAAATTTAGTTTCTGGAGTTCGGCTATAATTTTACTTGTTTTGGCGATGATTGTTGTGGATCTCATGGTACATTTTCTTCCTTGAAGTTATCTATGAAACTGCATGCAATCGAAAAGAATAACTCTTTTTATGCCTAATCAGTCCATAATCATTTGAATTTATGCCATTTTGTTTACTACTTTTACTTAAAAGATGACACCCGTGCAGGGTGTCATGGCAATTCTGAACATCCAACTGAATGCAGTCTCTGTTGTCAACCTTGTAATGGCGGTGGGCATTTCCGTTGAGTTCTGCGTGCATTTAACACATGCTTTCCTGGTAGATAATACTACACCTCACTTTATTCCAATTGTCTATGTATGTATCTAGGAAGGAAATTGCAATGTGCTACTGGTTCGTGGTATTCTTTTGTTTTCCTTCTTTTGTACCACTAAGAAATTTGGAGAGGGGATTGGACCTAATGGTTAAGGGGATGGTTTTGCGGCCACCACATTGTACCCTCTTCTTTCTTAAATGTATTTTTTCTAAACATCAGTTTGTGATGAGGCCAAAAAGAAAACAAAAATGCTAAACAACATTAATATATACTCTGGAGAGTATAAACTGTACTGCTGAGTTTTGGAACAAGAAGATTTATTGTATACTAAAAAAAATACAAAAATGAAAAAATAGCATATAAGCTGTTTCACAAGCTAAATTCTTTAAAAACTGAGAACAGTTCAACATTTTATGGGGAATTGGATTCGGTAGTTTGGCTCTTGAAGGCCTTTACTGTTGCGCAGAGTTTCTTTAAAATGTAATACTTGCTACATTCATGAATGCATTTTTGTAGTAGGCTATTGTTTCATTTCATTTATCATTACATTTGGATTGGTGGCTTAGTGTGGTGATAATAATCTTTATCATAACATACTTTTCCGTTTTCCATGCAGGTAAGCACCGGAGATAGGAATCAACGCACAGCTGAGGCTCTGGGTACAATGGGTGCTTCTGTTTTCAGGCATCTCTCTATGTCCTCATAAACTATGTGGTGCACATGTTAGCTGGCGAGTTTCTAGTTGATGGCAGTTCATGCCTTGTTTTATTTATTTTGGGCTACTAATTGAATCCATGTATCTTTTACTTTTGCAGTGGTATAACGCTGACAAAACTGGTTGGGGTGATGGTTCTTTGTTTCTCAAGGACAGAAATTTTTGTGGTATCTGATCTCGCACATCAGATTGTTTAATTATTATATATCAGCAACTCTTACTTGTAGATTTTATCATTTTCTCATCATATATTTTGCAGGTTTATTACTTCCAAATGTACCTGGCTCTGGTTCTTCTTGGCTTCTTGCATGGGCTAGTATTTTTGCCTGTAAGCTCCTCAAAATATTAATTGTAAATTAGTAGGGCAGTGTAAAGAAAACAATAGAAACTTTATGAGAGAGAGAGAGTTGCAATTACATGGGATAGATTCATTGATTGTTATTTCATGATAGGACCTCCTTTCTCTATGTTTTTAATTACGACGACTTAATACCTTTTTAATCACTGGACCAGCAGCATTATTTATGATTTCAAATTAGTTTATTTCTAAACATTTTCTTTTGTTTTTGCAGGTGTTTTTGAGCATGTTTGGGCCACCTTCCAGATGTGTGCTCAAGCAACAGGATATATAGAATACAAGGCCATTTCCTTTTTCTTCTTTAGTACATATATATATATATATATAAATAATCATTTGTAATAACGTATTTTAAATGTATATTATTATAATATACATGTTCTCTCAAGGAAATAATGGGAAAAAGAAAAATGGTATTTTTGTGTTATAATGCAAGGGATTAAGTTCAAATTGTGTTATTTTTCAATATAATTTCTAAATTGTTTGAAAAGAGACCCTACAAAGGTGCATATTTACTAGTAGTAGTGGTACGGGTACAACCATCTTACCTGCTCGTCTTTCAATTAAACTACTATGCATGCCCTTGCAAGTTGCAAGACAAGAACATATTTTTTTTCTTCTTATTTGATTATTGATTTTAATAAAGAAATATCATATTTGTATATAAAATTAATTAAAAATTTAGAATACCATGATATTATATTATTATGATTCGATCTCATAAGAATTATTATATATACCTTTGCAAGTACTACTCTCTTCTTTAAGAATATATTTGATCTTTTGAAAATTAATACAAGACATTTTAAACTTAAAAATTGTATAACAACTATACAACAATAAAATATTCAAAGATAATTTACAAACTAAAGCTAAATAAATTTAATTTGAAATTATATAATCAAATAGATTTTAAAAACTCAAATTGAATATATAATTATAAAACTTGCAATAAGTAATACTTTTTAAATAATTTATGATATTCATCATTGATTAAAATTGAAATAATTTATGTCAATTTATTTAATAACCTTCAAGTAAACTTTAAAAAATCAACAATATTCAAATAATCAATTTTAGTTTGAAAATATCCAAATAAATTTTAAAAAGTCAATTTAATCTTATTTTGAAGTGTGTAGTTTATTTATTTCAATACTTAAATTAATCACATTAATTTTAAATTAATTTCCAAGAATTTAAATGACAGTTATATTTTAGTCTTTTGTGTAGGAAATCTGATTACTTTTATTTTCATTAACATATTTTATAGAGCATTAACTGTTGTCATTTAATTGATATTTTATGTCATAAATAAAAATCTGTTTAATTTGTTTTTTTGGTGTGTGTGTGTTTCAATGAAATACTCTCAAATCTTATTTAGCAATCCTTAAATTCAAACTGATATTTTCATATAAAATCTTTTAATTTGTTGTTGGTTAAGTTTGTTTTAAGTTTTTTTGTTTCAATATTAACAACTGTTTCTTTTAATATTGGTACTCAGTTTTTCTTTTTTGAAACCAAAATATTTGGTCTCTGTTTAATCTGAGCCATTCAAATACTCGTACCTTCTAATTAATCTGAGCCATTAAAATAATCGTAATTTCTAATTATTAATGACTCAGATTAAAAATTTATACACGCGGACCATTATATCCCAAAAGTTAAAACCCACCGATCACTCACACTTGCTGCATTCTATTCTCTCTACAGAGTCTTGAGCCTGTGAAGGGAAACCCATCTCTAGGGAGAGCAGATTAGACGGCAGAAGTCAAACTATAATACAAAACTAAAATAGTTATAATAACTGTAGAAATTTACTCTACTTGTTAATTTAATGGAGTATTTAACAAACAACTACAGTTGGTAATTTAATGGAGTATACAAATAAATATATTATATACAATTGACAATGTTAAATTTTATTACTTTAGAAATATTTATATAAATAAATACATTGAATATAATAAAAAATATTAATTTTATTATTTAATAAATTATTTATAAAATTAAATATAATTGACAATGTTAAATTTTATTACTTAACGAACTATTTAAGTAAATAAATACATTGAATATATTTGACAATGTAAAATTTTATTACTTAAAAACTTATTTATGCAAATAAATAAATTAAAGTTATTCAAATCTAATTTAAGTGGAGGCATTTAGGACATTACTCATTCGAAATGTATTTAACTATGAATAGCTTAGGGTATTTAATTTCTTTGTCTTCCACTACTCTTAGTAGCTGAAGGTGTCTTCTTAATTAAATATGGGACGTTGGATCATCAATTGGACGTATGGAGATGCACTAGTTCAAATAATATTCCCATCAAGCATTTGCCATGATGAATTACATATATAATATTGTATATGTTTTATATTATTTGATCATTATTGACTTTTTAAAAGAGATTTTTAAACTCAAAATCGATAAGTTGGATGTTTCAAATCTCTACTCACTTATATATATATATATATATATATATATACTCTACTCACTTACATATATAATATTGTATATGTTCCACATTATTTGATTATTATTGACTTTTTAAAAGAGATTTTTAAACTCAATATTTATAAGTTGGATGTTTCTACTCAAAAGAGATTTACAATAATAAGTTGGATGTTTCAAATCTCGTTTTTCCTCGTAGCAGTCACAGTAAAAAACTTCTTATTATTCTGCATAATAATAAGTTTTATTTATTTATATTTTTAAACGATTAATAGTGTATGAACTAGGCCCAACGTGCAAGTTGAGGCATTCACAAAGGCGTATAAAATAAAAAACCTCTAATAAGTCAGATTTATTACATATTTCTAAAATATGTGTAGTAATAAATTAAAGTAAATATAAACGCATATATTTCAATCTTCAACTATAACTTGGATATATACATACCAGTTTTAACAGGAAAAGAAAAATGGATTTGATAATTTATACCAGCTTTAACCCAATATATCACCAATTCTTAAGAAAATAACAAAACTATAAAAACAAAAACATGCAGAGAATAAGAAATAGGTGCTCTAGCTGAGCCTTGCTAGGCGTGCCAGGGTAACTTTAGCAATTTGGCTCATATTGGGTTCAAAATTCAAAATATGCACGCTATTGAGACATTCTTTTTTAAAGCTCATCAAAAAAACTCAGTTACTAAGATACAATACTCTTCCGGAAGAGCCCCATTAAACCCTAATAAATTCCCCACATTTTCTACTTAATAACATTTTACACAAAAACCTTGTTGCAATCACCATCAAGGCCATGTTTGACACCGAATACGAGTCTGACTAACATTTTATATTTGTATGTAAATCTTCATACTCTTATAGTAGTATTATAACTCTAGTTAATTTCCTTTGACCATTTCTTTTACTAGCTCCAAGTGATTCAATCAGTCCCAAAATGTAGGAGCCTCAGTACCAGATGACAAATATAGTTTCCATCAAAAGCTAATGCATGCAAAATAAAGTTTCAACTCATCTTACTGCTACAAATTGTACACAACATCCAAAACAAATCAAAATTGAGAACATAATTATACACTATTAATCGTTTAAAAATATAAATAAATAAAAAAGAAAATGTCAGGTACCAGCAGCAGTAGCAATCTTAAAACAATTATGATATTGATATCACAGCAACAACAAAAGCACAGTTTCAAAAAAACTAAAAAAGAACACACAGATCATGAACTGCCACAATCAAAACATAAGATTCATTATGTATTTATAAATTTCAAATCCATCTTCCATTTCAAACATATTAGCAAATTCCAGAACACATTTCTAACAACTTCCTCAAACAATTTTTGAGCACTTACATAAAGGGTTTTAATCCGCACCACCACCAGCAGCATTATTTGAAGAGCAAGCGGCATCGTGCTCGTGATGATTTTCGTCTTCATCACTATCATCTTCATCAAAGGATTTTTCTTTGTGGAAAATGCAACATTTCTTCGAACTCTTCTTCTGGAGGAACTCATTGTCGACGGTTCCTTCCTTCCATGAGACCTTCTTTTTCTTGCGGTTAAGCTGCAAAACTAGGGTTTGCGGAGGTGGTGGTTGTTGTTGCTGTTGTTGTGAAGTAGAAGGTGATGGAGATGGGTTTTCTAGGGTTAGGGTTGTGTTCACCGACGATGATGCTCCCAATTGCCTCGTTGGTCGCGCCATTTCTCAATTTTTGGTGGATCCACAATTTTCAGTACCTAACAATTTGGGATTCTGAAGATGACGGACTGGAAAAAGAATTGGGAATGGTAGAATTGGAATTCATAAATTGACTTTTAAAAGTGAATAATAATCGTATAATTTGAAATGGAAAAAGTATAAATTTTTTTAATTTTATGTAATTATATATTATATTATATAGATAATTAAATATGTATAATAAATAAACGAGTTACCCATGAATAACCATTGGATATGTAAAACCCAACATTTATTATCCGAACTTGACAAAATGGTAGGGTGTGGATAGTGCACAGAATGACAGAAGTTGTAATGATTAATTTATCCATTAAATATATATTTGTATATTATAATTTTTATTTAATTTGATTTAATTAATTAAATTATGAACTAAGTAAATAACATAAATGTCAAAAAATAATAAATATTCATTTTATCAAGAAAATAGAGTCATAAATTTTTTTGCTAATTAAAATTCTCAAAGATTAAAATTTACGTAATATATATTAAAATATATTTTTTGTAATTAAAAAGTAAAATTTTAATACCATAAAAAGTACAAATTAACGCAATAAAATTATAATTATTTTTCCAAATATTAAAATTTACATAAAACAAACTTATTATTACGGAAAGTATTAAAAATATATTAATTATTTTCTCATATATTAAACTAAAAATAAGTCACACTTAAACATAATTATTTATAGTAAAATGACAAATGTTATTACTCAAAAAAAATATATTAAAAGAAAAATATTTTTACAACATAGAGATAGTAATAAATATTATTATATTTTTTTTTTTCAACATTGCACAAAAAACAACGCTAATCGTATATTAAAATAAATGTAATTAAAATCATAAACATCCCATATTTTGACATATACTCAAGAAAATTTAATATATAAAAATCATAATATGAAACTAAGAGTTCAAATAATATTTTTTGTAGTTAAACACCAAAAACTAAACTATCAACATACTCAATCACTCTAATTAGAATAACTCCATTAATAATTTAATTTAAATTTTTAATATTTGTATCACTTTATCCAAAAATATGTGTTAATTAAACTAAATTAGTTTTTTTATAAGTTACCAATAATTTAAATGAGATAGTCTTAATTACAAATAAAACTATAATTAAAATGTATTGTATTATAAAAAGGATAATTAAACATATATATATATATTATTTAGGAATTAAAATTTGATAACATACAAGGGTAAATATGTAACTTTCTCAATTTAGTCAACCCTAAAAACTTGCAAAGTACTAATTGTTGCTTAAAAAACTAGAGGGAGGTGAGTGCTATTATGATTATCTAGAAAGGCTGTCACTATATGTTACTCAAAAATATTTTATCTATATTCCTAAGATATTGAACGGATTTCTTAAGGTACCATTCGAATATTTTCCTTAGCATAACTAATTAAAACTAGTAAATAAATAATTACAAAAATAAAAAAAGTACTATTATATTAGTATAACATAACACAATCATCAACCATATGATTAAATTATAAAATTTAGAAGAAGAAAATTAATCACTCTAATTAATAAAATATCTTTATAGAAGATATTAAAAAATATTATAATAAGACATATTTTTTGCTCGGGATTATGATACCGCATATCTGATTTGATAAATATGTTGGTGGACGAATATTAAACTGATACGGATATATGTGTATCTGTATTGGTATATCTAATCGAATACGAATAATATACATTTAAGAATGATATCAAGTTTTGAACTTGACTGGCTCCAAGGTTTCTTGTACATAAAACAGGTAATTGCCTGAACTTATTGTGCTGCAGAATCCATGAATTACCTCATAAGTCCCTTCTACTATCTGCCTACTAATCTACATTTATCCCATTTCAGATATTTCCAACAACAAAATCCAATCCTATTCACATACATGGGCATCACCCAACCTATAAGCCTTTTTTCCAGCAAAATGAAACAGCTGCTAAAAAATATTCAACCCCAGCTTTGCTCTCATATATACCCACTTACTATGCTGAGTAAGTTCGTTCTCCAAAGTAACTTGGGTCGAAATTCTCATCCCAACATATAACCTCACTAATACTAGTTTTGGCAGTTACAATAATCACAAGACGCTACTTTTTACCCAATTGTTGCTGAGGACTTTGATGGAGAGAGAGCTTGATTGTGTGGCTCCGAGTTGATTGGCATACATCGAGACACTCCTCTAAGTCATCATCGCATGTTAATAGCACCCATTCAGAGTCATCATCCAAGTACTTGAGATGAAACCCATTTTTGTCATCTATGCCAAACCGCTTCACGATTTCCTGCAGCAAATCTTGGTATCCCCATGTATTTAGCATGCTGAAACCGGACCTTTTCTTCCCCATATGCCACTTTCAGTCTTTGAGTACTGTTCCTTCCGGATAACTCAACTGTCATTTTTTAGTAATGTTGGAACACGTTCAGATTTTGGATGCATGAAAAGGGATTTATGGCTCTGGGATCTGGGCAGGAGTTTTGGTACTTCATCACTTGATGCAAGCAGCTCTGCATCACTTCTTGCCCTTTTTAGCACACTGTCACCAGGATTATCCCTCCTCACAGGATTTTCTTGACCAGAAAATGTCAAAGCGTGATTATGAGGTCGTGTCCCACTGGAACAACATTGACTTGAACTCGAACTTTGGCTACAGGAAGAAGAGGACGGTGATTTAGATGCAGCAGCAGCAGCTTTTGGGCTTAAAGAGCGACTCTCATTCAGCCTACCGTTAAGGGACTTAGAATTACCCCTTGCCTCTGAAGCTGAAGTTGGGCTGGTTCCTGATAAATCTGGGGATGCCAGTTCTGGGAAGTTTGAATAGAAGGATTTGATTTGAAAACCACCAGAAGCGTCCTGAACCGAGTCAATTACACCTTGGATCTTTTGTAAAGAGTGACCAACCTTCTTGATCTTACGAGAAGGCCATCGTTGTATCCCATGTTGCCTACATATTCTTTTCAAAGTGGTGGGACAAACTGCAATTGAAAAAAAGAAGGATAAACAAGATCAGTTCGTACTAAATGTTAAGGAAATATGTTAACAAAAAAGTATAGAACTTATTTACAATCAGAAAAAGACTAATATAATAGTTTTCTGATTATAGGCTATAATCAACCATCCTCTCAACCCCCCCTCCCCTTTTTCTCAAAAAAAAAATGAATAAAGAAAAGAGAGCAGTAAATAAACAAAATGGTTAGTTATTGAATTTTCTTGGTAAGAGATACGAGACAAGTAAATTATAGAAAGAAAACGTATCTGAGTGTACTAAACATGACTTACCACCCATACTCTTTGCAGCATCTTTTAGGCTGCCAGCAAAATATTTCCGAAGCATTTCCAAACTAATCTTTTTATCTGCCTTGATACGTCCTTTTTCTCCTGTTTTACCCACATTTAAAATGCCATCTTGACCAGAATCGGAATAAGTGTGGCTAAAGGCAACAGATAATCTTGAAGTAGAATTCTGTTGGTGTTGCCTCAAGTCCAAGGCATTTTCAGCGAACACTTCTGTTGGTTTTTCCATGGAGAACAATGGAGCAATATTATCGCTCTCCTGGGCCTCCATGTCACTGGCAGTCCTATATGATACTTCACGGGACGAATTTTCTGAATATTCGACTTCTGGCATTTCTTGTCTACTGAGTCTACCACCTTCTGAAGGGACTACTGTCTCACCAACAGGCGTAACTGTTTCTTCCCAAAACTCTTTGTCCGTGAGAATCCGTAAACTAAAGCAAATCTTTCGGATAATGATTGATAACGAATTGAGAATTTTCTTCTGTTCCTCAGGATCCCTGCAATCCACGGGTAAAAAGAACTCCAAAACAAAGTCAACTGTGCCAGTGTATATGCTCCGCAGGCGTATAGCTACAGCACCACATAATCTGAACATCCTTGCATAGTGAGAAAGGGGATACTCCGTCTTGCTAAAAGAGGTTACATCAGAAGAAAAACATGGTTGGTTAGTCATGAATGCTCTTCCAACTACGCCTTGACCTTTCAATAAGTGGTGCTCAGAGCAAGCTTCATGAAAACCTCTGATATAGGGTTCGGTTATATAGCAAGCAGAATCTACAGTAGAAACACAATGAACTAAGTTCTTATCAGAGTGGCGACGCCCCTCTTTACCTTGCTGGACACATGAGACCCATGTCTGAGCTAATGGCAACCTATGTGTCTCACAAGCGGATCTCAAAACCTCTAGAATCTCAGGTAATGCAACTTGATAGGAGCAATTGCGTATCTGGTAACCCTTAAAAAAATAACATTATGCATCACTCACACATTTATTTGGGATCTTTTACAAAATAAAATTAGTCATAGATATTATCCAATTACCTTGACATTCTCAGTGTTTGCCACTTCAGAACCCCTGAGATTAACAGCCTACAAGAAAAAAACTCCATTGAAATTTGAGAATCATAAGAAACGAAAGTTCTCATCATTTTCATGTTTTGTGCGCCAATGAATTTTTTTTTTGAAGAAATACCGCTCTGTTGATCCAAAAAGCTCAGAATTTGACAATATAAGATACACAAGCTTACTGAAAAATCAAAGAACTCATAGTGTAATGAAAGCATTTAGACTAGAAACTAAGAGAATAAACAAAGGACGATGAAAGCAAAGATTTTTATTTATTTATTCAGTCTTTTACAAGGGCCTTTTGCAGAACCTTGATCATTTGCTCTCGGTGATGTCCTGAGGTTATCAATAGATCAACAATTAAGATCCTTAATAGTTGAGTCCAAGCTAAACAGGAGTTAAAACGATTTGTAGGGAGGTCATACCTCTGTCTCAAGAAAATGGGGATGGATGAAAGAAAACAAAAATAAAGGCAAGGGATATAGAAGTTTCTTCTGTTGTGGACGATAATATTAAGGAGCAAATAAGCAATTTGAAAATTATTACAAAGAAAATTATTAGTTCTACGCCCTGTAAAAGGTTCTCCATTGTAGCTAATCATCATTCCAAAATCCAAACTGAGATTTTAAATCATAAAACTTAACACGTGATCCCAATGGAGAAATTCCACAACCTTTTTTTTGTTGCATGGACTCAGGTGTAGGTGTCAGATGGGGATATTTGTTCAGGTGTCAGACCTTAATCCCAAATTTAGGGAGAAATGACTTCAGAAAGCGTCCAAAAATAGAATACAGATAAATTGACATATCTTGTTATAAAATCAATATATTGTAGATCATGCTCATCATATGGAAAATGATACATTCGTAAGCTTATCGTGAATATGATTTAGTGAGGAAGAGGGATATTCATCTTTTTTTCTGGACTAAGGAAGCAAGAATCCTTCTACATTATCAAATCAAAGATTTTACTTTTTCTCCAAACATGCACCTAAACGATTGGAAGATCCAATTTCGGAAACAGGTCTCAAACACAAGTTCATATTCTCGTCTAAGTGGTGAGTGTTTAGAAGAGTCCATGTATGTATGCTAGAAATAGAGTCGAATAATACCAGCTTTTAATAGACATCAATGCACGATTTTCTGTTTTTATTTTTATTTTTGGCTCCAGTCAATCCAGTCAACAAAACATCATTTTGCCAAACATTTCATTGTCTTCATAATACACACTCGGACTTGTTTTAGAAACTAAATTAAGCCAATGCCTCTTACATTTTTAATTCTTACTAAGGAGATGAAGAAGTCTATATTATAAAAGAAGGCGAGTTGTCTTCAGCTACTTCAAAGCTATAAGCAAACCTCAGCGCCCATACTTCATGTAGTAGCGTATAACATTGGGACGATGAATATGACCAGGTTGTTTCTTGGTCTCATGTTAAATATGCTCTCCCACTAGGAAGTTTTTAGTGGACAAGCACCACGCTCAGTTTCCATGCACTTGGAGCAAAAATGCACACTAATTTGTATGCCAGATTTGCCAATAGAAAAGGTCGGAACGGATAACAGAAGAGGAAAGTTCATAGCATGGATTAGGTAAAAGTGTGAAAAGGTTGGGATTAGATCGACCCCTAACTCAGTTCAACAAGGCACATTAAAAATAATTTAAAACTATGGTGGCATGAAAAGAATACACATACATATTTTGGTTGGACATCCATGAGTGAATGCAATAAATTGGCATAATAAAATAACTTGATCAATGTCACTTAGTTAGTGGACATGGTCCACTTTGGTATCAAATTAAGTATATCGCAAATCTCCCACCAGTTTTGGAATAAGGGGAGAACTAAAGGCCAAGTAAACTAGAAAAGAACTGATGAAAGAAAGCAAAGAAAACTCACCTCAAGAGCTTTGCAGACACTTTCAAGCTCTGGCCTATAGTCAATCTTTTGAGCTGTAGTAACGACCTCAATAACACCTAAGCAACTGCTACTACCTTGTTCAAGTACTGGAACAGCAAGGGTTCCACGGACACCATACTGTTGAGCATGACCAACACGTGCGTACTCTTCCATTTTAAGGAACCGAACATCAGGAGACCACTCAGGAACCTTACCCAAAAAAACCCGACCAGGCATTCCTGCAACCTCCTTGGAGTCCTCATCTGCAGGGAACTGATAGTTCACAGAAATGTCTCTGTAACTGGCAAGCCTTGGACAGTTAAGGTCAAGTGAGAAAGGTTGATCACTAGTGCTCAGAACACGTCTGCCGCCTCTATTAACAGGCACCCATATTTGCAGGAGGACTTCCCTATCTCTTGTGCAGCCTTCAAAATACTCAAGCGCCTTAACTAATCTGTCCATTCCAGACATCGTAAGACCATTACTCGGTCCAATCCACCACTTTCGGCTAAGCTCCAAATGATTTTCAGCTTGACTTGAACACCCAACGGCATTAATCATAGTCTCGCCTAGACACTGAGATGAATTCTGTACCTGCAATTGAGTAATGGATAAATTCTCAGACAAAGATGATCTTTGCCGCTCTTCTAGAATGTCCTTCTGTGATGAGCCCCCACTCGATTCACCATTGTTCTCTTCCAAAATATCCCATATAATTGAAGGGTCAAATAGAGCATTTGAACTAAAACTAGGATTCAACAATTCAGATCCATCATTTGTCCCCAACCAACATCCTTCTACAAAAAGTTCGTCCAAATCCATATCCATAATTGGGTCGGGTGAACTGCAAAACATGTTATTGTTGGGAGGAGAAACACTTTCTTCCATAACTGATTTTTAATCAAAAACCCAACATATAAATCCTATTCAATCCTAACCCCTTGAAAAACGTTGGCAAGCACAAAGTATTCAGCAGTTCTTCACTTTAACCCCAAATCTGTCCAAATTACAAACACACTCCTCAGTATAAATCCATAGAAATTTCAAGCAATGGACCAATCCAAACCCAGAAAACATGTGTAGATATGAGGGAGAAAACAATTACCTTTCCAAAATAAGCTTCAATATTGACAAAATAAGAAAAATTACAAATTATATCAGCAAAAATTTCTGATTTCAGCCAGAGTTGAAAATTCCATAATTAATCAACAGACCCCAATTGAATATTACTACAAAAGAATCAAATTTATAGTGGCTTGGAGGTGCCAAATTAATAGAAAATAAGATAGGAACTGACTTTCATCCAAGAACTTTAAACCCAACAAATTTTAAAGAAACACGCACAGTTCATACTATCTAAACTTGAAAACAAAATCCGCAAGAATAACGAAAGACATCGAAAGTACCAGACTATAAGAGGAGTATAAGCCACTGAAAAGATTCTCGGATATTCCAAAAAGGGTGTTTTTGTGGCTGTCTGGAGATTAGCTTCGATCGTCACATGCTCCTCAAAGGTGCGCCGGATGGCTGTTCCAATTTTCCTTGTAATTTCCCCTTCTGAAGAGAGAGAATTTATGAAAAGAAAGAATTAACAACCATTTTTTAACTCGCATTATCTGTCCTTGGGAATTCCTATGATCCTCCCCTCGAGGCTAGCTGTTGTTGTTGAGTGAAGATTCTCTTTACGGCTAGGGACCCCACCATAATTTGCCTAATGATTCTCGCTGTAAAGTCAATCATTAGTTTGACCTGTTCTTGGTAAATGAAGCTCAAGAATTTTATTTTTATTCTTATTTTTTTCGTGAGAAATAAATTGGGAAAGAGGATAGAATGAAATTTTGATTGTTGATTTTATTTTATTTTTTTTACTACTATGAGAGTTTACTATTTTTTATATCAATGAAAATTTCATATAGCATGTAAATGATTCGATTATTAAAGAATTTACGGAATTTGATTATTAATTATCATACGAGTTGAAGATAAAAAATATTATTATTTTTGTATATGTTAATATTTTAATAATATATTTTTATCGCACTTATAATTCGACAGAAAACTTTTACTATACACAAGAATCTATACACACAGATTATTTGAGACATTTATATAATTGTATTCAGACACATTTGTATAATTGTAAAAATTTAATGAAAGATTCTAGTGCTGATCGATTCAAAAAAATTTTTTTTATTGCCTCCCAAAAAAATGTAGTAGTATATATAGAAAAATAGGATATATAATTTTGTATATATATATCTAAATTACACTTAAAATTATTAAATTTTATAAAATTTCAATTTTAAATAAATAATAAATAAATTATTGTTCGGGAGGCAATACAAAAAAATATATCCGGACCGGTCGCCACTCGCCACTCCCGCAGAAGAACTCGTAATGAAATGGCTGGCTGGTGGCTGCTGACAAATTATTCCACACATTGACATGTCGATACCCTATCCACTATTGTAAAAAGAACCTTTTATTACACCTTGGAGGATCTTTATAGGAGTAGAGTACACTTTTTGTACTATTGATATTAAAACCCAATAAACAAGAGTTATTGTAGTCTCCACCTTAGTCTAAAACTCATTTTTAACCCTAAATTTTAATTTTAAAATCAATTTACACCATAAATTTTATTTTAAATTAATTTCATCCTAAATTTTGAATTTCAAAATAATTTGTACCCTCCACACTAAAGTTTAGAGTACAAATTATTTTGACATAAAGTACAAAGGGTACAAAATATTTTAAAACTCAAAATTTAGAGTATATTTAATTTTATACATAAAAATGATGTGGTTAGTATAAAGTTAACTTTGGTAAATTGTACCAAATACGCTTAATAATATATCAATATTGCTTATTTTTCTCACGTATCATCGGATCCCATAAAAATAAAGATAGCTTCATGATAACCGGATCCAATAAAGATAAAGATAGCGAGAAAAGTGGGAAAATCTCGGGAAGGAGACGGAAGAAGCAAGGGCCTTCCCCAAAGGTGAGAACTTAATATGTTTCAGAAGCCAGAATTCAATATCATATTACTGCCAACTGATGAAACTAACCAACAAAAAGTTCCATTTCCAATATATCACTACAAATTTATTCAAATGAAGCATAAAGCCACAATTATTACAGTACAAAAAACAGAATAATAGAGAAAATAATACTAGTGGCTCAAAACAACTAGTACAAAAAGTTCAGGACAGCATCAAGTCTAGAAGCCAATTGAGTTTATGCTTCCAACCACCTGATGTCCTCTCTAATCCACCGGCAACACCTTCAAGTGCTCGGCATCACATTTTGAGGTGAGATGCTACCTTCTGACCAAGAGACTCGTCAGCCTGCAGCACATCCCATAAAATTAAATTCAGTTCAATATTACATACTCTTTAACTTGTCTTCACCAATCTTCATTGTAATTCGTGAAACTCTTGAAGAAAAGGCGAGGAATCAAACCTGAGACCAGTATGAGATCCAAAAGCTGCGGATCTCATCGGTAACACGCGGATCGGATAATGCATCAACCACTCGACCGATAAATCGCTCTTGCCTGAAAAAATAACAAGATCAATAAATTAAGTTATTGTATTATGAAAACAACATACCATTGTGGAAGCACAAGGCATGCATACCTGTCTGGGGAAAAAGATCGGTATCTCTCTCCTGGCTGCTTGAAGTTGTTCTCTTTCTCAATCATGGCCTGCATTTACCAACAAGCTATCATAAATATCTAGGATTAATAAATATTTGCATGTTGTTTTTGTAAATGACAGAGATATCTAATACATTTTCAAACAAAGTTCCATAAATCTCCAAATGTTGATTTATCAACTCAAACTTTTTCAAATAAAAAACAACACGAATAAAGGAATGCTAACATTACAAACTCACCTCTCGCGCCTTCCCGTCAACACAGGAGGAGGAAGGATGCTTCTCAGCATGGCAGACTGTGTCGAACCTAGAAGGGAAGTAATTGACCTGGAACAGTGCATTGTTGTGATTAATATAGAGAATACAATCATGCTTAAAATTATTAAAAGTAGCTATCTAGGAAGAAAGAGATCATTAAGAAATTCAAAAGCTGAACCACTTCCCAAGAAAGAGACGCATAAGGGAAGTACAGACCTCCTCATCCCTGTGCATAAAATTCATTAAGCCTTCATGGTGATTGTTGTGATGAGCGCTCTTAGGAGCATTAGCTGGAAGCTGCAGATAGTTTGGTCCAAGACGGTGCCTCTGAGTATCAGCATATGAGAATATCCGAGACTGAAGAAGCTTATCATCTGAATAGTACACACCAGGAACGACAATAGCAGGGCAGAATGCAAGCTGTTCATTTTCTGCAAAGAAGTTGTCAATATTCTTATTCAACACCAAGCGGCCCACTGGCTGCAGGGGAAAGATGTCCTCAGGCCAGGTCTTGGTTACATCGAGTGGGTCAAAGTCAAATTTGTCCTCGTCATCGATGTCTATGGTCTGGATAAAAAGCTTCCACTCAGGATAATTTCCGGCCGCAATCGAGTCATAGAGATCTTGGGTCGCATGGCTGTGATTAGAACCTCCCACCTTGATGGCTTCTTCCTCTAACAAACACTTGACTCCGCATGAAGGTTTCCAATGAAACTTCACATAGTGTGCTTTCCCAGCCTTGTTAATAAGAGTGTAAGTGTTAACCCCAGAGCCATCCATGTGCCTATAATCTTGTGGAACACCCAGGTCATCAAAGAGAAAGGTGAACATATGCAAACTCTCTGGATGGTGGGAGAAGAAGTCCATGATTCTCCAGTTCTCTTGAATGTGAGACTTCGGATTGGGTTTAAGAGCATGTACCATGTCTGGGAATTTCATTGCATCACGCACAAAGAAGACAGGGAAATTGTTTCCCACCAGATCAAAGTTACCCTGAATATATAGAGAAATATCACAAATATGAACAAGAAAGAATGAACTTCAATCAGTGATTATTTCCCTATTTCTACGACAACTAATTAGTGACCCTAAAATTCGTCATCAGAGATGAAAGGGTGAGCTCTTGCAGCTCAATGCAAATATCACATTCAAAAAAGACGTCCAGTCAAAGTTATCACTCTCACCTCTCTGGTGTAGAACTTCACTGCAAAACCCCGGGGGTCCCTGAGGGTCTCAGGGCTTCCACGCTCATGGATAACAGTGGAGAAGCGGACAATTACAGGTGTCTGGACACCAGGTTCCCGAAGAAAATCAGCACATGTAAGTTGAGTAATATCATCAGTGACCTCAAAGAAACCCTTGGCACTAGCACCCCTTGCATGGACAACTCGTTCAGGGATCCGCTCCCTATCAAAATTAGCAATTTTCTCCACCAACTGATAATCCTCGAGGAGGATTGGGCCTGTCAAACAGAAAAACGAGTTCATATCACTGGACCCACATACTTTAAACATAATCAACTTATGCAAACAATTCTACTGTTAGGCATTGAAATGAGTAATATGAGCGCATCATTATTTGATATAAAGCAATTTCGGCCAGTAATTATATCTGGCATATACATGTGTCAGGGGATTATACATTTAACAATTAGATACCATAGGAGGCAGAAGCAAATAAGAAGTATCTTGTATACTATCTAAGAATGTAAATTTCTACCAATTGATTTAAGAGTAAATTGTTTACTGTCCGTGATGCTACTTTTCCAAGTTTCACAAACATATTTGTATTGTAGTTTAACTAAAACAAAAGGCATACTACAAAGACAATATGAGAAGGAAGAATAAACTACTCGTTCTAACAAACAATCATCATCGACCAAAAGTGGTAACTCCTAAGGTGAAGGAGTTGGAAATTTTCAAATCTGGAAAGTATATAAAAATATATTATATGCTGTCCATAAATCCAACAGATTCTGTGGTTCAGTTGGTTCAAAGAAAGGAGTTGTAAAGTTAAGAACTTGGGTTCAAGTCTTGGTAGCAGTGTTTTGGCAATTTTAATTTTTCAAATGCCAATGGTTAGGCTGTGAAACATTACAACAGTTGGGCTGAATCTATGGTTTGGAACGATTGGGCAGAATCAATGCCAACGGTTTGGACAAATATAAACCAATGCAATGTTTCAACAAATCAAAATGTTCAAACAACAAATCTAAACCATGGGTTCAGTTAAAAAATGTAATCCAACGGTAATATTTAAATACCTTTCAAATGTATGTATCTTTTCAAAAAGGTGTTTTGGTTCCTCTTCAGAAGGGTGCTTGAAAACCTATAAATAGGTTGTCAATTAACCCATGTCATTCAACTCAATCATTCCAAATCCTTTAAGTTCTTAGAAAAAATATCATTCTAGTACATTGTTTTTTCCTGCTATAATTTTCTTCTCTCATTTATAGTACAAAGTAAAATTTGAGTCCGTCTTATCTTACGAGACTAATTCGCAGTAACCCTGTATAACAAAAGTAAAGGGCGAATAATCTTAAGGAAAGAGTTGTCAACCATTCGATTGTAAAATTGTTATCCTACATCAAAACTACGAAGCAGGTTTTTGATACCGAGGAATGAAGCCATATGCTAATTTCAATATTCATGTAAAGTCGTTAATCTATTCATAATGCACATATCTACATCCTAAAGGCAACCATGCAAATTCGATATATATAAACTAGAGAAAACAATGGGAGGCATCTAAGCTAGATGAAACCACTCAATTACAAACACAAAAAAATAAATAATAAAAACTAACTATCAACAAATCAGAAAAACTTTGCACAGCCATACCAATATAAATATAAGGATAAACAAGTTATGTCAAACTAAATCACAACAAATTAGCTACTCACTTTTGTCATGTTTCATCGGTTCATCAAAGGGTAAAATTATAATCCAAACATGAACCTTTTTTTTACCACCTAGATTACGATTTATGAGGATGGCATAGATGTCAATGCCAACATCCATCCCATTTCGATACTGCTTAACTAACAAATACTAACAATAATAAGATGATCCACAAAAAGAAAACAGTAAATATGATGTAGAAAAGAGTAAATATGATGTAACAAGACATCCCGCGCCTTGAATACAAAAAGCCACTAATAGCATATAACTAAAACAAAGTACTACCATTTAGAAATCCTTGTTATCAACTTTTAATAAAGACCACAAAAATTTGTAACAAAAGATACCTCTAATTCCCACACTTAAAGATGAATTATTGTTCCAAACTGGAGCACCGGAATTTGTTGTCCAGTAAGGGGAATTGAAAGCACTTGAAGGGCGGTGCTACAACCCAAAAAACAAAATAAATAATCACAGAGAGCAGTTTGTGTGTGTGTGTGTGTGTTTTGATCGATCAGCGGTTTGTGTGTTAGAAAAGCTATTAATAACAAGGTTATGAAACTTGAAAATGGAAAACTGAATAAAATAAAAGAAAATAAGGTATTAAATCATTATAAATTAAAACTTCGACTTGACCCTCAATCTGGAAAGCAACAAATTGATGAGAAACCTAAACCTATATTCACATGAGCTTAAAACAACAGGAGGATCATATAATAAGTATCTTATTTAACCATTTGGAAGCCAAAATTTTGTATGGACTAAACAATCTGTGATTTTTAATTTCCTTATTTCCTCAACAACCTAACAAAATGTAGGTAAAGATATCAAAAAAACATGTGGAAAAATTGCAAAAACTTATGAAACTGATGATCAAAACAACAAAACTCAAGAGGCATCAATCCATGCATCAATAATTTTTAATAAATAAATTCACAAACTTAGAAAAATAAAAACCGTGACAAATTAAACAGAACAAAATGTTATGATTAAATCAGAATTATGAGCAGGAATTACTTGTGAAAAAGTACGAGATAAAATAATTACCGTGTATGGATCCATGGTAGGATGAAGCTTAGAGAGATTGATTTGTTGATGAGAAAGATAATATTGGTGCGTGGGAAATTTACAGTCCTTTCTTCTTTCTATTTATAATTGATTTTGTTTCCTCATAGGAATAAAATTTGGATTTTCTATGGAAATTCATTTTAAGAGATAATCGGTTACCCAATAAAAATCTCGCCCTACAATATTGATTGGTTTTCATACAGCTTTCCCTATTTTCTCTCTTGGTCCTAAATTCTCCACATAAAGTTTTTGCGGGAAATATTCTTATTGACTAAATAGTGGAGTATATTTTATTTCCCACGATTTTTTTTGAAAGGAATTTGTAAATTGACAGACTAACTAACTCTAATACGACAATGTTCTTAAAAATAAAAATAAATAAAAATAAAAAATAAAACCTATAATATATAGAGTAATATCATTTCAAAACCGTAAGAGAATATAATGGTTATTTTAAAAGAAATTTTTGACCTAACCAATTTATTATGTCTATGTATCTGAACCCTACAAAAATAGGGCTATAATAAGAAATAGTATTATAATTAATAGTAAGATTTTTACTGTTAGCCTATAAATTAGGCTTTATATACATATAAAATTAGATGGAGAATCACACTGGGCTCTACTAAATCACCTGCCACAGTAGAACTATGGATGGTTGGCTCTTATATTAAAACAAATAAGACAATCAATACTAATATATATATATATATATATAAAGGGAGGATTGTCAAACCATGTAATGAGTTCACTCATCCATCTCTATTCTTCTATTCTTATCTATAAAGGGAGGATTGCCAAACCATGTAGTCAGTCATCTGAATTTTAGAAATTGGTTTGTTTAATAATGTAATTTAGTTTAGGCGGTTTGTCATCTACTACCTCCATTCCATAATAACTGTCTTTTTAGAAGAAAAAACTTGTTCCAATTTATTTGTCGTTTATAACTTTCTAGGAGAATAAATTATTTATTTTCCTATGTTACCCTAACTTTTCTCATTGTCCCAAGAAATTTTCTCTCTTGTATTAATAGTTTTAGTTTCCCATAAATGGGTAGTGATGGAATTTCCAACAAATTTTAATTTTTAAATGATGGTATTAAATGAGTTTCTTAATCTATGTGCATCAAGCTAAAAAGACAATTATTATGGAATGGAGGTAGTATAATCTAATAATAGGTGGGTCAACTCGAGTAGTCCTAAGTTATCAAGTCAGTCAACTCGGATAGTCCTGAGTTCTGACTCCTGAGTTGTCTTGGTTTTCGGGTGACAACCTAATTAATTAATTAGGTTTTAATTTAAAACCCACATTTTACCCAACACCTTTCAACCATTATTGCCTCCTTAACTTACTTTTACAAGTTGCCTCTTATTTTAATAATTGTAAATTAAATGTGAGTTGTCTCAAAACCATGTTTATTTTATATATATATATATATATAAAGGGAGGATTGCCAAACTATGTAGTGAGTCCACTGATTTAAAAACTCTTAAATAACCGAGTCATTTCAGTTGGAATTTTAAAAATTAGTTTGTTTAATAATATAATTCAGTGAGAGTTGGTTTGCCAGCTATAACCTAAGAATAGGTGGTCCTAAGTTGTCATACATTATTAGGTGAGTCAACTCAAATAGTTCTGAGTTGTCTTGGTTTTCGGTGACAACCTAATTAATTAATTCATTAGGTCTTTAATTTAAAACCTACATCAACTTTACCAACAAATCACCTTCCAACCATTATTGCCTCCTTAATTACTTTTTTACAAATTACCTCTTATTTTGATAATCTATTAAATATATATAAAATGACATTTCACACTCGCATTTAAGCAAGACATCTCATTAATCATACACATCTTGACATTTTTTTACTACTTTATTTTCTAATTAATGTTTAAGACCCTTAACAAAATTTTCCAACTTAATTTCAAATGAGGATGCAAATTTAAAAATTCATATAAATTTATTTTAGATTTATAATCCCCTAAATCACTATAAATATTATAAGTACTGTTTTGATAATATCAATTGTTTTGATATTATCATTTGTAATTAAATTATTATTTAATAAAATCACTACTTTATGCTATTAATTAATTTTTAATTTATAATCTTCTAAATCACTACAAATCTAAACAGATTAATTCAATAATGTCATTCTATTAATTTTTTAAATTTATAATCCCTAAATCTAAATTTTTTGATAATATAATTGATTTTTATATTATCTCTTTTATAAATTATATCATTATTTAATTTGAATCACTACTTTATCTCAACTTTTAAATTTTAACAATTTATATTTTTGTTTTTCTATTTAAGAAATCAATTTAAGATCATTGCACAACAATCTATTATTTTCTTATTTTAATTTATTAATTAAACGTATATATTTATTAATATAAAAGTAATAATCTATTGCCTCCTTAGGTTACATTTACAAGTTACCTTTATTTCTAATTGTAAATTAAATGTGAGTTGTCTCAGATTCATGTTTTATAATTTTGAATTAAAATAAGTTACTCATAAATAATTCCTTCATTTTCGGATTATACAATTAAATACAATTTATAAATTTATGCAAAATCATTAATTGGGTTTTAGAATATTTAACCTCTAAAATCATTTCCTATATTACCCCTACAACTTGGTAAATGACTATTTTTAACATAATAGAACATATACCAGAGACCAATTCTTAATTAATAACCGAGTTATCTCAGTTGAAATTTTATAAATTGATTTTTTTAATAATGCAATTTGATGACTTTTGGTTTGCTAAAGTCTGTAGGTTTTTTCATTTTTTTATGCACACTTCTTAGATCGGACTGTGAACCTAATTAATATTATTTCATTATTATTTTTAATTCCTCATAAACTCCATGATTTTATATAATGCATTTTTAATTAAAAAAAGAAGAAGAACAGCTAGCAAGTCTTTCTCACTCTAAAAACAATGATGTACAACCAACAGTAGCATATATATATATATATATATATATAGAGAGAGAGAGAGAGAGAGGGAGAAATTATGAACCTGGAGCTGGAGTACTGAAAGAGCTTCCCATTAGAGGAGAAGATGATAAGAGCAACATCGGCATCACAAAGAACAGAGAGTTCTTCAACTTTCTTAAAAAGCCCTCTTCTCCTTTTTGAGAAGGTCACCTGCCTTGCTGTTGTGTTATCAATCTTCTTGATCTGTATCTTTTCTCTAGCCATTTCTATATCTACACTCAATCAATTAAACCTTTCAATATTAATATTTACTTTTCACTCCAAAAAGAAGAGAAATACAGAGGAGAGAACAAGCCAGCGTACAATAAAATGAAATGGAACTAATCTAATAAGTTACTATGTCTATCTAGTTGTATGAAGAACAAAAAAAGGGTGAGAGAAAATTACTACTATTTGCTTACCTTGTTTTTGGGAACCATGTTGGAGTAGTGAGGTGGGAACTTGGAAATCTCCAGATGCTCTGTTGGGGAAAAGGCTGGTAATGAGTGAGGGTTTTTGTTTATTTATAAAAGTGGGAAGGATAAAGGGGGAGAATTATTGAGCTTTTCTATGGTGAAGCAGGTTCCTTTTACCCTTTCAGGTATCATTTGTTTTAGTTGCTCTAAATGGTTAAAAAGAGTGAAAAACAGGACACCTTAGGGTATAATTGAGACAAACACATTCAAATGAGCTTACACTCTTGTTTCTGGGTTTTACAATTAATGAAAGGATAAAGAAAAATATTTTTTGTCAATTTTTTTTATTATTGAGTTGTATGGGTTTGGATGAAAACTGAACAAGTAAATCTTTTCATTTTTATTGTACTTTATATATTACAAACACAACAAAATTAATATAAAGATAAAATAACAATTCAAATGTAAAATTTGTAAGTTTTTATTTTTGTGATTTTCGCAATGCGAGTTGCAATTGGAATTGGTCGATCTTCTCCGATGTAAGATCTCGACTTTTAATTAATAAAATTTAATTTTTCTTTTATATGTTTCTAAACAGTAAAGTGTTAGATTGATAAAAAGTTAAAGTTAAAAATGATATATATAAATTATAAGAAACAAGAATATAGGCGGAGACGCCAAAGAATATTTGGTATCATAAAATAGCGCCGTAACAACCAATTTTTGGTACTCCACAATAAAATAATTGTCGAATACAGAAAGCGACAAAATAACTGTTTAGTAAAAATTGTTGACTCAAATGTTACCTTTACTGTTAAAATATCTGACAATAAAGGAACAGCAACACTTAAAAGTTGCAGATACTAAAAAATTAGTTAAGACTTGTTAATATGTTAAGTAAACAATATTGTATACATAAATATTTGTAATATTAATACATTCAGTAAATAAAGTAGAAGATAGATAAATATAATAATTATTATGAATAATAAAGAAAAAAGTAATCTTGAAATGTGAAAGTTGTGCCCAAATTTATGTATTAAAATAAAAATAATCTTGAAATGTAAAAATTGTATTAACTCCTATGCTTATTCTTATTTAGTAAGGCCAAGGGGTTACCATTTCCTATTATTCCTTATGCCTCTGCATCATTTATTCAAACTTCAAAAGCAACAATTCTTTAGCTCCATATCAATATTGTATTCCTGCCACAGATGAGACTAACCCAAACCAGATACATTTTTAATATATCACAGCTGATGTATTCAAATGAGTTGAGCATAAAGCCACAATTTACAGAACCAAAAACAAAATGGGAGAAGATAATACAAGGTCACTCAAAATAACTAGCACAAAAGTTCAGGACAGCATCAAGTCTAGAAGTCACAACTCACAAGACAGACATACAAATTTGCCATGCATATAACATAAAGAACACTTGATGGAAGGAGTTCCACTGAGTTTATGCTTCCAACCAACTGATGCTCTCTAATCTACTCTTTCTCACATTCAGCACAGAGTATCTATCGGCATCAACTTCAAATGCTCGGCCTCACATTGAGGCGAGATGCTATTTTCTCACCAAGAGACTTGTCAGCCTGCAGCACATACCATAAAATCAAATCAGTCAGGTATACCTACTCGTTACCTTGTCTTCACTAGCCTTCAATTATAAATTGAGAAACTCAAAAGGCAAGGAATCAAACCTGAGACCAATATGAGATCCATATGCTGCGGATCTCATGGGTTACACGCGGATCAGATAAAGCATCAACCACTCGACGGATAAATCGCTCTTGCCTGAAAAAATAACAAGATCAATGAAGTACGTTATTGTATTATGAAAACAACATACCATTGTGGAAGCACAAGACATGCATACCTGTCTGGGGGAAAAGATCGGTATCTCTCTCCTGGCTGCTTGAAGTTGTTCTCTTTCTCAATCATGGCCTGCATTTACCAACAAGCTATCATGTATCCAGATTATCTACGATTAATAAATATTTGCATGATGTCTTTGTAAGTGACAGAGGTATCTAATACTTTTTCAAACAAAGTTCCATTTATCTCCAAGTGTTGATTTATAAACTCAACCATTTTCAAAGTTCTAGCCCATTCAAAAACAACATGGATAAAGGAATGCAAACATTACAAACTCACCCTAGTGCACCTTCCCGTCAACACAGGAGGAGGAAGGGGATGCTTCTCAGAATGGCGCACTGAATCGAACCTAGAAGGGAAGTAATTGACCTGGAACAGTGCATTTGTGTAATTAATATAGAGAACACAATCATGCTTAAAATTATCAAAGGTATCTATAGGAAGAAAGAGATCATTAAGAAATTCATAATCTGAACTACTTCCCAAGAAAGAGACGCATAAGGGAAGTACAGACCTCCTCATCCCTGTGCATAAAATTCATTAAGCCTTCATGGTGATTGTTGTGATGAGCACTCTTAGGAGCATTAGCTGGAAGCTGAAGATAGTTTGGTCCAAGACGGTGCCTCTGAGTATCGGCATATGAGAATATCCGAGACTGAAGAAGCTTATCATCTGAATAGTACACACCAGGAACGACAATAGCAGGGCAGAATGCAAGCTGTTCATTTTCTGCAAAAAAGTTGTCAATATTCTTATTCAACACCAAGCGGCCCACTGGCTGCAGGGGCAAAATGTCCTCAGGCCAGGTCTTGGTTACATCGAGTGGGTCAAAGTTAAATCTGTCCTCATGATCAGGGTCTATGATCTGGATAAAAAGCTTCCACTCAGGATAATTGCCGGCCGCAATCGAGTCATAGAGATCTTGGGTCGCATGACTGTGATTAGAACCTCCAACCTTGATGGCTTCTTCCTCTAACAAACACTTGACTCCGCAGGTAGGTTTCCAATGAAACTTCACATAGTGTGCTTTCCCATCCTTGTTAATAAGAGTGTAAGTGTTAACCCCAGAGCCATCCATGTGCCTATAATCTTGTGGAACACCCAGGTCATCAAAAAGAAATGTGAACATGTGCAAACTCTCTGGATGGTGGGAGAAGAAGTCCATGATTCTCCAGTTCTCTTGAATGTGAGACTTCGGGTTGGGTTTAAGAGCATGGACCATGTCTGGGAATTTCATTCCATCACACACAAAGAAGACAGGGAAATTGTTTCCCACCAGATCAAAGTTACCCTGAATACACGAGAAATGTCACAACTATGAACAAGAAAGAATGAACTTCAAAAAGGCACTAATTCCAAAAAAAGAAAACAAAAAAGGAAAAACAGACACAATCAGTGATTATTTCTAGGCACTATTTCTAGGACTACGAATTAGTGACCACAAATACGTCATCAGAGATGAAAAAGGTGAGATCTTGCAGATCAATACAGTTACCACAGTCAAACAGAATTCCAGTCAAAAGTGATCAGTATGTTTTAATAAATGGAGCACACTTTTAAATGTCCAAAGTACTTCACAAGAATCACAATAAAAGAATTTTATCACTTTCACCTCTCTGGTGTAGAACTTCACTGCAAAACCCCGGGGGTCCCTAAGGGTCTCAGGACTTCCACGCTCGTGGATAACAGTGGAGAAGCGGACAATTACAGGTGTCTGGACACCAGGGGCCCGAAGAAAATCAGCACATGTAAGATGAGTAATATCATGGGTGACCTCAAAGAAACCCTTGGCACTAGCGCCCCTTGCATGGACAACTCGTTCAGGGATACGCTCCCTATCAAAATTAGCAATTTTCTCCACCAACTGATAATCCTCGAGGAGGATTGGGCCTGTCAAACAGAAAATGAGGTCATATAACTGGACCCACACACTTTAAACATTATCAATTTATGCAAACAATTCTACTGCTAGGCATTGAAATTAGTAATATGAGCGCGTCATTATTTGACATAAAGCAATTTCGGCCAGTAATATGATCTGGCATATACATGTGTCAGGGGTTTATACGTTTAATAATTAGATACCATAGGAGGCAGAAGCAAATAAAAAGTATCTTGTATACCATTTAAGAATGTAAATTTCTACGAATTTATTTAAGAGTAAATTGTTTACTGGCTGTGATTCTACTTTTCAAGTTTCACGAACATATTTGTATTGTAGTTTAAAGAAAACAAAAGGCACACTACAAAGAAAATAGGGGAAGGAAGAATAAAGTACAAAACCCCACAAGCAAGATTTCCTTAAAATATACTCGTTTTAACGAACAATCATCATGGACCAAAAGTGGTAAACTCCTAAGGTGAAGATATACGATACCGAGGAACAAAGCCATATGCTAATTTCAAAATTCATGTAAGTCGTTAATCTATTCATAATGCACATATCTACATCCTAAAGGCAAAACCATGCAAATTCACATATGTAAACTAGAGAAAACAATGTGAGGCATCTAAGCTAGATGAAACCACTCAATTACAAACACAAATAAATAAACAATAAAAACTAACTATCCACAAAGTACGAAAACTTTGCACAGCCACACCAATATAAGGATAAAAATCTTCCAGTATCATGTTCTGTCAAACTAAATCACCACAAATTAGCTACTCACTTTTGTCATGTTTCATCAGTTCATCAAACGGTAAAATTATAATCCAAACATGAACCTTTTTACCGCCTAGATTACGAATTATAAGGATCGCCAAAATGTCAATACCAACATCCATCACATTTTGATACTGCTCAACTACAAGTACTAACAATAATAAGATGATCCACAAAAAGAAAACAGTAAATATGATGTAATAAGATATCTCGTGCCATGAATACAAAACGCCACTAATAGCATATAACTAAAACAAAGTTCTAACTATTTAGAAATCCTTGTTATCAACTTTTAATAAAGACCACAAAAAATTGTAACCTATACATGCTTAGGACTAATTCAAAAAGATCGAACCCAATTGTAATCCTCTCTTTATTTTATTCTTCGTTAGATTATTTGACTGGATCTCGTCAGGTCCAGTAGAGAAGCCCAAGCCAAGATTAAAGCCTTATACTGCTCACATTTCCAGCCCACAGACCAAGCCAGGGAACATTATTTCATACTTTCAATGTAATAATAACCCCCGTACAAGCCAGCTACTTTGATGTTAATTAAGTTGGATTTAATATTTGTGGCCATTAATTTGGACAACGCTAGAGTTCAATACTCATTGTACCCTTGCCTCTTTTCTTTCTTTTTTCCCTTTTTTTTGGGCAATATTTTTTGTTGTTGGCTAAATAAGAAAAAAAATAGTTAATTAAATTGTAGCACATTTAATCCATGAATGTGTGTGAGAGAGAAAACACAAATTCATCTCTTATTATTGATTCACAAAAGTAATTAAGAAGCAAAGATGGTGAATATTGAATTAACATTGAGAAGACTAGACAAATTACTAGACATTAAGAAACATATTAAGTTCAAGAAACTACATAAAAACCATGCATTAAAACAAACGGAAGTGGTCTTATTACATATTTTGAGTTTATTTATTTATTTATTTTGCATTTTTGCCTTTTCTTTTCTTTTTGACGGATCAATTCCCGTAAAAATAAAATAAAAATTGATACTTTAATTAATTAATTCCCCACAAATTAGTAATATCCCAAAGTAATGAAATGAAACATGAGTATGTACATATATAGCTAGTGGCTAGTGGAGTACTTTGTCTAGGCAATAGGCCTTGAGCAATGGAGGGAAAAAAGGATTAAACAGGAACGCCTTTGACCAGCAATTCCTGTCAACGGTGAGGAATGCTTTGCAACATTTGTTGGTGAGCAATCCAGGTTGAGCACTCAAGAAGGCGTTAAGAACTTGATGGGGGCACCCTAATTGGATACCTCCAAGAGCTTCAAGGCATGGGTTACTCTCAAAATCCGGCAATGCAAAACTCATTGCTAAGAAACACGCTAGGACCAACGCAACCAGTTGCTGCTTGAAAATGACCATGTTAGCAGCTTGAGAGTACATGATAATATTTAATTTGGTTGATATATATTGCTTAAGTGGTAATTATTTTGCTGCTGCTGCCTCTGCTATAACTTTGTTATATAGATAGATAGATCTAGGTGTACGTGGTTGTGAGGGATTTTACTGGTTATGGTTATGGTTATGGTAATGGTATTTATAAGGTAATTAAAGATGTAAATGCCTTTGAAACTGTTGCTCGGTCGTTTTATTCTTAATTTATTAATCCACCATTTTAATTAAGGGTTTTTATTGTGCAGTTTTTAAGCAACACAATATATCAATGGTCATTGACTCATTGATGACTGAAATATATCAACTTATTAACTGCAGTTTATGAGACTTAATTGGTTAATTAACGGATTTAATTGGTGAACAGGCTAGCTCAAATTAATGCGTATATTATATCAACTGCAGAACACTCTAACCAAACCCATTTATAATAAAAATGATGTTATCAAGTGCAATAATTTTATCTATCAACTGATGTTTAAAATTATATAAATTTATATTAAAAATGTTAAAATAACTAATTTACCCTCAATAGTATGGTCCACTAGTATAAGGGAAAAACACTCATTATATTTATGTTGGGTAGATGGTATGAGTAAGCATCCGAGCTTATTTATTCTTGTAAATTGATAAATCCACAAAACACATGAAAACAAGTCGAATAATTTTATTATAGATCCTACCAACTTCAAATTATATAAATTATGATACATTAGCGGTTATCAATATAATTATTCTTGACATTATACATCCATAGTAACACTTTTCATGTGGAAATATCAATTTCCTTTATTCTTTTTCTATAACTTTAATTTTCTTAATATGCCTTAAAAATGTCATTTCTAAACATTCTTTTTTTAGGATGCAGTAGTAATTAAAAAATATAAAAGAAAAAGGAAATTAAGAGTAAAATGTAAAAGTATCCCCCAATAGTTTATTCCTCAATTGCATAATTAGGAAAGCAGATCATGTGAACGTCAACTTTCTTGTTTGGCTTTCAGCTTAATGAAGATCTGGAACTATTAATTGTTGCAGTTGTGTCATTTGTAGAACAATTAATTGGTTTCCCACCCAGTAATAACTTATAGGAGGAGATACACTTTTTCTCACTCTACTCGACCTCGGTTTACAAATACATTATTGGACTGAATTTTTTTTCATTGACTCACTGAACTACAATTTTTTTATAAACCGTTACAAATTCTGTTAAATTGTTTGATTTTGGACGGAAAAATTACATAAACTGCCACGTGAGAGAGAGAAAACTTACATGTCAGACATTTTTCTTTTGTTGCATGCCGAGATGGAAAGTTGTATAAATTTAATGCTAAATTAATCAAAATCAAATAAATAAAATAAATAATCCATTCAAAATTAAAAACAATAAAAAAAAAATTAAATCATTAATATTTGTTTGGTATGTTAAAACTTTGGTAGCATACAAAAAAAAAGTAGTATATTAATATCTTTTTTCAATATGGTACAATTTTAAACAAATTATATAAATTACACATAAATATATAAATTTTTTTGTTTTAAATAACCCATTAAATTAAACAAAACTACTAAAGTAATTAAACAATTTTTTTGAGAAAAAAAGTAATTAAACAGTTAAACTCCTAAAACAACTAAATCAATTAAAAATTAAACAAATAAACAAAACACTAGGGGAAAACACCAAACCCAGAATCAAAAAGTACCCCGCCTCACCACCATACCACCGCCACTTGTTCCCCGCCTCACCACCATGAAGACCGCAAATTTTTCCGACAGATCTTCTTCGTCTTGTTTATATTTCCCTTATTTTTCTTTTCCATTTCTCAACTTCGCACAGATCTCTCTCATTTTTCTTTCAACTTTAAAGATTAAAAATTTGAGTCTTCCATATTTCTCTCTCTCTCTCTCTCTCTCTCTCTCTCTATATATATATATATATATATATATATATATATATATATATATATATATATATATATATATATATATTACGAAAGTGTATTACATTCACGATTCCAGGCATTAAATGAATCCATTTACTTGCAAATTTTGCAGATCTAAAAATAATGAAAGAAGAACCTTCTTCACTCCAGATCTAGCATTGATTTGTATTTCATCTCCCTTATGAAGGCAGGTTGTTTGAATTTCTTTCCTATTTCCTTACTTTAGTAAATGTTGTGGTGTAGAATTTTGGGTTATTGACTGTGGTGGTTATAGATGATGACGGTGGTTATGGCTAATGGTGGAGCTTCTGTGGTGGTTATGAAAGTTGGAATTGATTAATCTTCGCGTCAATCGGATTGGATCGTAAAGGCAGTAATCTATTTTTGATTTGTTTGCTTATTTTAAGAATCTGAAAATTAAATATTTTAGTCTAATAATTAGTACATGTTTGGGTCTGGTTAGAAATAATTTTAGACAAAATTAAAGATGATGGCGCCGAACTGAGAAAACGCATCTAGATCTAGAGATTAATCGATGGTGGAGATTGAACAGCGAAAGAGGAGGTGGTACCGGAGGTAGAAAAGGGTATAGGTGTGGTGGTGGTGACGCTGGTGGAAGTGGTGATGGAGGACTCTTTGAGGAAGATGAACTGATGAAGTTTTTATTTTTTTTTCTTTCTTTTATCTAGAGAAAGTAATAGGTAATAATAATAATAATAATAATAATAATAATAATAATAATAATAATAATAATAATAATAATAATCCCTCCATTTTCAAAATATTAGATAATTTTATATTTTTAAAATGAAATTAAAATATTTAAAAAATAAAAAATACGAATTCATTAATTTTATATAAATACATTTGTAAACATTATTCATTAATTTATTTTATTATTAATTAATTTAATGTCATGTATATTAATTTGATTTATATTTTCTTAAACTATTTGTTATAGAATTGAGTATAATTTAATTTAATTATTTATCCAACTCAGCTTCTCTCTCCTCGTCAGCACGTGACACATAGATTTGTCGTTAAAATTTTAATAGACTAGAAGGTTTTTCGAAATTTTGTAAAAAAATTATAGTTCAATGAGTTGACCGTAAAAAAATTCAGCTTAATGATGCATTTGTAAACCGAGGTAGAGTAGAGTGGGTAAAAATGTATTTAACCCCTTATAGGAGTTGAATTCGCACTCAGCCAAGTTGTTGTGGAGATTCAAATGGTAGGATATGATGAGGAGCTACATATATTATAAACATACTACTCCCTCCTATAGCTTATATCAAGGAAACAACACTTAAAAGAAGAAAAACACATGCCAACAAACTCAATCGGAAGCCATAACCGGTTTCATTAGGGTCGTGGCCCGTGATGTGCATCTCATGCAGATGTTTCCCTGCACTGTGAATTAGCTACTCACTTTTGTCATGTTTCATCAGTTCATCAAACGGTAAAATTATAATCCAAACATGAACCTTTTTACCGCCTAGATTATGAATTATAAGGATCGCCAAAATGTCAATACCAACATCCAACACATTTTGATACTGCTTAACTACAAGCACTAACAATAATAAGATGATCCACAAAAAGAAAACAACAAATATGATGTAATAAGATATCCTGCGCCATGAATACAAAAAGACACTAATAGCATATAACTAAAACAAAGTACTAACTATTTAGAAATCCTAGTTATCAACTTTTAATAAAGACCGCAAAAATTGTAACAAAAGATACCTCTAGTTCCCACTGTTAAAGATGAATTATTGTTCCAAACTGGAGCACCGGAATTTGTTGTCCAGTAAGAGGAATTGAAAGCACTTGAAGGGCGGTGCTGCAACACAGAAAACAAAATAAATAATCACAGAGAGCAGTTTTTTTATGTGTGCTTTGATCGATCAGAGATCAGAGGCTTGTGTTTTTATTAGAAAAGCTACTAATAATAAGGTTATGAAACTTGAAAATGGAAAATTGAATAAAATAAAAGAAAATAAGGTATTAAATCATTAAAAATTAAATTTTGGACTCGACCCTCAATCGGGAAAGCAACAAATTGATGAGAAACCTAAACCTATATTCACATGAGCTTAAAACAACAGCAGGATCATGTAATAAGTATCTTATTTAACCGTTTGGAAGCCAAAATTTCGTATATAAAATTCAACAATCTGTGATTTTCAATTTTCATATTTCCTCAACAACCTAACAAAATGCAGGTAAAATATCAAAAACATGTGGAAAACTTAAAAAAACTTATGATCAAAAGATTCAAACAACAAAACACGAGATGCATCATGCCTCAATAAAAAATTTTAAAAAATCACGAAATTAGAAAAATCAAAACCGAGACAATTTAAACAGAACGAAACGTTATGATTAAATCAGAATTATGAGCAGGAATTAGTTGTGAAAAAGTAGGAGATAAAATAATTACCTGGTATGGATCCATGGTAGGATGAAGTTCAGAGAGATTGATTTGTTGATGAGAAAGATAATATTGATTTGTGGCTAATTTACAGTCCTTTCTTCTTCTTATTTATAATTGATTTTGTTTCGTCATAGGAATAAAATAACAAATTGAGTACTTTAACTTTGATTTTATCTTGGATTTGTATTATCTAGGGTAAATCTTTTTGAGTGAAGAGATAATTGTTTACCCAATCAAAATCTCGCCATACGATATTTTAACTCATCAGTATACTTTATTTCCCATCTTGTTTTTTTAAGGAATTTGTAAATTGGCATACCAACCAACTCTAATACGACAACGTTCTTAAAAATAAAAAATAAAAAAATATAAATATAGAGTAATATCATTTCAAAACCGTTAATGGTTATTTTTCAAGAAATTTTTGGCCTAACCAATTTATTCCCCAACAATACAAATATATGAAATTAAAAAATACGCATGTCTAATTTTTATGTAAAAATGATTAGTATAAAATTAACTTTGATCAATTGTTTAATACAATATCAACACGTAAAATGAGAGGTAATCTATGTGAGTGTCGACGTGTACGCAAGTGATGGATATAGTCCACATTGGACTGCTAAATTATGTTAATGTTCAAATTGTGGAGGCATATTCGTATAATGGTAGTTATAAATCACATTTAACACGTTAAAAAAAAGGGAGAGACAAAATAAGGATCTCAATTGTTGATCTATTGATAAACAAAAATTACTGAGAGTAAAGGTAAAATAGCAATAGAGTATTTTTTATTTTATTTTTTGACAAATATTTAGGAAATTAATTGTGGGATAAATGGAAAGAAATCGTCATTAAACTACGCCAAATTCCACATCCACTTATTTAACTTGTCCTAGAATAAAACGGAGGACTCGTATCAAATAAATAAAATGCACAGTCATATATTAATTAAGTCCAGAACAGCATCAAAGTGTAGAAGTCACATGAAAGAAGACAGATATAAATACAAGTTTGGTAATAAAAATCACTCAAAACAACTTAACAAACACAGATAAACCGTACTACTTATTCAACTTCAGAACAGCACCAAGTTTTGCCAAGTACGTACAAGTATATATAACATGACGACAGTGCCATCCATATATATATATATATATACTTCCCAACTACTCTTTGATCTGGTTTTTAGCACAGAGTACGTATCTCTCGACATGCAGCATCACGTTCAAATGCTGGGCTTCACGTTGAGGCGAGACGCTATTTTCTGACCTAGAGACTTGTCAGCCTACATGGACCACAACATTACCATCATACTAGTATTAGATTATTTTCATTAATACTACCTACTCTTCACCTAATTGTTCCCGCTAATAAAATCTTTTACTATTATAATTCATTCCTAGTTGAAAAGGGTTGGAATCAGATTTACCTGACTCCAGTATGACACCCATATGCTGCGGATCTCATAGGTAATACGCGGATCCGATAAACCAGCAACCACCCGATTGATAAATCGCTCTTGCCTGGAACAAATAATTAACAAAACCAATAAAGCCTAAGTAGTTATTTTATTATGAAAAGGGAGCTGATATTTCATTCCACAGTTATACATTTTCTTTAAAAAATCCACTTTCGCACTGGAGTTGTTAAATGATCGCTGGAAATATCATTCCAACATTTATAAATGAAATGGTACTTGCATGCGTACCTGTCTGGCGCAAAAGTCCGGTATCTGTCTCCTGCCTGCTCGAAGTTGTTCTCTTTGTCAATTACAGACTGCATTAACAACCAACAAGCTATTATCATGTATATATCTAGGTCATCTAGCTAGCTAGCGTAAACAAATTATTGCATATTGCCTTCATTTGTTAAAGAGATATCTATCTATTCTATTACCATTCAAACAAAATTCTGTATTTGATTGATCAACTCCACCTTTTTGGAAATTAAATTCTATGCCATTAAAGGAATGCCAACATATATTATGAAAAACTCACCCTAGTTCGCCTTCCCATCAACACGCGTGGAGGAAGGGGGTGCTTCTCAGCATGGACCACAGGATCAAACCTAGAAGGGAAGTAATTGACCTGGAAGAGTGCACTTGTGTGATTAATATATATGGAGAACACAAAAGCATGCCTAAAGAAATTAATTATCAAAAGTGGGCTATTTAGAAAGCAAGAGATCATTAAGAAGCTTAAAAACTCTACTCTTTTTCACCTCCTCATCCCTGTGCAAAAAATTCATTGAGCCTTCATGGTGATTGTTGTGATGAGCGCACTTGGGAGCATTAGCTGGAAGCAGCAAATAGTTTGGTCCCAGACGGTGCCTCTGAGTATCACCATAAGCGAATACCCGACCCTGGAGAAACTTATCATCCGAATACCAGACACCAGGAACAACATGAGCAGGGTTGAAAGCAAGCATTTCATTTTCTGCAAAAAAGTTATCAATATTCCTATTCAACACCAAGCGGCCCACTGGCTGCAGGGGAAAGATGTCCTCAGGCCAGGTCTTGGTTACATCGAGTGGGTCAAAGTCAAATTTGTCCTCGTGATCGGGGTCCATAATCTGGATAAAAAGCTTCCACTCAGGATAATTGCCTGCTGCAATTGAGTCATAGAGATCTTGGGTGGCATGGCTGTGATTAGATCCTCCAATTTTGATGGCTTCTTCCTCCAACAAGTTTTTGACTCCGCAGGTAGGTCTCCAGTGAAACTTGACATAGGTTGCTTTCCCAGCCTTGTTAAGAAGAGTGAAGGTGTGAACCCCGGAGCCATCCATGTGCCTGTAATCTTGTGGAACACCTATGTCATCATAGAAGAATGTGAAGGTGTGCAAACTCTCTGGGTGGTGGGATAAGTAGTCAAAGATTCTCCAGTTCTCTTGAATGTGAGACTTGGGATTGGGTTTAAAAGCACGGATCACGTCTGGGAATTTCATTGCATCCCGGACAAAGAAGATTGGGAAATTGTTTCCCACCAGATCAAAGTTACCCTGAGTCGGTACACACAAAAAATGTCACAAATTAATATTATGAACACAAATTAAAAAGTAATCTACACACACACTATATAAGATGCACAACTTCTTCATCAATTCAAAAAAAAATGTATGTATTTTAAAATGAAATGGAGCTCCTAATTAATGTTTGCAAGATGGTAGGGCTCCCTCAGATGTTGCAACCCTGAATTCCTCCAAAAGTTGGATAAATAAGAGTTGCGCGTGAATAGAGCTAGCTTTAGAGAGCTTCAGTTTTGAATTTTTAGGATTTCAAAATTTGACTTGAAAAAATAAAAATATATCTCGGAACGACTGGAGGGAGTAGGTCACAAAAGAGAGAATTATATCAGTATTCTCACCTCTCTGGTGTAGAACTTCACTGCAAAACCTCGAGGGTCCCTGATGGTTTCAGGACTTCCACGCTCATGGATAACGGTGGAGAAGCGAACAATAACAGGTGTCTGGACACCAGGGGCCCGCAGAAAGTCAGCGCATGTAAGGTTAGTAATATCATGGGTGACCTCAAAGAAACCTTTGGCACTGGCACCCCTTGCATGGACAACTCTTTCAGGGATCCTCTCCCTAGTAAAAGTAGCAATTTTCTCCACCAACGGATAATCCTCAAGTAGGATTGGGCCTGTCAAATACAGATTAGTTTATATGACTTCACCCACATACCCACATATTTCAAACATAATCAGTTGATGCAAACAATTACTGGCAGGCATTGAATTGAGTAATAAGTATCTAGCTACCATTATTTTACATGAGACAATATATGTGTCTAGAGGTTTATACATTTGATAGTTAGACATCATAGAAGGTAGAAGAAGCAAATAAGAAGTGCTTTGTACACCGTTTAAGAATCAAGAACTTATTATTTCCTGTCCATGATGCTATTTCTCAAGTTTCATTAACATATGCAAGGGGATTTAATTAAAACAGAAGGCATACTAAAAAGAGAGTAGGGAAAGAAGAGATAAAAAAAAGTATAAAAACCAACAGCAACATCTCCTTCCAAGATACTATCTTTAACCATCAAGCACCATGGAGCTAAAGAAGGAAACTCCTAAGATGGACAGACGCAATAAGCAATACCAAGGAATGAAGCCATACACTAATGTTAGTCATTAATCAATCTCTTCAATGCACATATCTACATCCTTAAGGCAACCATATCAATTCAACACAACATATAAACTAGAGAAAACAATGTGAAGGCAGGCACCAGAAAAAAACCCCAAAATTACAATAATCAACAAATTAGAAAAAGAAAACTTTTCCCAGCCATGCCAACATAGGAATAGGAATCTTCCAATCTCATGTTAATCTAAACTATATCACTTCATTTCGTCATGTTTTAACTGTCTAGGACTGTCACAAAACTCTTTGCAAAAATTCTTTCGCGTTTGTATGTCGGCCAATCAAAATTTTCACCTCAATTTCTAAAAGCTACCAAATGGATCCGGTTAGCATGAAATGAACTTCATGATAAGTTCACTCCATGACCAATACAGTGCTGACACGCAGGCGAGAGTGTGATCTATCCGCCTGCTTATGAACTGAACTTACCATAAATTCCCTTCATGCTAAACACTCCCCAAATTTAGACACTCGAGTATATGTTTCCACTTTCTTTTTTGACAAATAGTTGCATACATCTGAGGCTACTAAATAAAAATTCTATGCTAAATAAACTATTAACGCTAAAGAGTTACTAATAAATAATAAATTAATCTTAGAAAAATCATTAATGTTCAAAAAGAATATTATCTTAAGAGTATTTCCCAACCTTCTGCTTGACATTTCTCTTTTGTTCCAAAAAAATAGTCTTAAGCCAAACCAAACCAGATGGAATCATCACAACCATCTCCAGCCACCCATCTCAAGTAGAGATCGAGCACCACAACCAAGCCAGCAAGCAGTACTAGCAATTAATTCAAGGAAAACCGTTTCTTTCCATGGATTGATCCCATGCCCAAAGCAGTTCCCAAACTACTTGTCACTTGCTGTAATCAAAAGCCTCATCAACAAACTATGCAATCCCACCATTAGTGCCGCCCGCCATTAACTCCACCTACTCTCTTCGTGGAAAATTTATAGCCAGAATAGTTATTTCTAAACAACAGCCACCGCCGGAAACTTCCGAGTCCGGCAACGAAACAGATTTCCCTATCATTGTTTCCATTAAAGCTGGGTTTTCTAGGGTTTTTTCTTCTTCTAGTTTTTCGTTCCCGCTTCTCTGTATCTTATTCATTCCTCGGTGTCTCAGATTGTCGTTTTGGCGGTCGAGTGTGATATTTAATATTTTGAACCCTCAAAATTTTTCTTTCAGATTTTTTACTTATATTTTTTAATTTTAAGAAATTAAATATTTTAGTAAATTAAAAGTAGATTTTTATAGTTATTATCTATTTTACCTATATTTAAAAAATAGATAAATTTGATTCTAAAAATTAGTCAATTTAATTTTAAAATTCAAATTAAGTCGATTTAACTATATCTATATAAATATATAATAAAACTAAACTTGATTATTTTTTCCATCTTTGATCTTTGATTTTTGGTATGTGGTATAGGTCTAGAATTTAATTAAGATTAAAACATATTTTATAGTCGATTAATTTAACTAGAACTAAATAAAAATTTTAATATTATCTTGTTATTTTGCATCAATTTTATTTTTTATAAGAGTCTTTTAATTTCTTAGTCATATAATAAATTTTAATTTAAAATTTATATTAAAATTTTAGTTTAATTTTCTAGCTACTCAATTTTATGAGTATTCAAAATTATATGTCATGTGTAGTCATTCGTTTTTAAATAAAATAAATAGTAATAAGTCAATTTAAAATTCAAAAAAATATATTTTATAATCACTATAAAAAATAAATTAAAAATATTTTTATTTGAAAAACAACACGTATTTTGCACTAAACACTTGGCTAGTCTTTATAAGACACAAATGGTATTTAATATGATGGACCAATCTTCTAATTTACGCGAATTACCGACAAACCCAAGTTAATAAAACTATGCCATTCCAGTTAATAAAAAAATAAAAATAGTATTATTAATTTAGTAAAAAAAATTATCTTTAAATTATATTAGGATCAGAATTAAGAAGATAGATATCATCTTATTCCTATGGACCCTATCCCCATATTTATTTAGTATAGTATATATGGTCAAATATTATATTTAATTAAATGTATAATTAAGTCGAACATAAAAAATGGGTCGTGTGGAGGGCACATATAATTTTAATAAAATCGACTAAATTAAGTGAAACGTGAAAAATGAGTCGTGTGGAGGGCACATGATTTATTAATACCACCATCCATCTCTCTAATTCTCTCTCCATTTAAATGAATTTATATTAATTTTTAAAATACTTTTATAATATAAAAAAACATGACTGCAAAATAGAACTTACATGAAGTGATCTAAAACTGATATGAATTTGAATCAATACAATTATAAATTATCTAAGAAGTAAGTAATACTCCATTAGTTCTAAGAAAAGAAAATATATATATATATATTGAACTTGAAAGGTAGTATTTCAAATATCAACTTAATAAAGACCTCTGGTTCCCACGGTCAAAGCTGAATCGTCGTTCCAAGCTGGAGCACCGGAATTTGTAGTCCAGAAAGGAGTATTGAAAGTACTTGAAGGGCGGTACTGTATCACAAATAACCAAATAAATTAGTACTAGTACTATCAGATATAGGGAATAGGAATCCAATTAGCACTTTATGGTAAGTTCAATTCATGTAACTGACAGAAAAAATGATCTCTCTGCTTGCATGTCAGCACTGTATTGGTCATAAAATAAACTTTAACTTGAACGTGATCAAACTAACAAAAACGAATCTACATTTACACCGTCAATATGTAAGCGATCGATCAAGAAGATCTTGCATTTCCAAATCTTAGTTTGGATAACTCATGACCAAATTAAAGGTTAAACTGTGTACCCACCTTGTATGGATCCATGGTCATTGGAAGAGTGATTGGGGTCTTCAATGGAAGAGATCGAGATATATATGAACCGACTCACAGTACTCTAGCCTACCTAGCTCTCTCTCTCCTTTATACTACTACTCCAGCACCAGCAGGGTGGGTAACTGTGAACTAACACTGTGCATGCTTGGTTACGTAAGGTTTGCGTTTGAAATAAGATTTTTAAACGTCCTTATCAAAGGCACTTCAAAATTTTATTCAATTCAATTCCTATAAAAATAATTTATTTCAAAAGTAGTAATTTATTTAATTAACAAACAATGTGTTCGAGATCATACACAAACATCAAAATTGGTGCGGGTCCAAACTTTACAAACACTAGCCACTGTGTTTGTTTGTGAATTTAACTTCCAGACAATTTAAGTTGGTCAAATATTTATCAATATGTATATTATTTTTTGATTTAAATTGTATATACAAGATATAGTTTATCATGAACAGTATTAAAAAATGAGACTTGTTTTTAAATGAGTCGCACGCTAAACGTAGAGTTAATAAGTTAAATAAGTTATTATAAAAGAAATAAATTTTTTAAGTGTGTTTGAACTTACAAACGTACCCAACATCACAAATAATGGGACTGGGTTAGCATGAATTTGGCTTAGCAAGACCATCGGTCGGTTGAACTCTACGGTGCCGACACGTCGTTAGCATTTAAATTAATGGGTGAGATTCAACAATTCCGCACGACGTCGTTTGACAAATCAAATTCAAATAAATCGGATGCAGCGAAGTAATCGGCTCAAAGCGAAGTAATCGACTCAAACAAGAGGAGATTTATAATCGGCATTGACAAGCGATGATTGACGTCAGGCGGGAGATTTGGCGCCATACTGAGTCCATGTAAAACAGAGCTTCTTGAGATTGGAAGGCATTTAGTAGCAACCATGTAAAACAGAGCAACGAGAATTCAAATAGTAAATGTACTGATTTAAAACAGAACTTCATTATTGAGAATAGCAAAAAATGAGCTTCTTCATTCTTGTCTTTCATTTCACCAACAGTGTGTCTATATTGAGGTTAGTATATATAAATGTGTTGAACATTAATAGTTGTGATACTAAAAAGAAATAGTTGATGCAATAAACTTCAATATATAACAGTAATGAAGTTATAAAGAAATGTTGATGTAATAGATTTAAATATTTAATAAATCTATTGGTTTATATAAATCATGAATTATATGCAATATTTGGGTATTGGAAAAAAGTTTAATATGTAAAAAGAATTTGAGTTGATTAAAAATAAGTTAGTGAAGTGGAATTAGAGAATTAGTTATTGTAATGCAAATAGTATAATACAAGTTTAAGTTTAATGGTTGAATTTTAGTAATTCTAGTAGTTAGATAATTGTTCTAAACTTCTACCAATTAATATTGTTATGTATATGATGTTTATGCGATCTAATTTGTTTTGTGGATCAAACATAGAAAGAACTAAATGAATTTGAGAAGTTCGGAAGGTGTTCCACTTACTGAAAGTCCTTGCATAGGACAAGAATTTGATTCGGAGGAGGATGCGTTTAATTTCTATAATAATTATGGAAGAAAGTTAGGATTTAGTGTGAGGAAACAATATGTGAACAAAAACAAGCTTGGTGTAGTTACTTGAAGAAGATATACATGCTCGAAGGAGGATGAGCGGATGAAAATAATAGTAGAGGTAAGAAAAAAGAGAGTTAGAGCGACCTAGTAGATTCAATTGTCAAGCAAAATGAATGTAATACTTGATGCAACAAAACAAAAGTATGCGTTGTCAACGACTTTGATGAGAATCACAATCAATTTTACACATTCCTACGAATCGCGTTCATTTGATGCGATCTCAACGTGATGTAGCCAAAACACAAGCGATTGAGATTGAATTAGCATATAATTCGAATAAAATCCAAACAAACCCATGAGTTGATGTCTGACAAATGGCGGGAAGGATTGTGTTGGTCACACAAGATCGGATCGGAAGAATCATTTACAAACAAAAAGGCAAAGAGATATGAAATACGGTGAAAGTTGCAAGGCCTTTTATTGTACTTTCGAAAGCGGTTATACGAAAATCCGTCATTCTTTTATGCGATTCAATTAGACAACGATGAAGCGGATAACAAATATATTTTGGGCGGATCTGAAAGATGATAATCGACTATGCTCAATTTGGGAGAGTTATTACTTTTGATACCACTTATAAAACAAATAGCTCATTATAGACCTTGTGGTGTTTTTGGTGTTTTAATCACCATAGGCAAGTCATTATGCATATTTGGTGCAACATTAATGTATGATGAGACAACGTCGTCGTTTGAGTGGTTGTTTTGTAGTTTTTTGGATGCCATGTCCCAGAAGAAACCCATTACAATATTCACTGATCAAGATCATGCAATAGCAAGTGCATTATCATCAACGATGCCGGACACATATCATGGGTTGTGTATTTGGCATATTGCTCAAAATTGTGTGAAGCGTATGTCCCCCGTGATGAAAGAAAATAGTCAAGAATTTCTACAAGCATTTATAAATTGTGTCCATAAATATGATGATGAGTCCACATTTGAAAATGCTTGGACTGAAATGATTGCCAAGTATAAAGTTGAGTCAAATGAGTGGATGCAATGTACATTCATTGAAAGAAAAATGGGCAAGATGTTATACTAACAAAACTTGTACTTTGGGAATGAGGAGTACACAACTCAGTGAGAGTTTGAACGCAGATATCAAAGATTACTTAAGCTCAGAAATTAATTTGGTATAATTCTTTACACATTTCAACCGGCTACTTGAGGCTAAGAGATATAAAGAGTTGGAGGCCGAGTATGAGGCAAGGGAGAGAGTACAATATGGCAGGGTGAAGAGGACACCAATGTTGAATGAAGCTTTCATTCACTATACCCCTGCATTATTTTTTGAATTCAAAGAACAATTTGATAAGTCACTTTGCCTTGTTATAAAGTCTGTTGAGGAGAAAGAGGAAGGGCAATTCGAGTACGTAGCAAGTTACTTTGGGAACGATAAAATACAAACTGTTATAGGCAACCCTACTTGCCAAGAAGTTGTGTGTTCATGTAAATTGTTTGAGACAAAAGGTATCTTATGCTCTCATACATTGAAAATTTTGGACATTATGAATATCAAATTAGTTCCAAAGAAATATATCTTGAAAAGATGGACAATGTTTGCGAGGAATGGGCAGATAAAAGACAGTTATGGAAGAGAGGTAGAGGGGGATCCAAAACTAAAATTAGGCAGTCGGTATCGAATGTTAATTCCAAATCTAGTTAAGATTGCTCATCGAGCAGCAGAATGTGAAGAGGCAACGAAAATGATTAAAAAAGCAATTAGTGAGCTATCTGTATGTGTTCAAGAAATATGTAATAGACAAACAAACATGCAACAAGAGAAAAACAATGATTCTCATGAAGTGGACCGTCAAATAGAGATAGCGGTTAATTCCATTACGCTTAATGTACTGCAAGAGTAGGAATTCCAAAAGGGCAACAATCGAGGAATCAAAAAAAAGGTCGAGATCATATATAGATTGATCCACGATGAAGTATTGGTTAGAAAAAATGGCAGGGAAAAAGAGGCAAAAAATGGAAGTAAAAATGTCGAGGTATGGATAGCAATAATATATAAATATACATATTGAATTAAATGAGTGCTAATATAAATATGCATACTTATTACATTTGTATACAAATTTGTATAATTTTAAACCATGGACAGATGACGAGATCAAATGGAAGGCATGGTGATGAACAAGGAAGTGGACACTCATCATTTGGAAGGCATGTTGATGAACAAGGAAGTCGACACTTATCATTTATTGAGTTGTTAATGTCTTCGTTTAATAGCGAACTTTTTTAGTTAATGTTACTACTATGTAATATATGAAATAACTGTTAATGTCTATGTTTAATAGTTTATTGGTTTTTGTGGACATAGTTTCCAAGTAGTACTTAATTTTGTTGACTAGATGGTAGGTTATGTAAGATTAGGCTTTTGAAGCTTTAATGAACAGCTTTATGCGTTTTCTTGTGTAAACTTCAGTATTCTAGAATTTGCGTTTTATTTTAATTTGTTCTTTTATAAGTTTCATCAGATGGGATGATGTGGTTAGCAATGTCTATGCTAACTTGGAAGGAAGTTTCATTCAATTTTGTTGCATTTTAAGCCATTCTTTTAGTAAGTTTCATTGTTTCACCTGGCCTATTATTCATGTTTCTGGGTTGCTTTTTTTAATTCTTTATTATTGTTATTTTTTATTCCTTCCGGTTTTCTTTGGTCTGTGTTTCCTTTTTTGGAAGTTGGTTTGTCTTGATCCGTCTTCTTTATTATTGTCCTTCCGGTTTAAGCTGGTTTGTGCTGCTGTTATTGTATGTGCTCCTTTTTTTGTTGGTCTGTCCTCCTTTTCCATTTATTGATCAAATAATATGGTCATGATTTAAATATATTTCTACTGTAGGGTGGACAAGTAATCAAATGCACTGCTATGTTAGCATGTGGTAACTATCATGGTGTTATTGGTTTTGCAAAAGCAAAAGCACCAAGAGTTCCTCTATATAACTTCTCAAATTTTATTTGTTCATCAAGTTTTTTATTTTGTCTGTACAACTTTGTGAAAAATTATACTATTGTCAATTTTTTTGGAAAATCATTTACCCTTGTATCATGTAGTGTGAATGACAGCATGGCAGTTTCTTTTAATTTCAATTTGTTTGTGTCCAGTATTCTATAATTTGTTTGTGTTCAAAAGAATTATTTTGATTCTTCTTTATTTGTTTGATTGTATATGACTTGTAAGTTGTACAAACTCAGAACATCAAATCTAAACTGCAATGGAAGTTGTAATGTGACACCCCCAAAATAGGTCTACATCACCCATTCCGAAAGTATCAATACACTGCATGTAAACAACTACAACTTTATTATTACAATAAGAAAAGCTGTGAGTTTAAATACGATATTGCCATCTGTATAATATCCACATACAAATAAATCATCATCATAATTATTGATACTTATTTTACAACAATGGTGAGGACTACTAAACAACTCTCCCTAGAACCTTCATTCCATACCCCGACTGCATACTCGCTTATATTCTCGCCTCCTCGAGAAGAAAAATGGAACAAAAAGAAAAGGGGTGAGCTCGACTAGCCCAAAGAAAGAATATTATGACTAAGATAATATACAACAAAATTATCGTTAGTCTTCAACAGGAAAAATATAATAGAATACAATAGACAACAAGTTTTAAATCAATATTCGCAAGAAAATAATAATTCATTAGAAGAGTTAAGTAGAGAATGCAAACTACTATCTTCTATGTATGAATTTTAAAGTTCATCGCCTATTTTTTATCCCCGTAACATCAATCAATATATATCTGTGATCAAATATTCATCCTCAGCACTACAGTGCCAAGGACATTCACCAATTAAGTCATGTTCATCTAAACACTGCTCATCTTTGCACTACGGTCAAAGATATTCATCATAAATCATTCATCTTCGCACTACAGCCAAAGATATTCATCATAAATCATTCATCTTTGCACTACAAAGCCAAAGATATTCAATAATATCATCATTTAAGACCGAGGATGATGAAAAATATTTTTAAAGAAACGAATCCAAAGGAAACAAAATGACAAGGATTAAGGATTAAGGATTCGTACTTTGTTTTATCCACGCCCAAAAATACCTCAAAAAATAATCATAGTGGTGTAAAATTCAAGAATGATCAAAACATGGATACAATCAAAGCTAGTATCCGTAATATATATTTTGACGAAAAAGAAAATTTTTATTTTTTGATGAATAGTGTTGTATTCGTGAATAAAGGTCAGATATCGTGAATAAGAATCCCGCCACTAAAAGTTCCAAATTTGATAAAACTTCAGATCAATATTTCAAAGATAATGATATTGAAGAAATAATATCATTACGAAAAAATTAATATCCCTTACCTCGGAAAGACAAAGATTTCACCTAATATCGGATATAAAGCTATAACTCGAACTTGCACCGTATAGCAATACTCAAAGTATACTCAAAATACTCACAAGAATACGCCGATAATATAGAGAGAAAAAACTTCAGCTTCGTGTAATTTTCAATTCTAACCTAAGACCCTATTTATAGAAAAATGCTTTAGAACACCAAAGCAGTAAAATTTAATTAAAATATTAATATATATTAAATTTTTCTACGCACACTTTCTAAGATCTGAAATTTAGCATTTTCATCACATGCAAGCCCCACCTTTAATGACAAAAACGTTTTCATAATAAAATAATTAAAACTTCCAAAATCAATTATTTCTAACTCCGAATTTCAATAATTCACAATAAATAGCCTTTTTGTCGTAAAATTGAATCTCGAGAGTTTTTATAGGAAATTCAATTCTATACAACTTTGCGTAAGAAAGTTTTTCAAATTCCAAACAAAAATTGGCCAAAATCCACAAACCAAGCGATTTTAGAGGCTTATAATCAAATTTCAAATAATAAATGGGGTCCACCGACATGTTTAACAAGTTTTAAACATTTATTGCAACAAAAATATTCTTCCTCCTCAGATACTCATATATCCCACATTCGTTGTAAAAAATATCACCATTATTATATTATTAAAATATAATAATATATATATTTAAATGAATTATTTTATCGTAAAAAAAGATAAAATATTAATTTTCAACAATTGTCACATTAAAATTTTCTCCATCTATATCCACATAAAATTAATATTTTTCTCATCATATGAATCAATAATTAATTATTCACAAATAATATTACAGAATCACAATATCGACAACCAGTGCGCCCTCCCGTGAAAGCAGGAGCTTTCCAATAAGAATTTCTCCTCATCGGCGCGCAATTAGGTGACCAAACCTCTCCTTAGATGTAACTTTCTAGACATTGCCAATAATGTTATCTAATAATATTATTCGTATAATATGAATAATTGCTTCGATAATGAAAAATAATTTATGTAAATGACAATTATCAAACAACAAAGAATATAAAATATCAACGCAACAATTATTGAACCAATAAAATAAAATAATCGAATAAAGAATTATCAGTAACCATTATTGAGTAGTGCCTTTTCACGTAAGAGTCAATAATTGGTGCAATACCGCGTGTCATCTTTGCAACAACGCCAGACATCGTGTTTTAACCATCCGGGTATTCCAACAAAGAAACGTGAATAACTACGCCGTTATTTTTAAACAACTTATATTTGTCGCTTTTCCTCCAATCGCTTCCAGCATGGGGCTCACACATGGTCAACTACCGTCGCATTTAATATTCCCTGACAAGACGAATATTCCACGCACCAAACGAATATTCTCCGGTCAACAATGAATATTTTATAACCACTTGCTTATTTTTGAAATATTTATGTATTTTACCCATAACTATCCACATTAATCACATCAACCCTTACTATTTCAAAATAATAAATAGAGGAAATTAGATTTCATTTATTAATTATTTGGGGTCTTACATGTAATGAATTTATTGATCACTATAAAAGCTTTGCAATGAAAATCACTAAGAAGAAACTGCAAGTTGCTGTTGCATATGAATTGACTGATTTGCTTATTAAACTTGTATTCTGCAGATAACAGATGGATCACATTCACAAAAATAGTCTTCATATACAGATACAATAGCACAAGGATAATGAATAAGTTTTACAACAACAAAATTTAGCAAAAGGCAAAATATTTTATTAACTGAGAAATGAAACTCCAAAATTCAAAAGACTTGAATTGTTGGAAATTTTACAATTGAATAAGATTACATTGATAACACATATAGTAAAACAAAGCTTAAATACTATAACTGATGGAATGCATGAGCCACCTACATGACAAATTCGAAATACCAACTCTGCAGATTCTTAAACTCAACTCTGCAGATTCTTAAAGCTTAGTTCGCCAAAGTTCAACCAAAATAACTGCTTAATTACATTGCCTTCAAGTATACAATTTATAATGATAATCTCTCAATAACTAAAGCAATACACAATGCCATTTATGTCCAAGCTTAAGACGGCAAACCATTCAGTTGTATATGATCATACACTCCCTAAATAATTTCTAAAAATCAGAAACAAAGATGCAATTTATACACTCCAAAAAAAATAAATACAAACTCACCAAAATAACCATTCAATTATGATCAAACATTCACATACATCACAAATGCCAAATCAATCATAATAAAATTACTAACATTAATTTAATCCAAGTCAAGTCATAAATACTAAATATAATAACATTAGCTCGAAACTTTTCCTTACATTTTGACAGTCATTAGCTTTACATAAATACCCATAAAAAAGAGTTTCTTCCTAATTTTTACATCAATAACCTTCAACTTTTATCAACAAAAGTATACATTTATAAGCCCAAGGTTAACTCAAAAATCGACTACTAAATAACCCAAAATTCACCACCAACAACCATCTTCATGAAGAGATGATAACCCAAAACCAACCACCAACAACCATCTTTCATGTAGAGACAATAAAGACAACCACAAGCAAAAACAAAGCTCCAACCAACCCATAGAAAGACATGTCTCTCTTTTCTTTATAATCGGACAATAGTTTTGAATGTCAATTACCCGACTTTTGTAAATCACCTTCATATTGAATCGCTTCATGAAATGCTTCTACCAGATATTTTTCATGGGCACGGTAAGCTTTCAAATCAACAATAAGTGGTATTATTTTTAGTCTCTGTTTATTGAGTTTGTTCCAAATTCTAGAATAATTTTCTTCCCTTCTTACATGTAGAAGGATCAATCCACTCAAAAAACCACAAGTAAGTCCCATCTACAAAATCAAGAAAATCAAAATTTTAAATTTTATTAGTATTTACTAATAAATAGATTATAAAGATGTATGTATCAATTATTCATAAAGGAAGAAATAAAATTCATACAGATAATGGGCTCCAATAAAGACATCCATAAAATTGGCCCCAAATTTCGTCTGATCAAGCTGGCCTTCAATCGAGCCAATTTTCCACAATAATAATATTTGGGATGATCAAAGACTTTGGATGGGTGGAACGTGCAGGTGCGAATGTTGAGTTGAGTGCAAGAGTGCAATTAGAGGTGGAATAACTTTGATCTAAGTAGGTTCTTTGAGACATCAAGCGATCTGTTAGTTAGTAGGAGGAAGCAGAACTTGGGTGGAGAGGAAAGAAACATCCTATAATAAATAAGGGGGAGAAGGAACAATTGGCGCCAAATCTCCCGCCAGACTCTCCTGCCACATCTCGATCTTCACTCGCCGTCCCTGCGTCGCCGCCAGACTCAGACATCAATCAATTTAAAATTGGATGGGTCATGTATAAATCTCCCCTTGTTTGAGCTGATTACTTCGCTGCATCCGATTTATCCGAATTTGCTTTGCCAAAGTTTTGTCAAACGACGCCGTGTGGAATTGTTGAATCTCGACCATTCATTTAACTGTTAACAACGTGTCGGCACCGTAGAGTTCAACCGACCGATGGTCTTGCTAAGCCAAATTCATTCTAACCCAACCCCAAATAATGAATATCCTTAATACTTATGCCATACTTATTATTTTGACAATAATATTTTTTGGTCAAAACATATAAATTTTTTTAAAAAAATAACTGACAAATATTATTTTAAATATATATATATAATAATATATAAACCACACATATATACATGTATGTGTATAGAAGCGACTCATATACATATATGTGATAGTAATAGTATTATTTAATGGCATATAATGCCGGTTTATCAAATCTATTATTGGAGGAAGAAAGCATAGTAGAGTACGAGTAGTTGTTGTGTATAAAAGGATAAGGTTTAAATTGTCAAAGTCAACATTGATTGCTGAAAATGAGCCGTCGGTTTATCAATAATGCACAATTGTGGGCCCGTCTTTTGGACAACTAGATAGTACTACCACCACCATGACAACAACCATCCGTAAAGTTAAAGTCATTTAGTGAGTGATCCAATTCTTCATTCACCGAACACAAATTGTTGTTGTGGACCCCACTTTATTCAGACAATTTGGCACAGTAATCAATAAAGTTATATTAAAAATTCAGCAACAAATAATTGAGGAGAGATCATGGACCATGGTTCCAATGTCCTATATTTTTCGGTTAGCATGAAGTTTAATTTTTGATAAGTTAATCAAATGATCAATAGAATATTGATACATATAGAATTTTGTTTGTGTATCAGTACTCTGTTGGCCAATTAATTAACTTACCAAAAAATAAACTTCATGCTAACCACTTCCTTTTTAAAAACGATTGGGAACTGATATTTCTAGGCGAGTCTTTTTAGTATGGTGGTGAGATTTGTTTACTCTCTCGGTTTTATAATAATTATTTTAAATATATATATATTTTAATTTATTTGTCGTTTATAACTTTTTAAGAAAATAAAATTTATTTTTTTATATTATCCTTAATTTCTGTCATTTTTCAAATAAAATTTATCTCTTGCATTAATAGTTTTCAACTTTCGGGTAGTGATGAAATTTCATATAAATTTTAATTCTTAAATGATAATATTAAATTATTTTCTTAATTCATGTACATAAAGCTAAAAAGATAATTATTATGAAACCCAAAGAGTACTATTTATGTGAAAAAAATTAGGTAAAAATATTAACTTTTTATATGAAAATATCAATTCACACAATCTGAAGGTGATACACAAACTTTACAATAGAAAAGAAGAAGAAGAAGAAGAAATCTCATAATAAAAAGAGAGAAATCACAAGAGTACAATATTATTGACAAGAAATCTTTTAATTAATAGTAAAAATTATCTAATTTATTGTTTCTAATTAAATGGTATGTAATTAAAGAAATTATATAAATTTTAAGCTCACAAATAAACTTCAAAAAAAATTAATATTGAATTTATATTTTGAAAAGAAACGAATAATAATTTCAATATAAATTTATACTCACGATATTACATGTTTGTACCATGCGCAAGAATCACTGTATATGATAATAAATTTTAAAATATAATTTTCCAAAATTATAGTCTTTGGAGTTTTATGAGTATTATATAATTAAATAATTGATTCATTATGCAGTGCACTACTACCCTATCCACAACTGTGTCTCCAAAGTCCAACCACGTGAAGGAGGAATGGACGTCGAAACTTCCTCACATTGGGGATTTTATATTTATGGCATTAATGAATTTTTTTATTTTATTATGAGATTAATACATGTGTATATATATCAAATTATAATTATATATATTTATTAAATTTAAATGTGTACTATTATAATTATGTAATTTATATTTAAGAATTATAAGTTAATATTTAAATTACTCTTAAAATAACTCACTAAATTAATTTGAATAAAATCTTCTTTGATTTGTTATAGTATATTGTTATTAATACGCGACGGATCGAATCGTCGTCCGATCCGTTGTTAAAAGAGAGTAAGCAAAGTATGTGGATCAAAGGGTATGTAATTGATCATTTTTATATATATAAATATATATTATATATATATATATATATTAAATTCAAAAATCAAAAGATAAGGTCTAATAATTTGAAAGGGAATAAATGTGATAATAGTAATATAATAACATGCCATATAAACTTGGTCTCCGTTTGGATGATGGGAGAGGAAAGTAAAATAAGGATAGTGAGAGGTCTCCAATTTAATAGGACTAGTCCGATTATCCGTGTTTGGCACGGGCCTATTATTAACAAATTAAAAAATAATTAGAATTGATTTATTTATTATTAAAAAACAATTTTATAGCAATATATAATTAAAAACAATCAATTCTAATAACTAATAAAATGTTATCAATTAGTTGATATTATTCATTTAAGTCTGAAACAACAAATTTTATAATTAATATTACTTTTTTTTCAAATAATTTATAACATTGATAACTATATTAAAAAATTATATGAGTTGTTTGTAAAAATATGTATTGATCTTATATGTTGAAAAGGAGAGATCGTACATTTTAGTATAAAATCTTATTTAAATGAAGAATAAAATTAAATAATTTATTAAAATTAGCATATCAAATGAAACAAAATATTCTAATAAGATATATTTTTATATAAAAAAAAAACTAAAACCAATTAAAAGACAAAAAACAATGTAGCACATACCATATATGCATGAGGGAGAACCAAACTATAAATAGACTGATGGAGAGAATAAAATTAATGGAAAATAATTAATTGTGAGGAGGTTAAGATTTTTATAATATATAATGTCAAGTTTTACGTATTAAAGTGGAATACTAAGCTAATGTTAATCTAATAGATTTTCATAAATGGATAGTGACAAAATAAAAATTAGAAACCAATCAAATTTGAGATAGTAAGAAAATAGGAATCAGTTACCTATTTCGCATAGGAAACTCGACCCATTTAACTCAGTAATTTCAATAATATAATATAATTACTCCGTTTGTTCCCCATTTTCGTTTACATCTAATTTTGATTTTACTTAATTACCAAAATTTTAAATTCAAATTATGATGTAAAATTATTTTAAGAGAATTGATATTTTCACGTAGGTAATTGATATTTTTACATGATCCCTCTCACATAAATAGTGAGTAAATGTCACATTCATGTAAAAATATTATTTTAATAAGTGAATATATCAATTTCTTATTTATTTTTAAAACATCTATTAAAATGAATTGTTAAAAGATTGTCATTTTCTAATGAAAATGGATGTAACAGTAGCTCTAGTTGAAATTTCAAAATCTTTATCGATGGAGGATCTGTGATGAAAATGGCATGTTGAAAGTGATTTATTAATAAGAATTTTATATTTAATAATATTTTTTAAAAAAAAAATTAAATTATTTCATTGATCGAGACTAATTTAAATTTAAATTTTTAATTTTTTAGTTGGACGATAGTGACTATGCAATAGTACACTTAATTTGTCCATATATACTATTCAAAAGATATCCAGGTAAAATATCATATTCACTTTGTGGCTAAGTAATTTATAAGTTATATATGAGTTCATGGTTTAATAATAAAAAATAAAAATAAATTTCATTTCATTTTTTAGTGATAAGAAAAATGCATAAATTTTTTCATATTTTATAGGCATATTTAATATTTTCACATGCACTGTTCATACGAGTGAGAGAGATCGTGTAAAAATATTAATTTTTTATGTGAAAATATCAGATATTAACAAAGACTATTTAATTACTTTTCTTTTTAAAAAAATTCAACCAAAAAATGAATGAATGAAAACGTAATAATATAAGCAAATATTTTATATATTATGTCCTCTATATTATAAACACAATGTAAAATTTAAATATTCTTCTTTTCTTTTCTTTATAAATTCAGTAATAACATAATAGATAATATATAATTTTTTTATTAAAAATAAGTTTTTCTAATCTTTTCTTTTACCTTTACAACTCAAAAACATGTTAATCCGAATTTTTTTACATAAAGAAGAAATATGAATATATTTAATTATGCAAAAATACGAAAGTACCCTTGAAATAAAAACATTTTTCAACCATGTACACGTCCGGTTAAGAAAATTAATGGGGTCCACAACTCCATATATTAGTAGTTGGATTTTTCTGAAATTCAGAACCATTCGGTGGCAATGTTAATCATAACTACTCCACGACAAACCATTAGTGTCAATGTACATGCATGCATGGTCCCATGCAAACGTCTTGAAGTGTGCGCTAAAATAAAATATGTGATTTTAAAATTTTGCACATGAATTAAATAAATAATTATATAATATTAAATATAATATTAATTATTTATAATACATTTAAATTCTTATAATTATCATATTTAATCACCGTAATAATTTAAAAGCCGTATATATTTACAGAAGAAAATCTAATCACCGTATCTGTTCAAAATTTGTGTTACGTATTTTTTTTCTTATTATAAAATTTTCTTTTCTATTTATTTTTTACGTGATTTGTAATTTCAGTATTCTATTGATCAATTAACCAACTTACTCAAAAATAAATTTTTTATTAATCGGATCCGCGTATCATACTCCCTTAGTCGGATATCAATTTTTAAGTGCTTATCCATATTGCACAGCATGATATTTCAGTGGAGAAATATTTTTGATTTCTTTTGTTAAAATTAAATTTGGTATAATCTCATCCACAACACGATGAACCAACTCCTTTGACCCAACTCATAAGTATGAGTCACAGTCTTAATAGGGAAGGACCATCAGATAACGAACATGTTTAATTATAATCTCATCCACAACACGATGAACCAACTCCTTTGAGCTTCCTATTGGAGACAAGTTTTTTAGTAACTCAGCCATAGGTCGGTCAGGTGAGATTACAAGGATAACGCACCGTATTACATACACATATCCTAACATTATCATTTGCATCAATATAATTTTTCTAATATAATTATAAGATATTAACATAATATAATACAATTATTTTATTTTAATCAATACAATAATAAATACTGTAACAACATAATTTGAAGTTTAATATTAGAAAAAACGTCTAAATGTACTCTAAAGAGATTTAAATATTTATAACAAAAAAAATGAAATCTTTCTAGGAAAGAGGGAGTATAAAATATTATTTCCTCCCTCCCTCTAATTTTTTCCTTGTAATTTATGGACATTCTATAAAAAAGGTTATTTTCTGCTCAATAATAAATATATAAATAATGTTACTATCACATAAAAAAGGATTACATAATACGTATATATTTGTGGACCTCACATGTCAGCGGGGACTCACAATATGTATACATGTATGTGAATATTATGTGATTTTTTTATGTGATATTAACATTGTTGCTGTTATATTCGAGCCATAACAAAATTTTCATTTGTACTTTAAATAATCAAGACATTGTTTTTTGGGAAAAAAACGCATAACAATTGGTGTATCACATATCACGTTCTTTGGGATAAAAACACATAACAATTGGTGGCGTTTTCTTTTTCACCCGAACAATCCCAATAATTAAATCCTTACACACTGCTACAAAGAGTGGCGGCCTTATTTAATAAGTATAAAAGTGAAGTTGATATTCTAATTACTCGAATAACTAGAATTTTTTTTGTTGCGTAATATTTTTCTCTAATAGCGGAGATTTTTTCAACCGCTATAACATAAAAACTCGTCACTATAGCCGGCTATATTTAACAGGACAGTTCAAACCGTCGTTTTAACCCGATTCGTCTTTAATTCGTTAGATAAATTTTTCATATATATATATATATATATAGAAATTGAGAGCTAATTCATAACAAATGGCGGCTATAAAACCTAAAATGTCACCCACATTTTGCACAGTTGATTATAAGATTTGATGATATTTAAAAATTCAACTCTCCTACCACAATATAGTGTTGCCATTTTGTATGGATCAACGATATCGTATATATAATTGGTCACAAAGTAAACAGTTTCGCAAAGGTGAATATTTGATTTTAATCCATATAAAATGGGGCAAAGGGGTAGTAGTATCAGTAACATTGATTGTCCTGTGGTGATATATAGGGGCGTGATCATAAACAAGACGGGCCATGGCCATGGATCATATTCAGCTAACTTAGCTGTCTATGTATGTGTAGATTGTAAATGGCAACTATATAAAAAATCCTTAAATCCGTCAAGCCGAACTGAAAATGATCCATAACTGAATCAACGAAAACATTGAATAATTGCATTTGTGTATATAACACTCCCTCTGTTTCAAAATATAAGATCACATGGAGGTAGAATATAATTTATATTGTATAAAATTATAAAAATCATGTCATGTAACATACATACATACAACCTCTTTATTTAACTTATAAGAATTAAACAGAACAAGGTGATGAAGGGGTGAAAATAACACGAAACACTTTGACCAAAATCTGGATACCCGAAAATTTTGGTTGAAGCAACCAGCAGCAGGGTTAACCTACAGGCTACATACATAAAATAAGCAATTGATCCGGCATAACTTTTGTCATATTTCATTTCTTGGACGGGGGTGGTTGACTCGTATGATGCGGTGGTTTGATAGTTGCGGCAGATTTCCCCAAGATATTAAGTATCTTCATTCGTTGCCACTCTTTTCCTGCAATATAGGAAGATCAAAACCAAATGCAATAGTATGTATGCTCTCCCGTTTTATTTTCCTTTTGATAATAATATCCTTCACTATCCAGTTAAATGTGATACTGTTCATTTAACTTTTTTTTTAAAACATGGAAATAAATCTTAAATTAGAACAAAAAATATAGAATACATAGCATCCACTAGTTTAACATGGGAAGAACAATTGTGATAGTCATAATATATGGTCATGACTGATGCTTATATATATATATATATACAGGATTTTGTGTGTTTAAGTTGCGTATATATTCATATATGTATGTTCGGTATAACTTGTATATATTATAGATATGAGTGCATGTGTAGTATGCATCAGTGTGGTGTGAGCTTAAAATGTATAATTATGGTGGGGTTTTGTATCTTAGTTAATGGACTAGCCATTTAAGACAGTAGACACATGTAAGTATATATCATCCAAGTCAGTAGGCATATTTACTTTTATATCATATGTGAATTGTTAGTAGCTTTTTAGTAGTATTTATATATAAAAATCATGGACTTTAAACTAATAACAGAATTATTAATTAGCTAATATTATTATTTTATCTTAAAGTTCATATTTCTAACACCAAAACTTATAAATTTCATAAATTCTTAAAAGATCTATTATAGTGATTATTTGCAAATTGAAAAATATTTGAGTGAAGAGTATGAGTAAATTAGGATATTGTATCCTAATGATTTTATTTGTTTTAAATTTATATTTAGGATTTATATAATCCACTCAATCCCTCAACAGTGCCCACATTGCATGATAGCATTGGGTATTGCACTTTCTGCAATATACTTTTTGGCTTAAGCTCCTTATCGAGGTTAATTTGTGAACAAATTTCTGTTTTAAAAGGAGGTATAAAATACATAAACAGTGAAGAAAGATGTTCTAATTTCTGAGTCCTATACAACACAGGCATAGTATTTGTAACAAAATATGGAGACTGCACCTAGTGAAAGTTGAGATAACCCCTTCATTTGCTAACTCAAGACCTTTTATCACATAACATTTTGAGCTATTCACAAGTACCTCCTACCTATAGGAAATCTATACTTCAGAGATTGCTCTATGTTATGTACAAGAGAAACATTGCATATGTAGAAACAAAATTGCTGTACCTTCCTCTATTGTTAACTGGATTGCTATTTTCTCCAGTTCAACTGCATAGATGCTAAGTTCAGCCGGGGAAAGATGTCGAAGCTCTATTACGATCACATAAAAAAAACAAAACAGCATCCAGATTTTCAAAACAGCTAATGTAAGGGACATATCTAGTGAACTAGCAACACTACAGAAATACAATAACTTACTCTGAATGTGATCTCTGTGATTAGACTCATCATCACATATCTTTAAGAAATTCTGTAGATGAATGAACCGCTCTTCCCATTTTTGATCATCAGCTCTCTTAGAACTAGTAAAGCGGGGAACCTCCGAGGAGACCTTAAGGGAATCATGTTCAGCAGCTCGAACCCCATTACCAGGCTTACCAAGAGAACTGGGTAATGACGAGGAGGCATAAGAAAGGGTCATCTTTGGAGCCATGTGATTTTGTGAAACTGCAGGAACACAATGTGTATTACTCTCCCTCATATGGGTTTGTTTTCTGGATATTTCTTGCTGCACATTGCAAAAATGCCTCAGTTGGGGACTGCTAACATACTTATTCGTGTTGTTTTGAATTCTTCCTTTCTCAGGTTCAAACTCAAATTTTTTACGGGTATCCATGAGATGTTCTTTTGCAGTGGGTTTGGTCAATGTTGGAGGAAAAGAGTGGGTTGAAGGGCACTCAGGTGTTAACCTCTTAGTTCCACAAACCTTAATTGTATCTGCAATAGGTCTCCCCTCATTTTGAACATCTGTCAGCACCATCTTCTTCGTTGTAATTGGTGACTGCTTATGGAAAGTACGCATGCCAGTTCCACTATTGTCTGGCCCATTGCTCTTGAGTTCAGAATTAACCATTTCTTAAATCAGAACTAACTCGGATCACAGAAGAATACCCACGATTAGACAGGAGAGAGGCCTGACCACGAATTAAAGCAAAATCAGCAACTAAAAGATTTCCTAAAGCAAATGACAACATACATTTATACATATACGAAGCTAAATAATAAGCAATAATAAAGTACAGCCAAAAGAGTTCCTCATTAGAAGACAACAATAAGTAAGAACGTTGAAGAATGTAGCCCAAAAAAGATATGGCGATGCACTTTGAATAATTTTTAAATGTTGATCAACTAACTTCCAATTTAATGATCTAGCTACTGCTAACTTTAAGTCTCGAGCTTTTATTAACATAATCAAGCATCGCAGGGAAAATAGATTAAAGATTGTAACTTCAAACAAAATTAAATAGGTCAACAGACAACAACTAAGCAATACTTGATTTAGCAAAACAATAAGCACATACTGATTTACCTAAAATATACATTATCCATTTGTTTTTGTGTAATTTATTTTCCCAATTTAGGGATCAGAGGAACAACAAATTTAAGAAACCTAATATTCAACCCACAAACACTTTATACCAATAACAGCTAATTGGGGTCCTAAAACAGCAAAAACGCACACACTATAGCTTTCCCTCTTGTAAGTTCCCTAAATAATATCGCGGAAACAAACAAAAATAGAAATATTCAAAATTTAACAGTTGCAGATAATTTACAAGCAGATACTAAACAATTGCATTTTGCACAAAAAGATTCAACTTTAACTACCTTTAATTAAAATATTTCCTAAATTGAACCATTTTAAGTACACAAATTCAAACCCCGAAAAAATTAACAATTAAAAAAGTAAGGAAAATCGATCCAGCCAGAACAAAAGCAGAGCATAGAGATTGCAGAGAGATTTACCCCTTCTATTGCTGAAAGAAGGCACCGGATTTGAGGAGAGAGAAAGCGAGAGACGGCGCGAGAGAAAGGGGGAGGGGTTTTCAAAAGATGTAAGCTTTGGCTCCAAAGGAGAGTGGAAAGAATTCACTAATTTAGTAAATTAAAGAGGATACATAAATGTTTGTTTAAACACTTTTTGGTAGAATAATTAAGACCCTAAAATGATCAAATACTTCGGCTCCATTTGTTCGATTTAAAATATAAATAATTTAAATATTAATAAATTTTAATATTTAAAAAATTATTTAAATCTTCTCAAATTATAATTTTCTAATCATATTCGAAAAATTTAAATTATTTGGGCTCAATTCGAGATCGTATTTGACTCGGTAGTGTCAATCAAACATTATTTTATACTCTATAAAATTTGTGAACTAAATTTGAACAATTCAATACTAGGCTCGACTCGACTTAATTCACGTCGTTTAATTTAATGAAGGAAAATTGACAACTTTATGTTGTTATTTGTTCTGGTTTTTTATTGGGTTTTATAATTAAGAAAATATGATTTTATTTTTTTTGCCAAGTATAAATAGAAATATAGGGTTAAGTAAACAATTTTATTGTTAAAATTAAGGCACTAAAATCATTAGGTGGTTACCTATTTGGCTATTTGGTTCTAGTTAGTGAATTTATTCATGACTTTTCTGTGTAAATAATTAGTATCCCATGTTTCAACTTATTTTTAGGCTCAATGTTTCTCGTTTGTAAAATCATAAAGCTTTCAAGGTTTTTGGTAGACAAAGCCTACCAACAAGCTAGTCTAGCTAGAATTTCCACATGTACTATTTTTCAATATTAATGTCATACTTTATTATTACCAAAAATAATAAAATACAGTCTCACTTGATAGTCATAATAACACTCACATCTCCTCTAATTTTTTAATAAGTTGAAAATTTTAAAGTTGATAAAATTATATATTTACCCTTACATGTTATCAAATTTTAATTCCTGAATAATATATATGTTAAATTATCCTTTTTAATACGATACATTTTAATTATAGTTTTATTTGTAATTAAGACGACCTCATTCAAATTGTTAGCAACTTATAAAAAAACTAATTTAGTTTAATTATTAACACATATTTTTGGATAAGTGATACAAATATTAAATAATTTAAATTAAATTATTAATTGAATTGTTCTAATTAGAGTGATTAGTATATTGATAGTTTAATTTTTGATGTAACAACAAAATTTATTATTTTTATTCTTTATATGTTAAATTTTCTTGAGTATATTTCAAAATTTAGGATGTTTATGATTTTGATTAAATTTTTAGTATACAGTTGATATTGTTATTGTACAATTAATGTTAAATAAAAAAAATATAATAATATCTATTACTACCTCCATCTTGTAAAAGTTTTTTCTTTTTACATATTTTTTCTTTGTGAGTAACAATATTTGTCTAAATAATTATGCCTTAGTGTTGTTTAGTCTAATATATGAGAAAAATAATTAATATAATTTTTAATATTTTTTATATGAATAATAAGATTAGCTTCTTGAATAATATTAATTTTAAAATTTTACATAAATTTTAATGTTTGGGAAAAATAATTATACTTTTTTGCATTAATTTGTACTTTTTATGGGTATTAAATTTTATTTTTTAATTACAAAAAAATAAATAAATTTGAATGTATATCAAGTAAATTTTATTATTTGAGAAATTTAATTAGTAAAAATTATATGATTTTATTTTCTTAAAAAATGAATATATTTTTTGACATTTATATTATTTATTACACAACTTCATAATTTAATTAATTAGATCAAGTTAACTTTAATTTATATATATATATAAAAAATTAACTTTAATTTTTATCTTCACTCATCTCAACTATTTTTTGATTCATAGAATTTATCATAATCCCTAACTAGTTTCTTTTAATTAAATAAATCAACACTTCTAACCGTACCATAGTAATTCTTATAATACTTTTCTCAAAAATCAAGCAAAAATATATATATATATATATGATCCATAGTAGGTACTTGACTTGCTATAAAATGGACAAATACTATCATACCCGTCCAAAACAAAATCCAGCAAAGGAGATTAAATATGAAATTAAGCAAACGCACCAATGACCTTTTTACCCCTCAAGTCAAACATATCCAATGATAAAAAAAACCCAGCATTGATGGGTACTTGGACAAATTGGGGCTGACATCCGTTACATGACATGATCGAAAAACCAACGGAAGCTTGCCCAATTTGTCCAAGCTTCCGACTTTCTTGACTAGCGTTTCGTTGCATTGACTTGTGGGCTACTAATTTTAATAAATCAAGGCGATCAAAGGTAGTAAACAGTTGGGGTAATTCAGTTTTTTTTTTTTATGATATTGCAAAATTAATATAGCTGTGAAAACAATAGAAGAAGGGGGTTTGGCCCAGCCCTACTGTAGATGTCTTTTTGATTGATCCTAAGATAATGTTATTTTTTTTGGTAATTGGTAATTAATAATTATTGAATCATTTCTTCACAGCAATTTTGATTCTATCTTGGTCATCGACCAAATTATCCCAAAATAGCACCATTCACCTAACCACTTCTTTTCTGATATAATCCACCCATGGGTAAATCTAGCACATACTGATACACTCCCTTGGACAAACAAACAAACAATCAATCACTGTTCATTTCAAAAAACGAAACCTTACGATCCGTCGGAATTTACAAGTAATTTGCCTTCCGAAAACAACTGTTAAAAATGGAAAAACTTTACAGGTCAATCTGAACCAAGTAGACGATATATGCTTACAAGATAATTATATCTATTGACCAAAATTCTGAAGAAGTCGTTCCACAGCAGCATTGACATTACCAGATGTGGCTAGCAGTGCCTGAATATTCTCTCAATGAAACCCATTCCTGGAAACCCATTTCTTAAAGTTCTTCAGGTGGCAAAGCTGACTTGCATAAAAAGTTCTTCATCCAAGTGGCTACTACAACCAAAATAGAGTAAAATCTCATGGGAGAAATTCAAATCTGCCTGATTCAAATCTGCCAAATGTTTCAACCACCCCAGACCCATATAACCAGGGCTCTACTTGATGCAAGAATCAAATAAATAAATATATATGTTGCCAGAATATTGGAAAGTTCATCAATCTTGTGCTACTAGTAATTACGTCCATACTATTTTTGCTTGTTCAAAAAGGTTTATTGCTACAAAATATGCAGTCAAAAGAAATGCGCACACAAAACGCCATACAAAACTACTGCCAAGCTAAGTTTTATATATATACACATACATATAATTATATATATGATGGGAAACGGGAGTGTGTGTCCTGGACACACAAGAGTCTGCGTGTCCTACACCTAATATGACGTAGTTTTGATAGCTAAAATAGTGAAATGCAAAAACAACCATTAATGAAAATGGTGAAATGTCAAACTGCATTAATGAAATCTCTTAAAATTATGCGACACACAGAAGCTTGTATGTGTTGAAGACAAATACTACCACCTTATACATACATAGTACTACCTCCGTCCCTAAAAAACCGGCTTAATTAGACTTTTCTAGTCAAATTGACCAATTTTAGAACTAAAAATTAAGGGAATTGATATTTCCACAAGTGGTCCCATTTTTAATTAAACCAACTCTTTGTGCATTAGGCTAACTATAAGATTTAATTTTGATGCCCAATTTACCCTTATTTAGTAAAAGTTGAATTCTAATATATTTTAAATATTGCTCAAAAGTTGAACAAAAAATTACACCAACAACACCTGTTTCGGATTTCACCAATTCGAAGCAACCCATTCTTCATGCAATCTTTCTTGTTAGTTGTAATAATTTAGTTATTTGTATTTTTTAGTAACAAATTTCGAGTAAATAATAACTTTGACTTTCTATTTGTCATTCAATTTCTTTCTGATCCTCTGTCACACACAAGAGAGAATCGAGAAGTTCATACAACTGAGGACGTACGATAAGCAAAACGAATGTAGATTGTTCACAACAAAACTTGAAATTAAAAAAAATAATAATAAATACTAGTCCTAAAATTTACACACAAATTTAAGTGAGAGTGATATTATTTATGTACTAATACTTTCATTGTTTCTTTTTCTTCCATTGCTTAATCGACTCGTGCGATTCTAAGTCACAAGAGAGTAAAGAATGAAGGAGTAATTATTTGACAAGATCTTATAGTATATATATATATATATATATATATATATATATATATATATATATATATATATAATTTTATTTAGACATGATAAAAAAAACAAACTAATCAAAATCAGGATGGAGTTTAGTTGGTGTAGAAGATTTTAGGATTTATAACTAACTAGTTTTATTCAAATACTACTACTTAACTAGTTTTAGTAATATAATTTAGTAAATTATATTACTAAATTCTACAGTTAGTTTAATGCACAAAAAATTGGTTTAGTTAAAAATGGAACCCACTTGTTGTGGAAATATCAATTCCCAAAATTAAACATAATTACTTATATTTTCAAACTAGTGAAAATTGGAGTTAGTAGCAAATTCAATACAATTTTTTATGGTTAATTGTTTCTCCACCTATGTTTATAAGAACATAGTATAAAATGTTATTACAAATATAGTCAATTTGACTGAAAAAGTCAAACTAAGCCAATTTTTGAGGGACATAGGGAGTATCAAAGCTTAAACACAACCATCTGAGAAACATATTAGGGAGATAGAACAAAGAGTCTACAAACATACCTGCTCCCCTCCCAGTTTGACCAGTTCCCCTGCAGACACATGAAAGATAAAATGATAAATTAAGACCATGAGCAGCCAGTAAAGAATTTAATCAATATGACAACAGAGGTGATTAAGGTATACTGGCAAAAGGCAGTAGAATGTACAGACTTACAGAGGTGATTGCTGGGACTGTGTACCAAATAGAGAGGAAAGTGAAGCCATTGCTTGCTGAAGGAAGAAGAAACAATACAAATGCAATACATGAATCAATAAAAGAAAAAGAAAAAGAAAAAGAAAAAAAGAAAAAGAAGAAGAAGAAAGGCCGAAGTAAATTGCCCAAAACAAGAAAACATTTAAATCTCAAAAACATAAAACAAAAGGTCACATGATTCACACTTCCAAATCCAAATTGCGTTGCTGATAAATAAATAAACTGCTAACTAGTATAACAAAGATAAATACAATAGATAACTGATTCGAAAACATTTCAACAACCAATTGCACCACTTTACTCATACGAACGTGAGATAAAAAGAGAACACTGTCAATGACCATATACTGCTTACAGCAATTGTACCTGCATATCTGGGGAAGCCAACTGACCCAGTAATAATTCTGGGTTTTGCATTGCTTCTCGCATTTGAGGATTGGCGTCAACCATAGCACGCAACTGTGGATCCATATCAACCATCTAGTAATAATAAAAACAATTAAAAATACAGATAGATTTTAAATAAATTCAAAGATAGAACTCGAGCACATGTTGTCAGTGTCAAACAGTATGGCTAGACCTGGTTCATTAACTGTGGGACAGCCGGATTTTGTAACAACTGAATCATCATCGAAGGATCCAGCAGGCCGCCAAAAGGTGTGTCAGTCCCTGATAGACCAAGCGCTTCAAAGCCACCAATACCAGGAACATTTGCACCGCCAGCCTGGGCACCACCAGTTGCTACAATCAAATTTAGCATATGTTAGAATACTTTCAGACTGCTTGTGATATCTGAGGCAAGCAAATAGAAATTACGAAGTAACAGTGTCTTCAAAACATTAATGTCACAAATGTGTTCATCAACGTGGAAACAAAACCATATGGGTTCAAGGTGACAGCCTTTCACTTGGGTACGATCTAAAACGATTCCACATTCAAGAAAGAACCGGACTCTTGGAAGGAAGGAGCTATATCGAAAAAGGATCAGTCCTGCCGCATTGCTGCTCTACTCGAGGAAGGAATAAACCGGCGAAAGGCACCAAGCGAGTGAAGTTTATGAAAGGAGTCACTAAGGTTTAGTGTAGTTGTAAAATCCAATCCAACTTGTACTTGAATGTTGTCACATAAAAGTGCAAAACAGATTCAATGCCCTCGTTCTCACTCCACAATAGACCAATACTCAATGAGGAATGCAGAAATAAAGTGGGACGTTCTCACTAGTAGTGAATCATTAGTGATATAAAATTACATTCTTGGGCACCAATTTATCCAAATGCTAAACTAAGAATTCAAATAATATCAAGCTTTTTATATATTAGGCATGCATTCTACATTTTCGTGGACCAGAATACAGAGCATTACTGTCCATCTTTAGGAAATCAATAAGTATCATGTAGAGTCACAACAACTCATGTCATAATTGCATGCTTATATGCCTCAATCTAGCATTCGTTTTTAGACTCAACTAATCCATTCACTGGCCTAAAGAAACTCCCCCAGACAATTAAATACTTACAAAGCTATTATAACAAGAAAACAACCCTCACACAAACAGTAACAAACTTCGTTACATAAAGCTTTGTGGACCGACTAGACTCCCATATGACCGAATTCTAAAAGTTAGGAGATACATGCATGGAACAAAAACTTATCCTCTTTCATAATTAAAAGAAATACAAGCATACTTGCGCAGAAGAAATACGAGTATACTTGCGCAGTTCTTCCAGCTTGAGATAGATGTTCAACAGAATGATAGATTATACCCTTGAAATTTTGTTTAAATACAGGCTGGATAGAAAAGGTATGATGAACGAAGTATAGATAGACCAAGTAAGTTTAGAATGCCTTAACAGAGAGTAAAAAGGATAGATGGTGGTTTACATCTGTTACAAGGCTTACAAGCATAGCTACTAAAGGAAAATGGAGTACCAAGGCTCAAAGGGGACCGCGTACCTACCAATCACAGTCGTCTTGTCTTCTTCGAGTAAGCAGTATGTTCCCTACAGAAACAGTAAAGCTTATCCAATATATATATATAGGAGAGTGATCCATAGCAAATGGTTGTTATGGACACTATTATAGCAAACGCATCTGCAGTTTTCCATAATTAGATCTAACAGATCAGATTAATATAGATAAGGACCCTTCCGCTACTAAGAATAGTGGAAGTAATATACTAACTAGTGGCACGAAAAAAGACGAAAATAACCTGATTTTATAATTTAAAAAAATTCCTTTCGGAAGGAGTATTTGCCAATTTCATTACTGATGGTTCACTTTGATTCCTGTACATCTTGGTTTGTATGAAATTTTCACTTATCTACAAAACAATAAATAAAACAAGACTTATGAACAATATTGAAGAAACAAGGAACCTATAAATGTGTAATATATAAGTAGCCTGTATGTGTAGGAACTGAGGAAAGTATATTATATTTCATGATTTTTTTATATAATATATTACGAATTTGTAATTATGAAATGAGCTTGATAATCTATAATATATATTAAGAATTTTTATTATCAATTTCATTTCATAATTTTTAAAATATACAATATATTAAGATTTTTTATTATCTCATGTTAATCTTTAAAATTAATAATTTGTTGATTTAACGATGGTGCTATGATAATAATGAAAAAAAAAAATTGTGCTATTAATCTTTAAAATTAATAAGTTCATTTCATAATTAATTTTAAAGATTAACATGAGATAAAAAAAATCTTAATATATATTATATATTTTAAAATTTATGAATGAAATTGATAATTTTTTTAATTAAAAAATTATCACAATTTCATCACCATCGTTAAATCAAAAAATTATTAATTTTAAAGATTAACATGAAATAAATAAAAAAATATTAATATATTATATATTTTACAAATTATGAAATGAAATTGATAATTTTAAAAATTATGAAATGAAATTGATAATATATATTACAACTTTCCAATTTCATTTCATAATTACAAATTCTCAGTTTATTATAAAAATTATGAAACAAAAAATACAGGCTCCTTGTTTCTTGAATTTTTTTATCAATTTGTAATATATATATATATATATATAGGCTCCTTGTTTCTTCAATATTGCACCTTTATTACTTCAATATTCTTCATAAAATTTCACACCATTTTTTTTTATTATTATTTTGTACATAAGTGAAAAATTTCACACCATCAACAATTGATATTCGCCTTTACTCCTTCCGCTACTCGTAGTAGAGGGAAGAGATTTTTTTAATTATAAAGTTGTGCTATTTTTGTCTTTTCCCGTGCTGCTATTTAGTATATTGCTTCCGTTAAAATACATAAAGCGGAATAGTATTCTTTATATCAATATATAAAAATAAAAACCAGTCACTTAGATTTAACTATGACGATAAAGATATGTTTTTCTTTCTCTAATAGCGTCCATAACTACCATTTGCTATGGATCACTCTCCATATATATATATACACACACACTCCCTCCGTCCTAAAAATGACGACTAAAAGTAAACATTTTTTTGTTTTGTTCCTATAAGGATGAGATAAAATACATAAAGTGATGAAAAACTCAAATGAAGAAAAAGAAGATAAAGAAAAGAGATGAAGAAAAATGGAAGAAGAAAAGGAGAGAAAAATAATGGGAAAAAGACGGGAAAAAAACAAGAAAATGAAAGTAGGTGAAATCCTGGACAAGACTTCAAGAAGGCATGCCTTAACTGTGCTTTCTGCATCAGGCCTAGCCCCAAAAAGGCGCATTACAAGATCCCTATCAGATAGAAAATGGGAAGTAATAGGCTATTCAATTGTGCTCATGACGTTACATGGAAATCCTCACAGCTCAACTTTATATCATATCAAGGATATCAGTAAGGATGCTGTCATTGCCATAATCAAAAGATCTCGGTGATTAATTTATATTTATTTTTTTTATCAATCATGGGTATCTAAACCAATTAGAACATTCTATTGATCTTCTATTTCTATTACTATTAACTAATATCATTAAGGCTTTACTGGAGGTCAGATTAGCACTTTCTTGTGAGAATATTTACAAGATATTCATAATTTCATATATGATTCGGAGGGAAAATTAATCCAATGTAGAATCAATTAAGAAAAAATGCTTACCAGAAGCACTTCTCCACGGGTTGGGTAGTGGGTTAGAATTTGGCACAGAAGATCCACTATTAGAATCTAAACCCATGGTGGAAGGGGTAATTGGCCGATCTTCAACCTGTCCCCCAACTTGGCTTCCCAGAAGAGCTGCAAATGGGTTTGATCCTAAGTCATTTCCATTGCTCCCAGTCATAGTAGTTGCACTGAGAAGTGGCTCTTGCACATTTTCATACATTCGCCTAAGCATGTTGAATCCCTCAGGCAAAGACTCAATGTTACTCATGGCCCTGTCAGTGTTTCGCATCATCTCCCTCATGAGTTCAGGGTTCCTTGCAGTTTCCATTGTTTGACGAAGAGTGTTGGGGTCATTAAGAACATGTGCAAGTTCAGGATTTCGATCAAGGACTTCACGCATTCGAGGATTGTTCATGATAGCATTGCGAATAATATTAGGGTCATTCAGTAAGTTCTGCATGGAAGGCATGTTCAACATTTCGTTTATCATGTTCGGGTTGCGAGAAAGTTGTTGCTCCATTTGTTCAAAACCAAGACCAGCACCAAGTAAACCAGATGCTCCACTTCCACCAAATGCGCTACCATCTAGACTAGGAAACAGAGAATCTACAAGACCTCCATATCCCTGACTTTCATTAGAACCAACTCCTCCTGCAATTCCAGGGGTGCTGTTTGGGCCTCCAGAAGCAGGAGTGTCAACACCTGTGCTATTGGCAGATGCATCAGGCACAAAGCCACGAACCAAATGCACTGCGTGTTCTTCCTGCAATCCTTCATAATGGAAGAGAATAATGCAACAATGTGAGGTCAAAATACTCGGGCGTCAAAACTAAAAACAAGGGAAATGTTGTTCCCAAAGAAACATATGCCATGGTCCATGGACAGTCAACTATAACTTTTCACTTAATGATACCTTCATGCAACACTTGCTATAAGAATAAAAATATCAGCTTTCATATTGTCAACCAAAATATCCGAGTATGAGAGTGAATCAATGATCTGATGTTTATTTGTTTTATTGTTATTAGTGTATATTTCATATGATATCAACTCAACCGACAATAGGCTCTCATGTTACCTGGTAACTCTAATTGTAACATGTTTAAACAAACAAAGGAAATCAAATATTTTTTCCAAAACGAAACAAGCTAACAAAATTAAATCTTAATTCTGATAAATCAACAGTTGCACTGTGCAACTTAAAGGAATTAACGACAAAGAACTGGTACCAATAGAGTGACTAACAGAAGATAATCATCATTACCATAACTTTCTAGGGTTTGATCGTCCTTCAGGATACGACCCTTGTAAATCAACCGCTGTTGATTAGCTGGTATATCGCAATTCTGAGCGACGAGAATTTTGAATTCCCCAACCGTCGATTCGAGTCCAGCCCGCACCGGGAACTTCAAATTGTTTGAGCATCGGATGTTGATTTTAACTCCGTTAACGGCACCGGAGCCCGTTTTATTGCCTGAATTACTATCCGCGTCGCTCATGTTTGACTATATGTCTACTTTCTGCCTCGATCCGATGACGATCGCAAATTTAGAGAGGGAAATATATAGAAATATAGTCTGCAGAGAAGTACAAGTCTCTGACAGATTTAAAGTCGAAAAAGGGAAGAGAGGGGGGAGCATATATAGGTCAGAGGACTGGTCAGGTGTCCAATCAACTAATGACACGTTGACTCTTATACACTGTTTGACACGTGGAACTTTCTTATTGAATATGCATTATTAAAAAATTATATGGCCACAAAAAGTATATCTATTTTCTATTACGAATATACATATTAATTCATTATCCATGTATCTATATTACCCATATCGTTATATAGCATAAAAATTAAGATATTTTAGGATAAAATATAAAGATTAAAAAAATAAAATTAATATTTTGTATTAAAAATATAATATATTATAATCAGTATAAAATCTCAACATTATTCTTCTAAATTTATCAACAAAATAATAATAAAAGAATAACAAATTAGTATTTAATATAGATATAATATAAATAACAAGTCATTAATGTCTTCTTTAAAATTTACAAACGATAAATAAAAAGAAACGAATTTTAACTGTCTAAAAAAAAGATTTAGTTTTCTAGCCTAGGGAATTGAGAGTTAGCCGCATCAAAGCATAGATCGAGTGCATATGTCCAAAATTAAGAACATGGTTAGTCTCATTAGTGACATTTAATAGGTCTATGAAATTTAGGAGGTGTATTCAATTAAGATTTTTAAAAATTTTTAAAGATTTTAAAAGTTTGGGTGTATTCAATTAAGACATTTAAATAGTTTATAAAAGTTTAGTGGTGTTTAATTACAACTTTTTAATGTCTTTAAAAGTTAGGTGGTATTGAATTAAGATTTTTACAAAGTCTATAAAAGTATTTTGGTATTCAAAAAGTCATAGATTTTAAAGATTTCTATCAAATGGTAGAGTTTGACAGACTTTAGAAGAAGAATTATAACTATCAATCCATATCCAAAGTCTTGCCTCATCTCTAAAGATTTCTAAAGACTTCCAAATAAACACAAAGGTGAATAAAACTAGTTATTAATTGGACTTTATCTTTTATTGGGTCAAATTAGTTATTTATTTTATATGCGCTAATAAATATTAATATGTGATGGATAAATAATTTGGTAAAATTTGGGCGTAAAAATAATTAGATTTATTATAATAATAGAATTAACAAGATATATTAATAAGTAAACAAATAAACCTAATCTGAATTGGTGAGGTAGAGGTGCAACCAGGCCCATAGCATACCCATGCCTACTCGTCCGCCAAAAAAAGCGTGCTTTAGGCAGCATTTTTTGGCCCACAAAACCCGAACCTTTTGGCCAGGCAGATTCAAGGCCTGCCAATTTCTACCAGCTTTTGCGGGCTCAACAAAAGTGAGATAAAATCATGAAACTCTCATATCAATTGTACAGATTATGTATGTATAATATATGAAAATAGAAAATATATGATGTGTATGTGTTACTGTTAATATATGATTATGTATATATAATATATGAAATTACTGTTGATTTTTGAAAATATATGAAAATATATGATTATGATTATATATGAAAATTACATGTGGTTTACTCACATGTATGAAGTTTTGCAACTTTTGATCATATAGATTTTTATTGTCATATTATTTTGTGAAAAATAGAGTTTGGTATTCCTACTAAAAAGCGTACACATATGCATAAAGTATATATAGCTCAATGAAAATTGAGCTTAATTTTGTATCATTAAATCGTAGTTTCTAAAGTTTTATTGGTATCCGAGTATCCAAATGTATTATGAAATGAGTAGAATAATATGAACGCTTTCAACATATATAAAATCTCATGCCACAATAATATAATGAGATTTACTCTAGTTCATAAAAAAAAGAGAGATGTTGTACACATGGGCTAATTAACAATTAATATAAGTTGCAAGATATATTAGAAGTATACAAAAGTCTATCACAGTCTTGACAAAAAGTTTATAAAAGTCTGTTACTTATTTCATAGAGTCTATAAAAATCATTTTAAAAGAGTCTTTAAAGTCTTTGAAAGTCATTAAAATCTCACAAATTCTACAAAAGTATGTCACGTAAAAAAAATCTTTAAAAATCTTAATTGAATACACCCCCCTTAATTTAGTGACATTTAATAGTGGTAGTGACATTTAATTCATTTTGAAGTAATAGCGATTCTCAAATCTCAACCAGTATGGAGCAGGAATATTATATAAAGACAATCAAATATGATGATTTCAAAGATAAAAATAAATAAATAAATAAAAGGTTTAATCAGTTTGTCACGGCTAATTGGGAGGGAGAGTTTATGTAAGGGATAATATATTTTTTGGTCATTGTATTGGGATTTGATTTTTATTGTGGTTATCGAATTTTTTTTTGTTATAATCGAGTATTTATACTCTAAAAAATTATGAAATGGTCATTATTTAAGATTTTCGTCCAAAAAATAGACTGGAGTGCTGAGTAGACTAACCTTTGCCAGGTAGTTGATGAGATGGCACTCCTACGTGGATCTGGAGGGAAATGTCCTACTCCTAGCACCGATTAATCAGTTTCTCTCTTAATTAAATTATTACTCGAACCACAGTGGAGAGCAAAAAAAATCTAGGCCAAGTTATGAGAGATTTCGTCTGATAGAGTTGTGCGATTTCTCATAGATTAGCGAGATCGATTGAAGAAAATCTCAGTTCCTCTACAAGTAAGTAAATTATACTCTCAATTTTTTCTCATCCCAGTTCTAAGGTTTAAGTAAAAGAGGGGGTTTTGAATTTTTGAAATTTCATTGGATGTAATTGGGTCAAATTCCCTCAAATCCATGTTTTTTACTCAATTTTGTGGTCCCGATGGTCTTATGTTATTTTTTTCTTGTAAAAAATTTAGATCGTTAAATTATTTGATGGTGGCCCTAAGTTTGTCTGCTGATGGTGGCCCTTGGTTTGTCTGCTGATGGTGGCATTTGTTTGTGTGACATGCGTATTAGGTTATATATAAATAATTTTGGCGTGGCTCTGTGTTGTCTCCCATTCTATCTATTTTGTATAAAGTATTCTATGTCTTATCTCCCATTCTATGCATATTTGGTTATTGCTTTGTCTGACATGCATATTAGTGTAAAGTTTAAAATTTTATTGGTCTCCCATTCTATGCTTATCTTGTATTTTGTATAAAGTTTAAAGTATTTATTTGTCATATGTTGGCAGCGTAGTCTCTTTCTAGTTATAATTCTTTATTTTTTGTAACTTTATTAATTTCACTATCACAGGATGTCTATGATGCTATTGAATATACATTAAGTCGGTGCCTGTTTATGAGTATGATGGTGATTTTTCAAAAAAACAACAAAATTGGATCATTATTATCTTTGTCCACAAATGATAACTTCTATGTCGGAACATTTTAATTATCATAAGGACTCTATAGTTTACTATAAAGAAAATGGGCTTCCAATGGCTCACGGACTTATAAAATTGTATAATGATGAAAGTATTAGGGCATTGTAGGCAACCTCTATAGGTTATGATTATGTTAATTTATATGTTGATCATGGGGATAATATTTCAGAGTATAATGCAGAGAGTAATATTGATGGGGCTAATAATGAAGTGGTTGATGGGGCTATTAATGTAGGGCTGATGATGAAGGGTAGTTAGCTTTGTCATCCGATGACAGTGATTATCGTGAAAGTGATGGGTTAAGTATCGATGAGGAGTATATTGAGGCTAAAATGAAGTCAATGGAATATAGAAGTGAAGTGAAAAAGAATGGAGAGCCTAATGCATTAGAAGATTCAAATAATTTAAATGGGAGTGAAAATGAGACGGGGAATGAGAGTGAACATGAACAAGAAGAAATAAAACAAGTAGTTAAAAATGAACAGGAACCTCCAAATGAACGAAAAAGTTGAAATTATTTAAAACAGTGAAGATGATGACTGTACTGGGGATGATGACAGTGAAGACAATGGTGGGCAGTAAGAAAGTGAAATTGAGGATAGTGACAAGCATTATTCACCAAATGAGGAGAGTAGTGAAGAGGAATATGGGGAGATGGAAGTGGTAGTTAAGGATATGAGGATTAAGAGGAATAAAAAACCTAAGTTTGCAGTTATACTTTATGACCCTAAAGAGCAGATGAAAGAAGTTTGGAATTATGGGATTGGTAAGGGTAAGGCAATTAGATTCAAAATAAATACTGGGAAGAGGTTTCAGGTTGTGTGTCAGCCTGGATGCCCATGAAACATGTGGATTAGCACCATTGGAAGCTCTGAAACTTTGCAAGTTAAAAAAATTAATAATGATCATACTTGTATAAGGGCAATAAAAAAACAAGTGTGTCAAAACTCAATGGCTTGCAAATATTTATGGAAACAGGATTAGAAAGAAACCAGATTGGAAGTTAGTTGATATTCAAGATGAAATAGCCAGAAAATTAAAGGTGAATGTGTCTTTGACAAAGTGTCACAGGGTAACGGAAATGGCTTTTAGAAATGTTGAGGAATTATTAAAGAAACATTATGAAAAATCCAGAAAATAATCCAGAAGAGATATTAAGGTTAGAAGAGATAATCCAGAAAATAAGCCTCAATTTTCAGAGGTTTTATGTATGATTTGAAGAACTGAAGAGGGGATGGAATGAAGGGTGTAGGCCTATCATAGGCTTAGATGGTTGTTTTTTGAAGACTGTGGTTGGGGGGAAACTGTTGTCTGCTATTGGGAGAGATGGTAATAATCAAATGTATCCAATAACATGTGGCCATAGTAGAGAGTGAAAACATGGATAGTTGGGGATGGTTTCTGCAGCTGTTATTGAGAGACTTAGAAGGTAATGATGAAGTTGGTTGGACCATTATAAGTGACCAACAAAAAGTACTTAATTGTCTTATTCTTGTCTGTTATTGTTCATGAATTTTATTTAATTATAATTCTTATTTTTGTTGTAAATGAATATTATTCCACTAACTACTTTATTTTCTTCTCTGTGGTTGTAGGTTTGGTTCAAACAGTTAGGGAGATACTTCCTTATGCTGAGCACAAGAATTGTGCCAGACATATTTATGCAAACTGGAGGAAGAGATTCCCTACTCAAGCCTTGAAGTTTGTATCCTGGGAAGTAACTATGGCCACCCATATTGTGCCATTCAAAAAAGCTATGAATTGGATCAAAAGGTTGTCAAAAGAAGCCCATGACAAGTTACTTGAACAAGACCCCTCTCTGTGGAGCAAAACACATTTTCAAACACATTCCAAGACAGATAATATAGAGAACAACATGAGTGAGATCTTCAATGCATGGATTATAAAATTTAGATGGATGGCTTCATTAGATATTTAAGAGGAAATAATGAGTCAAGTGATGGTTAGACTCAACAAAAAAGGATGAAATGCTTAAGAGTCAAGCAACTATATGTCCTAGGATTAGGAAAAAGTTAGAAAATCAAATGAAGAATACATCTGCTTGTGAACCATTATGGGCTAAAGATAGAAAGTTTCAGGTAATTCTATAAACATAGCCTCTCAAATGTTTTTTTTATATATTTTCAGTTTGTCACAATGAATAATTTAGGGTGTTTAAGTTAAGTGTCATGGGGATAAGTTTGTGGTTGATCTTGCAGATCATATGTAAGACCTCAACTTTTTATGAATAAAAATTTAGTTTTCTTCTAAATAGTAAGGTGATAATTTAATAAATACTATAGTTATGGGTGATATGTGCAAAATTTACAAAGTAATCAAGTTGTCATAAAATATTTGTTTGTCAAGGAATATTATTTTTGTCGAGAAATATTCGTACGACGACGTAATCATTGGTGCACCTTATAACAGAATAACTGTCGAATATAGAAAGCGATAAAAATAACCTTTTATAAAAATAACGACAAAACTTTTACCGTTAAATTATTGAAAAATCTGGTGATAAAAGTACAGTAATACGCGTTGTTATACAATAACACACGGTATTGCACAGTATATCTGATTATTGATTCTTACGTAAGAAGTCACTCAATATTCAATAATTGTAACAGTAGTTGCTGCATAGTATCTCATATTATTGATTCAATAATTGTTACGATAATATCTGCATAATATTTTATATTAATAAATCAATAATTGACACGACACAGTTACTCATATTATTATTAACATTATTGACAATGTCTAGAAAGTTCTGTCGAGTAAGGAGAATTTCTTATCGGAAAACCTCCTCTTTTATGGGAACGATCTGATTGTCAATATTGTAAGTTATAATAGTAATAATGAATAATTGTTGAAAGATTAAAAATTCATTGATTGAAGATAAGTGATTTATGATAGGTATTTATATAAATAGAGGGGTTTGTCATGAGGCGGTTATTGTAAGTTTGACTTATTATTCCATGGGGGAACGTGCCAAATTATTCAAACTGTCGGTATAAATTTATCTCAATTTTGTTATATTATTATTATAATAGTAATAAAATAGAATTTTTTTATAATTATATAAATTTATTTATTTTATTTGAATATAATTAGAATATATTATATTATATATAAAGTTATTTGTTTTATTTGAATTATTTTAAATTTAATGTGGGTCCATGAAAAACTTAATATTCTTTCGTGATTTTTCTTTCAAATATTGCCATGTCATTCCCCTATAAATAGGTTGTTTAGTTAAGAAATGAAAATCACACCAGAATGAGAGAATTCTTCTTTTATAATATTGTGCGTATTTCTTTTGAATATAAGGATATTTTGAGTGTAGCAAATAGTGCAAGATTTCCTCAAGATAATCTTCGTTATACCTGTCATATTTAGTCTCCTACTAAGGTAAAAGATGTTCTTTTCTTCATTCTCATAAGAGTTGTCATTCTATTCGTTATTTATCTGTGGAAATAACCTGTCTACGCAGATTACCGCATGCTTGGTGAATAACCATTCATATTCATTCTTTATTAAGTTATTTAAATGATCTGTTTATGCGGATTATCGCATAGTGGGTGAAAATCCATTTGCAGTTTTGTATATTCTTTCATACTCGTATGGGATATCATTTCTTTTGTACTTGTCATGGGATATCATTATTTTCTCCATTTATGGTACAAAATTATTGTTTGTTGCCATAACCTTATTGTTAAATGGTGAAAATCCATGAAATTAGTAGAATATCCTTAATAGTTTGTGCTTCATCTAATATCATTTCATTAAAATATTGGTTTGAACTTTCTTATTAAATTTTATTCTATTCATCCTGGGTACTATTTATGCTGGTGTACTATTCATGCCAGAGTTGTGACAACCCCAAAATAGGTCCATTCCATCTAACCCATTCCGAGTCGCCAAATACATGGTACAGAAAACAACTACAACTTTATTACAATAATTGTCGTGCAAAATACAACAACACATATGCTGTGAGTTTGGATACAAATATATACCAACTGTGACTCTTATCCCAACCTTGGATAGCACGTCACAATGACACCTTACATAAAGGTATAGTCAAAAAACCTGCTTTAGAAATTAGAATCTTTGGGAAGTGCTCAAGAAAACCTTCGTACATGGGAGGCCATGCGTCTAGGTTATGATAGATATCATATGGCCACAGAATTATCCTTGGTTGACCCAATAGACCCCAAAGAAAAACGAGAAGTTTACTATCATATTCTTCCCAATGGTGAGTCTTCTCTTGACATATCATTATCTCCAATGTCTCTAAATGAGAATTATACTCCAAACAAACACCAAGATTATATAGATAAGTGCTCAGTAAATATACTCAAAGAAGTGGATGAGCACAACCACGCCTTTATGATGATACGAGGTTGTATGTCATTAGACATCTTGTATGATAGTGGCAAAACACCTTCCAACGTTGGGTTCGCCTTCACCCTAGTTGATTCACCAAATATAACTACTAAATGATGACCACCGCTCTATTCCTCTCATTCCCCGCTTCACCCAAATTTACACTCTTATTACACGAAAGTAATTGTGAAGCAAAAGGGTGAAACACAACTAACTTCAAGAAAGAATATCATGACTAAAGATAATTAAATTATCAATAGCCTTCATCAATAATAAATCGAGATTTAGAAACATATGGTAGATGATAAAAATTTCAACCATAGTTGCGGTGAACGAAGCAATCCATTAGAAGAGTCAAATAGACTATGAAGTCTATTATCTTCTCCATGTTAAAAATCCACCAACAATGTTTTATCCTCAGAACATCAATCAACAATTACGGTCCACAATCATATGAATAACTCATAATCATAATTGTAGTTCTAAATTCTCTTCTCATCCGTGACGAAGATAATTTTCATCACCATATCTTTACCGAAACATCAAAGATCATGGTTACACCAAATCACATTTTCATTCATAATCATACTAATAACTTCATCTTTGCTCTACTACCAAAGATATTCATTTAGATCACCAATTGGTCAAGTTCATCTCAACACTGCTCATCTTTTGCACTCATCGCCAAAGATATTCAATAATATGTCATCTTTGCACTACACGGGGCAAAGATATTCATCAACAATTCATCTTTTGTACCGCAGCCAAAGATATTCCTCAACAGCTCATATTTGCACTTCTGTGCCAAATATATTCATCAACAGCTTCATATTTGCACTACAGCCAAATATATTAATATCTCAAAAGAAATATATAATAATTTCAGAATTTATATAAACAATTATAGCCATGTTGATCATTTCACATTTGCACTTAAGCTAAAGATATTCAATTATAAATTCAATGGTCATGATCATACCAACCAACAATTCAACTTCAGACTTCTTCGCCAAAAGAACCCATAGTCATGATCATACCAAAAATCTACCTATCTTTACACTCAAGTCAAAGAGAAATATCATCATTAGGGTTATAAAAATGTTATATATGATAATAAAAATAATATAATCAACATATATATTTAATCTCAAGAGTAATATTCATAAATCAACTATAATTTGGTTAGAAAAAGAAACCAATTTTGTCATGAATAGTAACTCATGAATAGTAAATTCCAACACAAAAAGGTAAAAATTCCACAATAAAATCCATACCAATATTTCGGTATAATGATATTAAAATAATATTTCTTAAACTTATAAACAATTTATTTTAATTGTTTACACTTTACTAAATAATGCATATAATCATTCTAAAATGCCAAACTCATAAGATTTCATCACCAATAACCAAAACCCTCATCAAAAATCTGCATATACATTATATAGGATTCTCAAGCCATAAAATCCTATTTTCCACTTTTCTTACTTCACATAACATATTTAATTCATTTACTCATAACTAGTTTATTTTCATGAAAAATACCAAATTAATTCCAAAAATATTTCTTTTCTGGGATTTAGCAGAATATAGTCCCACATTGAACATATATTTTTCTCAGAATTTTTAAAATTCATTTACTATTTTTCATATGGCCAAAACCGCCAAATATTTAGACATTTATCATAAATTGTACTTTTATCTAAAAATTCCGAAATTCACAGAGTACACTGATATTATTTAGATGTACTCCCAATAAAAATTTCATTAATTTTGGAGTTAACCACAAGGAGTTATAAGCAGTTACTTTTAAAATAGTCTTTTCCCGTAAAATTCATAACTCTTAATCTATACATCCAAAAATCGTCATTTTTGGACACAATCAATAAAACTCATCAAAATATCATTTCAAATTTTTCCAGAATTTTATGAAGGACGGAAGAAGTACGAACTGAAAAACATAATAACCCTTAAAATCCCTTACCTCAAGAGAGTAGTACTTCTGACTGGAATATCGGATGAAAAACCGAAGAAAACTTCTACTAAATAGCAACTCTCAAAGTATCTAAATACTCTCAAGAATATGCTTGATAATATAGAGAGAAAGAAAACTTGTTTCTGGTGTGATTTTCAATTCTAACTTAGGCATCTATTTATAGGAAAATACTAGAACGCCAAAGGAGACTAAAATAATATAATAATATTATTTCTTTTCTTCCTTCTACGCCACTTCACCAACCAAGCCACCAGCAGCCATTAAGGAAGAAAATTCAGCAGCCCACATGCTTATAACATAAGTGGGTCCCACCCATAATTTAATAAAAAATCATTTTATTTTCCGAAACTTCAATAATTCATAGAAAATAGCCCGATTATTAGAAAAATACGAATTTTATGTCCATTTTGACTGGAATCGAATTCTCTAAAACTTTGCAGAAGAAAGTTTTTCCAAATTTCAGACCGAAAATATTCGAAATCCACAAACGGATGATTTTAAACATCGTTTCAACACCTTTTAAAATTCATAACAAATCATGCATTAATTTTCAACGGTTCAAAATTTGTGGACATATACTCAACTCATATATGTATAACATATCCAAAAATCACAACGATCCAATGGTCAGATCAAAATTATAACTCACGCAATAGAGCTTTAAGAACACCAATTTGATCTTTTAATACCTCCAATCCGACAAAATACTGATAAAATACCTCAACATTAATTCCTTCATTTTTATCCACATAAAAATAAATATATTCATCATTTATATCCACATAAAATAAATATTTCCTTATCATATAAATCAATAATTAATTATTCACAAATAATATTACAGAATCACAATTATGACAACCAGACCGTTCCTAGGAAAGAGGGGGCTTTCCAATAAGAATTTCTTCTGGCGCGCAATTAGGTGACCAAAACTCTCCTTGACAGAACTTTCTAGACATCGTTAATAATACTATCTAATAATATTATTCAAATAATATGAATTATTGATCCGATAATGGAAAATATCATGCAGGGTGATAATTATTGAAACAACAATAATATAAAATATCAACGCAAAGAATTATTGAATCAATAAAATAAAATATTGAACAAAGAATCATCGTAATAATTATTGAGTAGTGTCTTCTTTACGTAAGGATCAATAATTCATCAATATCATGCATCCACGCCATTCATCGTATTTTAACCACCGGGTATTCCAACAAAGGTTAATTGTAATAACTACGCTCGTTATTTATAAAAACTCAAACTTGTCATTTTCTTCATCCGGATGCGGTTATTCTGCTATGGGGCCCATAATGATCGCTACTGCTGAGTATTTAATATTCCCCGACAACAAGAATATTTCACGACCAAACGAATATTCCCCGACAACAATGATTATTTTATAACCACTTGCATATTTTGCAAAATTTGTACATTTCACCCATAACCAGAGAATTATATCAAATTAATACCTTATTATTCACAAATATAATTAGAGGAAATTCACTTTTATTTATAATAAGTTGGGGTCTTACAACCGTCTTCAATTTTAGATTTGTTTTGAGCAGTCCATTTCAAGACATATAGCATTACTAACTGAATCTATATATGACGAATAGGTTAAATCGCATTGTCTCGTCATTAAAGGGGTATTAGAATCAATACCCTTGATCCTTTCCGATTGTTTCGAGTAGCCAAGTTGGTCGATCGAAGCTATGCGAAAGAACAAACTTGCATGTGCAACTCTATTATATCATCATCTAGTTAATAAATATATGCATGCTAAACAATTAGCAAATAATCTTTCAAGACCTTATTGTAAAGATATGGACGTTAAGCTACCTGTGGAAGATGACATTTTTAAAGCAAGTCATATTTGATAAAAGGAAACTGATATTTCGACATATTAACCGTTGCTATAGATCTTATATGCAGGTGAAATAAAAAGATTGATCACTATTTGAAACTTATAAGAGAAAACACACTTTTTGCCTCTAAAATGTAAGAAAAGGAATCCATCACTGAAAGTTAATACGTCTCATCATTGCTGATTAATTGTTTTCTTTTCTTTTTTTATGGGGGATAAAAATAAAAAATAAATCTACTTAGTACTCCTTTTTTTCTTTTGTTGTTGTTGGAATACTCAAGTATGTGCATAACCCACTTGCTGTTTAAATAAGCAACCAAGTAAATTGTCTCCAAAAGCTTCAACTTTGTTACTTTTATGCTATAAGAAATAAATCAATTTGGGACCGATATCAAATTGTTTTCTCCACATAATATATGTATTCACTTGGATTTGAATGTAGTTATATACATTTTCTCCAACTCATTTACAAAAAATAGATCCTCATCAAAAATTAAGGGATCTTTATTCAAGCCATTAGTAATTAGTAATGAGCACATTGAGAAGAGAGACTCGTCTTAATCAAAGATCGAAAAAAGAGTCTAAATCCTCCTCACATTGTCTTTGCATGTTCATGTCCAATGCCATCAAACACTTGTGCACTTCTTGAATTCTCGGATATCGTTGTCCTTGTTATAGAGCTTCCAAAGCCATAAGCATATCTTCTTCACGCCTCCTTGTACACTAAAAAGAGACCAACTATTTTGTTTAGTTATTGCCTTTAAAGGACAAATAGAAGAAAAGAGGACTCGAATATGGTGATATCGACTTCGTCAACTTCTCTTAGCGAAGTCTCTTTTGCTTTTGCTCTTCTTCTATTTCTTTAAACCGCAAAGCACTTGAAACCATTTTGTTGACCTTTTTCATACAGATAAAGTAGCTTCCAACTTTGCTTGATACATCGACCTCTCTTCTTCGTAGAGATGACTCAAGATCTTGCAATGAAGCTTTTATTTGCAAAAAGCATCTTTAGTGGTCTTTGCACAAATCCAAAGACTAACGATCCATGAAAGAACATCTTCAAAGACAAACTTGAAAGATTTTGTTGTGTGGTCAGTAATTAAAGCAAATCGTCTACACACTCGTCTACAAGTCTTTCAGGCCGCTTATTCTTTATAACAATTATTGAGTAGTGCCTTCTTACATAAGAATCAATAATTCAAAATATCTTTATGCAATCTGGTGTCTTTCTTTGTGCAATAACACGACATCGTATTTTAACCACCAGGTATTCCAACAGTGTTAATGATAACAACTACGCCGTTATTTCTAAAAACTCAATTTTGTCGTTTTCTTCATCCGACAGTTATCCGTTATGTGGCCCCAAATGGGCTACCTTGGCGTCATTTAATATTCCCAAGCGGAAAAGAATATTCCACGACCAAACGAATATTCCCAAAACAACAATGAATATTTTATAACCACTTGTGTATTTTGAAAAAATTCATATATCACCCATAATTTTAACTTTTATTAATTTAACCATTTACTGAATAGTTATTATAAGAAAAATTGAATACTTTTATTTCATAAAATTCGGGGTCTTACAAGAGTACTATTCACGAAAAAATTTAGCTTCTTTTCTTTGTCCAAATTATCTTTGAAATTTGAATCTTAAATGTCATTCTTGAATTTTACTCCACAATTGGGGATCATGTTGACAATTTGGACATTCTTGAACTCTGGATAAATTAAATTATAAATCTCTAATATTTATCCTTGATCTCACTTGATTCATTCTTTATATCATTGTCATCATCCTCATGTTTATATTGTGGTGAAAGTCATTTTTGGCCCGTAGTGCAAAGATGAATTGTTGATTGGTATGATTATGACCAAGAATTGTGTATTGGTATAATTATCATGAACTTTAATGTTATAGATAAAGGTTTGTGGTGGAAGACCTCTTTGGCCCGTAGTGCATAGATGGATAGTTGTTTGGCATGATCATGACCACTGGTGATACAAACTATTATCTTTGGCCCGTATTGCATAGATAATCTGTTGATTGAAAATAATTATTGATTGGTGTTACAGGGATAAAATATTAATGATGGACTTTTAAGTCATTGAATATAATAGACATCATGCTCTACTTAACTTTTCTAATGGATTGCTATTTTCGCTACAGTTGTTGATCTAAAACTTGTTGTCCATTATATTTTATCTGATTTATCATTGTTGAAGGTTAAAGATAATTTATTTTTCAATTTTTTAGTCAAAATATTCTTTATTTGTGACGCCCCCAAAATAGGTCCATTCCATCCAACCCATTCTGAGTCGCCAAATACATGGTACAGAAATAACTACAACTTTATTAATACATTTGTCGTGCAAAATACGACAACATATATACTGTGAGTTTAAAAAAGACAATTATTATCTTCTAGACAATATACATACCCAAATAAATCCTCATCACAATTATTTATACATTATTTTACAAAAATGGTGAGGACTACTAAACAACTCTTTCTAGAACCTTTATTCCATACCCCGACTAAAGACTTTCATTTACATTCTCGCCTCCCCGAGAAGAAAAATGGAACAAAAAGGAAAAGGGTGAGCTCGACTAGTCCAAAGAAAGAATATTATGACTAAGATAATATACAACAAAATTATCGTTAGTTTTCAACAGGAAAAATATAATAGAATACAATAGACAACAAGTTTTAAATCAATATTCGCAATGAAATAATAATTCATTAGAAGAGTTAAGTAGAGAATGCAAACTACTATCTTCTATGTATGAATTTAAAAGTTCATCGCCTATTTTTATCCTCAGAACATCAATCAATATATATCTCGGGATCAAATATTCATCCTTGCACTACGAGGCCAAGGACATTCACCAGATTAATCATGTTCATCTAAACACTGTTCATCTTTGCGACTACGCCCAAAGATATTCATCGAAAATCATTCATCTTTTGCACTACGGGCCAAAGATATTCATCGAAATCATTCATCTTTTGCACTTTCTGAAGCCAAAGATATTCATCATAAATCATTCATCTTTTAAGACCGAGGATGATGAAAATATTTTTTTAAAAAACGAATCCAAAGTGAAACAAAATGACAAGGATTAAGGATTAAGGATTAAGATTTTGTTTTATCCACGTCAAAAATACCTCAAAAATAATCATAGTGGCGTAAAATTTAAGAATGATTAAAACATGGATACAATCAAAGCTAGTATCCACAATAGATATTTTGGACGAAAAAAAAATTTTTATTTTTTCGATGAATAAAGGCCGTATTCGTGAATAAGATCAAGATACGTGAATAAAGGCCAGATACGTGAATAAGAAACTCCCACACACAAAAGTTCCAAATTTGATAAAACTTGGATCAATATTTCAAAGATAATGATATTGAAGAAATAATATCATTACGAAAAAAATAATATCCCTTACCTCGAAAGACAAAGAGTCTTAAATTGAAACACCGGATATGGACTATGACTTGAATTTTCACCGTATAGCAATACTCAAAGTATACTCAAAATACTCACAAGAATACGCTCGATAATATAGAGAGAAAACTTGAGTTTACGGTGTGATTTTCAATTCTAACCTAAACACCTATTTATAGAAATTGCTTAGAACACCAAAGCGAGAAAAATTTAATATAATATTAATATATATAAAAATATTATACGTATTCCTTGAAATCTTAATCTCAAAGAATTCACACATGCCAACCTTCTAGAAAAAATAAAAAAACGTTTTCTAATTTAAAATAATTTAAACTTCCAAAAATCAATTATTTGAGCTTGAACTTCAATAATTCATAATAAATAGCCCTTTTATCAAAAATTTGAATCTTGCGTGTTTTTATAGGAAATTCAATTCTCTACAACTTTGCGTAAGAAAGTTTTTCCAAATTCCAAATGAAATTGACCAAATCCACAAACGGGTGATTTTAGAGGCTATAATCAAATTTCGATCGATAAATGGGGTCCAATCGGCATGTTTAACACGTTTTAAACATTTATTGCAACAAAAATACTCTTCCTCCTCATATACTCATATATCCCACATTCGTTGTAAAAATATCACCATTATTATATTATTAAAATATAATAATATATATTTAAATGAATTATTTTATCGTAAAAAGATAAAATATTAATTTTCAACAATTGTCACATTAAAATTTTCTCCATGTATATCCACATAAAATCAATATTTTCCTCATCATATGAATCAATAATTAATTATTCACAAATAATATTACGAATCACAATATCGACAACCAGCAGCTTCCTGTGAAATGGGGCTTTCGAATAAAAATTTTTCCTTATTAGCGCATAATTAGGTGACCAAACCTCTCCTTAGATAGAACTTCCTAGACATTGCCAATAATGTTATCTAATAATATTATTCATATAATATGAATTATTGCTTCGATAATGAAAAATCTTGTGTAATAACAATTTATTGAAACAACAAAGAATATAAAATATCAACGCAAAGAATTATTGAATCAATAAAATAAAATATTTGAATAAGAATTCTCAGAACCATTATTGAGTAGTGCCTTCTTACGTAAGAGTCAATAATTGATGCAATACTGCAATATCTACCGCAACAACAACGCCATTCATCGTTTTTAACCACCGGTATTCCAACAATTAAATTCAGTAATAACTACTGTAATTATTTTTAAACAACTTATATTTGTCATTTTCTTCATCCAATCGCTTTCCGTTATGGGGCCCACAAAAGACTGCGCCGTCGTATGAATATTCCCCGACAGTACGAATATTCCACGACCAAACAAATATTCCCCGACAATAATGAATATTTTATAACCACTTGCTTATTTTGAAATACTTGCGTATTTTACCCATAACTATCCACATTAATCAAATCAACCCTTACTATTTCAAAATAATAAATAGAGAAAATTAAATTTCATTTATTAATTATTTGGGGTCTTACATTATTGGCTAGTTGAGCTCACATTTTTTCTTTTTGTTCCATTGTTCTTATCAGTAAATGAAAGTGTAGCTGTAACTAGTCGAGGAGTAGAGTAATGGTCCGAGATAATTACTATAGAAGTTTTCACTATGTTGTGAAATAGTGTGACAATAATTTTAATGAAGAATTTATTTGAGTGTGGATATTGTCTACAGACAATATTTGTATTAAAACTCACAGTATATGTGTTGTTGTATTTTGCACGACAGTTAATAGTTGTAAATAGGAAAATTTGTATTTGGATTCTGTGTTATATATTTGGCGACTCAAAATGGGTTGTGTGAACCTATTTTGGGGGCGTCACATCAAACATGCACATATAGGGTGTTTCAGATAGCTGGGATCCCATGTTCTCATGCTATAAGTGCTATAAGTTTTATAAGGGACCCAGTAGAAAATTATTTTAGTCATTGGAATAAGAGAGAAACATATTTGAAGTGTTACACAGTCATCTGTTAGAGCCGAATAATAATTTTTGGGAGGAGACATCATATGAAAAGATGTTACCACCACCAATCACAAGGAAGCTTAGAGGCAAACCTCAAAGACTAAGGAGGAGAGAACAGTGGGAAAGTGAAAATAACCCAGGAAGAATTACAAGAAAGGGAAGAACAATGCATTGTACCAATGCAAACAAGCTGGACACAACAAAAGTAATTATCCCAACTCAAATGCACAACCAACTGAAACTTCAAATGAGCATCAACCAACTGAGGGAAGTGATGTGACGCCCCCAAAATAGGTATACATCACCTATTCTGAGTCGCCAAATACATGGTACATAATTTAAATACAATCTTCCTTATATAATACGATGAAAAACGTAGCTGAGAGTTTATACACGAGTATTGTCTAATAGACAGTATTCAAACTCAAATGAAGTCCTCATTACAATTATTATCACATTATTTTATAAAATAGCGAGGACCACTACAACTACTATCTCGGACCATCACTCCGTTCCCTGACTAGTCCTGGCTACGTTCTCATTTTCTGAAGAGAACAATGAAAGCAAAAGGATGAGCTCAACTAGCCCAGTAAGAAATATTATGACTAAGATAATGTATAATAAATTATCGTTAGCCTTCAACAGTGTTAAACTGATAAAATAAAATAGACATCAAGTTTAACTGCAGCGGAACAAGCAATCCATTAGAAGTGTCAAGTAGAGCATGATATATACTATTTTCTATTATTTAAAAAGTTTATCATTAATTTTATCGCTGAGACTCAGCTTAATAAATAATCTACATCATCGAATCATCCCTGCATTACGGCCAATGATATTCATTAGTATCACGACCACGAATTATCCATGCACTACGGGTCAAGGATATTCATGTTTTCATTAATGATCATGACCATGCCAACAACTGTCCATCAATGCACTACGGGCCAATGAGGACTTTTACCACATCATTTGTAACATTACAGGTCATGATTATACCGAATGATCCCTGGTCATAATCATACCGATCAACAGTTCATCTATGCACGTAAGCTAAATATGACTTTTATAACAATATAAGCATGATGATGATGACAATGATATAAGAATTCAATTAAATGAAAGCAAATGAAATTTTTTTAAAGATTTATAATTTAATTTATCCAGAATTCAAAAATATCCAATTTTATTAACATGATACTCCTTTGTAGAGTAAAATTCAAAAATAATATTATATCAAAAATGATTTGGACCGAAAAGAATTCAATTTTTGACATGAATAGTACCCCGGGTGAATAGTACTTCGGCATAAAAAAGTTAAAACTTATCAAGAACGCTCAGAATAATATTTTCATGAAAAGATACTGGATGAAGCGCAAATTTCAAGGATATTCTACTAATTTCATGGAGTATAGAAGCCAAAACTTTAACAAAAATAAGTATAAAATTCAGAATCTGAAATGAAATAATATTACTTACATACTACAGAGTATGGAAGAGAATATTATTTATTACGAATATTGAACAAAAATAATATTCCTTACCTTAAAAATAAGAGTATTTCAACTGGTATAACGGGGATATTCTTGAAGAAAACTTTCATTGTTTTCTATGCTCAAAGCTCTTCTTAAAACTCTAAAGAAATACGCTCAATATTATAGAAGAAAAATTCTCTGATTCTGGTGTGTTTTTCAATTCTAACTAAGCATCCTATTTATAGGAGAATGGAAGGGTACTATTTGAAAATAAAAATCACGATTTGATACTTTTTATATACTGAAATCAATTCACGGTATTTGAACAAATCGTCTACATTTTTAAATTTCTTCTTATCTGAGACACTATGCATAATAAAATATAATATATTCTATTTTTCATAAAAAATAAAACTTATAAAATATATTATATACATATAATCCCACCATTTCATGCATCATTTTTTTTTCTTTACTAACCCGTGATGTCTTTCCCCACCCCCCCAAAGACTTTTCATACAATTATGGAGTTCCTGGAAGTTCAAAACCATGACATCAATAAAAAGCCAATAATTGTGATCAAGAAGAAAACTTAATATGTTGTCACTAAATTACAAAAATAAATAAATGTTGGTAGGTAATAAAAATAATATGAACTGCATATCAAGATTGAAATGAGCTTCATGGAATAATCAACATCCGTTGATATCAAGAACCAACATGAACAATATACATTTCCTCATTGAAATCTTATTATCGGAATATAAATTTCCATTAACACCAAAAAGGGTTTCTTTCCTGTTTAGTTGAATAAAAAACTTATTAGTGCATAAGCTATGGAAAAAGTTGGCTTCACTAAACACATTTTTAATAATATTTATTCATCATTATTATAATTCACAATATTTAACAACCAGATCGTTTCCAAAAAAGAGGGGGATTTTCAATAAGAATTTCTCCCTATTGGCGTGCAATTAGGTGACCAAACCTCTTCTCGACCAAACTTTATAGACATCGTCATTATTTCAAATACTAATATGAATAAATTTATCGTCTCAATTATTGATTTAATAATATAAAATATTATGCAGATGATACTGTAGCAATAATCGAGTATAACTAAGTGACTTCTCACGTAAGCATTAATAACCAATAATTGAGTACAACTTTGTTGTTTTAGATTTTTTGTGGTTTTTGATCTGAGATGGTATAGATTTTAGTTAGTTTTGTTGTTTTTATTTAGTTTAAATAATTAATATAAGTGATTTGACGAATTTGCCCTTAATGTATAATAAATGTGTACATAGATATTAAAATAATTTTTTTATTTACACATCAGCTGGTGATGGCTCCACTTCGAGGGCCACATCATCAATTTCTGACGTGGCGGCTCAATTTGTTGCAATTGAAAAAAATTGATAGTTCAATCATCTAATTAAAAAAATTAAAACTTTGATCCCCGAAGTGGAATATGACCTATAGTTTAGGGTAGTAATTTATATTTAAGCCTTAAATGAATGACATATGGCTTGAAATTACACATGTCTCTTTTTCTTTGAACAATACCTTTTAAAAAAATAAATCAAAATTTTAGTTTGTTTCAAATTAAAACAAATTACAAAATCTATCATTATTTGTAATTTGTTTCAAATTAAAATAACAAATAAATTAAACATCTTTGGTTGGAGTAAGAAGCTCAAGTTTCATATCTCCCTCTCCTTAATATCTCTAAGTTATGGGAAAAAATGGCTGACATGACTATAATTGTAAGACCCCAACTTTTTAATAAAGATAATTTTTCTATAAATATCTATTTTGAATATTATGGAATGAATTTGATATAATGTTATAGTTGTGGATAATATTTATAAATTTTTCAAAGTACGCAAGTTGTTATATAATATTCGATTGGTCGGGGAATATTCGTTTTAACATGGAATATTCGTACAACGGCACAATCATTGGTGGACCCCACAACAGAATTATTGTCGGATTGAGAAATTGACAAAAATATTTTATGAACATAACGACGGAAGTTTATACCGTTAACTGTTGAAACACCCGGTGTTAAAAGTACAGTAATATGCGTGGTTACATAGTAGCACACAATATTGATTATTGATGCTTACGTAAGAAGTCACTCAATTTTGTTCAATTATTGCTACAGTAATTGCTGCATAGTATCTCACGTTATTTGATTCAATTATTGTCAATATTTTATATATTATTAAATCAATAATTGAGACGACAAAGTTATTAATATTATTATTTGCAATATTAACGATTTCTAGAAATTCTGCCAAGGAGAGGTTTGGTCACCTAATTGTGCGCCAATAGGGAGAAATCCTTATTAGAAAACCCCCTCTTTCCTGGGAACGACCAGGTCGATTAATATTGCGAATTATAATAATGATGATAAATGTTGTTAAAAATATTGAGAGGATTTTTATAAAGTAGTTGTTGTAAATTTGCTTATTATTTGGATTCCTACTTACCCATTTTTCAAAATAATCGGTAGAAAGTTATTCAGTATATTAAAGGTGGGGCCACATGTGGGGGCCACACGTGGGAAGAAAATTGAAGGTGGGAGGAATGAGTTATACGGTGGGATGAAAATAAAGGAAGAAAAGGGGGTGGGGAATAGATGACTTATAAGGAAGGGAATTTATATATATGTGATATGTGTGTATATATAATATGATGTGTGTGTGAGTGGAAAGTGGTGGGTGAAAGTGATGGGTGTAGAGTGAAAGTGATGTATGTGTGTTTGATGAAAATGGGGTGGGGTAAGGAAACGTATGAAGGAGGAAATGTATATATATAATGTGTGTGTGTATGTGAATTAGAAAAGGGGGAGGGGTTGGATGCCTTGGGAAAAAGGGTGTATATATTTATATAATATATATATAACATGTGTGTGTTGGATGTATATATATATATATATATATATATAATATTGAGTGAGTGGAATAATATGGAGATGTTTGTATAAAAATAGTAATGTGTGAGTGTGTATGAAAGTGATGGGTATGAGTGGGTTGCATTGAAAAATCAGTCCGTGTTTCTTCTTAATACATCCGTGAATCCCAAATTAATTCGCCCGTAAAAACTCACTGTTGCGTTTGTGATTTTTCTTAACAGTACCCCTTCCATTCTCCTATAAATAGGATGCTCAGTTAGAATTGAAAATCATACCAGAAGTTCAGAGAATTCTCTGCTATAATCTTGAGCGTATTTCTTTAGAATTTTAAGAAACTTTGAGCGTAGTGCAATTTTTCTTCAAGAATATCATCGCCCTACCAGTCGGAATACTCTTCTTTTACGGTAAGAGATATTATTTGTTGGACTCGTAAGGGGTATTATTTCTTTTGTATTCATGAAGAGAACTTCTGTTATTCCATTCTTTATTATTCTGTTGGAATAACCTGTATACGCGAACTACCCTATACTTGGTAAAATTCTTCTATTATTCCATCCTTTATCATTCTGTTGGAACATCCTGTCTGTGATTTACGCATGATCTGGTTCCATTATTTATCATTCTGTTGAAACATCATGTCTGTGTTTTATGCATGACCTGGTTCCGTTAATTATTATTCAGTTGGAATATTATGTCTGTGCGTTTACACATGACCTGATTCCGTTATTTATTATTCTGTTGGAATAACCTGTCTGTGCGGTCTATCGCATGCTTGGTGATTTCTTTTGTAAGACCCCGAATTTTATGAAATAAAAGTATTCAATTTTTCTTATAATTACAATTCAGTAAATGATTAAATTGATAAAAGTTTAAAGTTAAGGGTGATATATATAAATTTTTCAAAATACATGAAGTGGTTATAGAATATTCTTATTGCTTAGGGAATATTCGTTTGGTAAATAGAATATTCTTGTTGTCGGGGAATATTAAATGCGATACGTGACCATTTATGGGCCCCATAACGAATAACCGCTTGGATAAAAAAAAATGACAAAAATTGAGTTTTTATAAATAACTTGGCGTAGTTATTCTAGTTAACCTTTGTTGGAATACCCTATTGGTTAAAATACAAGATAATACCGTGTTTGCACAAAGATGGCATACGGTCTTACACAGTATTTTTGAATTATTGATCCTTACGTAAGAAGGCATTACTCAATAATTGTTACAGTAATTATTGTTCAATATTTTATTTTATTGATTCTATAATTGCTGCGTTGATATTTTATATTATTGTTATTTCAATAATTGTCACTGCACAGTATCTCCATTATCAGGTCAATAATTTATATTATTTGAATAATATTATTAGATAGCATTATTGACAATGTCTAGAAAGTTCTGTCAAGGAGAGGTTTGGTCACCTAATTGCCTGGTTGTCATTATTGTAATTCTGTAATATTATTTGTGAATAATTAATTATTGATTTATATGATAAGGAAATATTTATTTGATGCGGATATAAATGATGTATTTATTTATGTGGTTATAAATGAAAGAATTAGTGTTGAGGCATTTTATCTGTATTTTGTCGGATTGGAGGTATTAAAAGATCAAACCGGTGTTCTTAAAGCTCTACTGCGTGAGTTATAATTTTAATCCGATCGTTGGATCATTGTAATTTTTGGATATGTTATACACATATAATTTAAGTATATATCCATAAATTTTGAACCGTTAAAAATGAACGAATGATTTGTTATGGATTTTTAGAGGTGTTGAAAATCATCCGTTTGTGGATTTCGGATATTTTCTGTCTGAAATTTTGAAAAACTTTCTTCTACAAAGTTGTAGAGAATTCGATTTTGTGTGGAATGGGCATAAAATTCTTATTTTGCTGATAACAGGGCTATTTTCTATGAATTGTTGAAGTTTCAAAAAATAAAATAATTTTTATTAAATTATGGGTGGGACCCAATTTTTGGTTGGTGGAATACATGGGGTCATTGATTATTTTCTTCAAGAATGGCATGCTGATGGCTTTCTTAAGGCATGCGTAGAAGAGTTTGTTAAAATAATATTATTTTATTATTTTAGTCTTCTATGGTGTTCTAGCATTTTCCTATAAATAGACGCTTAGGTTAGAATTGAAAATCACACCAGAAACATAAGTTTTCTCTCTATATATTATCAAGCATATTTTTGTTAGTATTTAGATATCTTGAGTGTTGCTATACGACGCAAGTTCGTTCAACGTTATATCTTATATTCAAGTCAGAAATACTGCTCTTTTGAGGTAGGAGATTTTAAGGGTTATTATGTTTTTCAGTTCGCACATCTTCCGTCCTTCAGAAAATTCTGGAAAAAATTAAAATGATATTTTGATGAGTTTTATTGATTGTGTCCAAAAATAGCGATTTTTGGATGTATAGATTAAGAGTTATGAATTTTATGAGAAAAGACTATTTTAAAAGTAACGCTTATAACTCCTTGTGGTTAACTCCAAAATTGATGAAATATTTATTGGGAGTACATCTATATAATATCAGTGTACTCTGTGAATTTCGAAATTTTTGGATAAAAGTATAATTTATGATAAATGTCTAAATATTCGGAGGTTTTGACCATATGAAAAATAGTAAATGAATTTTAAAAATTCTGAGAAAAATATATGTTCAATATAAGACTATATTCTGCTAAATTCCAGAAAAGAAATATTTTTGGAACTGATTTGGTATTTTTCATGAAAATGGACTAGTTATGAGTAAATGAATTAAATATGTTATGTGAAGTAAAAAAATTGAAATGGGATTTTATGACTTGAGAATCCTATATGAGGTATATGCAGATTTTTGATGAGGGTTTTGGTTATTGCTGATGAAATCTTATGAGTTTGGAATTTTAGGATGATTAAATGCATTATTTAGTAAAGTGTAAACAATTAAAATAAATTGTTTATAAGTTTAAGAAATATTATTTCAATATCATTATACCGAAATATTGGTATGGATTTTATTGTAGAATTTTTTACCTTTTTCATATCGGGGTTACTATTCACGAGTTACTATTCATGGGTTACTATTCACGAATTACTATTCATGACAAAATTGGTTTCTTTTTTCTAACCAAATTATAGTTGATTTATGAATATTACTCTTGAGATTAAATATATATGTTGATTATATTATTTTTATTATCATATATAACATTTTATAACCCTAATGATGATATTTCTCTTTGACTTGATTGTAAAGATGGGTAGATTTTTGGTATGATCGTGACTATGGGTTCTCTTTTGGTCGATGGTCTGAAAAGTTGAATTGTTGATTTTGGTATGATCATAGCCATTGAATTTATAATTGAATATCTTTAGCTTAAGTGCAAAGGTGAATTGATCAACATGGTTATAATTATTGTTTATATAAATTCTGAAATGATTATATATTTCTTTGAGATATTAATATATTTGGCCTGTAGTGCAAATATGAACTGTTGAGGAATATCTTTGGCCTGTAGTGCAAAGATTAATTGTTAATGAATATCTTTGGCCCGTAGTGCAAAGATGACATGTTGTTGAATATCTTTGGCCAGTAGTGCAAAGATTAATTGTTGATGAATATCTTTGGCCCGTAGTACAAAGATGACATATTGTTGAATATCTTTGGCCAGTAGTGAAAAGATGAACTGTTGACGAATATCTTCGGCCGTAGTGCAAAAATGAAGTTATTAGTATGATTATGAATAGGAAATGTGATTTGGTATAACCATTATCTTTGATGTTTCAGGTAAAGATAGGTGATGTAAATTATCTTCGTCCTGAATGAGAAGAGGAATTTAGAACTACAATTATGATTATAAGTTATTCATATGATTGTGGACCGAATTGTTGATTGATGTTACAGGGATAAAACATTGTTGGTGGATTTTTAACATGGAGAAGATAATAGACTTTATAGTCTATTTGACTCTTCTAATGGATTGTTCGTTCCATTGCAACTATGGTTGAATTTTTTTTTATCATCTACCATATGTTTTAAATCTCTGATTTATTATTGATGAAGGCTATTGATAATTTAATTATCTTTAATCATGATATTCTTTCTTTGAAATTAGTTGTCTTTCACCCTTTGGCTTCACAATTACTTTCTGTAATAAGAGTGTAGTATTTGGTTGAAAGGTGGGTAATAAGGGAATAGAATCAATTGGTCATCATTTAGTAGTTATATTAGATGAATCAAATAGGGTGAGGCGAACCCAACGTTGGAAGGGTGTTTTGCCACTATCATACAAGATGTCTAAAGACATATAACCTCGTGTCATCATAAGACAGGGTTGTGCACATCCACTTGCTAAGTATATTTATGAGCACTACCTATATAATCTTGGTGTTTGTTTGAAGTATAATTCTCAATTAGAGACAGTGAAAATAATGATATGTCAAGAGAAGACTCACCATTGGGAAGAATATGATAGTAATCTTCTCGTTTTTCCTTGGGGTCTATTAGGTCAACCAAGGATAATTACGTAACCATATGATATCTATCATAACCTGTAAGCATGGCCTCCCATGTATACGAAGGTTTCCTGAGTACTTCCCAAAGATTCTAATTTCTAAAACAGTTTTTGACTATACATTTATGTAAGGTGTCATTGTGACGTGCTATCCAGGTTAAGGGATAGAAGTCATAAGTTGGTATCAGAGCTATAAATAAAGAGCCCCGAGCCTCTCGTTGGTGACTTCCTGTTGATGGGGATGTCTGCGAAGCGGACTTTCTACATAGGGACGCCAATCTCTGCGGTGGCAAACTGATAGGTATCAATGTGAGGTGGTGACACAAGTTGGTGTCTGGAGTCACATTTGGTATCAGAGCTTAGGGATATGGTCTCTGGCGGAGATCGGGAAATATAACTAGGAGGGGAGAGATGAGTAAATCCTTCGCTAGTGTGTCCTACCTAAGCTTATTTGTTGGTCGGTCATAATATACGGATATTATGTGATACGTTAATTTGTTTAATTAACCCTTGTTTTATGGTAGTATTTGAGAATGACAACTGAGAATGCTAACAATTGAGTGAATGAGATTGTGGGGATACCTCTAATCACTAACCATGATAATGTGATGTCAGACGAAGAAGGAATTAGAGATATTCTTGTGGTGAGGGAAGAATTAATAGTTGCACCCGAGCTAGTCGCAGAGAGTAAGGAAATAAAATGAGTGAGAAAGAAGAAGCACTGAGGAGAATTTATTAGAAGAATTTTATGATCGAAATGTGGAATTGCAAAATCGTGTTCATGAGTTAGAAGAAGCGAAATTTGAAGAGCGGCGGTGATGCGTGGAACAAAAGGATGCAACAATTCAAGCTTGTGTTGCCGATATGTGATGCTTGAATGTAATCATTCTTTGGCGAGTAGTATAAGATGATAAAGATGGAATCTGAAATGAAAAAAGAAAAAAGCGAGCAGAGTGAGAATAAGTGATGCGTGGGCAAAAGCCGCATACGACACGTGGATATTGTGGAAAGAGATGTCCGATCTAAGAAGGCTAAAATAGATGATATGAATTTCCTTTTGGAAAGCAATTTGAAGAACCCAACATCGAGTTTTGAATTACCTGTCATGAGTAGCGGCCAACTGAATTCGATATGGATCGAAGATTGATGATTCAGATCATGAATCGAGAGAACGACTGACGAAGGCGATTGAGGGAGGAATATGCCCTATAGAAAAGTATATTCCAACGGTAGTGATGACGCCAAAATCTTGCCCCAAACAAGTCAAAAGTTGGTAGTTCGAGGAAGCGGTTGTCATGACTTCCCAACAATGTGAAGAACCCAAATGAAGTTATCACGGGAGATGAAAGCAATGGAGAAATCATGATGACCCTAAGATAGAATCTGAAATGAAAGCAAGGTATTCTCAACTTTTCAAAATACCGTGTACGTAAATTTCTGGGACCGAAATTTCATAAGGATGGAGATCAGATTGTAAGACCGAATTTTATGAAATAAAAGTATTCAATTTTTCTTATAATTACAATTCAGTAAATGATTAAATTGATAAAAGTTTAAAGTTAAGAGTGATATATATAAAATTTTCAAAATATGCAAGTGGCTATAGAATATTCTTATTGTCAGGGAATATTCGTTTGGTCGTAGAATATTCGTACGACGGCGCAACCATTTGTGGGCCCCATAACGAATAACTGTCGGATGAAAAAAACGACAAAAATTGAGTTTTTATAAATAATGGCGTAATTGTTACCGTTAACATTGTTGGAATACCCGGTGGTTAAAATACGATGTCTGGCGTATTACCAGATTGGCGATGAAGACACCTTTTACACAGTATTTTTGAATTATTGATCCTTACGTAAGAAGACACTACTCAATAATTATTACAGTAATTACTGTTCAATATTTTATTTTATTGATTCAATAATTGCTGCGTTGATATTTTATATTATTGTTGTTTCAATAATTGTCACTACACATTATCTCCATTATCAAATCAATAATTCATATTATTTGAATAATATTATTAGATAGTATTATTGGCAATGTCTAGAAAGTTCTGTCAAGGAGAGGTTTAGTCACCTAATTGTGCGCCAGTAAGGAGAAATCCTTATCGGAAAGCCCCCTCTTTCTTGGGAACTGCCTGGTTGTCATTACTGTGATTCTGTAATATTATTTATGAATAATTAATTATTAATTTATATGATAAGTAAATATTTATTTGATGCGGATATAAATGATGGATTTATTTATGTGGTTATAAATGAAAGAATTAATGTTGAGGCATTTTATCTGTATTTTGTCGGATTGGAGGTAATAAAATATCAAACCGGTGTTCTTAAAGCTCTACTGCGTGAGTTATAATTTTAATCCGACCGTTGGATCGTTGTGATTTTTGGATATGTTATACACATATAATTTGAGTATATATCCACAAATTTTGAACCGTTAAAAATGAACGAATGATTTGTTATGGATTTTTAGAGGTGTTGAAAATCATCCGTTTGTGGATTTCGGATATTTTTTGTCTGGAATTTGGAAAAACTTTCTTCTACAAAGTTGTAGAGAATTCAATTTCGTGTGGAATGGGCATAAAATTCGTATTTTTCTGATAACCGGGCTATTTTCTATGAATTGTTGAAGTTTCAAAAAATAAAATGATTTTTATTAAATTATGGGTGGGTCCCACTTTTTGGTTGGTGGAATACACATGGGCTGCTGATTATTTTCTTCAAGAATGGCATGCTGATGTCTTTCTTAAGGCGTGCATAGAAGAGTTTGTTAAAATAATATTATTTTATTATTTTAGTCTCTTATAGCGTTCTAGCATTTTCCTATAAATAGACGCTTAGGTTAGAATTGAAAATCACACCAGAAACATAAGTTTTCTCTCTCTATATTATCAAGCATATTTTTGTTAGTATTTAGATATCTTGAGTGTTTCTATCTGACGTTAGTTCGCTCAAATTATATCCGATATTCAAGTCAGAAATACTGCTCTTTTGAGGTAGAGGATTTTAAGGGTTATTATGTTTTTCAGTTCACACTTCTTCCGTCCTTCAGAAAATTCTGAAAAAAATTGAAATGATATTTTGATGAGTTTTATTGATTGTGTCCAAAAATGGCGATTTTTGGATGTATAGATTAAAAGTTATGAATTTTATGAGAAAAGACTATTTTAAAAGTAACCGCTTATAACTCCTTGTGGTTAACTCTAAAATTGATGAAATATTTATTGGGAGTACATCTATATAATATCAGTGTACTCTGTGAATTTCGAAATTTTTGGATAAAAGTACAATTTATGATAAATGTCTAAATATTCGGAGGTTTTGGCCATATGAAAAATAGTAAATAAATTTTAAAAATTTTGAGAAAAATATATGTGCGATATAGGACTATATTCTGCTAAATCCCAGAAACGAAATATTTTTGGAACTGATTTGGTATTTTTCATGAAAATGGACTAGTTATGAGTAAATGAATTAAATATGTTATGTGAAGTAAGAAAATTGAAAATAGGATTTTATGACTTGAGAATCCTATATGAGGTATATGCAGATTTTTTATGAGGGTTTTGGTTATTGCTGATGAAATCTTTTGAGTTTGGAATTTTAGGATGATTAAATGCATTATTTAGTAAAGTGTAAACAATTAAAATAAATTGTTTATAAGTTTAAGAAATGTTATTTCAATATCATTATACCAAAATATTGGTATGAATTTTATTGTGGAATTTTTTTACCTTTTTCATGTCGGGGTTACTATTCACGAGTTACTATTCATGACAAAATTGGTTTCTTTTTTCTAACCAAATTATAGTTGATTTATGAATATTACTCTTGAGATTAAATCTATATATTGATTATATTATTTTTATTATCATATATAACATTTTTATAACCCTAATGATGATATTTCTCTTTAACTTGAGTGTAAAGATGGGTAGATTTTTGGTATGATCATGACTATGGGTTCTCTTTGGCCAAGAAGGTCAAAAGTTGAATTGTTGATGGTATGATCATGACCATTGAATTTATAATTGAATATCTTTAGCTTAAGTGCAAAGGTGAATTGATCAACATGGTTATAATTATTGTTTATATAAATTCTGAAATAATTATATATTTTTTGAGATATTAATATATTTGGCCTATAGTGCAAATATGAACTGTTGTGGAATATCTTTGGCATGTAGTGCAAAGATTAATTGTTGATGAATATCTTTGGCCCGTAGTGCAAAGATGACATGTTGTTGAATATCTTTGGCCAGTAGTGCAAAGATGAATTGTTGATGAATATCTTTGGCCCGTAGTGCAAAGATGACATGTTGTTGAATATCTTTGGCCAGTAGTGCAAAGATGAACTGTTGACGAATATCTTCGGCCGTAGTGCAAAGATGAAGTTATTAGTATAATTATGAATAGGAAATGTGATTTGGTATAACCATGATATTTGATGTTTCAGGTAAAGATAGGTGATGTAAATTATCTTTGTCCTGGATGAGAAGAGAATTTAGAACTACAATTATGATTATGAGTTATTCATATGATTGTGGACCGTAATTGTTGATTGATGTTACGAGGATAAAACATTGTTGGTGGATTTTTAACATGGAGAAGATAATAGACTTTATAGTCTATTTGACTCTTCTAATGGATTGCTTTCATTCCTACTGCAACTATGGTTGAATTTTTTATCATCTACCATATGTTTTAAATCTACGATTTATTATTGATGAAGGCTATTGATAATTTAATTATCTTTAGTCATGATATTCTTTCTTGAAGTAGTTGTGCTCACCCTTTTTTCTTCACAATTACTTTCGGGTAATAAGAGTGTAGTAAATGGGTCGAAAGCAGGGAATAACAGGGAATAGAACGATGGTCATCATTTAGTAGTTATATTTGGTGAATCAAATAGGGTGAAAGCGAACCCAACGTTGGAAGGGTGTTTTACCACTATCATACAAGATGTCTAAAGACATACAACCTCGTGTCATCATAAGACAGGGGTTGTGCACATCCACTTCTTTGAGTATATTTACGAACATTACCTATATAATCTTGGTGTTTGTTTGAAGTATAATTCTCAATTAGAGACAGTGGAGATAATAATATGTCAAGAGAAGACTCACCATTGAGAAGAATATGATAGTAATCTTCTCGTTTTTCATTGGGGTCTATTGGGTCAACCAAGGATAATTCTGTGGCCATATGATATCTATCATAACCTAGAAGTATGGTCTCCCATGTACGAAGGTTTTCTTGAGCACTTTCCAAAGATTCTAATTTCTAAAACAGTTTTTGACTATACCTTTATGTAAGGTGTCATTGTGACGTGCTATTCAAGGTTGGGATGAGTGTCACAGTTGGTATATATTTATATCCAAACTCACAGCATATGTGTTCTTGTATTTTGCACGATTATTATTGTAATAAAGTTGTAGTTATTTTCTGTACCATGTATTTGGCGACTCAGAATGGGTTGGATGGAATGGACCTATTTTGGGGTTGTCACATCTTTTGTTATTCCATTCATTATTATACTTAGTTGGTTAAAGTTTTAACTTCTATACTCCATGAAATTAGTGAAATATCCTTGATATTTGCGCTTCATCCAGTATCTTTCATGAAAATATTCTTCTGAGAAATTCTTGAATTTTACTCCACAAAGAAGTATCATGTTGACAATTTGGACGTTATTGGTTCCTGGATAAATTAATTCTTGAACTTGTTTTATTGAATTCTTATATCATTGTCATCATCCTCATGTTTATATTATGTTGAAAGTCATCTGTGGCCTGTAGAGTATAGATGGACTTGGTATGATTATGATCAGGGATTAATCGGTATAATCATGACCGTAATGTTACAAATGATGTGTTAAAAGTCCTCATTGGCCCGTAGTGCATTGATGGACAGTTGTTGGCATGATCATGACCATTGATGAATACATGAATATCCTTAGTCCGTAGTGCATGGATAATTTATGGTTGTGATACTTAATGAATATCCTTGGTAGTAGTCTTGGGGATGATGTGGATTATTTATTAAAATTTGAGTCCCAAATAAAAAGTGATGACAAACCTTTTAAATCATAAAAGATAGTAGATTTGATTCTCTACTTGACTCTTTTAATGGATTATTTGTTCCGCTGCAGTTAAACTTGATGTTTGTTATATTTTATCAGTTTAACATCATTGAAGGCTAACGATAATTTATTACGCATTATCTTAGTCATAATATTTCTTCTTACCTGCTAGTTGAGCTCACCTTTTTACTTTCATTATTCTCTTCAGGAAATGAGAACGTAGCAGGGACTAGTCGGGGAACGGAGTGACGGTCCAGAGGATAACATTAGTAGTCCTCACTATTCTATGAAATAGTCTTGAGAACTTATTTTGAGTTTGAATACTGTCTAGAAGACAATATTTGTATTAAAACTCACAGCTCATGTTGTATATTTAAGATTGTATTTGTATTCTGTACCATGTATTTGGCGACTCAGAATAGGTGATGTATACCTGTTTTGGGGGCGTCACAATAATTTCAATTTTTCCCGATTAGATAACCTGAATCTGCATCACGATTGTTTTGATTTGGTTTAGAGATCTGACGGTAGATAGCAAGGTGGTGATAAATTTAGATATACGATGACAATGATTTGCAGATACGAGGACAATAGTTTTGATTTTGATTTTCAAGTGTATGCTCCTTTACTTATGCTTGGATCTATGATCTTATATGGTGCCTTTATTTCACAAAATGGGTTTGTTAAGATTTTGTGTAGGGATTACTCTGTTCTGGAATTAAAATATTGGGCAAGAGCTGCTACTTTTGTTGAAGAGGAAGATTTTGTGGGTGTGGCGGTGACATTCAGGAACAGAGGATGATGGGGTTTTGATTTAAACCCATTTTGGTTCTGAATTTTGTTGATTTTCAATAAAATTTGTGAGGTATTTCAAATTTGAAATAAATTTGATCTGGGTATTTCGAATATGTAATAAATTTGATCCAAGTATTTCAAATTTGTGATAAAGGGATGAAAGGAAGGATACAGATATAAATGTATGTAACTATTGAGATATGTACACCCCAATTCTTAGGTCTTCCAAATTTGATAAAGAGGACGGAGGAGAGAGTGAATAGAGGAAGGAGATTGGAGAGAGAGAAAAGATGGAGAAGAAATATAAAATTTTTATTAAATATTATTTTTGTTATGTTCCACAAAAGTAGATGAGGTGTTAATGCCTTGTCATCAAATTTAGATGAGGTGTTAGTCATGTTAGTTTATGTGGCATCTTCATTAACAAGAAGGGCATAGTTCACTTGAAATTTGTAGCGTCAAATATACTTTTAAAGGGAAAAAAAATTCATAGTGTAAATGAGATTTCGAGGTAAACAACCAAGGTATTTTTGCAGCTTTGCCCATATATAGCCAATGTTATAAGGATAAGGTTATTGTTACAATAGATCTCAGTCGTTCATCTGTTTCTCGAATGATAAAAATTATATCTCGTCCGTAATTTAATATGGGAAACACCACAATTTAATTATACAAACCAAAAAATTATCCAAAATACTTTTCAAAATTCGATTTTTTTAAAAATTTCTAAACTTCACAGTATTAAACTTAGACTGTGGATGCCCGAAAATCTAATTTATAATTATGGACAAAGGTGTTATTACAATTTTGGAAGTCAGCAAACATAAGGAGATTCCATATCCTGCTCCATACTGATAGAATCGCTATTGCATCAAAATGGGCAATTCAAGATGTTAACGCCAAGATATTCTCCAACGTCCCAATCACGTAAGACGCCTTGATCCTGCAGAGTAAACACGATAAACACCACAAGCTTGACGGCTGGACCGCCGGGGGATAGCTCAGGCGTGAGAGTTAGTATACGTGTTCACAAGGCTAACAATGGAGGATGTAATGTCTAGTGTATTGAGAGTGATGATAATTCTCAGTTGTGTGTATGTGAATATGAATTTGTACGTACCTGTTTGTGAAGACTTAGTTGATAGGTTGTACTCTCTTTGCCTGGTTTACCGTGCCACCCACTACCTCTGACACACCCCCCTGATATGATGGATTCTGCCGATGAGTCTTTCAGATACCCACTACTTTTGGTATCATTGTTTGTCTGCGTAAGTAAGCTATAATCCCATCCACATTAATGCATGGCAGGTGTCTTAGTCAACTGTCATGCTTTTTCATCATTACAAGTCAAAGTAATAGATATTAAAAGATCCAATGGGTTAGTCCAATGAACCGACCCGGTTTCATAGGATTAAATAAAAGTAATATGGTGACTAGGCCCAGAGGCTTTCAAGGTTCAATAATAAAGGCCCAATAGATTAATTAAATAAGTAAACCCAATTTGCTCGGCCCAAAGAGGGGAAATATCATGACCCAACATTGCCCCCTAGTTTTTTTGTTGAACAAAATATTTAATAGAAAACTATAAATTAATGGTCTATGATATTTTACTAAAGGTCCATGATGAGAAGTAATCGAAAGGTATCCGGTTAGGGTTCATGAGATGAAATGAGAGGAGACCGGAGGCCCAAATCAGAAAGGCCTTGTCTGATAAATGTCTGGACCCGGAACCGGACGCTTCCCATTCAAATTCTAAATCATTACTAACATTTAATGTGCCGGCCTTGTACACCGTGTCTGCCGTCGATTATAAAAGATAAACTTTCTGGACCGATTTTGACGATTTACTACGCCAATTTGAACTTTGAACCTTTGAGCTTTCTCCTTCTCCGTAACTTCTTTCCTCTCTCTGCGAAATCTCAAAAATGGTGGTCCCGAATACCAACCGAGTTCTCCTCCTCGAGTGACTCCCATTAACACCGTTTCCCCCAATCCAAACCTCGATCAAGAGGTTCGAGTTCAAATCCCGATCCACGCAAGAACCATGGGGAAGAATCCGCCCTCGATACCTCTCTCACCCACCGACTTCTTTAAGGATGGGGAACAGGTTTTCTCATGCCAATACCCCTCTCTTATTATGGAAGTCGAGATATCGTATCCTCCGGGACTCGCTATCGATTAGGATATGTACGCAACAAGGGCTCATGCTCCCGAAGAACGCATGTACCATCGACCAGATGGTTGGGTCGCCATGTCAGTTACTTTTCTCGAAAAGGGGATACGTCTACCCCTCCATGCCTTCGTCGTTACCTCTCCAGGGTTTATAGGAGTGATTTTTTCTCGATTTGGTTCCTAATTCCTATATCCACATTCTGGCATTCATTGCCTTCTGTCACGAACTAGGGATTCCTCCCTCTATCAACATCTTCTTCACCCTCTTCTCAGCCGGTAAATCCCGAGAACGAGGTTTCAAAATGTTGAGCAAACAGTCTCCTCAACCCAACACCAGATTTGAAAAGAGACCCCTGATGGATACCCCTTCAAGCAACAAAGGTTGGCACGAAAAATGGTTTTTTGTTGCAGGACCCGAAATCTCTTCTCTTCCTGATTGGACTATCTTTGATCGGATTTCTACTGACTTTGGAGATATCCCCGAAGAGCATGTGAAGGAAATGGTAGATTTTTTAAAGAAGATTCCTCCGAATGAATGGAGTTTTGCACTTCTGACTAAGCAAGCATGGTTATATGACCATAAATGTAAGTTTCGAACAACTTTGTTGTAAGACCCCGAAATTTTTTTAAATAAAAAGGAATTTTCTTTATTTATTATTTTGAAATAGTAAGGGTGGATTTGATTAATGTGGTTAGTTATGGGTAAAATCTTAAAATATTTTAAATAAGCAGTGGTGATATAATATTCATTATTGTTTGGAGAATATTCGTTTGGTCGTGGAATATTAAATCTTTGTCGGGAATATTAAATGCGACCCAAGCAACCATGTGTGGGCCCCATAACTGAAAAGCGATTGGAGGAAAGAAAGCGACAAGAATAAGTTGTTTATAAATAACGACGTAGTTATTCTGATTAATCTTGTTGTTGGAATACCCGTTGGTTAAAACACACGATGTCTGGCGTTATTACCGATGCTTGCGGTATTGCACCAATTATTGATTCTTACGTGAAGGCACTTTACTCAATAATGGTTACGATAATTCTTGTTCGATATTTTATTTTATTGATTCAATAATTCTTTGCGTTGATATTTTATATTCTTTGTTGTTTGATAATTGTCATTACACGATTTTTTCATTATCGAACCAATAATTCATATTATCTGAATAATATTATTAGATAACATTATTGGCAATGTCTAGAAAGTTACATCTAAGGAGAGGTTTGGTCACCTAATTGCTTGTGATGAGGAGAAATTTTTATTGGAAAGCCCCTCTTTCCTGGGAACCTGCTGGTTGTCAATATTGTGATTACGTAATATTATTTGTGAATAATTAATTATTGATTCATATGATGAGGAAAATATTGATTTTATGTGGATATAGATGGAGAAAATTTTATAGTGACAATTGTTGAAAATTAATATTTTATCTTTTTCTGATAAAATAATTCATTTAAATATATTATTTTAATAATATATTAACGATGATATTTTTACGATGAATGTGGGATATATGAGTATATGTGGAGGAGGAGTATTTTTGTTACCAAAAATGTTTAAAACATATTAAACATGTCGGTGGACCCCATTTATTGACTGAAATTAGATTATAGCCTGTAAAATTGCCCATTTGTGGATTTCGGTCAATTTCTGTTTGGAATTTGGAAAAACTTTCTTCTGAAAAGTTGTAGCGAATTGAATTTCCTATAAAAACTCGCGAGATTCGAATTTTCTGATAAAAGGGCTATTTATTATGAATTATTGAAGTTCTAAAGCTCCGAAATAATTGATTTTTGGAAGTTTAAATTATTTTAAATTAGAAAAACGTTTTTTATTACTTTTTCTAGAAGGTGGCATGTGGTTATTGAACTGAAAATCAGATTTCAAGTGTGCGTAGAAGATTTATTAAATATATTAATATTATATTAAATTTTCTGCTTTGGTATTCTAAGCGATTTCTATAAATAGGTCTTTAGGTTAGAATTGAAAATCACACGGCCTGAAGTTTTCTCTCTATATTATCGGCGTATTCTTGTGAGTATTTTGAGTATACTTTGAGTATTGCTATCTGGTGCAAGTTCAAGTCATAGCTTTATATCCTGTTTTTATTTAGAAATCTTGTCTTTTCGAGGTAAGGGATGTTATTTTCTTCTCAAATGATATTATTTCTTCAATATCATTATCTTTGAAATATTGGTTGGAACTTTTATCAAATTTGGAACTTTTTCATGTCGGGGTTCTTATTCATGAGTTCTTATTCACGAGTTCTTATTCATGAGTTCTTATTCACGAGTTCTTATTCACGAGTCTTATTCACGAAGCGTGAAGATGTTTTTTTTGAAATTTCTATCTTTTGGTGTAGATTCTTTGTTCACGTCACGATATTCGATACTATTCACGAATCTGACCTTTATTCATCGAAAAATAAAAATTTTCTTTTAAGTCCAAAATATCTATTTTGGATACTAAACTTTGATTGTATCCATGTTTTGATCATTCTTGAATTTTACACCACTATGATTATTTTTGAGGTATTTTTGGGCGTGGATAAAACAAAGTACGAATCCTTAATCCTTAATCCTTGTCATTTTGATTCAATTGGATTCGTTTTTTTTAAAAATATTTTTTCATCATCCTCGGTCTTAAATGATGATATTATTGAATATCTTTGGCTGTAGTGCAAGATGAATGATTTATGATGAATATCTTTGGCTGTAGTGCAAAGATGAATGATTTCTGATGAATATCTTTGGCGTAGTCAAGTGCAAAGATGAACATGTGTTTAGATGAACATGACCCATTGGTGAATGTCCTTGGCTTTGTAGTCTGAGGATGAATATTTGATCCCAGATATATATTGATTGATGTTACGAGGATAAAAATAGGCGATGAACTTTAAAATTCATACATAGAAGATAGTAGTTTGCATTCTCTACTTAACTCTTACAATGAATTATTATTTCATTGCGAATATTGATTTAAAACTTGTTGTACATGGTATTCTATATATTTTTCCTGTTGAAGACTAACGATAATTTTGTTGTATATTATCTTAGTCATAATATTCTTCTTTGGGCTAGTCGAGCTCACCCTTTTCCTTTTGTTCCATTTTTTCTTCTCGGGAGGCGAGAATATAAGCGAAATGCAGTGGGGTATGGAATGAAAGTTCTAGGGAGAGTTGTTTAGTAGTCCTCACCATTTTTATAAAATAATGTATCAATAATTATGATGGGGATTTATTTGGGTATGTATATTGTCTGAAGACAATAATTGTATTTAAACTCACGGTTTATATATTGTAATTATTTTGCACGACAAATGTATTAATAAAGTTGTAGTTATTACGTACCATGTATTTGGCGACTCGAGAATGGGTTGGATGGAATGGACCTATTTTGGGGGCGTCATGGTTTGGTATCGAGCTTAGGGATATGATCTCTGGCGGAGATCGGGAATAGAACTAGGAGGGAGGCAGAGTAAATCCTTCAGCTAGTGTGTCCTACTAAAAGCTTATTTGTTAATTGGTCGATATATAGGGATATTATGTGATATATTGATTTCCTTAATTAACCCTTGTTTTATGATAGTTTTTAAGAATGGTGATGAGAAGCGTTAACAATGGAGTGAATGAAATCGTGGAGACACCTCTAATCGCCAACCGGGATAATGTGATGTCGGTGAAGAAGAATTAGAGATATCCATGTGGAAAGTGAAGAATTGATAGTTGCACCCTTAGATAGTCGCAGAGGTAAATTGGTGAGAGTGAAGAAGAAGAGGAAGAAGAGGTACACGAGGAGAGTTTATTAGAGGTATTTTATGATCAAAATGTAGAATTGCAAAATCGTATTTATGAGTTAGAAGAAGCAAATTTGAAGAATTGCGAGCGATCGTGGAGCAAAAGGATGCAACGATTCAAGCTTGTGTTACCCGATATGTGATCTTGAATGAAGCACTCTTTGGCGAGTATAAGATGATAAAAATTTGGAATCTGGTTGAAGAAGAAATAAATGAGCAGTGAGAATGAGTGATGCGTGGATAAAAGCCGCACGACGACGTTGATATTATGGAAAGAGATGTCCAATCTAAAAAGAAAGATTTAACGATGACGGGAAGGCGTCGGCGTGACATTAGCACCAATGACAAATTCTAGGGAAGAGAACAATCGCCCGATTAGATCTACTGAGACGGAGAGAGGGACATATAAAATTCAAACCTGTTCAAAGCCTTCTAAGGTATGTTTTAGTTTTGGAAAAAGACGGTCACATAGTTCGATTTTGTCTATAAGCGAAATCAAGTCCGGTTGGGACGTTGGCACCAGAGAGCGGATAAAGAAAAGTCAAAGTCAACGATTCTTTGGAAGGCGTTTTTCGTGACTTCTCAAAAGCGTAACGACGAAGTTAGCAGACGGTTAGTTAATTATAAATTCTTGCGAAGTTTATACCTTCTTGAATCTGGGATTCTACCCATTCTTTTATATCTCTTTAACTTTACTTCAACGTTTGAACTTGACTATGGAAAAATTAGACTTTGACATATTTATGGAGACTCAGATTAGGAGAAACTTTTATTACATCCGTTGTTTAGAAATCTTGCTTGATTCAGGTTGGCACTTTCACATTACACCGTTAACCTTATTTCTATAGAGATATTTGTTTTGATGTGATTTTAAGGTTAACTACTCATCATGCCAAAATTGATTGCTTTAAATAAGGTTGTTATTTTTCATATTCTAAGCAACTTTTGTTATTTGAATCTCAAGTAACCAAACCATTGAAGTCAAACTCTTTCATATCAAGCCATAAAGTCATTCGTTTATTGAAAAAGCGGATGTCGAGCTTTCTTAGCCATGTCATGGACTTAAACAAAAATATGTCGATTTGAATGATATTTACATTGTTAGTAAATTTCTGGCGTATTTCTGAAGAATTTCTTGGCCTACTCTCGAGGCGTGATATTGAATTTGTATCGACTTTAAATCCCAGTTACAAAACCCATTTCTAAAATCTCATATCGAATGGCTCTATTGAATTTCGAGGAGTTAAAACCCAATACAAGAGTTAGTACCCGCCCTCTGTCGATGACTTCCTTTGTGGAATGCACCGCCGGACTCTCCGTAGGGGACACCATATTAAATGCGATAGTAAAGTGATAGGTGTCATTGTAACGTCTTATCCAAGGTTGGGATATGAGTCACGATTGAGAAACAACCTAAGTTGGTAATCAAAATCGTAGCTTTCTAGACTTAATTGGTTATTATCGGAGATTCATTGAAGAAGGATATTCTCGAATCATTTATTCCATTAATGCAACTTACTCGTAGAGATACAAAATTTGAATGGAGCAAAGAATGTGGGAAGAGCTTTGAAGAACTCGAGGAGACTCATTTCTACGACATGTTACGACCATGTCATCCTGGAAAAGCGAGCGTGGTAGTGACGTGTTGAGTAGAAGATCGTATACAAATCTGAGTCTGATATTGTCAAAAAATAATTTAGTATAATTTACAAATAATAGAGATGGAGATGAAAACTCTAGGTACCCACGTGATGATATCTGAGTATAATCGACTTTAATCGATAAAGTTAAAGCCGCTCATTACACACACTGTGAGGGTGATGAATTTGAAGAAGGAGGTCAAGAAGTTGTTATTTCAAAAGCGAGAATCGGTGAGGTGAGAAAACTCAAACCTTCGATTTATTAATCCATTTGAAATTCTCGATCGAATAGGAACTGTGGCCTATAAACTCGTTTTACCGCCAAGTATGACGCGTGTTCATAACGTTTTTCACGTATCGATGTTACGACCCGAACCACGTCATTGAGTTAGAACCGGACAAGATAAATAGAAGACTTAACGTCATTTGAGGAGCACTGTCAAGATCTTGGATAGGAAAGAACATGTCCATATGTCTGAGGTTATACCACAAGTTAAAGTTTTGTGGAGAAACCATCTTTATTGAAGAAATAACACAGGGAGTTGGAAACGAAAATGAAAGTGAGGTATTTTCATCTTTTGAAACACACAGATCGTCGTCGTCCATTTAGAGGATGAAATTTCATAAGGAGGGAGGTTGTAAGACCCCAAATTTTTTAAATAAAAAGGAATTTTCTTTATTTATTATTTTGAAATAGTAAGGGTGGATTTGATTAATGTGGTTAGTTATGGGTAAAATCTTAAATATTTTAAATAAGCAAGTGGTGATATAATATTCATCATTGTTTAGAATATTCGTTTGGTCGTGGAATATTAAATCTTTGTCGGGAATATTAAATGCGACGGTAGCGACCATGTGTGTGGCCCATAACGGAAAGCGATTGGAGGAAGAAAGCAGCAAGAATAAGTTGTTTATAAATAACGACGTAGTTATTCACAGATTATCTTGTTGGAATACCCGGTGGTTAAAAACACGATGTCTGGCGTTATTTACGCGATGCACGGTATTGCACCAATTATTGATTCTTACGTGAAGGCCTTTACTCGATAATGGTTACGATAATTCTTTATTCAATATTTTATTTTATTGATTCAATAATTGCTGCGTTGATATTTTATATTCTTGTTGTTTGATAATTGTCATTACAAGATATTTTCATTATCGAACCAATAATTCATATTATCTGAATAATATTATTAGATAACATTATTGGCAATGTCTAGAAAGTTACATCTAAGGAGAGGTTTGGTCACCTAATTGCTTGCGCCAAGATGGAGGAGAAATTTTTATTGGAAAGCCCTCTTTCACAGAAGCGCTGCACAGTTGTCAATATTGTGATTACTGTAATATTATTTGTGAATAATTAATTATTGATTCATATGATGAGGAAAATATTGATTTTATGTGGATATAGACGGAGAAAATTTTTATAGTGACAATTGTTGAAAATTAATATTTTATCTTTTTACGATAAAATAATTCATTTAAATATATTATTTTAATAATATATTAACGATGATATTTTTTACGATGAATGTGGGATATATGAGTATATGTGGAGGAGGAGTATTTTGTTACCAAAATGTTTAAAACATATTAAACATGTCGGTGGACCCCATTTATTATTTGAAATTAGATTATAGCACATAAAATTGCCCATTTGTGGATTTCGGTCAATTTCTGTTTGGAATTTGGAAAAACTTTCTTCTGCAAAGTTGTAGAGAATTGAATTTCCTATAAAAACTCATGAGATTCGAATTTTCTGATAAAAGGGCTATTTATTATGAATTATTGAAGTTCTAAAAGCTCAAAATAATTGATTTTGGAAGTTTAAATTATTTTAAATTAGAAAAACGTTTTTATTACTTTTTCTAGAAGGTGGCATGTGGTTATTGAACTGAAAATCAGATTTCAAGTTAATGGCGTAGAAGATTTATTAAATATATTAATATTATATTAAATTTTACTAACTTTGGTGTTCTAAGCGATTTCTATAAATAGGTCTTGGGTTAGAATTGAAAATCACACGAAACTGAAGTTTTCTCTCTCTATATTATCGGCGTATTCTTGTGAGTATTTTGAGTATACTTTGAGTATTGCTATCTGATGATCAAGTTCAAGTCATAGCTTATATCCTGTGTTTATTAAAGATCTTGTCTTTCGAGGTAAGGGATGTTATTTTCTTCTCAAATGATATTATTTCTTCAATATCATTATCTTTGAAATATTGGTTGGAACTTTTATCAAATTTGGAACTTTTTCATGTCGGAGTTCTTATTCATGAGTTCTTATTCACGAGTTCTTATTCATGAGTTCTTATTCACGAAATTCTTATTCATGAGTCTTTATTCACGAGGCGTGAAGATGTTTTTTGTGAAATTTCTATCTTTTGGTGTCGAGATTCTTTGTTCACGTATACGGCCTTTATTCACGTATCTGATCTTATTCACGAATCTGCCTTATTCATCGAAAAATAAAAATTTTCTTTTTCGTCCAAAATATCTATTTTGGATACTAAACTTTGATTGTATCCATGTTTTTGATCATTCTTGAATTTTACACCACTATGATTATTATTTTGAGGTATTTTTGGGCGTGGATAAAACAAAGTACGAATCCTTAATCCTTAATCCTTGTCATTTTGATTCACTTTGGATTCGTTTTTTTTAAAAATATTTTCATCATCCTCGGTCTTAAATGATGATATTATTGAATATCTTTGGCTGTAGTGCAAAGATGAATGATTTATGATGAATATCTTTGGCACGTAGTGCAAAGATGAATGATTTCGATGAATATCTTTGGCCCGTGGTGCAAAGATGAATGATTTCGATGAATATCTTTGGCCGTAGTCAAAGATGAACATGTGTTTAGATGAACATGACCAATTTGGTGAATGTCCTTGGCACATAGTGCGAGGATGAATATTTGATCCCGATATATATTGATTGATGTTACGAGGATAAAATAGATGATGAACTTTAAAATTCATACATAGAAGATAGTAGTTTGCATTCTCTACTTAACTCTTCTAATGAATTATTATTTCATTGCGAATATTGATTTAAAACTTGTTGTATACATGGTATTCTATTATATTTTTCCCTATTGAAGACTAACGATAATTTTGTTGTATATTATCTTAGTCATAATATTCTTTACTGGGCTAGTCGAGCTCACCCTTTTCCTTTTTGTTCCATTTTTCTTCTCAGGAGGCGAGAATATAGCGAGTACGAGTCGGGGTATGGAATGAAAGTTCTAGGGAGAGTTGTTTAGTAGTCCTCACCATTTTTTATAAAATAATGTATCAATAATTATGATGGGGATTTATTTGGGTATGTATATTGTCTAGAAGACAATAATTGTATTTAAACTCACAGTTTATATGTTGTAAGTATTTTTTGCGACAAATGTATTAATAAAGTTGTAGTTATTCTGTACCATGTATTTGGCGACTCAGAATGGGTTGGATGGAATGGACCTATTTTGGGGGCGTCACATTTGTAACACAGTTTTTTGAGATATTTAAGTGACATGGGTTCTAATACATGGTTATTTGCAGTGTCTTTGATCAAACCAACTTCTTCGGAAGTAAAAGAGTTGGAAGACTTTTTGGCAGGGGAGATTATGGATGAAAGTGAAGAGCCTCCGACTAAAGAATCTCCCCGAGCTGATCCCCCCGTCACCGATCCACCCACTGTTTCTTCTCAGAATGACGAACCCCAAACTGATGAACCCATCGTTCCTGAAGAATCTCTCGACCTCGTCGAAGGAAAAGAGCATGAGAAATCTAAATCCACCCAAATAGGAAACAAATCTTGAAAGCGATCCTAAAACAATTCCGAAAGCAATTCCACAAAGCAAACCCTTCATCTAACCCTAGTTACAGACCTTCTGAATCGGTTCCGATTAAGAGAAGCTTGCTTGACATACCTCTACACGATCGGGCGAAGGTCCTCCGTGCTAAAAAGCTGAAGACAAAGATTACTCCATTGACTACCGAGGAGCTCAAGGTTCCATCGCCTTCGGTGACATTCCCCAATAGTCCCAACGGAATTCAAGTGCTGATGATGAACCGGTGAATCTATCCTCGTCCTATCTAGGAAAAGGAAACAACCATCGACAACCATCCGGTTCATCCTCTGCTCCTCACCACCCACGAACCTAAATAGGGGCCAGGGGACCATCGAATGACCCATCCAGTTCATCCAGTTCATCCGCCTCAACTTCGCGATCGGCTGTGCCTTCTCCTCAAGGCAATTGACCTCTGAATTTCAAAGATGATCTTATGGCCTCTCCAACTATGTGGCCTCGATTTAATGCCAACTTTCCTTTTCAACTGCTTTGGCGCTTTCGTCCGTGAGAATGAGATGACCATCGATTTGGGAACAGTTCGAACGGGGATTTGCTTAACGAAGGCATGAGCTATCTGGCGAAGGTAAATGGTTCTCTTTTTAATTTCCGTATTTATCTTCATACTTATCTGATTGGGCCCCAGTCAAATGATCTTTGGACATGCGTGGCGAATCTCGTGTTCGGACGTCTGCGTCCAAAGTCTATCGAAGTTGAAACCGAAGAAGAGGCAATGAAAAAGGAGAATGCCATCCTGAAGTCTGCTATGGCTCGAGAAAAGGGCGAACGTGAGAGCGTTCTTCACACAAATGAAGGTCTTGGAAAGAGTTGGCTAAGCCAAAAGAGATGTGAAGACATCCAATGAAGAATCAAGTCAACTAAAGCACAATATGAGGAGATCGTCAAGATGAGCGTTGATTTGGTTCGAGGAGTCGAAATAAGGATGGAGAAGATCAAAGAGTTAAAGGGCGATGCTAAGATCTTGACTAAAAAACGATCCAAAAGCTAGAGCTAGCGAAACTCGTCATCCGAATAAGCGTCGGAAGCTTGAAGAAGAAATCCAGAGAACTCAAGGCTCTTCGGGACCTTGGGCCTCCTTTGTGGATGATCTTGAGCGGATCTGTGAAGAGTATCGGACATCGGATGAGATTAACGGAGAGATCATGAAGATATATTACGAAGCTATGAGCTCTGCGGAGTCGTGGCAAATGGAGAAGTTGATTACAAACTAACGTGGACCCAACTTTGCTCGACTCTTCGATGGCGAGGATGATGCACAAGTGAATACTCTTATGTCTTTCCTGGATTTTATTTAAGAATATTTGTGAAAATTTATGTTATTTTACTTTCTTTAATTTATAGGATTTGTGTAAAAATTTCTAATTTTGTAATCAAATTAAATATTAATGAAAGGTGGTCTTATCCCTTATAACTTGATGCATTTACTTTACGCCAATACTTGAATATTAATTCAACTAGAAAATGTACAAACTCTTTCATGGACTCAACTCGAATCATTAATTAATAACTAAGCATGTCATATAACAGATAAGATGAAGTTAAAGAATGAGGCATTCTGAACTCAACACTTAGAAAAAATTTTGGTAATAAAGTAAAGGGATACTTATTAGTTACCGAAGTGTGAGACAGATCTGCTTCATTGGAAATTTGTTTACCCCAAAAGGCCTAACAAAACCAAAAGATGACATTTGTCTACCACGAAGGGTCTGACAAAGTCTAAAGAACGACAGTTGTCTACCACGAAGGGCCTGACAAGGTCTGAAGGACAACGCTTGCCTACCACGAAGGGCCTGACAAGGTCTAAATATCGACAATTGCCTACCACGCAAGGCCTGACAACGTCTTAAGGATGACACTTGCCTACCACGAAGGACCTGACAAGGTCTAAATGTCGACAATTGCCTACCACGCAGGGCCTGACAACGTCTTAAGGATGGCGTTTGCCTACCACGAAGGGCCTGACAAACCCATAAGGTCCACCTGCCATTAAGGCTACCATCGAATGGTCAGTGAGTCCCCCCGAACCTCCTTACACCACTGAACTAATCAGCAACGAAGACAAGATTTGTTTAAGAGAACAAAAAAAAAGGGAACTTTTATTGATGATGACGTGAATATTTACAGACTTAGATGTCTCGACATCGTTTTTCTTTGAAAGCACTTCCTAAGCCCGCCAAATAAGTGCAAGTATTTTTAATTGCTGACCCGTCTAATGCCTTCAACCGATAAGTCTCCTATTTCGACTTCAAAGGACTTCATATGGTCCTTCCTAGGTTTGGCATCGACTTTCCCAGATTCTCGAGGTGTAGATGCTTGACTTCTCTGAGGACAAAATCCCCTACTTCGAATCTGCGAAACTTTACCCCCTTATTATAATGTTTAGCCACTCTTCGCTGATAGGCTGCCAATTTGATTAAGGTTGTTTCTCTGACTTCTTCAAGCAAATCAAGATTGGCCTTCAGCCCTTCTTCATTGTAGATCTCTTTGAATTGACTAACTCGAAGACACAAGACTTTTGAATTACATTTTTAGTAATAAAATTTTGTTATTTAAAAATAAATAAAAAGATAGTTATGTTTTAAACTTTTAGTTTTATAGTCCAGGGAAGCATAAAGCCACATAAAAGCATTGAGTGCAACGGTTCAAAGTTGAGAACATGGTCCTAATTCTTCGACAACATATTAAATTTTAAATTAATATAAATTTATTTAATTTTAATTGATATAATTATTATAATTATATAATATATAATAAAAATTATTAATCGTTAATTTATTTTAAATTTTATTAATCATACCAATTTTAAAATTTAATATGTTGATAAAATTAAGCTGTATATCTAATTCTGGAACTTATCATTGAATTTTAATCCAAAAGCATATATAATTAAATTTGTATCAGAACTGAGAAGTTTTAAATACTCAAGAAGAATTAAGAGTAGGGTCAATTTAAATATAAGTTACTTTAAAAGGCATGAGAAATAATGTAGAAATAAAAATAAATTTGAAAGCACATGGTGAGATAACCGTTAAGCCCACACAGAGCAGCGTGACTTTTCATCTGGGCAATCGGACGGCTACAATTTACTAGCCGTTGTTTTTAAAAAGCGAAGAGGGCAATTGCGGACATATATCCGCTGTTTACGACTCAATTTCGCTTATACAGTTCATATTTTATTATTTTTTCCGATGCTCATTTTATTTCTTGAAATTGATTCAAAACCTTAAAGATCGATTTTGCACAGAATTGAGAGCGTGTTTACAGGGGATTGAGAGAGAAAGAGAGAGACGTTTTCTAATTAATCACTCAGTCGATTGATTGACTGATTTTTCTTTAAAGTCTCTCTCTTCTTTGCGAATCACACAAAAGGGTACTTATTTCTTCGTAAATTTGATTTGTTTTATTGAAATTTACACTGAGATTTTGATTTTATTGCTCCGTTTTCAATTTTATGATCTGGGTTTTGTTTATGATGAAAGAGAAAGATTGGGGTTTGTTTATTTCTCTCAGTTCTTGATCCTTGGTTCTTCAGTTCTTTATTGATGTCTTTATTGACCATTTGATTATTGCAATGGTTTTGATGTTCTTGTTTGTGGGGTTTGATTTCTTTCATCAGTTTGTGAGTTGTGACTGAATCTCCTTCTGATTCTCTTGAGGCTGTTATTTTCACTTTGAAGGTAGTCAAAATGGCTGGATCAGATGAAAACTGTGTTGGTACCATGAGGCCCTCAAATGTTCAAGGTAGAATGAATTTTAATTAATAGCATCGTGTAGAAAAAGTATTTAATTGTTTGTGTATGTTAATAATTTGATGCCTTAAACCCTAATATAAATGGGATTTCTTTGTATACATTTAGGGGGTTTAAGGGCAGGAAGTGGGAAGTTTACAGGGGGAATTGGGCAAAATAGAAGAGCACTGAGCACAATTAATCGGAATATAGTCGGAGATGCACCATACCCATGCGCAGTTAGCAAGAGAGGTGGCTTGTCAGAGTAATTTCTGAGACCCTATTCTTTTGATTATTTATCAATATGACAATTCCTTTTTAGTACCTAGTCTGACCCTTTGGTCATTTTTATTGTTATTATTGTTCAGAAACCATGCAAATTGTAATAAGAACTTACCCATTCCGGTGCATCGACCAATAACTAGGTCTGTATGACAACTTCCTGTTGTTGTTGTAAATGTGTTTGTTTTCACTTTTCACATTGGTAGTATTATGTCCTTGTTGATCTTCATGTAGTGTACTTGTATTTATGTTTTTTGTTTTGTTTGGGGGTTTTAGGAAGCTTTCTGCACAAATGGCTAGCAAGCAGCAACAACCATTGGTTGAGGTATACTACAAGTCTTTCTAACCAGTGAACTTATTCATTATTCTGGAATATCGAAATTGAAGTTTTTTATGACTGATTGCATTGAACAGGAAACTAAGAAACCAGTCCCATCGGTACCAAAAACAAGTGAACTACAAGACTGTCCCATAATTGATGTGGATGATTACAGGTATGATGATGATTTCCCTGTGCCAATGTTTGTGCAACATACTGAGGCTATGCTGGAGGAAATAGACCGGATGGTATGTTGATCTTTCTCTAAAATTCGATTTTGGGAAATAATTTTATCAGCCTGGGCAACCTTAATATTATGATTTTATGTAGGATGATGAGGTTGAAATGGAAGATGTAGCTGAGGAGCCACTTATAAACATAGATAGTGGTGATAAGAAGAATCCACTAGCTGTTGTCGAGTATATTGATGATCTATATGCACACTACAAGAAAGTAGAGGTATATCACCTGTAGCTCACCTGCTTTTTAAGGAACCTAAGGCGCTCTAATATAGCTTTTTCTGAAATCATTGAGTTTGAGATGTGTTTATTATGTGCCAGCTTATCCTTTTAACCTTTTTCTATATTACCTTAAAACTTACAATTTTACTGAGGCCATTCTATTGAGGAATTGGATACTATGACCCAAATATCTTTTTCAAATACTTCAAATGCCCCTAGTTCTGTCTCAGAAATATTGGGCATGAGCAGGACACAGTTTATGTATATACTTGCTGTCTACAGATTCTTGGCATGCTATTAAATATTTGAATTTTCCTAACTTTGGGTGTATGCGTTGGAATATTTTATTAGTAGGGTGGAAGTATTGACTCAAAGTCGAATTTTATATTTTTGTTTTATTTTCAAACTCTCAATGCAGAGTTCTAGCTGTGTCCCACCAAACTACATGACCTGTCAAATTGATATTAATGAAAAAATGAGAGGGATTCTCATTGACTGGCTGATTGAGGTCAGTAATGGTTTAATTAAGGTTACAAAATGAAGTAATATGCAGCAGCAGTATTAACTCTAATGAAATGAACAGGTGCACTACAAGTTCGAACTAATGCAGGAGACCCTATATCTGACTGTCAATCTTATTGATAGATTCTTAGCCATCCACCCTGTGGTAAGAAAAAAACTCCAGCTTGTCGGTGTCACAGCCATGCTTCTTGCTTGCAAATACGAAGAGGTTTCTGTTCCTGTTGTGGATGATCTTATCATGATATCTGACAAGGCTTACACCAGATATGAGGTGCTTGATATGGTAAGTTCTACAATAAATGTTATTGTAGTTTTATGTTGTTTTTATTATGATTGGCATATAAAATTCGGATTCCTTGCTCTACAGGAGAAGTTGATGGTAAACACGCTGCAGTTTAACCTCTCGGTTCCAACTCCGTACGTGTTTATGAGGAGGTTTCTCAAAGCTGCTCAATCTGACAATAAGGTTTGTCCAGTGTTTATTTTTAGTTTTGTAGATTTTATATAGCATCAAAAGGCAAATTTCCTAATGAACTTGATTTGAAGCAGCTGGAACTTCAGGCATTCTTCATAGTCGAGCTTTGCCTGGTGGAGTATGAGATGCTGAAGTTTTCACCCTCAATGTTAGCAGCTGCTGCTATTTTCACTGCTCAGTGTACTCTTGGCAGGGCAAAACAATGGAGCAAGACGAGCGAGAGGCACACCAACTACCACGAATATGAACTATTGTAAGCGATTTCTTCCTTGTTTTTATCAACTATTAGCAACAATTATATTAAAGAGATTGAGATTAAGCTAAATAATATTGTTTCTTGATTTTGTTAACAGGGAATGCTCAAAGCTGATGATTGCTTTTCATCAGAAAGCAGCCACTGGGAAACTAACGGGTGTGTACCGAAAGTACAGCACATCTAAATATGGCTATGCTGCGAGATCAGAACCTGCACATTTTATGTTAGATGCTAGGTTCTAGCAGGTCTCGATATGAATGAAGGGTGCAATTGAGCAACTGGGGGTTGGTGTACAATTGAGCAACACAAGTTGCCGTGGTGGTCATTGAACATATATATATATATATATATATATTTCGTAAATGTTCTTGTTAAATTTGCTCTTTGAAACTTTTGTAGCTATACTGGTGTTTCCCTAAAATGTTCTACTGAACATGCTAGGAGGATGATGGTGGATATATATTGTTTTGTTCTGAATGAATAAGATTCTAATTCATTTATTGGAAATGAAGTTATGTTTATTGTGTGAAAGTTCAAGATAACTAGCGTCTTCCCCACCCTTGTTCTTCACCGGTAGTCTTTTAGTTGCACTGCCAGAATTTTTAATTGAGATGATATGAAAACTATGATGAAATGTAAATTGTCCTGAATAAATATTTTTTAAAATTTCTTAATTTATTTAGTTAAAAGCATGTCATCTTTCATATTTTTAATTAATAAATCTTGTTATGTCAAACAAATCGTTCTTCACTAATTTTGAAAATGATTTAGGAATTTAACATTTTAAGTTATGTTTTGAAAAGTGTCAGTGTTCTACTTTTAATTTATGTATATTTGTTTCATTAAATACATTCACAACTCTTTGGACCGTTCTTTTTAAAACTATTTATAAATTAAAATTTAAAATAAATTATAAGCTATTTTTAATGTGATTTATAAAAAAAATTGTAGTTTAACTTGTAAGTTAAACAACTTGTGAAGAGTTATGTAATTGATAATAACTTATAAATAAAACATATTATAAAAATTATTAAAAAAAGACATTTATAAAAAAACATATTACTTAAAAAGACCAACTTATCCGGACAGATGCTTGGTCCCATTTCATTTCACTTTTATAAAATTATAAACAATATTCCTTAAAAAATGTATTTTAATTTTGAAAGGGTGGAGTAATATGAAAAAGAAAACAAAACTAATATAGTTATGAAATTCATATTTCATCCCACGAAATTTTTTACTCTGTTTCAGAGCCAAGCTGATCTTTAGATTTCCAACGCCCAGTTGAAGAGTGATGCGGCCCGTGCGGAGAGACAGACAAATGATGTGAGAGGTCAGCCAACACTCACTACATGACACGCCTCCATTCCCAATTGTCTGAAAATAAATGTTTTATTAACCAGAAAAAGTTCATTCAAATCAACTCCCAAAAATATCCAATTCAAGGCTGACTAGACTCCCTGTCATCCTCTGATCTCAATCCAAATACAATTTATTTTTACTCCCAAAATCATGTCCTTATTTAGGATCTTACAAATACCCATCTATCCATTTTTACTTATTTTACTTCTTTCACCTTCCCTTTTCAATTATAGATAAAGAAAGAAATATCTGAGCAGGTTTTTGTCCAATTTTAATGAAAGAGATGGTTCCCATCATCCATGGTTCAATCACCAGGTAAATTGACACCCACCATGATTTTCTTTTATTTGTGGATAGAATCCGAGATGGGTTTTTATTTTTTTCTTTCAAAATTCGATATTTTATGTGTTTAGTTTTCATTTGTAGCCATTAGCTTTATATATCCATATTGGAGCTAAATTTGAGGATATTTGTTATTTGATAAAGAAAGTCTGATAAGGATGTGGTGTAGGGCATCCTTAACAAGTTGTTAGATTCATATCTTAACGGTTGTTTGTGGTGGGCTTCGGATTCTTTGTTAGATGAAGAATTTCTAGCAATTTCCAAGTCTATATCACGTAGTGGTGTGTATTACTGTTCAAAGATTTTTGGACCTATTTGTTCTTTTAAGTGGATCAGATCGCAGTGTGGGCACGCAATATTTCGCATGTTGTGAAGGTGCCAATTTTTCTTTGAATCTGTTTGTTTGTGTGTGTGAGAGAGAGACTTATTTGAGCAAGTTGCCCAGGAAAAATATCGGTGGATTGACACGCATTTTCTTAATATGTTTGGTCTTACAGTATAACTCTTAAGTGAGTCAAGAAAGCCTGGTTGTCCATAAAAAAAATGATTGAGAAGAAGCAGAATAAGTTCCTGACTGTGGCACCCTTTGAATGTGCCTGGCGCGATGATTTGAGGTTTAAGGAAGCCGGAAGGGGATGTGTGGCTTTTGACGCTTTTGCTCACAACGATGTCACAGTTGTTTTTCGTGAGCATGTTGGTAGTCAGCATTACCATTACAAAAGGGACAATAGTCCACACTATACTGTGATTATCGGTAGCCATAGGAATCGTAGATTGAAAATTGAGGCCAATGGCAAGACAGTGGTTGATGAGGCAGGGGGCGAACTATGTTGCTCTTCAGCATTTCAGAGTTACTGGATCAGTTTCTATGACGGGTTGATTAGCATTGGCAAGGGAAGGTATCCTTTTCAAAATCTTGCTTTTCAGTGGCTTGACACAAACCCCAATTGTAGTGTTCAGTATGTTGGGCTTAGTAGCTGGGATAAACATGTTGGGTATCGAAATGTTAATGTGTTGCCACTAACACAAAACCATATATCCTTGTGGAAGCACGTAGATTATGGTGAATATGAACGTGAGGATGATGGTGAAGAAGAAATGGAAGATGAAAGCAAGGTTTATGAAAATTGGGGGCTAGAAACTTTTCTTGAGAGTTGGGAGCTATCTGATATGTTTTTCATTGTTGGTAAGGAGGAAAGAGCAGTCCCTGCTCATAAGGTCATCTTGGCAGCAGCTGGTAATTTTGGTTTAAGTATGTCTGTTGAGGATATTATCCAGCTTGAAGATATAACTTATCCGGTTCTACATTCTTTTCTTCAATTCATCTACACAGGCAGAACGAGGGTAATATTCTTTTCCTGCGAACTTCCTTGTATCTTACTTTCTATCTTTTCCTTGGTTTGGCATAGTTTATTGGATATTTTCAAGTTTCTGAAAACAAAATTTAATATATTTGGTGATAATCTTTATATTTCCATTTTTTCTGGAAGGGTAGAAGCTTGTCTAAGTTTTTAAGGAATCATTCTTCGTAAATGAAGAGAGCCTATAATCATATTCCATAATCAAATACGCCTATCATTAAAGTTCAATGCAAGTCTCTCTGTCTTTCTGCTGTTCCTCCTCATAATTCCCTCTTTGCTTTTAGAACCTGTGGAAAATTTCAACTGCATGATTCTACTTTAATACTCATTATTAAAACTGCAGCCACGACCTTTCTTTCACTTGAAAATAGGAACTAGCAAAACATTGATTATCCTGTAGTTTTTTACTCTTGAACTTTGAGAAGTCAAAGCTTGTTGAGTATTATTGTATCCATTCTAGATTTATTAATACTCCATAAATAAATAGATTCATTCTGGCCAGTGCAGTCAACCTACATAGAAACACTTTTTAGTTGATTGACAATTGACATTAGTATATATGGCTCTGTTCTAGCACATAATATATATATATATATATGCTTCTCTTGTCAAAAACTCTCAACTCACTAGGGATTACGTATTTACTTAAACTAGATATGCTAAGGGGCATTTAAATTTCCTAAATATGTGTAAATGCCTGATGTAGATTCCAGAGTCACAACTGAGTTCTTTGAGGACCCTGAGCTTGCATTTTGAAGTGAATACGTTGGTGAAGCAGTGTGAAGAAATCATTGAGCGGTTTAAACTCAATAAAAAGTTGTCCGACTCCGGTAAGAATGTAGAAATATTACATCCAAGCTCCCGGCCCCACTGTGGGACAGCCTTTCCTTCCGGACTACCTGGTAACATTCGGAGGCTTAAAGAATTCTTCGTAACTGGGGACTACAGTGACGTGAAAATCTACGTTGAAGGTTATGACCTCTTTTTCCGGTCACATAAACTGATCCTCAGTTTATGGAGTGTCCCATTTACAAAGGTGGGTCAAATTTATGCTTCTTTTTTTGGGTTTGACTCTTTTTACCAGCTACATAATATGTATCTGCAAGTGTGAGAATCCAATTGTTTTAAATTATTCAACCTCCCAATTTCTCGCACAGCATTACTATATCACAATTGTATCACTTGCTGTTACTGGCACACTGTGTGTACACACACACACTCACATATAATGGAATACCCTTGTTGTTTGGCCATTTATCTTCAGTTGGATATATCTGTTGCTATACCAGGATCTCTGGGCTGCTTTCTTTCTATTGAAAGTGGGTATTAATTACTCTATTTGATGAAGAATTTATATAGTAGGATGGAATATAATACTTGTGAATTTTTTTGTAAAAGACACCAACATGCGAGAAGTGGATATGATGGTTTTGTATGGACATAATCGTGGCTTGTTCAATACGAATATAAGGTGGCTAGTATGGGAATCCTTGTATATATACACAGGCATATAGTCATATGGTCCTTAGTAAAAAAATTTAAAACCCACCTCATCTTCTAAATTTTAATCTCTTTAAGCTCTTAGAGTCAGTACCTTCTTTTGACTGTAATATGTTCCTTGTAGCTACAAATGTATGTCGGCTTTATATTTACCAGAAGTATGGTGGACGGAAGAAGATTTTTTTTTCCTACAGACTTCTTTTACACTTTTTTATGACGAGGTTATATATCTATTGGTATTTTATAATCAACCTATTTAATGGAAAAATGAATTTGCAGATGTTCACCAATGGAATGAGTGAGAGCATTTCCTCAGAGGTTTTCTTAAAAGATGTCTCACTCGAAGCATTCAAGATTATGCTTGAATTCATGTACAGTGGGGAACTCAACAAGGAAGATACCATGGATATTGGTATCTTGCTACTCCAGCTTCTTCTATTAGCAGATCAGTTTGGGGTTTCTGTTCTTCATCAGGAATGCTGCAAAACGCTTTTAGAATGCCTCTCAGAGGTAGTTTGTTAATCCTTATCTAGTCATATGGTTTAGTTTATCAAATATACATATTACAAGACTTTTTTTGTCTCTTTTTTTTGGTACACCTTGTTCTAAAGTGCTAGTTGATGACAAGGAATAAAAGAGCGGAGAAGTGTTGAGGATTTTAAGTGATGAATTATTAGATATTGTTAGATTTATAAATGGGCCCAAAGTCTTGTATATAAAGACATTAAGCTTTCTAACTCACAACCAACCAATTGGCAATGAGAAAAGTTGGCTCGAGTCATTATAAACTAGACATATTTTCTAAAGGTATTCAATATGGGACAAGATATTATATACTCTACCACTCCCCCTCACGTGTAACCCAATGTATTGAGAGTTGCACGTGGACCTGATGAATATGAAGACTCATACAAGATAAGCAAGCCCAGAAGAAGCTAGTCACAAGACAAGCTCAGAAGAAATCTAATAAACTACGGGAAACTATTGGCCCAATTGATAAGGTGGTACTAGTTAAGAAATGGGTAACTTTGATCCTTAATAAATGGACTGCAAGTGGGTTAGAATGAAGGCTAAGACGAGTGTTTAATTAGGCCAAAGGATAGCCCGCTCTGATACCATATTAGATTTATAAAATAGGCCCAAAGTCTAGTATATAAAGACATCAAGCTCTATAACTCAAAACTAATTGGCAATGAGAAAAGTTGGCTCAAGTCATTATAAACTAGATATATTTTCTCAAGGTATTCAATGTGGGACAAGATATTATATACTCTTAACATATATTGATACTTCTCATCTATATATTATATGCAGGGATGGAGTCTCCTTATGGAAGAAGGTCAAACAACGAGTTTTTCTATTATGCACAAGTTTAAATGGAAGACGAAGCAAACAGTAATGGAAAAGTAATATGGTTGTTTCTTTAGCTAACTGGTGAACTTTATTGCAGGATTCAGTGTGCCCAATCCTTCAAGTGATTTCATCCATTCCATCATGTAAACTTATTGAAGAAACATGTGAGAGGAAATTTGCAATGCACTTCGATTATTGTACAACTGCAACCACTGACTTTGTCTTGCTAGATGAGCAAACTTTTACCAATATTCTCCAGGTGGGTTCTTATTTTTAGGATAAATTGGTATTTGTAAAGGATTAGTCTTGCTGTATCAGCTCATTCTCTCTCTTAAGACTACGATGCTGGTTCAATAATTTAAATATGGAAGTTCGTTAATATAATAAGATGCAGAAAATCTTGGAATTCAGAAAATAAAAATTGTGGAACAAATGTAGAAATATCTAATTAACTTCATTTTGTTTTCCAGAAACTACTAGTTGGGTAGATATTTGGTCTTTATCTAGTGGGTAGCTGTTGCTATCCAAATACAATATTGCACGGTTTGGACCAACTTCCTGGTGGAAGTTAGAAGTTAGCTAGAATTTTCTTAGGTTCTAGGCCAAACAATTAAACTTGTGTAATGTATTGATTCAGATACTAAGGTATCCGACATGTATAAGATGAGCAGATGAATCATCCTTGATTTATTTTTTCTTTCTCTTTGATGCATATCGTGGAAATGTGTGTTATAATGAAGTGTGGTTTTGCAGCATCCAGATTTGACAGTAACATCCGAAGAGAGAGTTCTCAATGCAATCTTATTGTGGTGTTTAAGGGCAAAAGAATTGTATGGTTGGGAGGTCGTAGAGGAAATGATATTAAATTCAACACCTGAACTTCTTTTTGGGGAGAGGCTTCAGTCTGTTGATAACTTTTTACCTCTAGTGCGCTTCCCATTACTACCATATCCCTTGCTTAAGAAGGTAAGGATCTAGCTCTGAAGGTTTCTGAGCTAGTTTTTGAAGCTACCTGTTCTTGAAATGGATAATCATTTTCTATTTGGATATTGTAGCTCGAATGTAGTAAGCTTAGCAACCACATTCCTACACTTGATTATCTGGTAAGAAGCAGTATCTGTTCTCATTGCAACTACATTTTTGTACAGAAGTTTCATATGACTAGGTTCTAATTTCTCTCATTATTTTTCCCTGGGATAACGAAACAGGTGAAAGAGGCTATCAGTTTCTTAGAACTTGGGTTAGTGCTCAAAAAAGATCTAAAGTAAGTATCAGTTGGAATACTGCAGATATATAGTATGTTCTCATTGTGATGTTAATTTCTTATCTAGTATCTTGGTTATTCTATATGCTTAACATAAGAACATATATTAAACTGTACTTTATATGCAATATATTGGGATTAAGAAGTTGACATTCAAAGGGCTATCAGGTATCCCTTCCCCCCAACCTCAACACCAAAACCCATGAAGCAAGTCCCAGGGATAGTGTTTACCAAATTAACTCCTACATTTTTTAACATTATGATGATTATATGTTTTATAGCCTTATGTAGGATTTTATAGATAAGATTATGTAACCATGTTTCTTATGTGAACGATTTAGGTTGAACTTTTTTGAATTCTCCAACCCAAAATTGGACTTTGTTTTGAGATAGAATGAAAAATTAGACTGAAGCCACACTGCCAAATTTTACTTTTCCTAGTTGTGTGATGCTGCTATACAACAGTTTTAGTGAAAGTCTGCGTAGTACTCACCCCCTCCATTGTAACAAAAGTAACTGCTTCCGGATGCAACTGATGGAGGTGAATGTTGTGTCTTTATGATGGTAGGGTTGTGTTGCTATTTGCTAGCTCTGCTTTTGAACCCTTTTTAAAATCTGTTTTATAATGTTGTTAACTTCAAAATGGACTATGGAGAGCATTGTAATGAGAGTTGTGGGTCATGTAGACATCTCCCATCATCTGTTAACAAATGACTGAAGCTACATTTATAATGAAAGGTTTCAACATAGGCGATCTAGTTTTAGGGAGCTCCAGTACATCTGCGATGGAGATAGCAATGGAGTTCTGTACTTTGCTGGCACATCTTATGGGGAACATCAGTGGGTAAATCCTGTTCTAGCTAAGGTAAAGTCCTTAGACAACTGTTTTGCTCTCTTGATATTTCAATAGTAGCCTTTAAAAGTTTGATCACTTATACTCCTGATTTGCATGTTTCAGAGAATCACTGTAACTGCCAGCAGTCCTATTTCAAGATTTACTGATCCTAAGGTTTTGGTATCAAGGACTTACCAGGTATGACCTATAATGGATCAACTTACTGCAAAGATCTCTCTTTCACCTGAATTCTCTAGGACCATACAAACTAAAATTGTCATGTGTCAGGGTACATCCTTTGCTGGGCGTCAGATTGAGGCTGGAAATATTAGTTCTTGGTGGATGATCGACATTGGACAAGATCACCAGGTTCCATCTTTGTACTTATTATCTTGAGGACAACTTGTTGAATGCCACTACTGAAATTAAATGCCCTGAATCTTTTCAAAATACATGCTTATAGATAAAAATTAATGATTGATTTATCTATTATTGTCAACAATTTTCAACTGTGAAGAAGCTCCAGTGTTTTGAGGATGTTATGCCTTTGAGAAAAGGTCTCACTATGTGCTCCATAATTTCTCATGATTTTCAATATTTAGTAAATAATATATTGGAAAAGAGTCTGGTATTTTGCATGAAAAAAAAATTTGATAGTTTGTTTTTCAACTTGGTAGGCTCCCTTGCACTTTGAGATGCAATTGGTTGGGGTTCTAGTTGGAAACTGACCAAAATTTTAACTTTAGGGATAAATTAGGGTGCATGATAGCCATGCACCTAAGATTGTGTCAACGGTTGCAGTTAGAGCTTGGTTTTAGCATTGGGTGAGACTATGTTGCATGATTCTTTTGCTGGGAGGGAGTTAGTTAACTTGAGAATAAGAAAAAGCATGCCTGAGTATGCAAGTGCATTTGTGTATAAGCGCGAATAAAGGAATTGATTGCCTTCCAACCCTAGAAAGAATTAAAACAGAAAGAATTGCGTTATGCACTACAAGTAATAAGATACTTCTTAGTTTAGTTGGATTGATCACTCTCTCTCTCTCTCTGGGCTTGATTTAATAAGAACTGAGTTTCTCACTCTTTGATTTGGAAAGAACCTGGTAGAAGCAGATTAAGTTCCTGCAGGAATTGAGTGGGATTTTTATATTTTCTTATTCTTGATGGGGTTTACACCAGAAGAAACGACTTACCTGCTCACAAATTTGATCTGCTATAGATAATAGAGTGACTAGAAAGATAGCTTATCGTAAAGAAAAGGAGAAAGAAACATAATGGCACTTGTTATGTGCAATTATTCTCTATGGTTTATAATTTCTGGTGCTTGTAATGTGTAATTGTTTACTGCTTGATTGTTTTTTGTTTTCATTTTTTTGCCGTGAAAAGCTAGCTAGAGTTCCTAAAGGCGACAGCTAAAGAATGCTTGGGCTTTTTGCAATTTGTTCCCATATTTACTAAATTTGAGTAACTTTTTCCTATTCAGCCTTCTGATTTGAGATATATTGGCTGGTTGATGTAGCTTATTTGCAACTATTACACTTTGAGACAGGATGGGTCGAGGGCCTTCATAAGGAGCTGGAATTTACAGGTAAATCATATTTTTTTACTTATTTAAATTAACCATTGGTGACAAATGTCTTGATGGTTAAAGTTAACAATCAAATTTATGAAACCTCCTGTATCAGGGATCCATTGATGGAAAGAACTGGACAAACTTGAGAGTATACGAGAACGACCAAACTATGTGCAAGCCTGGTCAGTTTGCTTCGTGGCCCATTAACGGCCCCAATGCTCTCCTTCCATTCAGATTTTTCAGAGTTAGTTTGACGGCTCCCACCACAGATGATATTAACCCTTGGTCATTTTGCATTTGCTTCTTGGAACTCTATGGCTATTTCCGCTAACTTGAAAGTGTAACAAGCTGTTAGCATACTTGTTTTCGACTACATTACAACTCCTCGTGTATCGTTTACCACGTTGTGAGCAAAAAACATTTCTCTCGATCTCCTTTTGATTAATCCACTGGTGTCATTGACCAAACATATTTCGGCTGCAGTTTATGCCATAACTAGGAGAGGAAAAAATGAATGTTACGTCTAACGTGGAATTTGGAGAAAAATGAGCCTCTTCTGTTGATCAACTATAGGGTTATGCTGCTTGGGGCTGGTAGGTTATGGTGCAAATGTACTAGTGGAAGACCATAATTATAGTTTTGCTTCCATTGAGGTCTTAGCCCCAGAGCCCCCCCACCCCTTCCTCCAGGTATGATGATGGTTAGCACTGGACCAGGAAAGGTTCAGCCACAGGTAAGATGATGGTTAAATTGGACCAACAGCAGTATGGCTCATTAAAAACTTTAATAATCCGATAGAAATGATGGTTAGAATACCAACAGCCCAAAATTTAATAATATAGTGGTTCCAAAATAAAATAGATGAAAAGGCTCTAAAAGAAAATTTTATTTTTAAAATTTACTTGAAATGTAGTAGTGGTGGGCCTGGTGGCATGATGGTATTCAACATACTTAGAATATGACATTTGTTGTGCTTTAGTTCATGATAAAATATGCATAATTGTATAGTGAAAAATATTCTTTAGAAATAATAGGTTATTGTTACATTTATATTCTACCTATGACCATGTACTTCGCAGAACTTTCACTTCCAGTTTAATTTGACAATTTTTTTTAGTTCTTAATTTACATTTAAATTTTATCATTTTGCATAATATCTTGAATTGTTTGTTGAAAACAATATTTTTCAAAACCTTTAAAATAACTCGAGGGCAGCTCACGACAAACTTTAACTCGGCTCAACCTAATAGATGCTTCAGTTTGGCTCTTTAAACTGTGAATAATGCCGACACACGGTTGTGACACAATAAAATAACTTAAAAAAATTTATTTAATATTATAATTCCTACCTTTTGATATTAAAAAATGGTGAACAAAACTAACCTTTATATATCTTATTCTATCCAACTATACTCAAGCTACCAAGAATATAATCTCTTTGTTAATAGTAACAAGTGTGTAATAGTCCAAACAGTAAATTTTAATATTTTTATCCAATCCTTAAAACCCTAAACTACATAAATATAACATAAAATTATTTTAAACTATCTCATAAATAATCTCATTCAAAACAAACATGTTACTAAGATTACTCTTGGTATTATAATCTATGAAAATATCCCAAAATTATAATCATTGCAAACAAACAGCCTTAGTTCAACACAAACTGATTGATTGCATTCATAAAATCAGTTATAACAAAGCAAGACTATCTCATATTGGTTGCATTCAAGAGAGAGCCCATAGGGAACACCAAATCTACAGCTACCAACTTCAACAAAATTGCCACACTACTATGGATCATGGTGCATAACTAGTAGCTGAGGTACCCACCCCCAAGTTATAACAATTGGAAGCTGAAAAGAAAAACCACATCTTGATGATCTCAGGCAGGTCAATTAATGGAAAATCTTGTCTTATCTAAATCATTGAAATAAAGTAGACAGCGTCAGTGATCTAAAAGATTGCTTACATCAGAGATATTTAAATCATCCTTCAGTGAAAGTTACTGTCACTGTTTATACACCAACTCTCAAGTTACAAAATCAAGGATCTAAGGAAAGTAATTACTCAAGCAAACAGCTATAACGAAAAATCTTCAGAGCAAGAAGGAGAGCATCCCACTTGAACAATATAGTTACCTCCGCATTGGGGGTGCAACGCCCCTACCAGGAGGAGCTCCACGACCAGCTGCCTGAGCCTGCACAAGGAAAAAGATTCAATATTCAGGTTACTTTCCACCATGTGGATTAAACAAGTTGTGCAACAATTTTATAATTGATGGATGCATGTACTTTGAAACAACTAGGGATTTAACAGCCTCATACAATGCTTTTTTTATCAGGAACACAAAAATCAACGGATACCACCATGTAGCAATTAGAGTGATCTGTCCAGTAGGTTCAAAGCAAACTCATTTCCCCTAAAATTTGTTGGTTCCTCTGGTACTATGTTATAGGTGTCATATGATAAACAACACTTTTCAATCGAATACCACTCTTACTATATAAGAATACCACAAAAAAACAAAACACTTACTCTAGCTCGCATCCCAACAGCACGACCCCGGCTAACTCCAATAGAAGATCCCTTACCCTGAGATAAAGTCAAAAAAAGAGTTTAGAACATAAAATAAGAAATAAACACAATTAACACATAAACAAGACGAAGATACCTTAATTCTGGCTTCCAGACGCTTGAACATTGGAGCATTCTTAAGCATGTCAGGGATCACCATAAACCTGAAAGGTTTCAACCAACTTTCAGATAAATGTTTCAAATTAATGTAGTCTAAAAAACTAAATCATCTTAAATAATGAGTACTTACCTGACTTTGCTGCCTCGGATAAAAACATGCTCAAGTTGTGAGACCTTTCCATCCTGCAATAAAATGACCAGAATGAGTAATTGATAGAATCAAACGAACAGATCATGACACAATACATTTACAAGAAGATAGGGTTAAATGTAGTGTTCCTAATGCCTCCCCAACTCTCTCTCTTTAGGTCTTCCTTAAGCAATTGCAGATATTTTTTCGTGAGACTTTCTGAAATAGTCGGTTGCTCTTGTTCGGAGAATATGATGTCATGTCTAACTAATAATAGTCTTTATTCATTATCTCAATACTAACACATTTGTTCCTTACTGTTCCACATTTATTAGAGCTCTACTCAATACATGCATATAAATAAGGAAAACTGGCAATCTATTTAACAATTTAATGAAATAAACAATTTATATTTAGTTATGTAATCCAAGTGCAAGCACTAATAGCTTTAGGTGCATATCAAGTGATTGCAGATGATTATAAACCATTTTCTAGCATAAGGCTGATGAATCAAGGATTCTGCATAACACAACACATGGTGTCGCTAAACGAACGTCAAAGCTGCAGTACCAAAAACAAATGATTGTAGAGATTGCAAATCAAAAACATCAGAACAGTAATGTGAAGTAGTGAACACAATGCAGGGAAATAGTTAGAATATATGAAATACAGTGCAATCAAAATCATATCAAATATTTGTAAATAACCAAAGAACGAAGTAAGCAAACACAAAAATGATCCATATTGAGTGGCATATCCAGTCATGTATCACACTTGTGTCTTAATTCTTTTTAAATCTTAGTATTTTGTGGTTCTTCTTTTATTTAGTCACACTCAGAAAACAAACTGGAGAGCTAATCATATCATAGGATATCTCACGAAAATTAAACAACAAGCCCTGAAATTATAAACAAATTCAGGGCATTAAACCCCACGAATTACAAAAACAAAATAAATTAAATTGGGGAATAGGGCAAGTCTGAGATCCAAATAATTGTCATCAATCCTCAAAACAAAAGAACACTAATAATCCAGTTTTAAAAAATTCGAAAACTGGAAAGAGCAGGCAAAACACTCCAAACCCAATTACTCAAAATTACATGTTAATTCTAATTTCTTTGGAAACAAATCATCTAGGGTTTACCAAAGCCACAAAAGAAGCACTGAATGAAAAAGATGATTAGACACACAAAATTACCCTACAAATTAAACCAAAAGCACGTTTTAGATCGATAATTAGGAAAAAGAAGTACCTTAGCCGTGTAAGTTATGTTTTCGAGTTGGCAATTCCAGTTATCTTCGCACTCGATCATGCTTCCTCTGTAGAGCTCACCACTCTTCAGTTCTACGGTCACAATGTGACCCGCTGCCTCGTGTAGAAGCTTCACCGGTATTCCTAAGCTCCTACTCATGGCTATGGCTCTTCTCTCTGGAAATCCTTCTTGATTTGTCTGTAAAACCCTAACTAAGCTGGACTTTGCTCAAAAGCGGGATGAATAGGGAATTGTTTTACCAATTTATATTATATCCGAATGCCCGAATTTTAATTGTGTTACCCCGCCCACCAAAAAATGATGTAAATATATAAACAATCATGTCGTAGTTACAAAAAAAAAAATATGAATATAAAAAATATAATTATTAAGTAAAAAGATAGGTGAATGACAACAATATAATTGTTTTAATTATCATATAAAAATATTATTATTTTATGTAATTAAATACATTCTTTCTTTCATATTATATATAAAAAAACATACTTTATAATTTTTTTAAATATTATTATTATAAATGACACATTACACAAGTGGAGTGTTGCATTATATTCTGTGTCCTCATAATATTATATAAAAAAATATGAATAATGTTATGGTGATATCGAAAAAATTTAGATAAAAAAATCATAATAAAATGATGTGTTAAATTATAATTAATAAATATTTCACTATATAGGATAGGTACAATTGTTATAATTAATTACAGTCACATACATCATTTTTATATTATTTTAGTACATATTATTTAATCATCAAATTTTATTAATATAAATATATATATATATATATATATATATATATATATTATGATCCTCAATTTGCATTAATGTGAGACAGTTTTTCAACCATCTCATATTTCACAATAAAAATATATAGGTAATGACATAATTTAAATAATAAAAAATTATTCATAAGAAATTTTATAATATCAACAACTAATATGTGTGCATAAGTTTTTTTTGAATAAAATCAAAACATTTGTAAAATTTAAAAATATATTTTAAACCTTAAATTATCAGATATTTATTAAGTAGTGATGTAGTTGATTATAAATTTATAAATATTATTATTTTAAAATTACTATTTTTGTAAGTATGCCAAATGGAATTTTTGTACACAAGAAAATAGTAGTATTACTTTTAGAACTGTTTGTACATAGTTGTTACATCTTTCATTCAATTTTTTAAAAACATATTTAAATTGTGTGAAGATGTAAATGATAAAATATAATAAAACTTTTCTTTATACTCTTTTTTATTTTATTAATATACATACATAGCTATTTAATATTAATTTAAATTTATAACTATATACACCTTAATTTTTATTTCTTATTATAAAACTTCCAACTTTTATAATTGTTTTTTTTGTGATTTTGGGTTACACTTTATCTTTGAAATTCTATTTACACTGTAAAAAAATTTTATCTATTCTACCAAAATATGTGAGGAGAGAATGCGTGATTATTTTTTTACATAAAATGATATATATTGTAAATATTTATGTTCATTTTTTAATTGTTAGTTACGTGTACAAGTATTAATATGAATTTCTTTTAAAAAATATTTAATAAATGGGGTTATCTTATAATTCTACCAATCTCGTGTAATAATTTTCGCAATTATAAATTAACATATATTTATCACAATATTTACTTTTTTTTCTACCCAGCTACACGAGGAGAGAGAGAAACATATGAGAAAATACGTGGTTGTGCAATTATTAGAAGTTATTCGATAACTATTGTTTGAATTGGATTATGTTACTTGTGAAGTTAACTTCATGTTAAATTGATCAATTGACAATGCAGTGCTGACACGCATAGAGAGATCACATTATAACCCGTGTGTCGATAATATATTGATCAATTGACCAAAACTAATTTCATGTTAATCACTGTCGTTCACTCATTTGCCATTATATGTTCCCCCATTAATTTTCAACCATTATCTTTTAACATCTCCTTTTTATATTTTTAATACACAATGACACAACTAGTTTGTGTGGTGTCAGAGACGGAGCTACATGGATGTTGGAGGGGCCCACGTCCCCCCACAGGGTTTGAAATTTTTGTAAGATTCACACCTAAGTTTGAAAATTTTATAAAATTCACTTGTACATTTGGTTTTTTTGAAAATTTTGTAAGACTACAACCCCCAAGTTTTGACAAAGTTTTGATATGTTTTAAAAGACTTTTTTTTGCTATGTTTTATTATCTTTGTTAAAACAAATTATATTACTATATTTTTTTTGTTTTAGTAAAAATATATTTTGTAATAGTGAAATTTTACTTTTTAGTGATGAATACTCCCTCTGTCCCATAGTTATAGGCTGATTTTCTATTTTGAGATGTCCCAATATATAGGCTACTTACTATTTATAAAATTTAGTTGGTTCATTGTTTTACTTTTATGCCCTTATAATAAATATTCAACCATTACTCTTTTTTGAAAAAACAACATTCAATGTCGTTATTTTTATCACCACATTTAATATTTTTGTATTCTCTTTAGTTAAATTTCTATGGTTATGGATTTTAATGGTCAGTACACGTCAATCAATGAAGTTGAGAGTTTCAATATGATAAGTAATGTGACGCCCCAAAATTAGGTATACATCACCCATCTTGAGTCGCCAGATATATGGTACAGAATTCAAATACAACTTAATAATACAACTGTCGTGTACAATACGATAAAACATAAACTATGAGTTTGAATACAAATATTGTCTACTAGAGATTATACAAACACAAAAGGAGTCCTCATTATAATTATTATCACACTATTTCACGAGAATAGTGAGGACTACTAATGCACCATCTAGGACCATCACTGCTTCCCGATTAGTCTCAAATTTCGTCTTCATTTCACAAGAGAAAAGGTGAAAGAAAGGGTGAGCTTAACTAGCCCAGTAAGAAATATTATGACTAAGATAATGCAGAATAATTTATAGTTAGCATTCAACAATGTTAAATTGATACAATATAAAAAATATCAAGTTTAACTGCAGCGGAACAAGCAATCCATTAAAAGAGTCAAGTAGAGAATGAAATCTACTATCTTTTATGATTTAAAAAGTTTTTCATCACTTTTATCGCTGAGACTCAGCTCAATAAATAATCCACATCATTAAATCATCCCTGCACTACAGGCCAAGGATATTCTTTAGTATCACGACCATGAATTATCCATGCACTACAGGGCAAAGATAATCGTGTTTTCATCAACGGTTCTGATCATGCCATAAAACAATTTATCTTTGCTCCTTTGGCCGAAAAAGAATCTATAGCCATAATCATACCAAAAATTGTCCATCAATGCACTACGGGCCAATGAGGACTTTTAATTTTCACATCATTTGTAACATTACAGTCATGATTACATCGCATAATCCCTGGTCATAATCATACCAAGTCCATATATGCACTACAGGCCACAAATGACTTTCAACATAATATAAACATGAGGATGATGACAATGATATAAAAATTCAATAAAACAAGTTCAAGAATTAATTTATCCATGAACCAATAACGTCCAAATTGTCAACATGATACTGCTTTATAGAGTAAAATTCAAGAATGCTCAGAATAATATTTCCTTAGAAAGATACTGGATGAAGCGCAAATATCAAGGATATTCCACTAATTTCATGGAGTATAGAAGTAAAAATTTTAATCAACTGAGTATAATACCGAGATGGAATAACAAAATATATCACCATGCATGCGGTGATTGGCATATAGACGGTTATTTCAATGAGAATAATAATAAAGGGTGTGGCGCCCCAAAATAGGTATATACATCACCCATTCCGAGTTGTCAATACATGGTACGTGTAAATAACTACAACTTTATTATTACAACAATAAAGCATGTGAGTTTGAATACAAATATTATCTTTTTAGACAATATCTATACTCAAATAAATCCTCATCACATTTATTGATACATTATTTTATAAAAATGGTGAGGACTACTAAACAACTCTCTCTAGAACCTTCATTCCATACCCCACTCAGTCTTCACTATATTCTCGCCTCCGAGAAGAAAAATGGAACAAAAAGGAAAAGGGTGAGCTCAACTAGCCCAAAGAAGAAATAATATGACTAAGATAATATACAACAAATTATCGTTAGTCTTCAACAGAGAAAAATCTAATAGAATACAATAGACAACAAGTTTTAAATCAATATTCGCAATGAAATAATAATTCATTAGAAGAGTTAAGTAGAGGCTATAAACTACTATCTTCATGTATGAATTTTAAAGTTCATCGTCTATCTTTTATCCATGTAACATCAATCAATATATATCTGAAATCAAATATCCATCTTTGTACTACAGGCCAAAGATATTCATCATTAGTCATGTTCATCTAAACACTGCTTTATCTTGGCACTACGGCCAAAGATATTCATCGAAAATCATTCATCTTTGCACTACAGGCCAAAGATATTCAATAATATCATCATTTAAGACTGAGGATGATGAAAAATATTTTTAAAGAAACGAATCCAGTGAAACAAAATGACAAGGATTAAGGATTAAGGATTCGTACTTTGTTTTATCCATGTCCAAAATACCTCAAAAATAATCATAGTGGTGTAAAATTCAAGAATGATCAAAACATGGATACAATCAAAGCTATTATCCGAATAGATATTTTGAATGAAAAGAAAAATTTTTATTTTTAGATGAATAATCTTAGATTCGTGAATAATCTCAGATATCGTGAATAAGTACCCCGACACTAAAAGTTCCAAATTTGATTAAAAGTTTAGATCAATACTTTGGCATAATGATATTGAAGAAATAATATCATTACTGAAAAAAAATAATATCCCTTACCTCGAAAGATCGGTGCTTTTAAAATTGAAACACCTGATATAAAGCTATGACTTGAACTTGCATTAGATAGCAATACTCAAAATATACTCAAAATACTCACAAGAATACGCTCGATAATATAGAGAGAAAAATTTGAGCTTACGGTGTGATTTTCAATTCTAACCTAAGCACCTATTTATAGGAAAATGCTTAGAACACAAAAGTAGAAAATTTAATAAATTAATAATATATATATATATATATATATATATATATTTTTCAACGCACACTTTTAAGGATCTGAATTCATTCAAATTCCAACACATGCAAGACCCACAATAATAATGACAAAAAACGTTTTTCATATTTAAAATATTTTAAACTTCCAAAAATTAATTATTTCGGAGCTTCAGAACTTCAATAATTCATAAAAAATGGCCCTTTTGTCAAAAAATTCGAAACTCGCAAATTATTATAGGAAATTCAATTCTCTACAACTTTACAGAAGAAAGTTTTTCCAAATTCTAAATAAAAATTGACCGAAATCCACAAACGGGCGATTTTACAGTCTATAATCAAATTTCAGTCAATAAATGGGGTCCACCGACATGTTTAACATGTTTTAAACATTTATTACAACAAAAATACTCTTCCTCCTCGTATACTCATATATCCCACATTCGTTGTAAAAATATCACCATTATTATATTATTAAAATATAATAATATATTTAAATAAATTATTTTATCAGAAAACGATAAAATTTTAATTTTCAACAATTGTCACATTAAAAATTTTCTCCATCTATATCCACATAAAATCAATATTTTCCTCATCATATGAATCAATAATTAATTATTCACAAATAATATTACGAGAATCACAATATTGACAACCAGGCGAGTTCCCCTACGAAAGAGGGGCTTTCCAATAAGAATTTATCCTTCTTGGCGCCATGATTAGGTGACCAAACCTCTCCTTAGATGAACTTTCTAGACATTGACAATAATGTTATCTAATAATATTATTGATAATATGAATTATTAGCCGATAATGGAAAATCTTGTGTAGTGACAATTATTGAAACAACGATAATATAAAATATCAACGCAAACAATTATTGAATCAATAAAATAAAATCTTTGAGCGATAACTTTCTTAACAATTATTGAGTGCCTTCTTTTTAGTAGAATCAATAATTGGTGCAATACTGCGTATCTTCTTGTGTTTTAACCACGAGTATTTTTAATAATGATATTAGAATAACAACTTCTACCGTTATTTTTAAACAACTTATATTTGTCGTTTTTTTCATCCAATTGCTTTTCGTTATGGGGCCCACACATGACTGCCCCATCGTACGAATATTCTCCGACAGTACGAATATTCCACGACCAAACGAATATTCCCCGACAACAATGAATATTTTATAACCACTTGCTTATTTTGAAACATTTGCGTATTTTATCCATAACTATCCACATTAATCACCAACCCTTATTATTTCAAAATAATAATTAGAGGAAATTAAATTTTATTTATTAATTATTTGGGGTCTTACAAAGGGACCAGGTCAGGTGAAATTCACACCGATAGGATGTTCCAACAGAATAATAAATACGGAATAATAAATGATGAAACCAGTCCCAAGTATAACACAAAAGCAGGATATTCAATGCGAATAATAAAGACGGAATAATAAAAAAATAGAACCCGAGTCCCAAGTATAAAGATGTATGTGGATATTCCGGCGAATAATAAAGACAAAATAATAGAAGAATGTCACCAAGTATAGGTAGCCCGCGTATACAGATTATTCCAATAGAACAATAAAGAAATGGAATAACAGAAGTTATCTTCTTGAATACAAAAGAATAATATCCCTTACCGTAAAATAATACTTGATATAAGAGTAGTGAAGTAGTAGAAAACTTTTTTTCTCTCTCTATAGTCTCTCTCTATAGTTTCTCTCTAGAGTTCAAATTGAATTAAAAGAAAATAATGAAGGAATGAGCTTTCATTTATAGGAAAATGGAATGCATAATAACTAATCCATGAACAGTCCCGATTGATTTACTTTTAATCGACGATCCATATTTAAAGAAAAATCTTTTAAATAAAATATAATATATTCTATTTATATAAAAAGATTTTTTACTATGCAAACACTATCTTGAGACACTATCGTAATAAAATATAATATATTCTATTTATAGAATAACTTTAATAAAGTATTCTATTTTATATAAAAAGATTTTACTATGCAAAACACTATGCATAATATAATATAATATATTCTATTTATAGAATAACTTTAATAAAGTATTCTATTTTATATAAAAGATGTTTCTATTTTATTACGTTAATAATACGAATAAAACAAAACTTCTAAATTAACAATAATTGAATCAAATAATGTGAGATCTTATCAAAGTATTATTGTAGCAATAATTGAACAAAACCGGTGTGACTTCTCACATAAATATCAATAATCAATCACAGGTATTATTACTTGTCTGACAACGCGTATTCATCGTATTTTTTACTATCGAGTGAGTTCAACAAAGATAATGGTAAAAACTTCCTTAATGCTAGTTATTTTTAATAAAATATTTTTTTGTTATTTTCTTAATCAAACAATAATTCCGTTGTGGGGTCCACTAATGATTGTCTTGGTCGTCTTAATATTTCTGTTTAAAACGAATATTCCCCACCAATCGAATATAATATATGACAACTTGCATACTTTTCGCAAAATTTATAAATATTACCCACAACTATAACATTATCTCAAATTCACACCATAATATAAAAAAAAATTATTTTGAGAAAATTAATTATTTATTCATAAAATCTGGGGTTTCACAAGTAAGGAGTAATTAACTTATTTATTAATTTCATATTAAGGGGTATATGTGGAAAATTTATGTTAAAAATTGTCACTTAACTAATTTTCTTAAACTATGTGCCAAAATAAATCAGCCTATAACTATAAGACGGAGGGAGTATATTTTATGATGTTAAAAATTTTTTTGCCCTCCAAAAAACAAATCTTAGCTTCGTCCCTGTGTGGTGTGTTATGTAAACTAGTTTATGACATAACCAATTATATAATAAGATCATGACAAATTAATAACACCATGAGTTCATGACACATAATTTAAGATTGTTTTTTTTGAGACTTTACGTTCTGTTTCTGAGTTTTAAAATGAACAGAAAAAAAAAGAAATAGACGAAAAATTTAAGTTTTCTTTTCAATTGTTATGTTTCTGAGTTTTTTAATAAACAGAAAAAAAAAGAAATGGATAGAAAATTTGGCCACTTTTCCTGCCAAAGTTTTCCGTCCAAATTTGGCATGATTTGGACGGAAAAGAAATTAGAATAAGTAATATTTTTATAATTCTCATATTATCCTCAACTTTTAATATAATAAATTTTAAATTACAACTCATGTCCTCAATTTTAAATTTTGTATCATTTTTCATTAAAAACTCAGAAACAACACAAAAAAAAATTTTAAATTTTTTATTCTTTTTTTTTCTGTTTTAATTTAAGTTTTTTTTTCCTATTCAAAACTCACAAACAGAGCGTTAGTCTTAAATAAATTGTCATTGTTTCTCGGGATAACAACAATGAGGAAGTGGCAAACAAAGAGTCGTACGAGCGGGAAAATAAAGATTTGATATTTTTATTTTGATTGCACACGGACGGCGCGTGTTTGTTCACGTGGCATGTATAGAAAAAAGCATAATAAATATCCTTTACTTCCTTGTGCAATCAAACAAAATCATCGAAAGGGACGAAACAAATGCTCTTTTTCTTTTCACAGATTTTTAATTGTTATAAATAGTAGAAGTACTATGAATTATTGAAGTTAATTAATTCAAGTTTATCATAATGCCTGCCCCTCATTCGCTTTTGACGGTTGTAATTCATTTCTTTGATCCCTTTTATATAGCTTCCTTTCCTCCTTTCTCACTCCACTTCACAGTTCATACAAATATATACAGAGTGTTAAGAGAGAGATAATGAGATAGAGGAAGATTGAGAGGCGAATTGGGGGAAAATGTATGGTTCTTTGGGTCTTCTCTTTAAACCTGCAATTGGGTCTTTAACACCCTTTTCAACGGTAATTTCAATTTGTTTCTATCATTTTGAATTGTTTATTTTTTACCCTTTTATTGTCGCATTTATGGACTCGGATTTGTTCATTTTCTATGCATTACTGCAAGCTAACAAGTCATGAGGTCATTTTGAAGTTGAATCAATGGTTACCGGAAATTTTAAAAGTGTATGTTTTTTTTTTTCACAATAGCATTTTATGTATCTCATATTTTTATTTATGACCATTTGTTGTTTGGGTGTTCTTCTTTGTGCAGTAGTTTTAATAATCAGATGAATTTTGACATTTTGTCATGTAATGTTGTAACCTTCTTGGCTTCTTGCGCGCAGTTCTTTTATTCTTGAATCTTACTACTAGATTAGTCACTTTTTGCCCAAAAGGGTACTGAAGTTTTATGGAATTAAACTTACTAATTGCTGGTAATGGAGAAATTATGTACGTTTTGATTTGAACACAATGTTTGAAAAATTGTAACACGCAGGTGCTTTATTTATAATTCAGTCAAGTCATTAGGTGCAAATTGGCCTACAAATAAAATCCTCTTTCTCCAAATGAATTATAGGTGAAACATAATATTAATCTCAACATTGACAAATATTGATCTCCTTATGATGTTGTAACTATAGTCATGTCTCTCAACTAGGAACATCTCCACACAGTCAATTAGTAACATGGTCACCATATATTGTTGATGCAGTACTTTAAAAAAGGTAAAAGAAGAAAAAATAATGTTAAAGATAAAAGTCTTCGTAACCATTTAATTGGAAGGAATTAGACTTCAACTGTTGTCATGGAACAATTACCATATGTGCTTGTCATGGATGCAATCATACAAGTCAACTAATATTGGCGATTGACTCGTGGTCTTTGGCCACAAAAGAGTTAGCTCCTTCACGTGGATGCCCCAAACATTTCATGGAATGCTTTACCACAATTTTAATGAAGTTCTGCTTCTTCACAAAACATAGCATTGAATTGAAATAAGTGTGCTATAATTAGCATATCAAGGGAACTATCCAACTCAAATCTTGAAGCCAAACTTTCTCTTATATTTTCATTTACGACGGACATCCTTTACAACATTATTTGCAAAGGTCTTGCATCAAAGTTTAAGTCAAAGAAAACCACATAAGATTTAGCCCTTATGATATGGGCTCAACCAAACGTGTATGTATAGTAATATAGTTTGTAGAGCCACTTGTGTTAATTATGAAAGTCATGTTGAATTATTCACCCAATTACATAGTGGAACCTCTTTCTTTTTTCTTTTTTCTTTTTCCATTTTTATGATTGTTCTAAATTATCCAGGAATCCTTCGCAGGGATATAAAATGTTTCTTTTTACTTATTTTCATTTTACTAACCTGTCATCTTCACATTTAACTTTTGTGGTTATCTGGCAATCCAAATAATTTTTTGTCTTATTCTTTAGCAGGCTTCAAGGAATAACTGGTCTGTCGCATCTCAGAAACCAGCTGGATTTATCCTTGGACCCAGAAAATTACTTGAGAATCGACATATTTTTCATTCTCGAAGAATCTCAGCATACGAGAGGGTATGATTCAGAAAAAAAATAATAATGATGTGTAATAAAAATTAGATGAGTTATTGAAGTAAAATAATTGTTGCAAATGTAAGCAATTCCTATCCATCAGCTTGTCAGTTTTTTTTTCTTGTGTGGAAAATTGAAGTATATTATGGTCCATTAACTTACAAGTGTTTTGGTGGTGTGGTATGTCAAACGAGTTAAAACTTAGCAATCGTTTGAAGCAATTTTTTCTTATAATATAGACGAGTTAAAACTTTGCTCATGGTGGAGTAAGAAGTATAATATATCTATAAACTCAACTTGTCACAAAATTCATATGCTTTAATTGCGTGCACTATCTCTAAAATTCCACAGCTAATATATGGACATTTAATATGGTGCATTCTCCACGTCAGTTGGAACACAGGTCTGCTATTTCAGCTGTTTTGACTGATGAAAACACAGCCATGAACATAGACACTGAAACTGTCAGTGTCTTGGATCTGGACCAAGGCTTGGGACCATATAAAGATCACTTTGGATATAGAATGAAGAGATATATAGAGCAGAAAAAGCTAATCGAAAAATATGAAGGAAGCCTTGAGGATTTTGCGCAAGGTAATGATGGAAAACCAGCAAGGCATGTCCATTTCTTGTTTTCCTTTTTGATTCTTACATGAGAAGATTTGAGAATTTTCCTACAACTCAAGCACACCCTTTTGAAATTTTTATTTTGAGCTTCTATTGAAACTGGTTTTTTCCATTGGTCTATATGTTGAGTTTTAGATGCGCTTTTATATTCCAATAGTTTACTTATGATCATTCTTGCTCTTATGGTAGGTTATTTGAAATTTGGGTTTAACAGTGAAAATGGTGGAATTGTGTACCGTGAATGGGCCCCTGCCGCTCAGTAAGTTCCTCAGCTTACAGAAATGCATTTGTAGTCCCGGGTAGTAAGTATTCACTTTGGTGTTGATTTATCTATGATGCAGAGAAGCACAAATTATTGGGGACTTCAATGAATGGGATGGTTCCAATCACAAGATGGTAAAGAATGAATTTGGTGTTTGGAGTATCAAGATTCCTGATTCTGGTGGGAAGGCAGCCATTCCGCACAATTCAAGAGTCAAGTTTCGATTCAAGCATGGTGATGGTTTTTGGGTTGACCGAATCCCAGCTTGGATAAAGTATGCTACTGTGGACCCAACAAAGTTTGCTGCACCTTATGATGGTGTGTACTGGGACCCACCTCCTGCAGAAAGGTATGATTTACTCCCTCCGTTCCATATTAAATGTCCTAATTTTTTTTTAGGATGTTCCAAAATAAATGTCTTATTTCTATATTAGTAACTATATTTATCATATTTTTCCTCTTATACCCTCATAATCTATTTAATATACTTATTGGGAATGTGAGAGTTACAAAAAAAATGTATCTAGAGAATTAAATGACATAAGAAAGAGTAATTATTAGGGTCATAGAAAAGTAAAAAAGCAATTATTGGGGTCATAGAAAAGTGAAAAAGCAATAATTGAGGTCATAGAAAAGTGAAAAAATAATTATTGGGATCATAGAAAAGTGAAAAAATACTTCAATTAATAAGTAATCAAAAAGGGCAATTTAGGTAAAAGAAAATTTTATTAATCAGCGTGCCGAAACTAATTAGGACGTTTATTTTGAAACGGAGGGAGTACTTACCTTTTATTGAACTCAATTCAAACCCATTAATATATTTCATAGAGAAAGGTACATACTATTCATGTTGTACTGTTTCGCAGTTTGAACATGTCCAATATCTTCCTTGAGAAACAAAACAATATTCAAAGTGCCGGATTCCAAGGAATCTACTATTATGAGGCAGAATGGCCTAAACCCTTTATTTGTTGTTTGTCTCCATCTCTTAAATTATCACACGGTCTAAAGAAAATAGTGGAACACAGTTTGCCATCATGAAAACTAGGAATTTTTAACTTGCATTTGAGAAATCTACTATATAATTAAAAGAACGGTGACATGTCATTCGTCTGTTATAAATCGAAGAGTACTAGAAGCCAGTGGTTGACTGACTTATTTATTCTTCGAGCATGCAGGTATCAGTTTAAATACCCTCGTCCTCCAAAACCCATGGCACCACGGATTTATGAAGCTCATGTTGGGATGAGCAGTTCAGAACCCCGTGTGAATTCATTCAGAGAATTTGCAGATGATGTCTTGCCTCGTATTTGTGCTAACAACTATAACACAGTCCAGTTGATGGCTGTGATGGAGCATTCGTACTATGCATCATTTGGATATCATGTTACAAACTTTTTTGCTGTGAGCAGTAGGTCTGGGACCCCTGAGGACCTTAAATATTTGATAGATAAAGCACATAGCTTAGGTCTACGGGTCTTGATGGATGTTGTTCACAGCCATACAAGTAATAATGTCACTGATGGCCTTAATGGCTTTGATGTTGGCCAAGGTTCACAAGATTCGTACTTCCATTCTGGAGACAGAGGCTACCACAAGTTGTGGGATAGCAGGCTTTTCAACTATGCTAACTGGGAAGTTCTCCGTTTCTTACTATCCAACTTGAAGTGGTGGCTGGAGGAGTTCAAATTTGATGGGTTTCGATTTGATGGAGTAACATCAATGTTGTATCACCACCACGGAATCGACACGGCGTTCACAGGGGACTATAATGAGTATTTCAGTGAGGCAACAGATGTTGATTCAGTGGTTTATTTGATGCTGGCTAATAATCTGATCCATAATGTCCAGTCAGATGCAATTGTGATCGCCGAAGATGTTTCTGGTATGCCTGGACTAAGTCGGCCTGTCTCCGAGGGAGGAATTGGTTTTGATTATCGTCTTGCAATGGCTGTCCCTGACAAGTGGATTGATTACTTGAAGAACAAGAAAGATGAAGAGTGGTCCATGGAGGAAATATCTGGGAGTTTGACTAATAGGAGATACAGCGAGAAGTGTATAGCTTATGCTGAAAGTCATGATCAGGTATGCATCTTGCCATGTGCGTCGAATGTCAAGTTTCAAATTAATATGGTAGCATACCATTGATCTCTATGAAACAAAAACAATTCAAACCTGATGGCTCAAATCAGAAAGTACATGGAACACATATTTCATTGCTATATCATATATGCTATACCTTCTTGCTGATATTGATATCATCTGGTAAAATCTATCTTTCTCCTTATATATTTATTTTGGTTGTACTTTACATATTATGTGCAGGCTATAGTGGGAGACAAGACTATTGCATTTTTGCTAATGGACCAAGAAATGTATTCAGGCATGTCCTCTTTAGTAGCTGCTTCTCCAGCTATTGATCGAGGAATCGCACTTCACAAGGTATTTTCCTCTTGTTCTTATTGATTGTCTTGTGTAGACTGAGGTTTCTCTCTTAACTCTGTTGCTGGATTATAAGGAAAGAAGATCTCCTCTTATCAAGATCCACAATCACAGCCTCATCACCTTAATTCACTGCTTGTATATGTCAATCCAATCTCTTATCTTTAGGATCTGTATAGCTAACTTCCTTATCTCTAGCTTGTATATTTTCTATATAAATATATGCTCACAGTATCAATAAGAATATTAATACAATTGTTATTCTCTCCAAACTGTTTTGGCTCCTTTATGGTATCAAAGCCATAACAAGCTCCCACGAGTTTTCTAGTCCGATCCTAAACTTGTCTTCCTCTTTATTGATTTTTTTTTTCATCATGACAACCACATCTTCCTTTCCTAGCCAAAACAATCTTATTGTTCTCAACTCAACACAATTGCCTGTTAAGCTTACTCCAGAAAACTATCCTTCCTGGAAGGCTCAGTTTGATTCACTGCTCTTTGGCTACGATCTACTCGGATATATCGACGGATCAAAGCCACATCCCACTCTCTTGAGTTGACAAATGAAGGAAAACAAATTGACAATCCGGAGTTTACTCTATGGCAAAGACAAGACAAACTGATTTTTCATGGTATTACATCATCTCTCTCGATCGAGTGATACCAATGGTCGAGTTCATCAAAATCGCTATTGAGGCGTGGAATCGCCAAAAAATATTATGCTAATCCATCATCCTCTCGGGTTATGGGCCTAACCGATCAACTCTCTAAAGGGTGAGGAACAAGATCTATTGCTGAATATCTCGGTTTCATTCGCGGCATCGCCGATGAACTTGCCATTATTGGCTCACCATACCACCCACCAACCTCATTCTTCATGTTCTTCGAATGGAGTTGGACCCAAATTCAAGGAACTCATGGTATGTAATTAGAGCACGCGACAACATCATAGGCTTTGAAGAGCTTCATGACAAGCTTGTGGAATATGAATCTTTTCTCAAGCGTGAAGAAAGCGACCTATTGTTATGATCGCTAACACTGCTCGCTTCAATCAACAGCCGCCATGGAAATCAATCTTAGAGAAAATTCTCTCACAACCAGTAATAACCAAGGTGGTCGGTGTTATGCCACCAACAACAATCAAGAAACAACCTCACCAAAGGTTCTCCATCGATCTGTCAATCTCATGACCACAAAGGCCACAATGCTCGTGAATGCTTCTCCTTTGCGACGTCGACTTGGTCTGTCGATTGCGCTGAAAGCAAATCACACAACCCACGGTAGTGGTGGTGGCTCAAGCTCAATCGACTTCTTGACACAAAGTGTGCTTCTCACCATGTCATCTCTCGATTTAAACCATCTCTCAACTCCGCAGCCTTATGAAGGACCTGACGATATTATAATTGGTGATGGTACAGGTTTGCATATCACACACACTGGCAAATCCACTCTCACCACTCCTCCTTATTCCTTCTCACTTTCTAATGTTTTGTGTTCCATCCATGAAACAAAATTTAATTTCAGTATCCCAATTTTGCAAAACTAATAATGCCTCGGTTGAATTTTACCCTTCTTCTTTTTGTGTTAAGGATCTAGCCACAGGGCACCTCTCGCTCAAGGGCCGGAGCAAGAATGATGTGTCACGAGTTGTCCAAAGACTGTGGAGATCCATCCGGCGACCAAACAAGCATGTTACGGTGTCAAAACCCTCTTTCACTCCTTTGGCATGATCGCCTTGGTCACCCGTCATCAAAAGTCCTTAGCCAAATTGTGTCCTCTAATAAACTCCCAAAGACAATCGAGTCGAATTTGTCAAACATGTTTTTTTGTGATTCTTCATCGTTGTAACAAAAGTCACAAAACTACCTTTTGGTGTATCGAGCTTAAAGAGTCGATGTCCTTTGGATCTATTATATACGGATGTTTGGGGTCCATGCCCTATTCGTTCAATGGATGGTTATTCTTACTATGTCATTTTTGTAGATCATTATACCAAATATTCATGGTTATTTCCTATGGCATATAAATCTGATGTCTTCTCTTTATTTCCAAAGTTTAAAACCATGATTGAAACTTTTTTCAAAACATCCATAAATACAATTTATTCTGATGGTGGCACAGAATACCAAGGTTTAAAAACTATGTTTGCAAATTCTGGGATTCAACATTTGATTTCCCCTCCATACACACCACAACACGTAGCTTCAAATTTGAGCGTCAAATCACCGTCACATCGTTGAGACAGGCCTCACACTTTTACATCGGTCATCTCTCCCTCTCTCTCTTTGGTCTTATGCTTTTAATGCTGCGGTTTATCTCATTAATCGACTTCCTACGTCGATACTTGATAATAAATCGCCATTTGAATGTCTATTTCATGCTTTGCCAAATTACTCCAAACTGAGAATTTTTGGGTGTCTCTGTTATCCATGGCTTCGGCCCTATAATCATCATAAGCTCGAACAACTGTCAAAATCTTGTATTTTTTTGGGATATTCAAATGTTCACAATTCGTATATTTGTTTTGAACCCACAAATCACAAAATTTATTTTTCCCGACATGTTCAGTTTATTGAAACTCATTTTCCTTCTCTATCTCCCCTAAATGAGCATGACAAAGTTAATGATTTCACTCTTTCAAAATGGGCAGCGATCTCCCCTTCCCTCACCTCACTCCATGTCGATACTTCTTCCCCACTTGTGTCATCTTCCCCCCCTCTTCCCACTACCTCATCCCACGATTTACCCAACCTTATCCCCATTAATTCTCCCCCATCTACTTCCCATGAACATGGTATCTTCTCCCCTTCACCGCGTCCCACCTCCCTTTCTCATTTCCTCTCTCCCTCTCGGTCTCTCACTCTTCCTGACACTGTACATGCTGGCCACCCTCTATTGGTTATGGATCTCAACCTGGAAACATCTTCACTCGACACGTCTCTTGCTTCCTCTATGAGTGATAGTGCTCCCAGGCCTGCTACCTCTCCATCTGCTACCTCCCTACCAGTCGTTGACCCTCCCAATATCCATACCATGACCACACGCTCCAAGAACAATATTTTCAAACCTTTAACCAAATTTTCCTATGCTGTTTCTAAGCACCCACTTCCTCAAACCGTAGAACCTACCTCAGTTTCTCAAGCCCTCACCAATCCCAAATGGAGAGCAGCCATGTGTGAAGAGCTCAATGCCCTCCTTCGGAATGGAACCTGGGATCTTGTTCTTCGCCAATCCAACCAGAACATCGTCGGGTGCAAGTGGGTCTTTTGTGTTAAGCGGCGACCTGATGGTAGCATTTATCGCTACAAAGCTCGGCTTGTTGCCAAGGGTTTCAACCAACGTCCCGGTATTGACTATCATGAAACATTCAACCTGTTATCAAACTTCTCTACTATTCGCATTGTTCTCACACTTGCTCTTTTCTCATGGTGGCAAATTCATCAATTGGATGTAAACAATGCCTTTCTACATGGGCATTTATCCGAGGAGGTGTTTATGTCTCAACCCCGTGCTTTGTCGATGGCGGTGACCGACCTCATCATGTTTATGCCTTCAATTTGTCTCTTTATGGTCTCAAGCAAGCGCTGCCGCTTGATTTCAAGAGCTGAAAACTTTCATTCTATCTCTTGGTTTTTCTAACTCCAAGAGCAACACATCCCTCTTTATATATTCTACTGGCAATATCACTGTGTACCTGCTTGTCTATGTTGATGATTTATTAATTACAGGGAATTCTTCACTCTTTATCAGAAAAGTTATTGAGGATCTCTCCAACAAATTCTTCATCAAAGATCTTGGTCACCTTCACTATTTTTTGGGGGTTGAAGTCATACCCAACAACTATGGATTATTTCTATCCCAACATAAATACATCTGTGATCTTCTCACACGCTTCAACATGGATGGCATGAAGGAATCCATGACCCCAATCAGCTCTTCTATCCGCTTAATGCTTTCTGATGGTACACCTGCTGCCGACGCCACCACCTACCGCAGCTTGATTGGTGGTATGCAATATCTCTTACTATCTCGGCCAGACATTGCCTACACCGTCAATAAGCTCGCCCAGTTCATGCATGCCCCTACACAAACCCACCTGGATCGGCTGCGCAAACGTCTTCTCCGCTACCTCAAGCACACAATCTCATACGGATTGGTCCTCCGGCCGCCATACCCTCCAACTCATCACTTTCGATGTCTGATTGGGGCAATAATCGTGATGATTGCACTTCAATCTCTGCTTATGTTATTTTCCTAGGGTCCAACCCTGTTTCGTGGTGTTCCAAAAAGCAGCGAACAGTCGCACGATCTTCCACTGAAGCCGAATATCGATCCGTCGCCTCCATTGCTGTCGAGGATCACCAATCTCCTTGGTGAACTTGGTGTTTATTCTACTAAGCCTCCACGGCTCCTGTGTGACAATCTTGGTGCTACCTACTTGTGCCCCATTCCTGTCTTTCACTCTCGAATGAAGCACATTGCCCTTGACTACCATTTTGTGCGTGATAAAGTTTCCAATGGCTCTCTTACTGTTGCTCATGTCTCTACCCACGATCAACTTGCTGATGCTCTTACGAAGCCTTTGGCCAAGTCCCGATTCACTCTTCTTCGTTCCAAGATCGGTGTTTCCGATGGCAGCACGATCTTGCGGGGGCATATAAGGAAAGAAGATCTCCTCTTATCAAGATCCACAATCACAGCCTCATCACCTTAATTCACTGCTTGTATATGTCAATCCAATCTCTTATCTTTAGGATCTGTATAGCTAACTTCCTTATCTCTAGCTTGTATATTTTCTATATAAATATATGCTCACAGTATCAATAAGAATATCAATTCAATTGTTATTCTCTCCAAACTGTTTAGGCTCCTTTATGGATGCTCTTTACAGCTATCATGAGGTGCCATGTCTAAAGTCCAACCTGACTATGTAACAATTAGTACAATGAATCACACCTTTTAGAAATATACGCGGTATTAGTTTTTTTATTCGAGCAGTTACTAAGTTTTGACATTTGTTAGACCTCATGCATTAGCTTCCGATGGAGTTTCCTTCACTATACCCTTCTATATTTATTTTGAGGGGATAGGGGATGGGGAATTGAGTGTCTAGTGATGATTATTTTGTATTTCATTGTAGTTCTCATTGTTATTTTTGATTCTGCAGATGATTCACTGTATCACTATGGCTTTAGGAGGAGAGGGCTACCTTAATTTCATGGGAAATGAGGTAAGAAACAAGGCTCAATCATGACTAGCGAAATTCATGAAGTTAGACTCATCAAGGCATTATTTTTTTCATACATTATACCATATATGCAATAAGATTTTTAATTTTGATGTAGGGTAAAACTTTGAATCTTACTTTTGCTGAAAGCTTTTTGATTGTTTTATTCTGACAAGTGATAGAGTAATACAAACACCTAATAATAAGATGAGAAGAGCAGATGAAACCTGCCAATTCATGCTGGCAGCTCTTCATTTTATTTTCACAAATTTGTTAAAGGACATCATTTTACCCACAATACTGGAGATTCATCCACAAGAAAATATCTCTTTCCTCTGGTCTTAGTTTTTATTTGTTATGGGGAACACTTCTCCAAAAAGACGAAGACATATAAATTCATTAGTTTAACTCAGGCTGCTAGTATCCATCCATATAAAAATTTAACTAATTTTGTCTGAATTATTTTATAGTTTGGCCATCCAGAATGGATCGACTTCCCTAGAGAAGGCAATGGTTGGAGCTACGAAAAGTGCAGACGCCAGTGGAATCTGGTGGATAAAGATCACCTGAGATATCAGGTAGTTGCAGTCACATGTTGGTTTCTTTTATCTGTGTTACTGTCAATTTACTTATTTCAGGAGATTGGTAGCTAACCTCATCCTTACTGACTTCCTTTATACTAAAAAAAAGTCTCGTGGTATATTATTGGTCTACAACTCAACCAGAAATCCACTAAATATGATATAGATCATTCGGTCCGTTTCATATTTGGGGAGTTTTGTCTATATTATTTCTTACTAATAGTAATTTTCTTGTAATTACTTTTGATTATGGTGATATGTAAATCACGGAATTTACTTCATCCACTCTATATATGGTGTATAAACCTATGATAATTTCAACTTTGCAAGGTTGCTTTCTCCTTCTGGTTTATCTAACTGAGTTCTAACTTGGGTTTTATGCTTGTAAATGTAGTTTATGAATGCATTTGACAGAGCTATGAATATGATTGACGAAAAATTTGAGTTCCTTGCTTCGAGAAAACAGATGGTGAGCAGTGCAAATAATGATGACAAGGTACAAATGTTCCTGAGCATCAAACTATTGTCTAATGTATTTTAATTCTCTTGAAAGAATGCTTTTAAGAAGTTTGAACTCAAGAATTACATTGGCTCTAGAAATGCGCTTATCTAATTCAAGCAATTAAGTTTCTTTTTTTGATAATGTGGGGCTTCCCAACCGCAGTCGGACTAATCCCGCAGCCCGGACAAGCCTTTTCTTGAAACCAGCTTGCGCTGGCGGTCCGTGGTCCCATTTCAACATTTTTGATGCATTTTCACAATTGTTGCAAGTGGGATTCGATCCCAAGATGTCTGCAAGCAATTAAGTTACCTTGACTAGATTCCTTACGATTGACTTGTGATGTAAAATATGTTTATATATATATATATACCCAAAGGATATTACTGAAATCTCCTGCTTTAAACTCTTCTTTCAATATTATGTAGATATTCTGTTGGATGCCAATATTTGGTGATGACCATAGCATTTGAATTGCTTGAAGTTGACTAATGTTGTCTGATTATTCTTTTCTTTATATCAATTAAATAATTTATATTTGAAATACTATTTTTCATATCTTATTTTTTATGCCAAGGATTCTTTATATTATTTCTGCAGGTTCTTGTGTTTGAACGAGGAGATCTAGTTTTTGTTTTCAACTTTCACCCAGAGAATACATATGATGAATTTACATTTGCTTTTATAGTATGTTATATTATATATTTGGGTTAATGTGAATGTGGGTACACATGGAGTGAATGGAAGAACTGGACTGCTGGTGCTGGAATCAATTTTTAGCAATTGTTTTAAAGACTTGTGAGGAAGATATGTTCATTCTTTGGTCCCTCAAACTCTGTTAGTGAATACTTTTAAACATGCAGGTATAAAGTTGGGTGTGACTTGCCTGGGAAATATAGAGTTGCACTGGATAGCGATGCTTTGGAGTTTGGTGGGCATGGAAGAGTAAGGAATCCCTTTTACATATGATGCTTGCTTCTTTTATGCTTAAAGATAGGGTATAGAAATTGCAGCACATGGGGAAAGAGTTAACTGGCGTGTTGATTCATCTAATATTCTGTCTCTATGCCTCTCTGACCTTGTATATCTTGTTGCTTGGCTGAAAGCACATGGGCAAAGAGTTAACTGTTGTGTTGATTCATCCAATATTCAGTCTCTATGCCTGACCTTGTGTATCTTGTATCTAGCCTGCTCAATAGTACTCCTTCGCTAATGCAACCCACAAATCGTTCCCCTCATACTGATCCTAAGATCATTTTTGGATCTATTTCCTTAAGGAAAACTTCAAAGTGTAAAAAAGTCTAAATGTATAAAGGTTTCTATTGCTGCTTCCTGTCGGCTCTGTGTGCAGTTCTTATGGCCCTCAGCTGAGTATGAAAAGAAACAGAAGAAATAAAACAGGAACATAAAGAGTAATTTCCCCTGAATTATATACTATAAATAACCTAAGATCCCGCGCTAAGAGCATATTTGGTTACATATAGACACTGCATGAGTAATACAGGCTAGGCCATCACAAGTGTTTGCATGTCCCATTCTTTATCTTGTGCCCATTGTATTTATCTTATACATCAATAGATCCATTACTTTTTTATCAATACAACTCGCTCCAAAGGCTGTTTGAGTGCATGACGGCATGTGCACAAAGTTTGTATGTATGGCTAGTGCTAGTGACTGAGCCACCCTACTTTTGTTTTTTGTCTTTAATGCGTGAACAACCATGGGATCTATGAATGAAGTTGATTTCTCACTAGTCGTTAATCTCTAGGTAATAATTCTTATGACAGGTGGGCCATGATGCGGACCATTTCACTTCCCCTGAAGGAATACCTGGAGTCCCCGAAACAAACTTCAATAACCGTCCCAACTCATTCAAAGTACTCTCACCGGCTCGAACATGTGTGGTATGATTCTTTTTTCTGCGGCTTGTCTAGGTTACTCTTTGTGCTGTTGACTTAATGGTCAGATAACATTACAACTCATAGCTACAACTTTCATATTTTTTCTAAGGGGACCAATTCTGAGCAAATGGACTCGATACACCAATAGCTCATAACACTAAAATTCTTCTCATTTGATGCTCTCATCTCTTTTCTCATAAATTATCAAATGAAGTTCTTCCTTGAAAATTAAAGTATATTTTTGACGAAGAGGAAGTCGCTGGTAGTTTTTTTTTGTGTATACTGTAAATCACATCTGATCAATCTAGTGCTTCAGGCACATGATAAAGAACAATTGTTTTGATTGTTCTTGCCTAGAAAGAGTTACCAATACAACATGTTAAAATCAAGTTACATACACTGAATTACAAGTAAATTTTCAAAGAGTCCAAACCAATGATTTTTATTCATGATCATCGCATGCCTCAGCATACAGTTTTCTTTTTTGCCTTTTGGAGACTTCTGGATTTGGGTATTACTCTTATATGATTTAATATCGCTATTTGTATTATCAGAGCATTACATGTTTAGATTTGACAGTAGCCATGGTTTACTTAAAGTCCGGAAAGTGAATCACTCATTTCTCTTTCACTTCCATCTTTGTCTCCCTCTAGGTTTATTATAAAGTTGAAGAAAGTTTAGAAGAAAGCATGGATGTAAATGTGGTGGACAATGATGAGAAAGATATAGCAAATGTGGTGGTGGACAGTGATGAGAAAGATATAGCAAATGTGGTGGTGGACAGTGATGAGAAATTTGAAGCACCAGCTTTAGTTGAAGATAATGATGTCGGCCCAATTTTACTGAAAGGCTTAGAAGCGGAAGCTATTGGTGAAGACGACATATCAGACCAGACGACTGAGACTATCCTTGGTTAACCGGTTCCATACGAATTCCGTCCATTTGTTCACCATCTACTGTTGGCTGCTGCTGCACGAGAAATATCAGTTCAGTTTCACGCGATTTTCTATCTGTTTGTAATAATTTTAATACATATATATCAGACCTTTGCACTGGTTGTACGTATAAATAATGCTAAAAAGTGAGTGTATGTTTTTCTTAGGTGGAAAAATACTCGGACGTTAAGCCACCAGTGAGCTTTTGCGTTGTTCATATGGATTATGGGGGCAGCAATAAAATAGTGGACCGATAAACCCTTGGGCTGGAGCCCACATTGTGAATTACTCCCTATAAAGAAGATTTTCTGACCATTAATTAAACTACTAATATTTTGGATTACAAAATTACGTTATTCGTTATTTATCCAACCATAAAATAAAAAGAAATGTATATTTTTGAAAAAAATAAAATTAAAATAATACTCATTTCGTCGTGTAAAAATTGACTTAATTTAAGTTAAATTGATCATTTTTATTATTAAAATCAATATTATTTTTTATGTAAATATAGGTGAAAAAATTATGTCAAATCTGCTATCACTTCCCATTTTCATAAATTTAAAAATATAGATATAAATAAATAAAATTAATTCTTGAGGGACATCCTTGGCATATGGCAGTCAAATTTTGAGTTAAAAATTCCAAACCCAGAGCTATTCGATCCATGACCCGGTTACGGTGTGGACGGTTACAAGTCCAGTCCGGCCACTGCATACTGCACAGGAGTTGCTTGCTTGCGTGAAGAGATGATTAACTAAACTACAGTAGTTTCCAAGAAGAAGACGTTCCAATTCCGGATCGGATCAAATTTTCCGATACATCTGCTCTCTAGGGTTTTGTTTTGATATAGAAATGGAGGAGAAGCAGAAGAAGAACAAATACAGTATAATAGTCCCCACTTACGACGAACGTCTCAACATCGCCCTCATTGTCTACCTCGTCTTCAAGCATCTCCCGTACGAATCTCTCTCTCTCTCTCTGGGTCTCATTATCGGCTCTTTTTGATTGATTATTTATTGAACTTGAAACTCTCACAAAGAAATTTTACGATTATTATATTTGTTGCTGTTATTGACTTTTGGAGTCTCAAATTTGATCTCTTTTTGTTGCCAATATCTCTTATTCTTCCTTCTTAAATGAATTGGTTAATCTTCATAATTAAATTTGGTAGAATTTCAATCTTCGGTTTTGCACAAGGCTATGTATAGATTATATTTGTGAAAAATAAAATATTTACTACTGCAGAATAATCGTGTCAATTTTGACAAGGCTCCAGCTAAAGGAAATTACCAAGTAAATAGTGGGAGAAAGTGCCAATGAGAATTCATTTTATTTGTTTTTTCAGGGGCTGGTGGTTGGTTCTTTTTAGACGTTTTATGGGCCTTATCCTTGAAGGATGTTCTTGTACTCATATATTACCCTTTATCAATAATATTTTTCCTGATGATGTGTGTGTTATTATCTTGGTATGGATGTCACAAGGTGGTACTGAGTGGGGGCAACGGCCTAATGGAGTGAATTATTATCTAAGATTGTTTTCCGATAGATGTCAATGTGCTAAGAGCTAGTTGATCTAATTGTACAAGTTATTGAATCTCTAGCGCTTAGGAATCTAGCTAATCAACTTCGAGTGAGGTTTTTTATTTGATTATCTGAGCACATCGGCTTTAAGGAATAATAAATTGGCAACCGTGCATCACTTCGTGAATATTTAGTTTCATTTAGGTGCTATTTAGTGGCAAATGTGGACTTCTGTTAGGCTTACCTATTTTATTGGCATACTTGGAATTGTTTATTGTTTGTTTTTTTAAGCAACTGCATTTCTTTGTTTTCTTTATCTTTTTAAGTTCATGCATTTGCGTCCAATCACTGGATTTATAGTAATCGAATTGCGCTGTTCCTGAGTGAAGACTTAGTCATATCCAAGGCAAATTGCTTATAAGTATTAGTATGTGTAAGCATGTTAAATTGAACCACAAACCTGCCACTGTGTGTTTATTACTTAGTTTTATGACTTTCTTGCTTCCTGGTTAGGGATGTTGACTTTGAAATCATCATAGTGGATGATGGAAGTCCTGATGGAACCCAAGATATCGTCAAACAGTTGCAGCGGGTTTATGGTGAAGATCGCATTGTAAGTACAATGATAGTTAATTTACAATTTACTCATTTGTGCACATCGTGTTTTTTCTTTGAGCTTGTCGTGACCTTTCTGTTGCCTCTACAGCTGTTAAGACCTCGGCCGAACAAGCTTGGATTAGGTAAACTTTGTTTTTTCTGTTTAAAATCCAATGTGAAAACCACAAAGTAGTGTTGATACATATTTGATTTCAGGCACTGCCTATATTCATGGTTTGAAGCATGCATCTGGAAATTTTGTTGTAATCATGGATGCTGATTTGTCACATCATGTAAGTATTTCCTATGGGATGATAATAATTATTTGGAAAAATATATACATATACTTATTTATCAAAAAGTTTACTTATGTGGAAACACTATGTAACCCCTTAATTCTGTGGCAATGTTATGTTGCACCATTATGAGGAATTGAACCATGATCTTTTGGTTCTTGTAGGTCCTAGATTGTTAACAATGTATGCAACTCTTTGATCATACAAATACATTCATATTGTATACTGTATTTCACAGATGTTATACTTTAAGTTGGTAATTCACTATTGAATGGTTGTGCTTCAATGCCCCTAGAAGTAATCAGTTTATATTATTTTTTTATCCGTAATTATCATATAAAATGTAAACTAAGAAATGTACAACAAAATAGTTCAGGTTTCTAATTACAGGGGAATGTGAAAATCGTGTATTTTAAATGTTTTGTGGAATGTTTATGCTTGTGTTGCATCAGCCAGATTTTGCTTTTATAGTTGATTTATTGCTGATGTTTACTCTTTGTACTCATCTAATCTAATTTGGGTTCTTTTTCTGTTACCCAGCCAAAGTACTTGCCAAGCTTCATCAAGTAAGAAAGTTTACTCTTAAGTTTTGGATTTTTCTGTCCCCCTGTTCTCATTAAATATTAACTTTCTTGAACTACAGAAAGCAGATGGAGACAGGTGCTAGTATCGTTACTGGAACTCGGTATGTTAAAGGTGGTGGTGTGCACGGATGGAATCTTATGCGCAAGTTGACCAGTAGGGGAGCAAATGTCCTCGCGCATACGCTGCTTTGGCCTGGTGTATCTGACTTAACAGGATCTTTCCGGTACACTATTTAGAATACTGAGATATTATTTCCTTTCCTTGTTATCAGAAAGGGGGTTGGGTAAAGCAAACTCCCTCCTCTTATATCTCAACTTTAGGTGCTGAAAATTTGTTTGTTTCAAAGGCTTTATCAGAAATCTGTGCTCGAGGACATCATAAGTTCTTGCGTTAGTAAGGGATATGTTTTCCAGATGGAAATGATTGTCCGGGCTTCAAGAAAAGGGTACCATATTGAAGAGGTAGCATTACACTTGTACTTTGTCAATTAGCGGTCATGATAATACAAACATGTTATCTGATTTTTAGCTTCTTCTGAGCTGGTAGAACTTTTACAATTTACACATTGCATAATCATTTTTACAGTTGAACAAGCAATTATGTAATGTGCTGTTTGCGAAAAATCGTCCGATGGTCCTACATGATATTTGAACTATGGAACTTGTTGTAAAATGATTGTGAATGCAGCTTGATTATCTGACATGACTGGCCTAGAGAGCTTGCCTTTTTATGTCTCGGAGCATGATTATTTGAGGAGACAGCTAGCAAGCAGAATCTATTTAGTATTTTTTAATATTAATTTTTCCTTGTATGCATATTCATTTGGTTCTTTGATTTGGTCTCCTTTCATTTGCACCATTTCCTAAACAACCCAAGACAACATCAGACTGCCAAACAATTAATTAATTGTTGATTAGCCCTGACCATGTGTTGCCGGACTTGCATATTCTCTTTCTGAGGCTCTTCTTCTACCACAGTGGTGTCAATTATCAAAAGGGTGCATGGGCATATTCAATGCTTGTGCAATTAAGTTGAAAATCCTTTTGGATTTCATCAAGTAAATGACTGAAGGAGCCGTTATATCTGAATATACTCTCATCCACAGTGCATTTTGACCCCTGGTCACTTATAACTTAAGCACCATGGATCTTACTTTTTGCCGCATTTTTGTGAATTTCTTTAAAAGAATTATTTTCCTTTCCTTCTTACGACTTGCAATTAGTGAGTTTCACCTCTTGTTCCCCCGATTCATCAAAATCATTGGGATACATCAGCATCTGGCTTGTAGATTTTGCTTAGGTGAAGGGTGATCACATCAACCTTTCTTCAAATGTCTTTAGTTTTCTAGCCATCTGCAGAGTAAGAAATGGGTACGAGCTACTACCTGAAATCTGTTTGGTTACTTATTTACAGTTACATTGGGCTAAAAGTTGACCATGTATGTGTGTGCATATTGTGACTAATTTTCTATTATATCTATCAAGTTTTGGACTTCTCTTTTTCTTGTACAAAAGTGGAGAAATTATCAAAAGAAATTAATCTCACCTTGATTATTGTTATTCTGGCCATAGATTTCCAACTTTGATTTTATTGTTGTTCATAGGTTCCCATCACCTTCGTGGACAGAGTGTATGGGAGTTCAAAGCTCGGCGGATCAGAAATAGTGGAGTATTTAAAGGGTCTTGTATATCTTCTGGTTACGACTTGAAATTGAAGGAAAGGCTATTCCCTGTAATAACTGCAACTCTTGATCTGGTTGACAACAATTAATCATCCTAGCTTCTCCAACCCAAAATACCTGTTTGCCACCCTCATCCCTGGCAATCCACCAAAAGACACGGGGAAACAACTTCACTTGATTTCTATTGGTAGTTTCTAACTGCTTCCCTTAAACAGATTTTATATAATAAATTTTGATAAGCATGGACATAGGCTTCGTGAAATGAGTATTTTTTTATTTTATATATAAATGTCGTTTGATTGTACATCTTCCAAATGTTATATCTCAGCAAGTTGCACTGTGCCTAAAGGATATTATATTTGATATAATATACGAGGATTATGATTGCAATAACAGCTTTATTCACCTTTGTGCAAGTGCATTGTGTTTGTTTGTAATGAAATTCTGTATGTGTAAATAAAAAAGCTCTGTTGTTTAGGTGGCTTATTTCATTTGTTGCAGCATTTCAATCTTTCAAAAGGCCCTTATGAGAAGCCAATTCAAGCTTTCATGTACTTTGGATTTCTGAGATAGTTATTTGAACTGAAATCTTAAATTTGGATTAAGAATCTGTTTTAGTTTCATCATTTCTCCCACCTTCAGAAGAATAAAGCATAAGCTTCATTTGTGCTGCTTCTGTTAAAGGAAAGGACTGGCCCGAAGCTAGGTTTAGAGTAAAACCTCAGCTATCCGAAAATTACATATCAGAATTCTTATGAGAGCATTGAAAACTAGCTGTGCTTCTTAGTTCTCCACTCTTAAATTAACATGGCTTTCTAGAAGAGAAGATGAAAATGAACATAATGTGATTCTGGCTGCTGCAGTCATAACTGTAAATCATCACTGTAACAACACAAGAGTAAGAAGATGAAAGCACCAAAAATACTTAAAATCTGCAGCAATCAAATTAATTGCAACATTCCAGAATTTAGAACACTAGTATATTATCCAACCATTAAATAAAAAACAAACAAACCATTTTCCTCGATTCTCCAACTAACTACTTCTACCTGAAAACACCACCAAACAAATACTAAAACAAAACCATAACCCACAAACCCAATTCCACCCCTTCATATTTTCCTAATCCTCCTCACTCCAATTTTTCTCTCAGTACCCCCAACAGACTTCTCATAACTCACATCCAGAGGAAGAGGAGGCTTCTTCTTGTTCTCCTTGATGCTACTGCTTCTCAACGAATATCTCGGATTCTCTCTCCTCTCTGTTAGCGGCGTAGATGGTACCAATTTCCTCAAGCCCTCAAATTTCTTAGTCTCCTTTCTTTTAGCAGATTCCACCCTCACACCAAGATCATACACTGTTTTTTTCTCATCCCCTGTTAAATTACCCTTCTTTCTTTTCAGCCTTTCATTCCTTCTTGCCGAATACTCCTCATAAAATCTTCCCCTTTCAAAAAGAGGACTCTTATTAGCATTTCTAGCATTATTACCCATTTTATTTTCTTTGGATTCACCCTGAACCATTTTGGCCAGAGCCCTTAATTCGCAAGAAATTGTCCGGTATTCAGGGCGAAGCTCTAACTCTTTTGTACCCCAAGTGCGTTTAGGCAATTGGATTTTTGTTAGCGAACCTATCATATTCAATAATCTCAATAAAAATCAAAAAAATCTGAAAAAATAAAACTTCAAGTTTTATAGATATAAAGTTTGAACTTTTCTATTCTGAATTTATATATATACCTGGTGGGGTTTGCAGACTTTTGGCACTGGATTGAAGAACTCGACGAGGGCGAAGGCGTATCGGAGATCTTGCAAGTGGAGGTTTTCGATCTGATCTCATCATATTGAATATAGATTCTGTTCAAAAAAATTGAACAGACAAATTTAGAGAGAAAACGAATGTTTTGAGAAGATAAAGAGAAAAAAAGAAGAAGAGAGAGAGATTACCTTGTGTTTGAATTATGAATGGCTTCTGAGATTTCCTGCAATACTTTATTCTTTCCTTTTTGACTTGATTCCTTGTTTTTGGGGGTTTATTCATATGCGTATTAATTTGAATTTTGGGAAGAAGGGGGGAGCGTCCCAACGGCCATATTATTTGATCCGACGGTTTTGGATTATTTGAAACTTACTCTCCTAAAGATGACAAAAGGATGAAATAAATTACATAAAATCAATGATAATTATGTCATTTAACGATGATTATTAGTATAATTAATAAAAATAATTGTCAGATTATTAAGGATAAACCAATCCTATACTCTTAATAATTTGAATTTTTTTCACAATTTTTTTTTATCAAATAGAATGTATAACTTTAAACTTGACAAAATCGATCCAAGTCCGAAGGTCAGCCCAACTCAATCGTCAAGAAATGGGCTTTGAGCTTCATATTTTTTAGTCCATCAAAACATGGTAAGTTCGCTTTTGATTTGGCTTTTAGACTTCATTTTAATGACCCAAATTTATTTGGGCTAGGTTAAAAAATGTGACCAAATTTGATTATAAATCAAGATCTGAGTTCTCGTGCCAAATTCTCGATCCGCCTCATCAAAAAATGGACTTTGAAACACTTTTTCAAATTTTACCAAAACTTAAAATTGTTTTGGCTCGACCCGCCAATAGCCCGTCAAAAAACGAATTTTGAGTTTATTTGCAAGAAGTATAATTTTAAAACTATTGAGTTATTTTATAATCGTCAAATTAATAGTTAAAAATTTAAATTTAAAAACAAATAAAATATTTAAGATTAATATTTATATTTGAAGTATAATTTTTATAATCAAACGTAGTCTAAAAAATATAAAGTTAAACGACCAACCAGATAAAAGTAATGGAGTTTTGAGGACTAGTCAAATACAACTAGAATAGAAAAAACTAAATATATGGTTCTCGAATATGAAAAAAACAATAAATATATGAACGAATAGGAAAGATCAAGAAACGTATTGAAATATATTTTTAATATCTGTCGTACCAAAAAAAAAATACATTTAGACTTGTAATAATATATATAGCTAATACTTTTTGCCTTTCTATGTATTATTCAATTAAGAACATAAATTTTAAGCTTTGTGACCCTAAATTAAAAAAATGATAAACCAACTGTTGGGAAAAAATTATTGTCTTTAATAAATTAAACCACAAAAATATCATTACATCTCAAACACATTAAATTTACATTTGCATCAAAATAATATCTACTAAGATAAATGGTTTTAATTTTCACGTGATAGGCTAGTAGTGTATATATATATATATATATATATATATATATATAACAAAATACAATTGATTTTGAATTTCCCGTTATCCTAATAAATTGACACAATTAGTCTATCTAACAAAATAATTTTAAATTTCTCATTCACCCTAATAAATCATCTGAACCGGAGTCGCAAAACATAACTAATATATATATATACACGTCGGATCAAGAAGCGTTCTCCTTAATAATATTCTCCTTAAATAACATTTTTTTATTAAAACTACCGCCGCGTTTTGGAGGGACGCTGGTATTTTTTTTAAATACTACGGTGGCATTGTATTTACAAAAATGTCACCGCAATTCCTTCAAAACGATTGAGCTTTTAATAAAAGAATGTTATTTAAGGAGAATGCTTATTTAAGGATAATAATCTCGATCTTATATATATATATATATATATATATATATGGGATTCCATTATTACATATTTTGTTGTTATATTTTTATTTTGGCAAATTACTACCTAAACACATAATTTTTAAAAAATTTTTTTAAAAAGAAAATAACAAAAAAAAAAAATATTCCCTCAACAACCTACTGGTCTGTGTGATAATCCATATATATATATATATATATATATATCAATTATCACATCACATCACAAGAAATTAGTTATATGTGATCTAGTCAGCTTATTAGACTTTAGCTTGTTCTACAAAAGCTCCAATTTCTCATCCAAAACCAAAAAGACTCAATCTTCTTTAACGAAAATCAATGGAGGGCACGATTTGATGCTCTGCAAACTACATTCCTCTGTCCCCAATAAGCTTTTTGGAACGATCTGCAATTGTTTACAGGGACAGGATCTCTCTTGTTTTTGGGGATAATGTTAAGTTCACTTGGAGAGATACGTTTGAGAGGTGCATTAGACTTGCTTCTGCTCTCACTCACCTTGGGATTTCCCGTGGAGATGTTGTGAGTTTCAGTTTCTGTTGGGTTTGCAATTATTTTTTGGCTTTTTAATCAATTGTTTGTTGCTGTAGATTATCGAATTCCTTTCTTTTTATGTTTTCTCCTTATATTTCTGGGTCTGGACTAATTCCATTTACTCCCTTCCTTTTCAAATTCCTTATTAATTGGGTTCCAAATTTTGAGAATTAAAGTTTCATCCACACAAGACACATCATTAATAATGACTTGTCATGATCCTTGTACTGCTCTGGTGTGTATACATATGAAAACATAAAATTATCCTTAAAAGTTTTCGTTTCGTTTTTAAAATGTATATCTAATTTTGGAATGAAAGGAGGGAATGTTTACACAGTCCATCTTAATTGCGTGTTCTGTTGGAATTTTTATGTGTTATTTATTACCTTTTTAGATTTTATAACTTATGTGTCTCAGTATGTGAGGGATGTCCTTATTTGGCTAATGTATGAGGTTGCTTTTAATCACTATATCTAGTTGCTATTTTTTTTTTGAATGTTGTGTTTTTGGTAATTCGAAGAACTTAAATAATTTTGAATTGAACTTCTTGCTGCTACTATATACTAGATGTCAGTTAAATTTGGTCACAAGTTCAAATTTTTGAATGCTTGTTTCCACTTTAAAGCTCAACTGCTCAAGTGCTTTGCCCCTGAAATACTAAGATTTACATGCTGGTACTTTAACTCAAGAGAAGATAGTTAGGCTGGAAAATGAATCCCTTCAAGGAAGGCAAGGAAGAAAATATAAAGATAAAACAGATGTAAATAAAAAAAAGTTGGAAAAATGAAAGGGGGTTGGGGGAGGGAAGAGAGATAAATAAAAACAAAAGCAAAGGGAAAGGGGAAAGTTTAAAAAGGTGGAACAACAGTTGCATTTTTAAGTAGGGAATTGATATTTTCACAAGTAAATTTGATAGTTTCACAAGTTTCTTCTCACATGGGGCAACATCAATTCTTGTCCTTATTTATATAAAGTGTTGGCACTTAATTGAGTTGCATCATGGGTTGGAAAGGAGATGGTCTCTCGCGCAAGGCCCAAGCTGGAAACCTTAATGCAAACTTAATTTGTTGAAATTTGCAATAGTACTGAATTTTACCCAAATAGAACTTTATGCAATTGACCATTCTTAGTTGTCAGAACTTCTATGCTTTTTGCCTACTATCTTAAAATTTTATAAATACTCTGCATATCTATTTGCATTCTCCATGGCCTATTTGGTGCTTTAAATTTCAGATTTCTTGGAGAATCTTAAGTGGAACTACATCTACTATTAAATTGACATGACAATCCTTGGAATTCTCCGAAGAAGAAAAGTTGTGTGTTTGGTATTAATAATTAAAAGAATTACCACAAGTGGCCTACATATTCTAGTGCACATAATGATTACTGACTAGTAGTCATTATGCAAGAAGGGTCTACCACTCAGTACTTACCAATGATCTTGAGCTTCAATAGTTATTAGTTTTGAATTCCACATGTACTGACCAGTATTTGTTGTGTGACACTGCTTTATATGCCAATATGTTTCTTTCGCTTTTTCTATTCTCCTATCCAAGAGATTGATGACAGAGTAGGATATTCAATAGAAGTAGATGGCTATTTGTAGAACTTGCTGAATATTTGATGAGGTATAGAAATGATCAAATCACCTGCTTTTTGAGAAATATATATTTCAAAGATTGCCCGAGATCAAGTATGTGAGAGTATGTAAAAGACCGAGGCATTTCTTAAAAACCTAAGTTAAAGGATTCTGTCAATTTTCTTAGACTCAAGTTCTTTTGTTGCCCTTTATTTTTACTGATTGGAAGAAAAGAAGTTCCTCTTCAAAACAATCAGGTCTCCCTTTATCAGTATATTGTCCTAGCCGGAATATATACCTTTCAGAAGATGAAAAAGATATGACTTTATTTAATTGATTAGGTCATGCAAAGGATAACACATGTTCCAATGATTTCATTTTCTAGCATTCTTATAGGAAAGGCTAATAAGGTGTAAAAGGGATAAAATAGTTCTACTCAATAACTGAGAATTTTGTGACTGCAGCTTGAACACCTTAGAAGTGATGAACCAAGAGTATCATTTGGAATGTGGTCTATGTTATTCTTTTGCTTTTGTAGTATATAATCTTTCTTATTTAACACATGTAACTGTGCTCCTTTTAATGTTTGAAGCACAGTTCAAATAAAATCCTAAATAACATAGACCATAAATAAGTTCAATTTTCTAGATAATCTTATTTCCAGCCTCATTTGTGTTTGAAGCAAGATAAAAATAGTTGCTTCTTTCAAATAATAGAAAGGCTGGAGAAAGAAAAGGAAAAGTATGTAATTTTAGATTCTGGTGTTCTTATTTGTAGTTCTCATATTAAGCTTTTCAATTATAATCTTTTGAGCAGGTTGCCGCTTTGGTCCCAAATATTCCAGCTATGTATGAACTACATTTTGGAGTTCCAATGGCCGGGGCAGTTCTTTGTACTCTTAATATCCGTCATGATTCAGCAATGGTGTCACTATTACTGAAACATTCAAATGCCAAACTCATATTTGTAGATTACCAATTTCTTGGTATTGTGAAAGGAGCAATTGAAATCCTATCGAAGACACTACTCACCAAGCTGCCTCGTCTTGTAATCATCCCCGAGTCTGATAAACCATCACACTCTAAAATAGTTTTCCCTTCAGTAAGTTATGAGTACGAGTCTCTTTTATCAACAGGAAGCCCAGATTTTGAGATAAGACGACCGCACGACGAATGGGATCCTATTTCGCTTAATTACACTTCGGGAACAACATCAAGTCCAAAAGGTGTTGTGTATAGTCATAGAGGTGCCTATCTCAATTCTCTTGCTGGTGCTCTTCTTAATGAAATGGGCTCTATGCCCGTCTACTTATGGACAGTTCCAATGTTTCACTGTAATGGCTGGTGCCTTACTTGGGCTGTGGCAGCACAGGGTGGTACAAATATTTGCTTAAGAAATGTCACTGCAGAGGGAGTTTTTGAGAGTATTGCCCTGCACCATGTAACCCATATGAGTGGTGCACCTACAGTTTTGAATATGATAATTAATGCAGCCAATGGAGTCAAAAAGCCACTTCCGGGAAAGGTGATGGTGATGACCGGTGCTGCACCGCCACCGCCTCAGGTCCTTTTCAAGATGGAAGAGCAAGGATTCTATGTCACTCACTCGTATGGTCTTACAGAAACATATGGTTGTGGAACCGTTTGCACTTGGAAGCCAGAGTGGAATACTCTCCCTCGTGATACACAGGCAAAGATCAAGTCCCGTCAAGGATTACACCATCTTGGCATGGAGGAAGTCGACATTAAAGATCCTAATACCATGAAAACTGTACCCCCAGATGCAAAAACAATGGGCGAGGTCATGTTCAGAGGCAACACTGTGATGAATGGGTACTTGAAAGATCTTAAAGCAACAGAAGATGCCTTTAAAGGTGGGTGGTTTAGAAGTGGGGACTTAGGGGTGAAACACGCGGATGGCTACATTGAACTAAAGGATCGGTCTAAGGACATAATTATTTCCGGGGGAGAGAATATTAGCACGATAGAGGTGGAAGCTGTGCTTTTTAGTCATCCAGCAGTTCTCGAAGCAGCTATTGTGGGAAGACCTGATGATCATTGGGGGGAAACCCCTTGCGCATTTGTGAAGCTGAAGGATGGGTTTAATGCAACTGGTGACGAGATTATCAGTTATTGTCGTAGTCGCTTGCCTCATTACATGTCTCCTCGAACTGTGGTTTTCGAGGATTTGCCTAAAACATCGACAGGAAAGACACAAAAGTTCATTCTCAAACAAAAAGCTAAGGCTATGGGAAGCCTTTCAAAGAGCAGGACCAGCAAACTATAAGCCCCCTGCTACTACAAGGTAACATCTTCTTGTGGATTTAAGCAAGCAAAAATATTACATTTGTCACATGGCAGCTAGATTTGTTATGTCTGAAATAAATTGCTGTTTGACAATGTAACTTTGTTGGTTGTATAATGTACGTATATATTTGCGGTTTTAAAAAAGCTACTGAATTAAAATGAATTTTTAGTCCAATTTCATCATGTAGCTCAAGTGCTAATTTTAATGGATTGACTCGAATTTGTGATCATATAAAATAAATAAAAAAGACTATAGGTAGATTATCATATTTGATCTTAAGTTGAGTATGTGATTAATTTGGTATCACTAATAATTAGGTTGGACCGAGTTAGGATTTGGTTAATCTGGGTGGGGTACTCCGCTCACCGGGGTAGGGTATTTTTGAACTTGAAAAAGAATTATAGAAGCGATAATTTCAACAACTAAATTTATAGAAAATAGTTCACAAAAATCGTCGCTATAGAGACGGTTTTTACCGTACATTATGACACTTGTGTGGAATAAAATTATAAAAGCGACAATTTTAACAACCAAATCTACAAGCACAAGCACGCTTACATGTTTGACATTCAAAAGCCAACATTTTTGCCAAAGTAAAAAGTACAAAATTATCCTTAAATTGTATAAATAAAATAAAATCTCAATCCTCATGCTATACACTTACCTTAAAATTGTCATTAATACATTTAAAAACACTTCTACAATCTGCACTTTTGCAACAGTAATTACCTTGTTAAATATGTCTGCTTTAACTACCTTGATTAATAGTAAATAAAAATAGGAAACTGATAAATCTACAACCGGAAATAATATTTTCACGTGAAAAATGTTACTATAAATCCTAAAGCAACGACTTTTACCGTCGCTATACATCTATAGCGACACTTTTCATGTAGAAATATTAAAAAGTGTTTGTGAAAATATCAATTTTCTAAAAATATTATCAGCACATCAATTAGCAATTTTATATTATGTACCAATTACTTTAGAAAAGGATTACCTACCAATACCATCCATACGCTTATTAAAGTGGGACACTAATAGCTAGACTGATGAGTTTTGTCTTTGTCTAGAAGGAATCTTCAATTTTCAGAATTTACAACAAGACAAAGATTGTACCATTGATCTTATCTCCTCCTCTACCAATTCTTTCTTCTATATATGTATGTATGTATATGTTAACGCCAAGATCTTCTCCAACGTCTCAATTACGTAAGACGCTTTGATCCTACACAGTAAACACAATAAACACCACAAAGCTTCGATTTGGGCCGGATCACGGATATATTTCGAGCGTGAGAGTTAGTATACGTATTCACAAGGCTAACAATGGAGGATGTAATGTCTAGTGTATTGAGAGTGATGATAATTTTCAGTTGTGTGTATGTGAATATGAATGTGTACGTACCTGCATTTATGAAGACTTAGTTGATAGGTTATACTCTTTTTTGGGTTATCGTGCCACCCTTACCTCCGACACCCCTCCGATATGATGGGATTCTCACGACCGAGTGTTGTATACCCACTACTTTTGGTCTCATTTATCTTGGCCACGGCTATATAATCCCATCCACATTAATGCATGGCAGTGTCTTTAGTCAACTGTCATGCTTTTTCATCATTACAAGTCAAAGTAATAAATATTAAAAATCCAATGGGTTAGTCCAATGAACCCAATCCGGTTTAATAGGATTAAATAAAGTAATATGGTGACTAGGTCCAATGGCTTTCAAGGTTCAATAATGAAGGCCCAATAGATTAATTAAATAAGTAAACCCAATTTGCTTTCTACCAAAAAGAGGGAAATATCATGACCCAACATTGCCCCTCAGTTTTTTATCAATGTAATGTTTAATGTAAAACTATAAATTAATGGTCTATGATATTTTACTAAAGGTCCATGATGAAAAGTAATCGAAAGGTATCCTACTATGGTTCATGAGATGAAATGAGAGAGACCGGAGGCCCAAATCAGAAAGGCCTTGTCTGATAAATATCCGGACCCTAACCGGACGCTTCCCATTCAAATTTTAAATCATTACTAACATTTAATGTGCCTTGGTCTTGTACAATCGTGTAAATCACAAGATAAAAGATAAACTTTACCAATTTTGACAGCTTTTACCGCCAATTTGAACTTTGAACCTTTGAGCTTTCTCTTCTCTCTCGAACTTATTTCCTCTCTCTCTCGAAATCTCAAAAATGGTGGTCCCGAATACCAACCGTAGTTCTCCTCCTCGAGTGACTCCCATTAACACCGCTTCCCAATCCAAACCTCGATCAAGAGGGTTCGAGTTCAAATCCCCAAATCCACAAAGAACCATGGGGAAGAATTAAGCCTCGATACCCTCTCTGCCACCTACTGACTTCTTTAAGGATGGGGAACAATTTCCTCATGCCAATACCCCCTCTACTGTTACGGAAGCTGAGATACGTATCCTCCGGACTCGCTATCAGATTCCGGATATGTACGCAATAAGGCTCCTCGCCTCCCCAAGAACGCGCGTACCATCGACCGGATGGTTGGTCGCCATGCCGCCACTTTTCTCGAAAGGGGATACGCTTACCCTCTATGCCTTCGTCGTTACCTCTTGTGGTTTATAGGAGTGGATTTGCCCAGTTGGTTCCTAATTCCTATATCCACATTCCGGCATTCATTGCCTTCATCACGAACTAGGATTCCTCCTCTCGTCAACATCTTCTTCACCTCTTCCGGTAGGTAAATCCAGAGAATGAGGTTTCAAAATGTTGAGCAAACAGTCTCCTCGACCCAACGCCAGATTTGAGAAGAGACCCTTGATGGATACCCCTTTAAGCAACAAGGGTTGGCACGAAAAATGGTTTTTTGTTCCAGGACTCGAAATCTCTTCTCTTCCTGATTGGACTACCTCTGATCGGATTTCTGCTGACTTTGGAGATATCCCCGAAGAGCGTGTGAAGGAAATGGCAGATTTTTTGAAGAAGATTCCTCCGAAGGAATGGAGTTTTGCACTTCTGACTTAGCAAGCCTGGTTATATGACCATAAATGTAAGTTTCGAACAACTTTGTAACACAGTTTTTTGAGATATTTAAGTGACATGGGTTCTGATACATGGTTATTTGCAGTGTCTTTGATCAAACCAACTTCTTCGGAAGTAAAAGAGTTGGAAGACTTTTTGGCAGGGGAGATTATGGATGCAAGTGAAGAGCCTCCGACTGAAGAATCTCCCCGAGCTGATCCCCCCATCACCGATCCACCCACTGTTTCTCCTCAGAATGACGAACCCCAAACTGATGAACTCATCGTTCCTAAAGAATCTCTCAGACCTCGTCGAAGGAAAAGAGGCGCCAAGAAATCCAAATCCACCCAGCCGGAAACAAATCCTGAAAGCGATCCGGAAACAATTCCAGAAGCAATTCCACAAGCAAACCCTTCATCTAACCCTAGTTCTGTACCTTCTGAATCGGTTCCGATTAAGAGAAGCCTGCTTAACATACCTCTACACGATTGGGCGAAGGTCCTCCGTGCTAAAAAGCTGAGGACAAAGATTACTCCATTGACTGCCGAGGAGCTCCGAGTTCCATCGTCTTCGACTGACATTCCCCCAATAGTCCCAACGGGAATTCAAGTGCCTGATGATGAACTGGTCGAATCTATCCCCGTCCTATCTAGGAAAAGGAAACAACCATCAGACAGCCATCCAGGTTCATCCTCTGCTCCCTCACCAGTCCACAAACCTAATCCTGTTCGATCTCCCTCTCCGGAAAATATATATACGGATCCGCCCCGAACTCGCGATCAGCCTGTGCCTTCTCCTCTAAGACAGTCAACCTCTGAATTTCAGCATGATGCTATGGCCTCTCCAACTATGTGGCCTCGATTTAATGCCAACTTTCCTTTTCAATTGTTTGACGCTTTCGTCCGTGAGACCGATGACCATCGATTTGGGAACAGTTCGAACAGGGATTTGCTTAACGAAGGCATGAGCTATCTGGCGAAGGTAAATGGTTCTCTTTTTAATTTCCGTATTTATCTTCATACTTATACAAATTGAACCGGGTCAAATGATGCCGACATGCGTGGAAGCGAATCGCCGTGTTCTACGTCTCAAGGCCCAAAGTCTATCGAAGTTGAAACCAAAGAAGAGGCGATGAAAAGGAGAATGCCATCCTCAAGTCTCGCATGGCTCTCGGAAAGGACGCAACGTGAGAGCGTTCTTCACACAAATGAAGGTCTTTAAAGAGTTGGCCTTAAGCCAAAAGAGATGTGAAGACATCCAATGAAGAACCAAGTCAACTAAAGCACAATATGAGGAGATCGTCAAGATGAACGCTGATTTGGTTCGGAGGAGCGAAATAAGGATGGAGAAGATCAAAGAGTTAAAGGTCGATGCTAAGATCTTGACTAAAAACGATCCAAAAGCTAGAGCTAGCAGAAACTCGCATCCTGAATAAGCGTCGAAGCTTGAAGAAGAAATCCGAGAACTCAAGGCTCTTCGGACCTTGGGCCTCCTTTCGACCGATGATCTTCTAAGCAGATCCGTGAAGAGTATCGAGACATCGGATGAGATTAACGGAAAGATCATGAAGATATATTCTGAAAGCTATGAGCTCTTACGAGTCGCGTGGCAAGGAGAAGTTGATTACAGCTAACGTGGACCCAACTTTGCTCGACTCTTCAGATGGCGAGGATGATGCATGAAGTGAATACTCTTGTCTTTCCTGGATTTTATTTAAGAATATTTGTGAAAATTTATGTTATTTTACTTTCTTTAATTTATAGGATTTGTGTAAAAAATTTCTAATTTTGTAATCAAATTAAATATTAATGAAAGGTGGTCTTATCCCTTATAACTTCGGTGCATTTACTTTCTGCCAATACTTCAATATTAATTCAACTAGAAAAATGTACAAACTCTTTCATGGACTCAACTCGAACTGTTAATTAATAACTAAGCATGTCATATAACAGATAAGATGAAGTTAAAGAATGAGGCATTCCGAACTCAACACTTAGAAAAAATTTAGGTAATAAAGTAAAGGGATACTTATTAGTTACCGAAGTGTGAGAGATGATCTCGCTTTTAGGGAATTTGTTTACCCCAAAGGCCTAATAAAACTAAAAGATGACATTTGTCTACCACGAAGGGTCCGATAAAGTCTAAAGAATCGACGCTTGTCTACCACGAAGGGCCTCGACAAGTCTCGAAGGACAACGCTTTTACCACGAAGGGCCCGACAAGGTCTAAATGTCGACAATTGCTTACCACGCGCGGGCGACAACGCCTTAAGGATGACACTTGCTTACCACGAAGAGCGACAAGGTCTAAATGTCGACAATCGCTATCACGCAGGCTCAACAACGTTTTAAGGATGACACTTGCCTACCACGAAAGGCCTGACAAGGTCTAAATGTCGACAATTGCCTACCACGCAGGGCCTGACAACGTCTTAAGGATGGCGTTTGCCTACCACGAAGGGCCTGACAAACCCATAAGGTCCACCTGCCATTAAGGCTACCATCGAATGGTCAGCGAGTCCCCCCGAACCTCCTTACACCACTGAACTGATCAGTAACGAAGACAAGATTTGTTTTAGAGAACAAAAAAAAAGGGAACTTTTATTGATGATGACGTGAATATTTACAGACTTCCGATGTATTGACATCGTTTTTACTGAAAGTACTTCCTAAGCCTGCCAGCGTGCCAAGTATTTTTAATTGCTGACCCGTCTAATGCCTTCAACCGATAAGTCCCCGGCTTCGACAGACTTCAAAGACTTCATATGGTCCTTCCCAGCCAGGCATCGCCTTCCCAGATTCTCGAGGTGTAGATGCTTCACTTCTCCGAGGACAAAATCCCTACTTCGAATCACGAAACTTTACCTCCTTATTATAATGCTTAGCCACTCTTCACCGATAAATTCGCCAATTTGATTAAAATGTTTTCTTCGACTTCTTCAAGAAATCAAGATCGGCCTTCACCCTCTTCTTCATCAGAGATCTCTTTGAATCGACTAACTCAAGACTTGAGATCCAATTTCAATTGGGACTAAGGCATCGCACCATAAGCCCGACCGAAAGGTGAATCCCGTTGTAGTCCCTCGAGTAGTTCGATAAGCCCATAACACGCTAAGTAGCTCTTCCGCCATCTCGCCTTAGCTTCATCCAATCAAGGCTGATCCCATTCAAAGCAGCCGCTCGTTGGTCACTTCAACTTGTCCGCTTGATCGAGGATGGGCCATCAAGTCTTTCTCGCGGCCGATCCCCTCATTCTTTCAAAATGTTTCAAATTTCGATCCCACAAACCGACGTCCATTGTCCGATATTACCACCTTAGGAATTCAAACGAAATACTACCGATTCTTTCAAAAATTTCAAGCATTCCCCGTTCGTTATTAACCTAAGTGGCTTTCGCTTCTACCCATTTAGTCATATAATCGATGGCAACTATAACAAAACCGACTTGACCTTTTACTTTCTAGAATGGACCCAAGATATCAACCCCCTGCATAAATGGGCGGTATAGGAGATAAGATCGAGTATAGCTCTTCCGGTGGTGATGTGGTATCGATCTGCCGAGTTGACATTTATCGCACTTCTTGACGTATTCACCGCTCTCTCGAAGATGGTAGGCCAAGAAGATCCTCGACGAAGTACTTTGTAGGCTAATGACTTAACAACCATACGGTCGCCACAGATGCCTTCATGTACCTCTCTGAGAAAGATATTCGACTTTCGGATGGAGTCAAACATTTCAAAGAAGTGGAGACGAGAAAGCCCTTCTAATGGATCTCCATCAAATCGTAACAAAATTAGCACTTCTTGTACTTGATTTTCTTAGCTAAGATCCTATCCGATGGTAAAAACGCCATCCGCCAGATACTCCAGATATGGGGTTAACCAAATAGCTTGGTTCGGTCAACACACATTACCGATTCATGATGAACACTAGATGTTGTAAAATTTCTAAGTAAACCGACCCCTCAAAGACGTTAACATCCGTAGTGGCTAATTTGGAGAAGGCATCAAGAATGGAATTGTTATTACGCTCGACTTCAAACTCGTAGGATTGGAAATATCAAGTCGTTCTTTCAATTACGCGAATACTTGATCATTCTTGGGCCTCGAGCTTCAGACTCTCTGTAGAATTGCTTAATAACTAATCGAGAATCATCAAGATGACTATTCTCTCGCACTTCAAGACTCTTCGCTAACAGTAACCTCGCGAAAATACTTTTCATACTCACTTTCGTTATTCGTCCCTTTGAATCGAAATCATGGCTCTGTTGCACTAATCCCTCCCACTCGCCGAATAATCCTCGCCCATCGACGTCTGTAGTAATAGAAGACCCATCTCAGACATACAAATATTCACGAACTCGCTTCATTGAAGAATCGCAATCGCTTCATCGGATCCTTCACCGCCACAACTTCATCACTTCAAAAACGAGCATTCAACTACAAAATCACCCAGAGCTTGCCCTTTGATGGCGGTTCGGGGATGATATTCAATGAAAAATTGGGACAACTCCATCGTCCACGCAATTTAATCTCCCCGATACCTCGTGTTTGCCCATAATTTTCTTCAAAGGTCGATCATGTATATTATTACCAATCTACCTCGAAGTATTGCTTAAGCTTTCGACTAGCAGCTTATTAAAGCAAAAGCAAATTTTTCAATGTTTGAGTACCTTGTTTCAAAGATCCCGGCGACATGGCTTACATAATAAATCGGTCTTCACTTTCCCCAATTCACGCACCAAAATCGCTTCCTATCGCTAATCTAACTACCGCTAAGTACAAATATAGAGACTCAAAGCAGAATCTGCTTCACCAACAAAGGCGCCAAGATAAGTAGGACTTGATGCTCGAAAGGCGCCCCACACTCCAAGTCCATTATAACGCCTTTGCATTCTTCTACCTTTCAACGTATCAAAAATCGCAAACATCTTTCGCCGACTTGGACATGAACCTCCTTAAAGTCGCAATCCTTCCAAATGACGTTGAACATCTTTAAATGACCGAGAGTCTTCATGCTCGTGATCGCTTGAATCTTCTCTGGATTGGCTTCAATTCCTCTTTGATCGACAAGATAACGCAGAAACTTGCCAAATTTCTGAATCAAGGTGCACTTAGTGGGATTTAGTCTCAAGTTGTGATGGCGAATTGTCTGAAAGCATTCTTCTAAATCATCCAGATGTTTACGTACCAGCATGCTTTTAACAATCATGTCATCCACGTACACCTCCATATTCTTACCCAACTGGTATCTGAAGACGTAGTTCATCATCCTCTGGTATGTGGCCCCGGCATTGATGAGGCCAAAGGTCATTTTCTTGTAGGCATATACCGAACGATGAGTAATGAACGCCGTCTTCGGTATATCCTCTTTACTCATGGAAATCTGATGATACCCAGAGAATGCGTCCATGAAACTTAACAAAGCATACCCCGAAGTGGCATCGATGAGTTGGTCGATGTGGGCAACGGTATAAATCCTTTGGATGAAGCTTTATTCAGATCGGTATAATCGATGCAGACTCGCCATTTACCGCTCGCTTCGACCAAAGACCACATTTGCCATCCATCGCGGGTAATGATCTCAAAAATGAAGTCACCGCCAACAGTTTTGGTAATCTCTTCATCGATGATCCGCCGACGTTCAGTGCAAAGATCCTCCTTTCGTCGAATCGGTTTCTTTGACGGGTCCACTTCAACCGATGCTCAAAGAATATCCCTCGCTTCTCCCGGCGTATCCCGAGGTTCCCATGCGAAGATATCAACATAAAGATCACAGGGAGCTCCACGAGGTTCATCCGGAGAGGTTCCGCAGACCAACCTATTTTCACCGGCTTGTTCACCTTGCCTCGGATGAACTCTATCTCCTCTGCTTTCTTCACCGGCACGGCCAATGGTTCTAACTACTCTCGCTGGAAGGTTCGATCTTTATCGTCATGGTTCCGCTTGCTTCGATACCCCTACTCCCAAGTGATCACAAAGATTTCTATAACATCTTCGGCGAGATCCAAATCTCCTTTCACCTCACCAACCCCACGAGCCGTAGGAAATTTGATTTTGAAATGAGGATTGAGGTCACAACTTTGTAAAAGCAATTAAAGTAGCCTCCCAAAATAAAGATTATAAGCGAATCTACACGCATTTACATAAAATTTGCAAATAATTTCTACTGCCGAGGGGTAGTTCAAGAAGATGACCGTAGTTCAATGGTTCCACCACCTCGACCGGATCATTACTAAAACTGCATAAAAAGGAGCCTCCCGCCGCTATCTCCATCTTCCGCCTGCTCAGATGCATCCTCCGATAAGCGTGGACATACGTAATATCTACGAAGACCCATTATCTACCATCATTCGCTTCATATCCACCGAACCCACTTCATGCAGCCAAGACCAATGATCCTCATGCGGTCGATGATTTTTCAAGGAAATCCTCATCGAGAAAGGAGATTACCGTGATTCTGATAAGGTTTATCGGTCTTCTGGAGGGTACCCGCTTACCGATACGATCAATCTAAGTGACTTTTTCTTTTTTTTCCAACAAGTTTGCTGTAGTACCCCAAAGATGACATCTATCACATGCCTCATAGTCCGCCCCGAGCCGGCAACGCCTTCTTTAATCGGTTGAGTCACGGATGTGTCCTCTATCCCGTCAGATATTCGCTTCCGCGACCACATAATCTTTGAACTAAAGCCCCACCTCAGACTCTTTCTTTCAATGAAATCTTTCAAACTAAGACATTCGTGCTCAGATCGTGACTCGAGGCTTGATGGTAATCACAATACTTACGAGGATTCCTTTTCCGGCTTAATGTTATCTCGAGGTGGCTCAAGATAGGTTGATCCTTAATCGATCCAAGATAACAACCCCATCGGCAGCAAGTGATGTATGCCCTATTTACTTCTCTCTGGAAATGGAAGCGAACGCCCGTCCACCCCTGCTCCAATTGTTGTATTTCTTCACCCACCTTCATACGGTCTTTTATTCCCTTCATTCTTCTTCCGGTCCCCATCGGTTTTGTTCCGATCCGTCTCCCCTGTTCTATCGCGAAGAAGGGCGTTTGAGGTCGTTTCATGGCTTCCTCCACCACGATATAGCCTTCTTCACTTTGTCGAAGGCTTCAAATGAGACTCTTCTTGGTGGTGAAACATTAACTTCTTCACCAACTTCTCTCGATTTAACCAAATCTAACCCATTCTCAAATAGTCCAACAACTTGTAGATCGCTCAGTCTCATCACTGGCCGATCGCTTTCACGTAACCGCTTCATATTGCCCCAAAGACTCATTCGAATCTTCGTCGAACTGAGCCAACGAACCAGCTTGGTTTTCCCTTCTTTTTTGTTGCTCCCGGCGAGCGAGCATGAAATTTATCGCACATGTTTGCCCACGATGAAATCAATCCGAGGGCAAAGTCCCCATCCACCGCCGCATCCTTTCGAAGCGTTGTGACAAAAGTATGACACTTAGCGAAAGATCGCTTAAAGTCATATTAATCCATCACGGTCGAATGCCTCGATCAGGGTCGTAGGGATCCCCCTGATCCATCATAACTTTCAATATGGGGCAACTTCTTGGGGGTCGCCTTTCTTTTAATCTCTCGCGGAAAAAGGGGATGCCTTCTTTCCGAAGTATCTTTCGCTTTTTGTACCTCTAAAAAGTTTTCAAGTTCCTTTAATTCTTTAACCGTATACTCCACACCTTCCGGTTGAGATGATGCTTCTTTTTCCGATGACTCTTCTTCTTCTCGAGCGGACCGGGTTTCTTACAATGTAACCTCCAACTTTAGAGGACTTTTTTCGATGACGACGTCATTGTAGTAGTGTACCTCAAGAGACTCTCTGGAGTATGACCTCTAGATATACTTCGCCTCGAACTCTAAGCGCCACTTATGAGTGAGAATGTGCAACAACAAGTGCCTTCTTTGATGCTCAGGTGCGATCTCGGATCGACCTGTTTGTTTCACTTCGACCGCCCCTTAGAATCGACAGGTGATATGCCTCTTCGCTTTTTGAGGAGTAGGGCTTTGGATCTTCTTCTTTCTGGGTTTGGCCCCCTTACTCTCGGCCCCGAATGAGCAAGTTCCTTCCCACTTCGATGCCCTCGTCTTCTGGATCGAACATAATCGAACTCTTCGTCCTCTCAACTCGCCATTCGAGCCATCTCGCTTAGCTATATCCTCGTCATTTGCTTCATAAGTACTTCCATAGCTCTATCTGCTTCATCTGCCATCTTAGCCAATCGGGAGGCCTTTGCGTCTTGGTCATCTCGGAATCGAGTTCTAGGTGAGGTGCCTTCTACTCGTTTCCGACCACGGCCAGACTCCTTCTCTGTCGTGAAAACTAGCTTACGCTTAGCTTTTGCCCACCGCCTTTCTACCGAGAAATCTTCGTGAACGTTTGACGCCAGTGTCAAGGCGTGAACACTTATCAGAGGTCCCAAACGATCTTTGCGTACACTCGTGGTGTCGATTCACCGACACCATCTACCGCCTCTTCGTGTGTAGGTGTTCTCTACTTTCACCATGAATACTCGACGTAGAACAAACACGATCGTGATTGAAAAATACTAAGGACACTAGAACTCACCCCTCCTTCTAGCGCCAATGTTAACGCCAAGATCTTCTTCAACGTCCCAATCACGTAAGACGCTCGATTCTCGCAGACAAGAAACACGATAAACACCACAAAGCTTCGACTACCGGACCACGGGATAGCTTTCGGCGTGAGTTAAGATCGTGTCACAAGGCTAACATTGGAGGATGTAATGTCTAATGTATTGACAGTGATGATAATTCTCAGTTGTGTGTATGTGAATATGAATGTGTACGTACCTGTTTGTAAAGACTTAGTTGATAGGTTGTCTTTCTTCGCCTTTGCCATCGTGCCACCCACTACCTCCGACACACCCCTCGATATGATGGATTCTCGCCGATCGAGTGTTGTATACCCACTACTTTTGGTATCATGTTTGTGCCACCACTTACTATAATCTCATCCACATTAATGCATGGCGGTGTGTTTAGTCAATCATTATACTTTTTCATCATTACAAGTCAAAGTAATAGATATTAAAAGATCCAATGAGTTAGTCCAATGAACCGAATTCGATTTCATAGGATTAAATAGAAGTAATATGGTGACTAGCCCAAAATGGCTTTCAAGGTTCAATAATGAAGGCCCAATAGATTAATTAAATAAGTAAACCCAATTTGCTCGGCCCAAAGAGGGGAAATAGCATGACCCAACAGTATATATATAGTATAACCAGTGCATGTTGAGCAAAAATTGTACACATCCATCCATCCAACCCACTAACAAACAAGCAAAAATGGTGAAAGTTGAAATCATTTCAAAAGAAAGCATCAAACCATCTTCCCCAACTCCACAACACTTAAAAATATTCAAACTTTCTCTATTGGATCAACTCATTCCTGCCCCTTACGCACCCATTGTCCTGTTTTATCCCAATATTAATGGTGTCCAAGAAAAATTAGTCCTTCTAAAAAAATCATTATCCCAAACATTAACTCGATTTTACCCTCTAGCCGGCCTAATCCAAGATGATCTTTCCATTAATTGTAATGACCAAGGGGCTTATTTCGCGGTGGCAGAGGTTAATACACATCTCTCTGACTTTCTAGGCAGTCCTGATATCCAGTTGATACATAATAAATTTCTCCCTTGTGAGCCGCCGAGTTTTATTAATGATGAGTCGTCGAGCAGCAAAAAAAGGCGGGTAACAAATATTCAAGTGAATGTTTTTCAGTGTGGGGGGTTTGCTATTAGCTTGTGCGTTTCGCATAAGATTCTTGATGGGGCTGCACTAAACACTTTCTTGAAATCCTGGGCTGCAACTGCAAATGCAAATGCTAATGCTGTTGGTTATGATGATGAGATTATTTTTCCTGATTTTATGACGTCGTCTTCTTTGTTCCCAACGGATGAATTATGGCTCCGAGATTCAGCCATGGTTATGTGGGGATCTTTGTTTAAGAAAGGCAAGTGTGTTACTAGGAGACTAGTGTTTGATGCATCAGCCATAGCCACGCTTAAGGCCGAGGCAAATTCCTCAAATATTGTGCACCAGCCTACTCGAGTTGAAGTTGTGTCTGCTTTTATATGGAAATGTGGTATGGCTTCTGCTGCGGCTGCATCAGGAAAAAAGAATAGGCCTTCCATTCTTACTCACGTTGTGAATCTTCGAAAAAGGACTGTACCAACGTTGTCCGATTTTTCTCTTGGGAACATAATTTGGATTGCTAGTGCCAAATGCAGGGAAAAGTATGATCAGCTGGGATTCGAGGGCTTGGTGGATAAGGTGAGGAAAGGTATATCGAAAATAAATGGCGATTTTGTGAAGAAAATCCGAGGGGACAAAGGGTCCAAAGTGATGAGTAGATGTTTGAAGGAGATTGGGAAATTTGGGTGCAGAGAGGGAGTGGATTGCTATGGTTTTACTAGCTGGTGTAAATTTGGTTTTTATGAGGCTGATTTTGGGTGGGGGAAGCCTGTTTGGGTGAGTAGTGTTGGTTTAAATGGTGCACGAGTGTTTATGAATCTCATCATTTTGATGGACACAAAATGTGGTGAAGGAATAGAAGCATGGGTGACGCTAGATGAACAAGAGATGAATATTTTGGAGCATGATTTAGACCTCCTTGCATTGACTTCTTTGGATCCAAGTCCTATGCCAAATTAATCTTTCGTCTTCTTTTTTTCCTTTTCATTGCTCCTTACTTATCTAACGATTAAGCATATCGACCCACACGGATTATAAATCTGTGATTTTAATTCCAGTTTTTAAATACAGATAATTAAGTATAAATTTAGTCATGAGCTAAATGTTTATCCAATCCATTAATTTGTAATATTAATTATTAGTAGAGCTGCAAACGATCCGATTCGATTCGAATCGAATGAATTTTGACAAACTCGAACATGTTCGTATAACATGATCAAACCAACACACACACGCTAATTCGGATCGTTAAATTTATTTGCGAATCAACACAAACATATTCGAAGTTTTATGAAAATGCTCATGAACATACTCGAGTTCGCGAACATAATCAAACACCATCGCAAATTTCATGAGCTAAATGCTTATCCACAACATTAATGGCAAAAGAAAACTTGAGAATGCATGCTTTGACTAAAATTTGAATAGACAATCTTTTAGTCACGAACTAAATGTTTATCCAATTCATTAATTTGTAATGTTAATTATTACTAGGGCTGCAAACGATCCGATTCGATTCGAATGAATTTTGACGAACTCGAACCGAACTCAAACAAATTCGAACATGTCCATATAACATGATCAAATCAACACACACGTGCGAATTCAAATCGTTAACTATTCGCGAACAATTCGCAAACATGCTCGAATTCACAAACATAATCAAACCTCATCACTTATCCACAACATCATCGTCATCATCGCTTATTAGAGATTATTAGTGGTTCATAATAACAATAATAATCTTTATTTGTTGCAACTCATCGGAAGAGTCAAGGAGACAATAAATGATATCATGACTGGTGACTGGTGACTGGTGAGAAAGAAATTAAGGCAAGGGGCACTTGTTTTGGGGGAGGACTTTGAAAATAATGCACTCGTGTCTAAACTAAAACTACAAGTCATTGTTTATGAAGGAAAGAAATACACGGATTCATGATTAGTCATGCATGCATACTCTTACATAAATAACAAGTCAAACTTTTATAGATTGATTTGACTATAGAAAGAATGAATGAATGAGAAATATCACATTTATTACATAATTATCATGAGGTTTGTAAAAATACATTGGATTCTTGTAACTTTTTTTTTTATCATCTCCAGATTCTTCTTGATTATAAGCTATTGGCGCCATGACCTCAACTAATTTGGATCGAAGCTACTTTCCAAATTGTTAGAGACAAAGAGTAGAATTCTCTCTAACACCGTTTTCTCCATTCACACGACTTGAACTCGAGACTTTACTTAAGAGACACCAAACTCCCTAACGGATGTTGGTGTAAGCATGTTCGATTGATTATAAGCATCATCCCAACTTCATTTTTTCTGAGCTCATGCTTAGCCGGGAAGAGAGATCACAGTAGTTTGGGTAAGTCTTTTGTTAAATGGTCCTTATCTTGAATTGAATCACTTAAGACTTAACTAAGAATTGACCCAAGTTGATAGCATCAATAAAAGCCCATGCATAAAGGACGGTTAGAGATTCTTCTCATTGATTTGCTTGTGGATAATACCAAGAACAAACTTCATTTTTATTTTAGTTTCAACTACAATAATTTAGCAAATAATATTTATTAGGGATGTCAATATTTCGATAACGGTTATCAAAATTAAGTAATTTGAAATATCCCGCACTATTGATTTATAAAAATGTTATACTAAAATTGTACTGCACTGTACTGAGTTAAAAAAAGAAAATTAATATTTTTATAAGTAAATTTAATAATTTTTCTTGACATAAATTATAAGTGGGGTTCACCTTAGATCTTATAAGATTATTAGATTTATTTATGAACGTTTTAGAGAGTTGTGCATAAAAATTAAAAAAATAATTATATAATATTAAATATATTATTAATTGTTTATAATACTATTTACTATATATTTATCTCATATTCTCATAATATTTTTCACGAGAAATAATTTTAAAAAAATTATACGTTACATAATTTAGAAAAATAAAATTAACTGTATAATTAATCATTGAAATCAAAAAAGAACCAAACAAATCCGTGTTACCAATTCAACATGATTCGAAACTTCCCGAACAAACCGTACTCGTACTTTTTACTCCAATCAAATATTGCATGAATTTCCATTTTCCACCGTCACATAAATCATAAAATATTCACAAAAACATAAAAAAGAAAAAGAAAATGACTACTCCATTATTATAAATAAAATAAAAAAATAAAATGAAAGAACATACGCATGCCGCTGAACTGGAATCCGAATGAAGGTATCAGAACCGTTGAAGGTGGACAAATTATAAAACACAGCCTGCCTGACGAATTCCTTCCCCTCTCCAATCTCCATCATCGAAAACAAGAAGAAATCGAAAAAAAACCAACAAAATCTTCATCTTATTTTTCTTTTTTAGCTTAATTTCTCGTTCAGATTCAGAAGTTATGAGAAATCAAATGAAGAAATGAATCCAAAGAAAGACAGAGAAAGCTTTGGATTCAGATGGGCCGTCCTCGTCTTCAATTTTCTCTCTCCTCCTTTCCCTCATTCTTTTTCATCCTTCTCTGCTCTGTTTCATTCATTTATGCCGAATCTAATCCCACCCCTCCTTCTTTCACCCCTATCAATCACGATCTTTACCATAAAAGGTACTTTCCGTTTAATTTTGTTAGTAAAATTGAAATTTGTGTACGATATGACTGTTGATTTGAAACGTGTAATGGGTTTTAAGGATTTTTGTTATTGTTGATTTGGTTGTTCAGAAACGTAAAGAAAGGAAAAGAAAATTGTAATTTAATCGGTTAAGTGCATTAAATACGTATTTATCTTTCTTCTAAATTTGACTGACCGATCATTTAAGCATATAAAGATTCAATTTGGCTTTCATATGTAAAAAGTAAATAAAAATGCCTGTTAATTGCTTCTGTTTCATGTTTTGTTCTTTGGCAGTGGCGCATTAATGGAACAAATAGAATCTTTGGTTAATCGTCATCATGACAAACTCTCTGTAAGTTTTAGGTGTCATTTTAGTTTTAATGTATTATTGTTATTATTATTTTGACTGATATATATCATACATTGAACAACAGATGGAGTCATTTAAAAGTAAAAATAGGGGCTATGAAGCTGAACTTAATGTAGTTACTTATTGCCGGAATAGACAGGAGATTGATGACAGGTCAAAGTTCCGGATCCTTATTGTAAGTTGATTTCTACCTATATTTTTGCCGGATTGTAAATAAAGTTAGATTGAGATGTAGAGTGGTTAGATTATCTCAGATTGGTAATGTCTGGTGTTTTTGACAGATAATTGCTTGTATTCCAGAGTTTTGGGCAGCACGGGAGGGAGCTCATTACATCTGAGCTTGCATTGCGGATCCTCTCAATATTAAGTGAGGAACAATTTCTACCCAAAATGGATCCAGTTTCACTAAACAACACCCTTGAGAAGGTTGTTATCAAGGTAACTTCTCCTCAAGTCGCTGAACTCTTTTGCCACGCATTTGACAAGTAACGGTGTTGATTATTATATTTCTTGTGCTCAGTGTATAATATAGACATTGATCTGATCGAACTTGCTTCACTGATTCATCTTCTCTGGCGAATCAATGTTTTAGATATGTTATCATATCGTGCTTCTTTGAGAACGTTTTCTATACTTCATGTTTTTTATATGACTTTTAAAGTAGAACATTGCTATGCAGTATATATATCGTTGCATTCTTGTGCATTAAATTTATCTTGTGTGAGTTTTGATATTTGAAGACAATTTCTTGCAATTCATAGTTTCAGTTCCACCTTGACAAGCGAAATGTCTACTACATCTGTTGAATATGCTATTACCGTTTTAGGTAGAAAATTTGCTTCCTCCAAGAAATTAGTATCAGATTGCTAATATATAAAAATTTATCTTTCAGTTGGTACCAATGGAAAATGTGAATGGCCGCAAACTTGTTGAAGATGGAGACCTTTGTGAAAGAAGAAATGGTCTTGCACTTTATCTTACTGATTATACAATCTGATATTACTGTTTTAGAAGATGTGAGGATGCTTAGTTTGTGTTTTTATAATGCAGGAAGAGGAGTTGATCTCAATCGAAATTGGAGTGTAGATTGGGGCAAAAAGGAGAAGGTTATTTCTGTTTGCTGACCGGAGCTTTAATTTACTAGGAGCTCATAGTTCTTCTTGCTACAAACCATTATTTCTATTCCATGATTTTGCTGCATCTTTTAGTCTGTTGACATGTCTGTGAGAAAGAAATCAACCTTTTAAATTACATTGATGGTTCATTGTCCCTCGTTGAGTTTTTGTTTCTTTCTAAATTATGCTATTATAGCCCAAGTTTTCCTTCTAATAGTGGCTTTTTCGTATTTTTCCTCCTTTATTCCAAAATTCAGGACTATGATCCATATGAAGAGAATCCTGGAACTGGTCCTTTTAGTGAGCCTGAGACTCAGTTGATGCGGAAACTTTCTGTAACATTTGAACCACACATGTGGATCAACGTGCATTCTGGAATGGAGGTATGCCATACCTCTTTCTAGTTTCAACTCCTTAATATCTCTTAATATCCCTTGTTGCCAATGCATTCTAACTTTTTCCAGTTAGTTATGAAGCAATTTCATGCATATTAAAAAGTTTTTCATAGTATGTGTATATTACCTATCCGGACGACTTCTCTTTCTCCAATTTTCTTTTATTTCTTGAGGACCTGGAGGTTGGGTGTCAAGTTTCCCATTATAGTCAGTAAAGTCAAGGGTGGTTTATGCACTTCCTTTTTCTATTCATATTATGGTATCTACTATGTTCGTTGCTTGATAATAACATTTTCTCCATTATATACTTGTTATTTAGGCTCTGTTTATGCCATACGATCACAAAAACACGACCCCAGATGGATTGTCATCTCAAAGAATGAAGTTGATGCTTAAAAAGTTGAATTATTTTCATTGCCAAAACCGCTGCATGGTTGGATCTGGTGGAGGCTCTGTTGGGTTTGTATACTTATCTCAATTTGTTCTATGTTATGCTAGCACAATACTTTATAAAAATGGCTATGTAAGAGCTGTTTCCGATTATTTATGGGGCTTTAGATTGAAATTTACTCAAGGCTTGCCATATGGCATTGGTGCCTAGAGAGAGCTGAATCTTGTTGGTCTCAGATCTATCATTCGGTATTGCAAAGATTAACAATCTTATCTCAGACATTTAGGATAGCTTCCCTTTTATTTTTTCCCTTTTCTTTACCCTTTATTTTTAAATTCTGTTCTCATGTTCAAAACGCATAGGTATCTGGCACATGGGACAGCTACAGATTACATGTTTGACATTGGAAGGGTTCCCATGGCCTTTACTTTTGAGGTAGTACTATTCTTTATAATTTATTGCTTGATGAATTTCATGCATTGATATCCTAACTCCTGACATGTCATGTGTGTTGACGGGCAGATTTATGGAGATGGAACAGCCTCCGCAAAAGACTGCTTTAAAATGTTCAATCCTGTTGATCTTGCAACCTTCAACGTATGTTATATTATACTTGGTAACTTTTAATCAAAATATTCTTCTAAATACACTTTTTATATTTCTTAAATTTCACTGAACGACTTCTTTTGAATGGAGGTGGTTTTACAGTTGATTGTTGTTACTGTTTCATTCGACTGAGTTATGCTCTAAACTCTATAATTTTGTTCGTCTTTTGGATTTCAGAGAGTTATCAACGATTGGTCTGCTGCATTTTTTACACTGTTTAATATGGGTTCACGCCAGGTTGATGAACTTCAACCAGAGAACTCGTCCCAATTGAACAAGTTGATATCGATAGATGACTATCTAAATGGATATCTGATGGAGAGAAAAAGTAGATATGGGAAGAAAATGGAGGTCCTTGACCTAGGAATGCAGGAGATTAGAACTTATTTCAGGCTCTTCTTGTTATCCTCAGTATTGCTGATGTTCATGTTTTGTTCTAGAATCTCAAAGAGTAGTAGGCCAATTGTTTCTGCAATGTCTCTCTGATAATTCTCCTAGTTTAGTTTTTTTTTGAGAGTATTATTTTTTTTTTAATTAAAATTATCAGTCGGTCATGCAAAATTATTTCTCAGTAGTTTAAATACATCTACCTTTTCAGGTTGGGAGAAGAAAATTATTTTTGTGAAAGAACAGAACTGTGTTGATGTACTGGTAACTGTTTAAAATTTATTGTGCATTAATAGAAAAAGAAATTTGTATTCATCTCTATTCTTGTCACCTTGCACGGTCTTCTGTTTGGCATAGTGTTAATTATGTATTTGTGCAGGCAGGCGTGTTCAATGGTAGCGCTTAATTTCAATTTAATCATTTGTTCTGATGCTTTGCTGCTATGATTATGTATACCTAATAATATCTCCAAAACCAGATTTGTTGCTTGACTAGTTATATGGATGTGACCATGATACAATGGCAGCCATTTGTTTTGCCATGGTTTCATATACTAGTTCTTCACCAATAATCTTGTACGCTGCTAGAGCAAACAATCCGAACTCGAGCACTTCTATCGAATCAGAAGTTATGTACAAGTTCGGTTCGATTGGTGTTTGCGAACATGAAATCAAGTTCACGAATATTTACTAATGCACAAAATTGAGAAAACTGAGAACTCAGAAGCAAATTAAAAACAATTAAATAAATACCAAAAAATATATTCTCTAAATAATTCAATCAAAAATTAGACCAAATATTATAATCATCATTTATCTCAAAAATGATTACTGAAAAGTTAAAAGTTAACAACTAATATTAGTTTTGTTATTTGTATTAGTTTTGTTATTTTAAATTATTTAGGAATAGGATATAAATATATAATATATATCATATTATCATATATATATATATATATATATATTTATATATAATATTAAATTAGTAGTAGTGAACTATTGGTCAAAATTATAATTTATTACATAATTAGTCTAGAATAAATGAATAATATTTTATCTATTTCAAAAAGAGTCTTATTTAAGATTTTTTATAATAAAATTGTAAAATTCTAAGATTTAAAATAATGTGAATTTAGTTGATTTAAATTAATTTAATATCTAATAGACTTATAAACTAATATTGTTAACCTTTAAATGTATTAGTACCAAATATTTCATCCATTCTAAAATATAAGTAATAAGATCAATTGATCAAGTCAAGTATGAATTTTTAAAGTCGATAGGAATTTTTTTTAATTCAAAAGGGATGTGATAATTAATTTTTAAATACAATAAATCTTTGATAATTACTTTATAATTTTCATAATTATATTGTTTAAAACTAAATAAATTAACTACGATTCTAAGATAAAAGGGTCAAAGCTATTTAAAGACTTTGTTTCATTTTTTTATTTAAAAAAATTGCTTATTCTAATTTAAATTAATAACTCATTTTAATTTCATGCAAACAGTACTGTGAGTATGTGACATATTGTTTAATTAGACTTTTTTTCAACAACTTTTTAGTTTTTACACTAAATATAATTACTTAATTGCGTAAATGATAAGTCAAAGTTAGTCAATCACTCTCTCTCTCTCTCAAGTATGTAAGATTGTAACACTAAAAAAACAAAAATTGGTAAAGTTAAGTTTATACTTTTTATTATATAATTAATAGTTGATGTTAATATACAATAGTAATTGACTAATTGTACAATGACTATTTTTCTATTGGTGAAATTTCAATACTTTGATGACTTGATTTCTTTATTATCTATCTCGATTTGACAATTTTAATAACTCGTGTAAATATAAACAACTGTATTGTATTACTTTTTTAATTAATGTTAAATTGTCATTGTATGATCATTAGTAACTTTATTTATGTGATTTATGACATCGGTTATAACTTATAATCTATTAAATTATTAGGGATGTAAATTGTAATAATACAACAATCATTGTTAAAATTCTTATGAAAATATTAAATTTATTTTCATTAAAATTTATAGGTGAATAAGTACACATTATTATTTATTAATTATTTAATAAAATATTTACTTATAATCAACTATTAAAAACAAAAAAAGATGTTTTAAGTAATAAAAAAAATTACTACAAATTTAACCATTAAGACAAACATTAGAATTTAATATGAAATAACCAAAATCAACTATTTATATGTAAAATTTTAAAAACAATTTAAAGTGAACATATATACTACCTCCGTCCCATAATAAGTGCTTTTTTAGCTAAAATCACACATACCAATACACAAGCTAAAATGACAAAAATACCCTTAATATATTTTTTTTGAAGTTGAAGAGTTAATGAGTGTCATTTAATTGTAGTGATGGTAAGATGCAATAAATACCATTGAATGCATAAGGGCATATATGAGAAAATATTGCAAAAATTGTATTGGAGTTCTAACACATCACTTATTTTGAGAAAAACTATTAAGCCTAAAAAAGCACTTATTGTGGGACGGAGGTAGTATAAGAAATCGAACGCCTCGAACCTATATCGAACTCGAACAATCGAACCGAACTCGAACAATCGAAACGAACCCGAACTCGAACTTATCATGGTTGAACCATGAATCTTACCGAGTCGAACGGTTCACCTTGTGCATATTCGATTCGATTAGATGCTCAACTCGAACGGAACACCTTAAACCGAACCAGTTCGTTTAGTTTGCAGCTCTATACACTGCTCTTTAAGAAAAATTTAAGAAATAGAAGGCTTCTGTTAAAGGTGCCAAATTTTTATTCATAACCTTTCAGTTAATTACAAGAAAAAGAAAATAATAAATACAACATCAACTATATTAGAGTTCATTGTTCAGTTCGTTTGCATGATTACAGGAAAAGTTGTCATATGTGCAAGTATATAACAAACAAAGGCGTGTCCACTGGTGCATGTGAAAAAATAAAGTGTTGTAATCTTTTGCCTATGATCGGTCTTCATTCTTTAAGTCTTCATCATTGTTCTTCGGCTGCATCTATATGTAATTACAAGATATTGCCTAGCACAAATAACCAAATTTCAGCTTACGAAATAAAATGTTTAATTTGAGAGTAGAAAACCAATTGGTGTAGGAAATGGTGGTGATGGATTACTAAGATGCCGTTCATGTGTTTATAATGAAAGTTAAAAGTAAAGCACAACCAAATTCAGGTTCGAAATATTTGAGAAATGAACCTGCGAATGCAGAGATTATGTCGGGGCAAGTCTCAAATTCTAATTGGCAAGGCGTTAGGACTAACCCACCTCAAATCAATCATCTCATGGTAGTTCACAGTAATTAAGCCTGCAGTCTCTGGCTAGGCCTACAACTTGTGACAATCTGATTCTGCCAACAACTTATGTGCTGTCAACTACGAGATCTTAGTGTCTGTTTCATGTATCTGAGTGCAGACCGTAACATTGCTCTAGCTTTTCTGTCTGGGCTGCACCCAGACAAAATCATTTCTTCATATACAGCTGGTACCTGAAATTAAAATTATTTAGCATGCCTTTATTAAGTAATATTTAATACCCTCAGTCTGGACAAATATTCCAATTTAAAAGTCAAACACTTAAAGGAACACCATATGCATGTCACAAACGAATGTCATTTAGACTGAAAATTGAAACATAATACAAATTGGAAAGTTAATTGCTCAAATTCTCAAAAGGGATTCTTACTTTGGGACGCAGGACTAACTCAAGAAAACTATATGTACAGAAATCATAACAAGAAACACTTAAGGAATAGGATCAAAAGGCTAGAAATTTAGTGCATAGAGGAACATTCAAGGTGAACAACTCTTTCTAAAGTACTATAAACCCTGTTGTATTTCAGACTTGCCAAAGTAAATAAGTTTTGATCAACTTGGTCAAGAAGGTTATAGGGCTGAAGTTTTGTAATGTTCAGGTCCCAAACGGATATGCTGTTCTAAGGCAGGAATCAGATTTTTCATTCTTTGATGCTGCTGGTACTTCCAGTGAAAATAGGGTGACCAAATATAAGACAAAAGTATCTAAGTAGCCGAGAGTCCTCAATACTGGTAACCACAAAAAATAAAATAGTTATGCTTATACCTCATCAAATTTCTCCACACGAATTAGAGCTTTCATAAGTGTAGTGTATGTAACTACATCCGGCTTCAGGTCCTGTAGTAAAGAACGTCATATTGACATGATGTATGAAGGTAAAAGTAGATGAGAGAGAGAGAGAAAGGGAGGAAGAGTATAAAAATAGTAGAGAGCAACTTGCATTTTCCTTCATATATTGCAAGACAGCAAATGCTTCAGCATCTCTCCTATCCTCGCCAAATGCATTGATCAATGAATTGAGAGCCAAATTACTGGGCTTTAGACCATCCCCTCTCATGACCCTAAATGCATTTACTGCTTGCTCAGAGAGACCCTGTAAGAAAATTGAAGGAAACACAAAAAGGTTATTGGTGCATGCCCGACTATAATGTTTAGTTATAAGAAGACAAGTCGTAACTTTAATTGAGATTTTAATAAGCAAGTTAAGGCCAATAATTTAAGGCTCAAAATTAAGATGCAAAGATGTGTGTGTCTGTTGTTTTTAAGATAGTTCCCTATAAGAATTAAGGTTATTTGGTGCATTCCCAGTGATAACATTTAATTACAAGCAAAAATGTAACTTTACTTGGAATTATAATAGGAAAGTTAAAGCTAATAGTTTTAGGTTCAAAGTAAGATGCAAAATCTAATGTCTCTTGGTGAGAAAATCTTATTATTAGTGATCTAAACAGGTAATGTGAATTCAGCTTGGGTCAAAAATATTCAAATAAAGAAAGAGCCCCTACCAATTTTTTGACAATTCACAGCATATTGAGCAAATGCTTGAATGTCAGGGTATTATTTCCAGGATGTGAGAGAGGAAGCCTGACAAGAATAAGAATGTAAATTGAAAGGATATGCAGGTTTCCCTTATGAGACTGACTTGATCTCCATGATACTCTAATCTTAAGATGCCCCACTAAAGGGTCTCCAATGATTCTGACAGTCTGTCCAATGATTCATAACTTACAGTATTAATGTCCATAAAGCATGCAGTACAGATAACATGTTTAAGGGAATCAAAACAAATATTATACACTAGGTTGTGTTTGAAAACACGGAATTAAAGCCTGATTATGATGTCTTAAAATTAGATCATGTATTATGAGGGAATCAAAAAATAAACTAAAAAGTAAGTTGTCTCTTAATGACACTATTTAAATTTTAAAGACTAAGAGATGTCTTTAATAAAAATAAGTGCATATATTGTTGAATATATTTATATAAAAAAATTCATTAAGAGGTATCATTGTCATTTTTCTTCTTTAACAGGCATTACAAAAAAAACAAACTTGATGTCAAACAATATGAGGGATACTATTATTGATTATCCAACATCAAAGCATTACAAATAAAAGGAGGTGGAGAACCTTTTCCAAACATGGCTACCAGAAGACTGCAGGTATCATTGTCATTTTTCTTCTTTAACTGTCAATATGTATTAGAGACAATTAGAAATGTACTTCTTCAATCTATAAACTGTTCCAAAAACTTAGTATAAAATGTCTCACTACTCTAGAAAGTTGTGTTGTAAATCATTCTTGGTAGCATTCATGTGAAAAAACGGTAAGTATGCTAAGACTGAAATTAAGAAGTACTCATATTTTCAAGGTGAATATGATAAGAGTATAAGACCGAAATTAAAAAGTAATAAGTCATCGTTGATAACCCAACAAGAATCTTAGGAAGCTAGTACTCAAAAGTTAATAATTGATCATGTGTAGTAAATAAGTTTCGTGGTAGCAACATACCCTTTGTGCATAGGCATTTATCAATGCATTATACATGGTCGTGGATGGTTTCAAACCTGCAGACTTCATGACCTCCAAGCACTCAATTGCATCATTAAATCTCCCAGATTTCCCATATATATCAATCAGTGTCGTGTATGTAATAACATTAGGCAGTAGTCCCTGACTTTGCATCTTCCCCAACAAATTCTTCACACATTCCCATCTCTCCTGCTCCCCAAACGAATTAATCATTATATTATATGTTGTGGTACAAGGCAAGCACCCACTTTCGTGCAACGCCTCAAATAGCTCTTCTGCTTTGTTGTGATGCCCTGACTTACAGTGGCAATCTATAAGCGTATTCCATGTAACAGTATCAGGCTCAATCCCTTCATTCCTCATTCGTTCCATCGTGGCCATTGCATGATCAAGACAATTATACTTCCCAAAAGTATCAATCATCACATTGTAAAATTGCCTATCTGGCTGCACCCCACAACTCTTCATTTCCTTTACAACTTGAAATGATTTTTGCCATTCCCCTCTATCGCGATAATTAGCTAATATCCTACTAAATACAAATGAATTAGGCTGCACATTGTTAGCTTCCATTTCCTTCAAAACAATTCTCGCGCTCTCCCACCTACCTGCATTCCCATACGCATCAATAAGCAAACTATAAGTATGCTCATCCGGCAACACCCCACTACTCTCCATCTCTGAAACAATCCACTCAGCATCTTTCAATGATCCCCTCTTCACATACCCTTTCAAAAGTGCATTATAAGCCCGCGTCCTAGGTTTCAACCCACCTTCTTTCAACTCCTCGAAAACGGCCTCCGCCTCCTCAGTCCTCCCTGAATTCCCCAACTCCGAAATCACACCAACAAGAGTAGTTGTTTTCGGACTCAACCCATTCCCCTGAATCAGCCCCAAGAAAAACATAGCCCTGTTCACATCACCAGCTTTTGCAAACCCAATAGTAATATCATTTAACAACTGCCCATCAAGCTCAATCTTATCCGCCTCAATTTCTTCATACAGTTTCAACAACATGGCGGAATCAATTTTGTTACTACGAGTAAGTGACTGAATAACTAAGCTGTAATTCACGAAATCAGATTGGTAACCATCCCGTCGCATCCTAGCCATCAAATTTAGGGCTTTTTCAAGATCGTCATTTCTAGCACAAGCCCCAATTAGGGCATTATAGGTTAAGGGTGTCAAGGTCTGACGCTGGGAGAGCAAAAAAGCTTCGTAAAGCTTCTCGGAGCGTCCGAGCGCGTGGATTAAAATCGAGTACAGCAATTCATACGAGAAGCAGAGATTGTGCTTCTGAAGCCACGTCACGAGCGAATAAGCGGTGGAAATTGATGAAGATTCGGAGGAGAGGGATTTTAGGAGAGTGTGCCAGAGTGGAGCTGGGACGGCTCGGTAAAACCCAACGAGTTTGAGCTCAGTGGGGTTAAGGGAGGTGGGGGAAGAAGAAGGTGAGTCGAACTCGGTGGGTTCGTAGGTGGACAGGAATTGGAGGAGGGGGCTGAAGTCGTAACGGGGTTTTTGGATGGAAACGACGTCGTCATGTTGGTCGAGGTGGTGGTAGGATAAGGATGAGGAGGTGGCGGTTGCGGCGGCGAGGAGCGGAGGTTGGAAAAAGTGGTGGCGGCGGATGAAGAGGGAGGTGGTTAAATGGAAGCGAGGAGCTGGTAGTGGTTGAGGGAGAAGAAGCATGTTCATCTTCTTCTACTACCACAGTCTCTGCGTGCCAAGGAAAGGAGTTTCGGTTGGATGGAAGATAGATATAGTTTTATCCGTTACATTTTATTTTTTTAAATGACAATTTTGCATTCCTCTCTGTGCTTTAAAAATTTATTACTATTTTTCAGTTAATCTTCTTTTATACTTTAAAAATTATTACTACTACTATTTTTCAGTTAATTTCTTTTATTTTTAAATATTTATATCCTATAATATTTTAATATTTATAAACTTATTCACAATTATATGTTTTTATTACTAAGCTATTATTAATACGGTTTTTATGAGTTATTTTTAAAGTAAAAAAAAAATAAATGAAAATGACCAAAAAATGTGTCATTAATTAAATAAATAATCACACAACAATTAAATACATAAAATATAGATGTATGACATAAATGATTTTTATAGGTACCAAAAAAAAATTCTTTTATTTAAATCTTTTATGAACATTTAATTACACAAAAAAAATATAATATTTGAGTGGTAAAATTTAATAATAAATAAATTTTACATATTTTTATAAATTTGTTTACATTCATTTGAGTTTTGATTACAAAAATTATGTTAGTTAATATCACTATAAGTGATAGGGTATTTCATTTTCACATATATTTTATACTCTCAATATTTATTTATAAATAAAATAAAATTTAATTGAAAAAAAATGATAATTTAAATTTAATAAATTTATTTTTTCTTTTATTAACTCACAACAACTTGCAAAAGATTGTAATTTTATTTTCCTTAGGTTTTTATTTTTTATTTTTACCATTCAAAACTAGTTTACCACAAAACAAAACAAAATAAATAAATTAGATTAAGCGAAGACAAATTAAAAAAAAATAAAACCCCACAAGGCCGCTCCCTCCTCTTCATAAGTTAGGGTTTATCTCCCGCGGGCGCATTGGCTTCAGTTGCAGTTAGCCATGGCAGGTTCTCGTCCCCAAGTGAACAAGCCCCATAAAACTCGTTTTGCTTCCAAAGCGACTCGCAATGTTCACAAAACTTCTCTTAAAGGTTTCAAATTTATTCTTCCAACTTTAATTTCACTATTTAATCTTCATTTTATGCCTTAAATCCTTGCCTAATTTTTATTTGTGGTTCCGATAGATAAGAAGATCGCAAAATCCGAGCGCAATGTAGCCAAGGGAGCTCGGGCTGCTCGACTTCAACGTAACAAGATGGTAATTCTCAGATTATTTCTCTTCTGCGTGACTATTTTGTGTAATATTCATAAAGATCCTTGTAAAGTTTTTTTTTTGTGGAATTTTTGTAGATGAGGGAGCAGAAACGGGCAGCCCATTTGAAAGAAAAAAGGGCCTTCAGCGGATCAACAAGCCCTCCCCGTGTTATTGTGAGGATCGTTTTCCTTATTTAGTAACTCTTGCAATATCTATTGTATTTTAGTTATGGTTTGTAATAGCGAAACTCTTGTTTCAAACTTACTGGAGCTAAATTCAGTAAATATTGGTATACTATATTGTTGGTGTTTAGGATGAATGGGATTGATTGATTTTTAAAATTTTATTTTTGGTTTTTTGATTACTCTTTGGAATTGAATTTAAGAGGTTAATTGTTAGTTGAAATTCCAACCTCTCTATATTTCCCATCAGTTCTAGGGTGTCTAATCTATATAATTTAAACCACTTAGTTCAGTTGACGCATGCACTTATCACTACTAATTGTCAACTTTAATCCATTGACTTTGGTACGGGAAATGTTTATGGATTTCAATTTTATTTTCACCCAAAGGTTTTTTCTTTAATAAAATTTATACTTAAGCCTCTCTTTATCACAGGTTCTCTTTGGACTTTCTGCTTCTGTGAATCTTAGCTCACTTGCAGAAGATTTTTCGGCCTTATTGTCTACTGGGAAAACTGGAACTGTGTTTCCAGCAGTTGCTTCTTCCGAGTACAAGTTGAGAACAACGGTAGGCTCCTCTACTGTATACTTTTATCATGGTCATAATACTTTTCCTCTGAAATCTTTGTGTGAAAAAGGATGCACTCTTTTGTGTTAAAGGTACATATATTAGGCTCATCAGCTGAAGTACCTTCTACTCTCCTGGAAAGGGGTTGGGGAACTGGTGATCACTAACATTTAGTTGACTATGGTTCAGAAAACAGATTCATGAATTTTTATTTTTTTGGTAACTTCAAAAAATTCAATTTGGAAGGTTAAAAGTTAATCTTTGACAGTAGCAATGGATGATCAAGGATACAAAATTTTAAGGTTAGGAGGTTAGACTAGTTGCATTTTCCAACCTGATTAGTAGAAATGGCAATGAGATGACATAACAATTTCATCTCACCGGTGAGTTTGATAAGCATCTAAAGTGCTTAACTAGTTTTTCTATCTCCTTATCACATTTCAAAGATTGGTGTCCACGTGGCACCTTCTCATGAAAGATATTGAAAAGCGAAAACAATAACAGTCTTTCAAGGCTTTCTATTTACTGCAGATTATATTATTGTATGAGTTTGTGGTTTGTTGGTCTATTCAGTTTGTTGTATTATTGGGTTGATATTTTGCTTTAGGTTTTGATGTAGAGTTAGAATATTTTCGCATGTTTCATGCTGAAATAATTTTTCCCCGTTATGTATGTACTAAAAGATTGTAGAACATATGCGTCTTCAAAACGATTGTATTACATATTTTAGTGGACTCTCAAATATATATATATATATATATATATATATATATATATATATATATATATATATATATATATATTGCTCACAAGAACATTAACCATTACTAAGAGGAAAGAGATAGAGAGCAGCAAAGGAGATATTGTGGACATGATCGTTATCATTAAACAGTATTTGTTTTTATGTTTTATTTATTTGCACAGTTCTCCACACATCGCGTGGATTGAGGACTACCTTTTAATTACTGATGAGCTTTCCCTGAAGCTTGATGACACTGTTTTAAAATTTTTTAATCTTAATTGGTTTAATGTTGAACTTTATAAAAGTATAACCATATCTTTCTAGGTTTTGACTGCACCTCATGGTAATTTGTTAGCATGCATGGAAATGGCAAAGGTACGTAATGTTTAGCTCTTAATTTGTATTTGATAGATCTGGGCTGCAGGCTCCATTTATTAGGAGTTAGGACCTTTCCTCTTTTTTCTTTTCATTTTTCTCTTATGTATTCTTTGTGATGATATGGCACTGTAGGTTGCCGATTTGATTGCTTTTGTAGCATCTGCAAGCTCTTCATGTGAAGAAGAAAGTTCTAGTTATTACATTGATTCGTTTGGAGCTCAATGCCTCTCTGTGTTTAGAGCTCTTGGTCTACCAAGCACGGTTGTGTTAATTCGGGTAAGTATTCTGCAGACGTTCATCTCATGCAATGAAAGTCTCATTTTGAAGAAATTATAATCTTGCATTAGTTAAAGATATTACCTTTCATGCTATGCCTTTAGGATCTACCTAGCGAATTGAAAAAAAGACAGGATTTGAAGAAGATTTGCACTTCTACCCTTGCTTCTGAATTTCCCGAGGATTGCAAGTTTTACCCAGCAGATACAAAGGATGATTTGCATAAGGTAATAATCGTCTATAGACTGAATTTGGACAAAGTTACTGCTCCTGGCATCAAGGGCTTGTTTGGCTACCTGTTTTATTTTTTGTTTTCTTTTTTATTTATTTTTTGACAAGTTTTTTGCTTTTTAGAGTTTCTGAAATGAGTATTTGTATGGAAAATATTTTTGTGGAAGCTTTATGTTTTAAAAAAGTTTATAATAAAACCTTAATAATAGAAAATGATATAATTTTCTTCTCATTTTTAATGTTAGTCATACAATACCCCACACTATAATACTTGTGAGTACACTTTTATGTGCATTTTAGGCCCATCACTTCTTCCTTCATCATGAAAATGACCAAAACCAGTTCTCTGATGTTCTCTTAAATGCGATTATTCTCGATTCTCGAAATCTTTTTCTAGATTTAAACTTAAATCCGAATACATTTTCTTTAATTTGAAAAAGTGAAATTGTAAACAGGTTTGAAAGTGCTATCCAAACGAGTCCTAAGGGTTTAATGTTGTCCTGGAAATGAATGGCATTAATATATGCTCTATGATTTTATTCTATTCCAGATGTGTCATCATCGTGGCTGCAAATAGTCTAATACTTCCATTGTTTATCCTTGCTTGAATTGGTTGTAGTTCTTGTGGCTTTTTAAGGAACAAAGACTATCAGTTCCTCATTGGCGTAACCAACGGCCTTACCTTATGGCTCAAAAGGTGATTTTTGCATCTTCAACAAATTTCTATGGTCACATGCTGGTTCCATTTAACCCTGGTTTTACTTAAAGTTGTTTTTATTTTAAATATTTTTAACTCTGCCAACTATAGGTCAACTTCATTTTCCTATTTCGTTCTCTTTAACTTGTGAATTATCTATGTTGTATGCATTTGGATAAGTAATATATTGCTCTTCTAATACGAAATTTCTTTGGTCAACATAGTGCTTTATATATATATATATATATATATATATATATATATATATATATATATATATATATATAGTCTTATCTCCTGTCAAACTGTTCTAACATTAGTTGAACTGCTAGATGGTACTTTTTGAGTATAATTTTTTTCTAATTAGAATGGTTAGCTAAGCACAAGTAATATAATTATCAATTGGGGGAAGGGATGTGACTGGCTTCCTGGTTACTTTGGACAGGAGTGTGTGTTAATAAATGGAACAGCCAATGGACAATAGTGGTAGATAAGAGAGACTTGACAATGTTTTGGGACTCTTTCATTCTGATCCAATGAGTTTGGGAACTTGAATCCTTTTCACAACTTAGTTTCCATAGTGACTTCTTGTTTACGTCAGGGACTATTATCATTTCTAGTTTTGTTTTCTATAGGTTTTGAATAATAATATTTGTTGTGTGATGATTTGGACAAGTAATATATGGTCTTGTTGCATGATAATATGATATTTCTTTAGTCATCATGGAATACGTTGTATAATTTAATAATAAATGACTAACCTATTCCTTGATTAGTTGAAATGCTAGATGGTACTTTTTGAGTATAATTTTTTTCTAATTAGAATGGTTAGCTAAGCACAAGTAATATAATTGTCAATTGGGGGAAGGGATGTGACTGGCTTCCTGGTTACTTTGGACAGGAGTGTGTGTTAATAAATGGAACAGCCAATGGACAATAGTGGTAGATAAGAGAGACTTGACAATGTTTTGGGACTCTTTCATTCTGATCCAATGAGTTTGGGAACTTGAATCCTTTTCACAACTTAGTTTCCATAGTGACTTCTTGTTTACGTCAGGGACTATTATCATTTCTAGTTTTGTTTTCTATAGGTTTTGAATAATAATATTTGTTGTGTGATGATTTGGACAAGTAATATATGGTCTTGTTGCATGATAATATGATATTTCTTTAGTCATCATGGAATACGTTGTATAATTTAATAATAAATGACTACCTATTCCTTGTATCATTTCATTTGTTTTGCTCTTTTAGTTTTTTGGTGTGTTGTGGGTTATTGTTTGCCAATACTTGTTGTTTCCTTTTTAGTCACTTCATCTTAACAGTTACATTTGGATATTTGAGAGCTGAACTCCTTATATTTTTATACATCACAGGTCGATTGTGTGGTGGCGGATTCAAATGCAGAAAAATGCACCCTCCTCTTGACTGGTTATTTGCGTGCTCGCAATCTCTCAGTAAATCAGCTGGTAATTTTTTCAGCCTTTTCCATTAATTTGGTGAATGTAAATTGTTTACCATGTTGTAAATCTGTTTTGGATCAGGTTCATGTTTCAGGTGCTGGAGATTATCAGTTGTGCAAAGTTGAACTTCTCCAGGATCCATGTCCTTTAAATGTGAGAAAAGAAGCTGACCTTATGGATTCAGATGAAGTACATGGCAAACAGGTATGGTGTACAGGCATGATTGACTTGTTTTTTATCTTTATATATGGTTTTTGGGTATTAATTGGCTATCAGGTGAAAAAATGGAAGTTGATGGTATTATTTCTCACATTTGTTGGTACGCTTGGTTCTATCACAACAAGAACACTTTGGTGTACAAACTCCAAACATATATCAGCTTTTTCTCATATTATTGTTGTATTACTAATGTTAATGAGCTTACCTTCCCAATCCCACTGCTGGAATTCATAACCATTACCAAGGGTGTGGAAGCCTGTTTTATGTACCACTTGGATAATGCGTTGTTTTTATTTTTTCATGTATTTATCCTTCTGCTTCTAAATATTGCAGGTCATCAGTTCTTTAGTCCCTGATCCTTTGAAGCAAGAGCCTTTACTTGTTGAAAATATTCTTGATCCTCTGGCAGGAGAACAGGTACCTTGAAGATATTGTCCTGTGGTTTCCTACTTTTAGAGAATAATGGAATATGTTGTGGGAAATTTTCTTGGGCTAGTTCTTGTTAGCTTTAACACGATGTTGCAATGTATTGTTTTGCAAGCTATTGTTGTGTGATTTAAACCTAATATTGCAATTGTGTGCTAATTGCTGGCATTAAATCGCTAAGAGTTTATATTGACCTGGTTTGTGCACTTGATTATATGCGATTCAAAGCTGCCCTCCGATAACTTATTCAAGAATTACCATCCAACTATAGTATATCTCAATTCACAGAAATATCTAGACAGTGTATAATTATTGTTGGTTTGGAAAGAATCACCATGTGCTTCTGTAGCAGTTGTAGTTACGTTATTGAATTTTTTAATCAGACATGGCCAACAGAGGCAGAAATGGCTGAAGCCGATAGAAATCACAAGGAAAAGAAGTTGAAGAAGAGAACTCTTCCTCGAGGAACTTCTGAATACCAGGTCTGTTCTGGTTTATATATAAAATGTTTTTATTTCGTTTTTCTATACTTTTTTTTATCTGTATAACCTTGATACTGTAGTGATCCAACATAGTGGTAATATATGCACGAACTTTGAATTCGCATGCAGGCTGCTTGGATTGTAGATGATTCAGATGCGGATGATTCAGATAGTGATGGTGATGCAGATGACGGTATGGTGCTCGATGAAAGAGAGGCCCGTATTCCTGGCCAAGACGGGCGTGAACAATTGGATTTTGATGATGACCAGGCTTCTGTTTCACTTAACGACAGAGAATCAGATGAAGAAACTGAAGCTGATTCTGTAATGATGGTGAGTCTTTGATAAGCCCGTCAAACATTAGGGGATTCTTCTTTGACGGAAAGCCTTTGCTGGTATTGCATACTGGAAAGTCATTCACATTTTCAACAAAAACATATTACCAGTTCAAAATTTTAGCATCTTAGACAATTAGTGAGTGAAGTTTCCGACTAGTTGCAATAAGTGATCTTGAGGATTTGGTTTAATGATTGAAATGGACGAAAGTACAAGTCCCAAATCTTAAAAATGTAAATGTTACTTTCCTTTGCAGGAAGGTGACTTGACAAAGGAGCAGATAGAGGAGGAGATTCGAAGAATTAAAGATGCGCATGCTGAAGATGAGGGTACTTCTTTGTCTTCCCTAATTAAAAAGTCTGGTTTATCTGGAGATATTATTAACTTCATGGCAAAAGATCTTTGCATGACTGGTGCAAATTCTCAGTGATTAAGCAAAACACTTTTGAAGTAAATACTAATTTCTTTTTTCATTTTGTATTGCGTCATTGAGTTTCAGGTTGTACAGATTGGAATACCAAATAGCACAAGGATTTATTCTTTGCTCTAAATGGTCTTCCTGTTGGGGTGATGTGAACAGTAAATTCAGTAAATTTAGCATTTTTTCTGTTAGTTGTAGGTTGGCTAGGTTTATGGGAATGTTTGGGCTTTGTAAACAGGGATTCTTAAGTCGCGAGGGAGGGTTCTGGATCTGATTGAAGAGATAAAAGCACCGACACGAAAGAATCAAAATATAATAAGAAGAAACACAGCTAGACCTTTAGCCACAAAAAGAAAAAAGAAGAAGGAACCAACAGCTAGGCTTCAGTCATCACGACTAGATCCCATAGGCATAACACCTATAATTTCCTTTGGCATTGCACCCAGTGTTCGGAATTGCATCACACCATCGTAACTTTTTAAGAAAAGCAAAAATGCTGGGTATTTCCTCAAGTATCTCATCAGCAATGAAATAAAGCATTGCAAAACATGATATAGACTTCGTACTATCCTGATTCTAGTAAAATTTAGAATTATATTGAAACTAACCGACTCTGAATATAAGACGGAGGGAGTATTACAAACCTTGTTTGTAGTATTTTGGTTCTGATCTTTAAATAGGAAGTCACTCAACACGCCCATGTAGGGGTCAGTCAAGGGAATGCTCATCTTTTAATTAAAATAACGGAGAAATCCTTTTAATCAATACATGAATTTCTAGGATGTTTACTCTGTTTCCGCCTTCAGAAATATCCAAATAGAGATGGCTGCCATAGTGTTTACCATATGTTTCTCCCAGGGAGATTGGCTTTGTCGGCATTTTTAGTTTTGATTCAGCTGTTTTCTAATGGCCGGTTATTACATTTCAGAATACCCAGATGAAGTGGATACCCCAATAGATGTTCCTGCTCGGAAGCGTTTTGCCAAGTACAGAGGTCTCAAGTCTTTCAGGACCTCGTCATGGGATCCCAAAGCAAGTTCTATAACTTCTGTGATTGTGTTGTGTTAGAGTTTATATTGTTGCCTCTTAAATTGACAGCATTGAATATCCTCTTTTTTCTTATATATTTTATTTTAAATTTCAGGAATCTCTACCTCCAGAATACGCTAGAATTTTTGCGTTTGATAATTTTACAAGAACACAGAAACTTGTCCTTGCTAAAGCTCAGGAAATGGAGCAAAGTACTACGATGGATGAATGTATACCTGCAAGCTCTTATGTTATACTACATATCAAAGAAGTGCCATTTGGTGCTGCTTCCAAGTTATATGAGTTTTCTAAGGTTGGCCCTGTGATAGCATGTGGTCTCTTGCAACACGAGTCCAAAATTTCTGTTCTTCACTTCAGGTACCTCTTTTTAGCATCTCTTTTTCTTTTGTCTTGGACTTAGTCATTTGTCTTACAAATTGGATCTCTTATGTTTTAACAGTATAAAGAAGCACGAGACATACAGTGCTCCTATTAAAGCCAAAGAAGAACTGATATTTCATGTTGGTTTCCGTCAGTTTTGCACAAGGTAACGTTATCATGAAAATTGCTATGAGGAGTGCACACTTGCTTGCTTGCTTGCTTGCAGTCTAGTCATTGGCTGTTTGAGTGCACGTGCCATGAGAGTGCTGTCATGATAAACTTCATGTCACCAACTCATTTTTATCATTTTCATCTATTTTCCTTTTTGAGGTATTGAAATTTGATTTTCTACTTGAAATTTGCAGACCTATATTCTCTTCTGACAGTATTAATTCAGACAAGAACAAGATGGAAAGGTTTCTTCATGCAGGGAGGTTTTCCATAGCTTCAATATATGCTCCAATCTCTTTTCCTCCTCTTCCTTTGATTGTTCTGAAAGGTGGAGGAGAAGTTGCTTCACCTGCTGTTGCTGCTGTTGGATCATTACGAAGTATTGACCCAGATAGGATAATTCTGAAGAAAATTATATTAACTGGGTAAGATAATATTTACTTCCTTAACAAAAATGAACTCTTCAAAATCCTCACACCACCAGCCTACACTAAAACAGAAGACAAAGGTCGAATGACCGAGAACTAGTGCTACTTAATTTCTGATGGATATAATCGAGTGATTTCGATACTATATGTGCAACGACATGTGAATTTTGAATTGTGGCCCTGAATCAGGGTAGATAAAGATTACCTCTTCCTGATTTAACTAAATTACTATGGTAGACTTTGTTTCGATATAATTGAGAAGTTCTGAAGATAAGTGATCAAGATGTGATTTTCTTTAAGCTTATTTGATTTGCTTTCTTATTGGCCACACCTCTATTGTAGTTTTAAATTACCAGTTTTAAGTTACCATTTGGACATTTCATCAATTTATTCCAGAAGAAAATTAATGTTTTGTTTCAAGGAGCAAGTAATTTTGAAAAGCCGGCTGAAGAAAACCTTTTTTTTTTGTTTCTGTTTCCTTGCCAAAGGAGCATTCTCAACATTCGTGTAAGAAAGTGTATTTTGTACACTACATGTCATACTTGAAAAAAGTGTTCCATTTTTTTGTTGACTTTTCCATTGGTGGTCACTTTAAAGAAGTGTTGATACTTTTGATTGACCTTTTCACTTAGATGAATGCTTTTTATTTACTTTCAAAATTTCTGTTGTTGGAAGTTCTTAACAGAATTGGTATTTGCATGGGTTAGTAGAAGTTTATTTTTTATTTTATTTTTAATAAATTTAATCTACTTAATTGAGTATATTTAATGCAGCTACCCTCAACGAGTTTCAAAGAAGAAAGCCTCAGTCAGATATATGTTTCACAATCCAGAGGATGTTAGGTGGTTCAAGGTTTGTAAAAATCATAATAAGTATTACACTCAATGTATAATTATACTGGTGATATCTCTTGATACAGAAGTTAATACTTATCATTAAGCCATTGATATTAATGTGTTGCAGCCTGTGGAAGTATGGACAAAATGTGGTCACCGTGGTCGTATTAAGGAGCCTGTTGGTACACATGGTATGTTTTTCCTTGGACCAATATAATAGTTGTGGAAAGGAAATGAGTAAATCTTGTCAAGAGTTATTGGTAGTTGACTACTTGACATGGTAAACAATGACTTGTGGTCTTGGTGCTTCTTCCACCATGTACTATGAGCAAGTCACTTGATTGAATTGGCAAGATATAAGCGAATAGATCTTCCATTATGTAATAGCTGAATCCTAGAAAGGGCTGTCCCTCTTTCCGATGTATACTTTCAACTTAATAAACAGTACCATAATTGTGCCTCTACTATGATTTTGTTTTCTGCGGTTATGGCTAGAAAGGTTCCAACTGTTTTATCGTATTGTAGTTTTGCCTGTTATATGTGCTCCTTGCTTATCTGAGAACATAGATTTAAATATAAAAACTGATTATTTTACTTTAGCTGGTGAAAAATTAAGAATGTACTTTTCTCTGCTGGGCAAAGCTGTCATTCTTGTAATGCACTGGAGGACTGAAACATTTTACCAAATTTCTTAACAACTATTTTTTTTCCAGGGGCAATGAAGTGTCTCTTGAATGGGGTCCTCCAGCAGAATGATACTGTATGCATGAATTTGTTTAAACGCACATATCCCAAGTGGTCAGAACATTGGTTCCCAATTCATGGTGCTTGATTGGATAATGGCTGGTGTTGAAATTGTGTACTTTACTGATGGGAGTGAAGCTTTGGTTCAGATTGGCTACTCGATTTCTTGTGTTTGCCATCAACCACGTGGTTGAGTGAGTGAATTAGATTGTTGAATTTCCCTACCTACCAGGGAAGTATAAATTTTGCATGATTATTGTATCCATGGTTTTTATAGTCTAATCAACGACTACTTTTGCTCTTAAGAGCTTGGTGTATAAGTTATTAGGGGATTGTTTTTCCTTGAATTGTACTTTTTGGTCACTCATTTTGGATTCCTAATTGGACACAATCCTATTGAATATTTCATACCCAAGTAATGTTTAAAGATTGTATTCAGGTCGTGCTTCTGGTAATTAGTTTTTGTTTCTTTATTTTTGTAAATATATAATTTAACGGGTTAATATTCTAAAGCTCCGGTGTAAAACAGAACTTGGCCTCAGCCTCAGGTAGGTAAAATTGTTTAGCAGGGGAAATTGGCCGAATATTTTCAGTTACAAATCAAAAGTACGGTAACCCGCTCTCACTAGGGGGCTGTTGTTCTGTGTATTGCTACGAATTATAATTGTCAATATTATTAATGCATGGATGGGATTGTCAATATTAATGCATGGATGGGTAGGAATTATAGGAGAGTTTAGACATAAAATTTCCATTAATACTTGTCTATATAACTTACTACATAAATTTTTTACAATATATAGAATTTTCCAGGGGGCTGAGAGGGTTGCTGTTTTGACTTTTGAGGAAGAGAATTAATTAACCAAGATGAAAGAAATATAATTAACCTTGGTAAAAAAGGAATTTAATTTCAAATACTAATTAGCTTATAAAACAATATTGTCACATTTTAAATTAAAACTACACCACCCATTATGAGTGATGCAATATATCCCGAGGAACGAAAATTAAAACTACATAGATATATGGAGATGAAAAAAATATTATGTATACAAACTATATTGATGTTTATATATTATAACCAATGAAACTTCCCGTTCAAAGTAAAATTAATATCTATGCTTTTCATGTCCTAGCGCAAGCAATTTAGGCTGCACAGCATTTCCTCATACAAGTCCAAGTGTGTTAATGGTGGGTGAATCTTACTGCCTGGAGTTTTTAAGTGGGTGAACGAGAATACATACAGTTAATTCCAGGGATAATTTTGTCCAAGTCCAAACACAAGTGGGTGAACTATGCGGAAATTGCCACTCCCAGATTAGTATAATGGCAGATGAATAATATATCATGATCCTGAGTTTTCAATAGTTGGAGAGATGATTGTACCAATTGATCACTAACTAAACTTACTACAATCCATTCTCAATGATTTTGATAGACGCGATCATGCAGTTATACAATAACTCGATCATGTAGCCAACTGTTATACATTTTTGGTTGAAAATAACCAGAAAATTGTGAGCTTCTTCTAGCAATTGGTCATCCATGATGCAGATGCGTATAGTATACCTTTTGATGCAGTAAAAATTATTTGCACCACTAAAATATACACCAGGAGGTTAGGTATAGTGCTCCGTCTTGTTATTTCTTTTTGAAGTTTCTAAATATTCTCACCAGGAGGCAACTCTGCAAGCTTTGGTGGAGTTCCAAGTACACGTTCCATGTCAAAGCGAACTTCAATGTTGCGAATGCCGTACCCCACCACCATCAGCCAATAAAGCAGCTTACCAAGTTCTGGCGCACTTGTCTCTGTTACACTTGTCTGTAACCACAAGAAAAAAGGCCCAAAATATGTCGGTAATTTTGCAAATACTTCAATTCAAAGAGAGAACAATTTATGGATAATAATCCATACAAAAATTGATTTGCAGCTGCTTATAGTCGAGTAAAGCCTAAAGCTGCTATAGTTCAACACACAAAGAGTGGCATAAATAAGTTTCGCTACCATGAACATGTAACATTGCTGGTTTTGACTTGTGAAGTTGTAAAGAACTACTGTGGTCTGTCATCAATTAGGATACTTGGACTAAACTTTGAAAGAACAAACTGTAATTCTTTTCATCTCAAACATTCTGAAGTTTAATACTACCACCACATATGAACAATCTTGACAGGTTCTATGTTTCTTTAAGAGTCTAATACAACCTGATGTTGGATATTAATTGACTGCATAAGTATCATCCTCCCCATGTAACATGAAAATTCCAACTAAACCAATAAAATCATTAAGAGGAAATAAAATTATCATGAACAATATGAAACTAGGGTAATTGCTGATTTACAACACGTATCAAGTAAATATCACTTAAAAAGAAAGAAGGATCAGAAAGACAATAAAGTAAAACGCAGAACCTTCATTTGACCAGGATCAGAGACAGCCAAGAGTCGTTTAATAAATGTATTCATTGCCAGTACAACATCCTCTCCAGCACTACTTGTCAAGTCCTGCAATATTGGACAGAATTAAAACATGTTGTGGGGACAACTACACTTACTGCCATTTAAAAGAAACTCTGTACAGAAATATGATTAGTTGTTGAATTAACTATAATTATATGAACAAAAAGATTCTAGACCAATCCAAGACAAATTCTCTTTAGTGGAAAAGCAAGGGAAAGTTAATTTCACACTAATTTGATCAGATATTATTGATCAAATTCAAGTGATATGTGCTCCTGTAAGAAAATTTTCAGATTACAACTGTGGCAAGCAACCATATTTTGACTCTCCCTACAAAGAGTAGTCTACTTCCTAACCTTCAGATTCTGAGGCTCCAGAGACTTTAGATATTCCAACAATTCATTCTGCCCATTTGCAGAATTTCTTCCTACTTGACGATTGAGCTCCTCAATTTCTGCTTCAAGTAAGTCAATATATTTCGCTGCATCAATTGTCTCGGGACCAGAAACATTATTCCACCTGATCACTTCCCCCGTAACTTTTTTCTGCGTACCTGGTGCATAATCTGGCACATCCTGTGGAGACGCATGAGTTAAAATACCTTGTTAAATCAGAATTACAGTAATAGGAGCAAGTGGCTTGAAATGTGGTGTTACAAGTAACTGTCAACAGTCCAATTGTGTGGTAGAATAGCTACAAATAACAAATGTAAGAAAATGAAATCATATTTCAGTTTGTGTAAATTTTAATGTTTGCTATTATAGCTGGTGAAAAAAATTCGCCTTTAAGATGGCTGGGGGAGGAGGGGATGAATATAAGCCTGTCCATTTTCAGATCCCAACTCTTTTATTTCTAAAACCAGTTGAAAGAAAATATAAAACCATATATAATATATATTTAAATAGAACTCACTGACCTTTTTCTCTTGTGTATCAGGAAGAGCAACTTGTTCTAAACTTTGTTGCAGTTCCAATCGGTATTGCGCATTCCTGAACATATATCCAGTCATCAGAACACTGTACATGAGCTGTGCAAGATTTTCAGCAACCTGAACAAATGCCAGGAGAATTTAATTAATTGCAAAACACCAAAGTCCAAACAATTAAACCCTTCAACCTTAATTTGATGAAAGGATAATAGAGAACCTTGGAAGACTTTATATACTTACAGTCGTTACTGTTACTGCAAAAAATTGCGGGGGTAGTGTTCCAATCATATTTGTTACAGTTTGGCGCATTGCATCAACAACCTAAAGGATATAGCATAGAGAAAATTGGCTGATCTCTGTACGAGCTACATCTTCCATAAGTTTATAATGATCTAGTAAGGACAGCAGTAAGAAGAACATAATACAAATACCTGCTGTGGCGCTCTTTTAACAAACATCTCCATGAATTCTGGTTGTACATTTTTAACATATTCCAATAGAATTTCCCTCCTGCTTTTATGCTATTTGTTCCACGTAAAGAAAATATCAGAATCCAGTCCATTGAACCTTTAGCAAAAATATTCTAACTTATGCTTAACAATTTACTTGTTTAGCAAAAATATTTTATAAATGTGTACATATTAGAGAGATTATGGAGATTACCAGAGTACCATTAGGGGGTTTTGAATCACCAGAATTAGAATTAGTATTGGAATTATTGTGTTGAGAAGAATCCTGCGATTGAGCTCTCAAATTGAATTTTCCTCTGAAAATTTTCCTGCTTGGGAAGCTTAGAAAAGAAGAAGAAGAAGAGAAAATTCGACTGCTTCGAGTTGATACTATAACCAATGAAGAAGAATGTGATAAGGAGGAAGGTTTTATAGTCAACGACGACATTGGAATTTCCTCGGAAAATATGTCAAATTTTTCCCTCTGCTAAAACCCTAGTATATCCATTAACGATGATGAGAGAGAAAAAGAAAAATCGTTTAGCCATTCTCCTGTGGGCTGTGGGCGCTCCAACAACTTAGGGGTTTGGGCCCAGTGAAAGGAAATAATGGACTATTTTATTTTTATTTTTACGTGTGTTTTTTAACATGAATGAAGGTGGATCCACTATATGTATATGTTGGTGCGAAGAAAATCGTATAAAAATATTAAAAATAAATGTGGGAATATCAGTTCCTTTCATTTTTTGAGGGTAAAATACATTTTTCTCCACTCTATTCGACCTCAGTTTACAAATGAATCATTGAATTGAATTTTTTTTCATTCGACTCACTGAACTATAATTTTTTTACAAACCGTTACAAATTCTGTTAAATAGTTTGACTTTAGACGGAAAAATTAACCCAGGGGCCACGTGAGAGAGAGAAATCTACATGTCAGATATTTTTTCTTTGTGACATGCCTAGATAGAAACTTGTATAAATTTAATGCTAAATTAATCTAAAATCAAATAAATAAAATAAAATAATGCATTCAAAATAAAAGTACAATAAAAATATATTTTAAAATTTTATTTTAATCATTAATATTTGTATAATTTTAAATAAATTATATAAATTACATATAATTATATAATTTTCTTTTAATTTAAATAACTCATTAAATTCATTAATTTAATTACTCTCTCTCGTATAAAATTAAAATTAGTAATATAACATATAAATGTTCATCATATTATTGTATTAAGATATATTACATATATTATTAAAATAAAAAAAATTGGGTAAATTTTGAATTTGAGTAATGTCTTTAACATTATTCATAATATTTTATAATAAGCACAAATTAAAATTAAAAATTAAAAATTATAAAATAAATTCAAACTTCAAAAATATAACTAAAACTTTGAAAATTAATTATTATTTTATTTTTGAAAACTAATATAATTATTATTTATATTATGAAATCATTAAATAAATATTAAATATATTAACAAATAATAATATTAATTAAAAATCTATTAAAAATGATAATATGAATTCATTAATTTTATATAAATACATTTGTAAACATTATACATTAATATATTTTATTATTAATTAATATATTTTATTATTAATTAATAATTTGTATACATTAATTTTCCTTAAAATCACAATTTTCATTAATTAAAAAAATTAAAAGATAAAATTAAATTAAATTATACCTTTGAATTTTATAATAAATAGTTAAACCAAATATAAATCAAATTAATAGATATAAAAATAATTAAATAAATTAAACAAATTAATAATAAAACATATTAATTAAATTAGGTAATAATAAAATATATTAATGTATAATTTTTACAAATGTATTTATATAAAATTAATGAATTTATATATTTTTAATTTTTAAATATTTTTAAAAATATTAAATTATCTAATATTTTTGAAATGGATGGATTATTATTATTATTATTATTATTATTATTATTATTATTATTATTATTATTATTATTATTATTATTATAACTAGAACGAATTAATAGCGATGATGAAGTTCAAGAAATCAGAGATTTTAAGAGATCAGAAGTTTAAAGAGATCAGAGATTTTAAGAAGCTGCAGAATTATAGAACGAATTAATGCATTTCAAGAAATCAGAAGTTCAGATCGGAAAAATAGTAGTGACATTTCTTTCGATTTCAACCCTACATCTTCTCTGTTATTATTCTCGGAAAAATAGCAGATCGAAAAAATGCATTTCGGTGATATAGTGCTCTGTTTTTTATTTTTTTCATATCTGAACTAAGGTTTCTTTAGATCTGGGTCGTTGGAGTTGGATTTGTGGTGAAGAAGATGATAAATTAGATTTGGATTTCGGAGACTTCCGACTACAGATTTGGGTTGTTAAAGTTTTAGAACTTTGTTGCTTTGATTTTGATGAGTTTCAAGTTTTTGATTTCGAATTATTTTGGATTTGATTTCGACTACAATGTTGCTTTGATTTCGACTACAGATCTGGCTAGTTCATACTACTATGATGAATTAGATTTGAATTTGTGATGAAGAAGATGATGAAAGTGAAGAAGATGATGAATTAGATTTGGATTTGGATTTAATTGTGATGAAGAAGATGATGAATTATATTTAGATTTGTGGTGAAGAAAATGATGAATTTAAATTTGGATTTGTGTTCAAAAAGATGAAGAATTATATTAGATAATTTTGTTTTTTTAAAGTTAATTTAAAAATTAAAAAGATAATATAAATTCATTAATTCAAGATTGAAAACCAAAAAATTTAAACCAAAGTTATTTTGTTATTATTATTAAAAAAATCCACGGTGGCACTTATATTACACATAAGCGTTGCCATGTGGTGACATGTAGACTTTCCGTTAACTTTTAATATTTTTAGACGAAAATTTTAATTTTTGTTAAAAAATTATAGTTCAATGAGTTGATCGTAAAAAAATTCATTCCAGTGATGCATTTGTAAACCGAGGTCGAGTAGAGTGTAGAAAGGTGTATTTAACCCCATTTTTTGATCGGAGTTGATTGAATGGGGCCTATTGGGCTTGAGTTGGATTAGGACATATTCCCTTAGCATTTTGGGGCTTAGAACTAAGAATTGGTTCTATTGGATTGGGTCTACTATCCAAAGTTATCCTAATGGACTGACTATACTGGTGAAGGAGATCCGTACTTGTTTATGTTTATGTTGTAGAAAAGATGACACCATCACCATGTGATAGAGAATCATGAGATATACCTTGCTTATAAAATGTATACAAGACTTTGTTCTTCTTGTTTATTAAGTTGTCTGACGGATGTCACTCTTTAACACAATTTAATCATCAGGTATTTATTTATAATTACAATATTTTGAGAAATTATAAAACTATCCTTTTGTATATAATATGGGAGTGAGTGTATTTAATTATGAAAAACGATATCGTTTTGAAGACTAACTTACACAAGAGCGTTAAGCGGTAACTCTCACCACCCATTTTTATTGAAAATTGAAAATATATTTAAAGTGCATTTCTGAAAAATCTTAATACGCTTAAATGTGTAAAAATCAAACGAGACCATCATTATTACGATAAACCTCGTTCTTTGGTTGAAATTATAATTTTTAATACGTGCTTTAATTATAGTTCCACTGGTTAACACAAATAGAAGGATTTTTTATTTTTATTTTTATTTTTATTTTTAACTTTCTTTACATTTATTTTAAAGATTAATATGGAAATATTATTTTTACAATAAAATTTTGATATTTCACATAATCTCACTAACACAAATGTGAGTTCTATTGACTATTTACGTGGATAAATTTTTATGAAAGTATCATTTTTTTTGTGAATAATATTAATTCTAACAATCCTTTTATTTTAATTGATGTAATTATTATAATTGTATAGTATTATAATAAAAATAATTAATTACAAAAGTTATTTTATATTAAATTTTATGAATAATACAAATTTTAAATTTTATTATGTCAATATTTAATATTAAAAATTAAATTGAATCTCTAAATTTTTTTTTAGAAGGGAATAAATATATGCTAACAACCAAATGAATAAAAGAATTGTAGTTGGTAGTCACCGCCCACCGGAGAATAAACAAATCACGTCTATGAGTTGCTAACCGGTAAGGTCATAACTGGGCAGTGAATACTCTTTACCATTTGTTGAATCTGAAATTAAATTCCAATAAACTGATTTGTCGTTAGGCTGTGTATTCACTTAACACGAGAAGATAATAACATAAATAAATAAATGCACTCCTAATTCCTAAACTTATTAAATTAATAATTCTTCATTTTTATATATACACTCTCTTTCCAATTTTGTTAATCATATTCAAATTATTTTAGTCGGTCATTTTAGCGGTCACGTGAGTAAGACGTGGGTAACGACAAAGCCAGGGTAGATTTGGAATTCCGTATTAGTTCCGTCAAAATATTAGCAGAAAAGGACGAGGCAGTATCAACAATGGAATCCTTGTCCATATCGCAAGAGCTCTGGAGGTAAAAATAAAATTTGTTAGGAGCTTCGTAGAACAGAGGAATAGATCGCTATTGCTGTTCCCTCCCTTTTCTCTCTCCGTCTAGAGAGATAAAGAGGAGGAGGTTAAAACTCCGGTCAGTTCGCCACCGTTGCTCCTCCCTTATGGCTACTCACCGGCGGCGCCTCCAGCACAACCGTAACCGATTCCGTTTCATTATTCCAGCAATCTCCGCCGCCATCCTCATCTTCCTCGCATTTCTTTATTTACTCGCTCCTTCTCCCGTCAACAATGATCAGCTCCACCACCACCAGCGTCATTCGTTGGTACTCATTCATTACTCTTCCTTTCTATATCTATACCTGATATGCTTATTGAATTAGTTTGTTTGATTCATTCAGATAGGTAATGGCGATGGTGATGCTGGTAAAGTGAGGGAGTTTAGCGTTCCGGTTAGGGCTCTGTCTAACACAATTTCTTTAGGTTGGATTGGATCTTTGATTTCTAATTGTGTATCTGTTTGGTTATTGAGATGTAGACTGCTGGAGATATATCTAATCGTGATATCTGGAGCTCAAGGATGTCTAAGTTCTACTATGGATGCAGTAATGCCAGCAATAAATTTGCAAGTGCGTTATCTTAATGATCATACTTACTGTATTTGAAATGGATATATACTAGTTACTGAGGTTGATGTTAAAGTTGTTTTCATTGTTCATCAAGTTTCATTTGGTCTCTTCTATTCAAATAACAGAAGCTGGAGCTATCACACGGCCTAATCGGTACTTGTTGATCGCAACTAGTGGTGGTTTAAACCAACAAAGAACTGGGGTAATTCTCTCTTACTATTAGGTCATAAACCTAATTAGTTTACTTAATATTATTGGTCAAATAGAAAGTTTTCCTATAAACTTCACATAATAGCCACTTAAATTTGTACTTTTCCTCTGTGGAAAAGCAAATTTAGTGATGTGGTTGAATCTGATGTGCAGCCCTTAGATTGCTACTACATCAGCATTTAATTTTTCTTCGAATAAAAGAGATATATTAAAGTTTGGCCACTTATTGCTATTCTCATGCTCTATACAACTAATGTGTTGTAGTCTTTCAAATTGATATTCTAAATTAATATCAAGCTTCTAGTACATTGACACGTCAGGATGCGTTTACCCGCCTATAGACTTATACTCATATATGAATACTCAGTCAAAGATATTTCAAGGCACCCCGTATATCTAAAGTGAAAATGTGGAATTTGTGCTTGCGTGGACCAGTATTCGGATACACCTTTTGTGTTGTTTAGATTGTTTAGAAAATTTTCCACTTGCATGGTATATCTCAAGGTTCTGGTGTTTATAAGCATTTTGGCAAGTTTTGTGTTTTCCCTTGCTGTGGAAAGACATTAAGACCTACTCAGCTCCCATCTCACTAATGTGTTCGTATTTTACATTTTGAGTTTGCCATATATCCATCTTTAGTTCTGCATTGGGTCATGCTTACTTTTTCCTGATAATTTCGTACTTAGTATATGAAAGTGTTGTTTCTTAGTTATCATTTTGTCCCGTAGAATAGGATGGAAGTTATTTTATTGTTTATTTTGACATGTAATAGGGTTGAAGTTATTTAGTTATACTCTCCAGCTAAACAGGTGACATGTCAATCGTAGAACATCGTCAGAACATAACCTCTTAACCAACTTACCAAAACTAACAGACTTTCACACCTAATTTTGTACCTACTTAATTCATCCAAACTTGTTTGGTAGATAATTCAATTTCACTAAATACATATTTAGTGAAATAAATATTATTTTTAAAAATATGTCATGTTCTGAAAACGGAATAAAAGGAATCATAGTATGCAAGCCTATATTAGTAAAAGTTCAAGTTTAGGAGTCAATTTTGCTTGAGCCTATAGTGGATAAATTAAGAGATTACTTATAAAACCTTGCTAGGCTCTGGGACTGACGACTGGTACAACATTTAAGAATTACTACTACTCATTTAAACGTTAGGACAGGATCACAGGACAGGATAGGATATATATATAGAGAGAGAGCCTCATAACATATGTTTCCCTACTGACGTACGTACGTACTTACTTGAAATAGCTAGCTGGTTACACACCAAATTAACTTGGTCAAATAATCAAAAACCAAATGGATTAAATTAATTAATAATCCATGCACTCAACATCTCTTCCTTTTCAAACAATACCTGTTCCAAATCTCATTATATATATATATATATAGCTGCAGCTGGGTAAAAATCTCCCCACTATACATAAAAATACAATATATGCAAGCCTATAACCTTGTGGCGTTATTTACATATGAAATGTTTGAATATGTTGTAGAGTTACTTGTTGATGAAAAACTTATTTTTACCTCTCTTGGATAAATTAACCTATTTAAAAACAAACAAACAAACAATTATTTTACCTATCATTGCCAGATTACAGATGCTGTTGTTGCTGCTCGCATTTTGAATGCTACTCTTGTTGTTCCAACACTGGACCAAAAGTCCTTTTGGAAGGATTCTAGGTCAGTTTTGATAATTTGTGCTTACATTTCATGATAATTTAATATTATGAGGTATCTGTTCTAAGTACAATAGAAAAAATGGCAAGTGTTTCTGCATTTATTTGTAGAAAATATTAGATGACAAAATTTCTCTTTCTCGTGCAGTAATTTTTCACAGATATTCGATGTTGATTGGTTCATATCATATCTAGCTAAAGATGTTAAAATCATAAAAGAACTCCCACCAAAGGGAGGGAGGACGTGGGTTCCATACACTATGCGTGTTCCAAGAAAGTGTAGCGATAGATGCTATATAAACCGTGTTCTACCTAATCTTTTAAAAAAACATGTAAGTTATCAGGTTCCTTAAACATTTCCTCTTCCTTTTCTTTTTTTTTAAATTTTTTTAAATTTTTTTTGCTAGTTCACTCTTTTTCATGTAGTTTATCCACAAAACACGCTCACACTCAAATATATGCTGAATGACTTTAGAGTTGCAACAATTTTGTTTTGTATACGAGTTGCAACGACTTTTGTTTATACTTGCCAAATGTTCATATCATGCTGTCCATTCATCTTGATCACCATCAACAACAGGTTGGTTTCATTTTATTCCATGCATCTGCTTAATCATATTCTGATTGGTTGATATTTTCTCACGCTCTACTTTATAAGTAGGATGTATGCTAAGGTCATGTTACTAAACAGATGATTGAAATGTGTAAATATTGATCATGTAGCTTTTCTTAAACACTAATTTACTTTAGTGCTGTGTTACCATTGTTCTATAAGTTTTCAGTGTTGCATTACTATTAAAATTGGACATGTGCAAATTATGATTAAATTTTAGAGATATGCAAGGACTCTGAAATGATGTTGACAACTTTGTGCTTGAAGTTGATTTTTTTATAGAACCACCAAAATTGCTGTCACACCAATTTAGAATTTGGTGACTTTAGGCCTTTAGGGACATCTTGGTCTTAATATCTGCTTAGATTGTTTTGACGGCCTCCGTTATCTCGCTGTATCAAAGATGGAAAAATGTTGGATATTTAGCATGCAATTGTCAAATTTTGCTAGCTAGTAGCTATAATAGGTGAATATTTACAAAATCAAAGTTATCAATATGATATAATGGTGAATCCTATAATAAATAACCAGGTTTCCTGCTACTAGACAATAATGTCTAACCAGCACGGGGGACCCAACACTAGTCGCAACTAGTGGAAATGCTCATAATACTTTTTGGTTTGCACCTTGTTTAAGCCTTATATCATCTTCTCATGAATTTTCCTACTGTTAGTTTCCATCTGAGATTATCACACTTTCAAAATATCATCCACAATCACCATCTAAATTCCTGTGGTCTCATCTGAAAAATCTTTAGGCTTTATTCATCTTGTTTTGGCCTTTAAATTCATCAGAAAAGACTTGGATGAAAAAACAAATGTAATACTTTCTCATTGAGGAAAATAGTGGATAAAACTTCGTTTAGTTCAATGCCATGTATGATTGTGCATACTTGGCCGTGAATGGATCTTCTTTCTTCCTAGCTAATGCAACGTACCATTCTTGTGACAGGCTGTTCGACTCACCAAGTTTGACTACAGACTCGCAAATAAGTTGGACACAGATTTACAGAAGCTTAGATGTAGAGTAAATTACCATGCCTTAACGTTTACTCATCCTATAATTGAAATGGGTGAAAAATTGGTCAACCGAATGAGGAGAATGAGCAAGCATTATATTGCCCTCCACCTGAGGTAGTAAGTCTGATCTCTTTTCCTATGATTTTTGATTTTTGCTTTGAACCAATGAACTCAACTTTATTCTCAAATTCTGATTGTTACACTGCATTTGATGGGTATACATTCTGGTATAATTGATAACCAATTTTGCATGCGTTATTAGGTAGTTATATTGTAGGACTGACCTGATTGAAGGGCAAACCATGTCATGAATTTTATGGTTCAAAACATTGTAACATTGTAAATTTTATCGTCTTTGTGGTTCTATAAATATATGTACATACATATATTGTATGTATTCTCCCTCCTCCCCTTCTTCCGTCTCTCATTCATCTTTTGAGTTTTGAGTTGTAGAGTGATAAAGTGGGTGTAGGTTTGAGTTCTACCACCATTGTTGTCTGTAGAAAGAGAGAATAGAAACAATATCATGAATTGAGATCTATCCTAGCCGAAACTTGCCATCATCATCAAAATCTCCATTTTTACCATCTATTTCTGTCTCACGACCCACCATATTCCAATTGGTTGTTGGAATTATTGTCTGCAGATTGATGTTGGGGGAAGCCAAATAGATTTGGGATATGTTATGTAAATTGTTAAATTATCTTTCTTTAATTAAGATTTATTTTAATAGCTGTTGATTTCCTTTTGTCTTCACCTTTAGTTAAAATAGAAATTTTCATTTTTTCTTTGTACACAAGCTCTAATTTACCAGGCGCCAACTTTATTGTCCATGCATAATAGTCATTGGACAATTTTTTGACGGAGTTGAGACAGAAAGAAATGTTGTACTTAGCCTATAAAGGTTAGGCATTTAAGTGTAGTTTATCACATTTTAGGTGGTCACATGACATTTTGAGTAAACCTCAGGTGGTTAACTGCATTTTTAGTCTAATAGTCTTATTAGTATTGTTATAACTGATAAGTAAAAGCCTTAAAGGCACTGATGATTTGATAAAGCATTAATGACCTAGATAAAGAAGCAAGAAGTTCCTAAAAACTAGAACTTCTTGACAAAGTTATCTTTTAATCTTGTTATACTTGTTCTCTTACTGCTACTCTTTCTATTCTTATCCTTTTTCCCTTGGGAAATTGTTAAGAGAAGTATGGTTCACCTGCTGATTATTTTTCTTGAGAGGAGTTATCCTCATGCAACAATATGTTTCTTGTATCAGGTTTGAACCTGATATGCTTGCATTCTCAGGATGTTATTATGGGGGAGGAGAACAGGAGAGAAAAGAACTGGGTAAAATACGAAGAAGGTGGAAAACTTTACATGTAAGTCTCCTTGTGTCATACTTGGTTGATTGACTTTGTCTAAAATTTAATATTAAGGCCTGCAAAACTCTGTTGAACCTAAATTACAGAATGATAAGAATGTTTTGTGTGTTTTATGTTGAATTCCCAGAACAATATGCTATGAGTTTTTTCTATATGTTTGTTCATTCATGTCTTTATGTTAATCTTGTAAGATATAATTTTCATAAACAAACCTGGTTAGCTTTTGGTGTTGATGCTTGTAAATACCATAGCAATGAATTCACGAATCTGGGTTCCAAACCTGACTGCTTTCAAATCTGTCTTTAGTGGAGCAATCTCTTGGGTTCACTTTAAAAGCCTTGGTAAGAATTTATTCTTTGATTTACAGAATAGCAACCCAGATAAGGGAAGAAGGCAAGGAAGATGCCCACTTACTCCTGAAGAAGTTGGACTGATGTTGAGATCACTTGGATATGGTAAAGATGTCCATATATATGTAGCATCTGGTGAAGTTTATCGAGGCGAAGAGTCATTGGCTCCACTGAAGGCACTCTTCCCAAATTTTTATTCAAAAGAAACAATTGCCAGCAAGGAAGAGTTGGAACCATTTGCTGGATTTTCGTCTCGCATGGCTGCACTGGACTATATAGTCTGTGATGAAAGCAATGTATTTGTTACCAACAATAATGGGAATATGGCAAAAATTTTGGCTGGACGGAGGTATGCTTGTTTTTAGTTAGTTTTGCATATCCTAAAGCAACTTTTAAAAGTGTTAACTATCATGCACATGTTGTGATTACAGGCGATATTTTGGACATAAACCTACCATTCGTCCAAATGCTAAAAAACTTTATAGATTGTTTATGAACCGTAATAACATGACTTGGGAAGAATTTGCCTCTGGAGTTCGTAAGCATCAAAGGGGCTTCATGGGGGAACCGAAGGAGGTAAGGCCAGGCAGGGGTGAGTTTCACGAGAATCCTTCTGCCTGCATATGTGAGAATTCTGAGGCCAAAGCAGAGGCAGAATCCAATCCTAGAAAATTTGGGTTTGGAAAGAGCGCAACAAACACAGATGTGGCTGAATCTGTTGATGACCAAAATAACGACAATGGGCAAGAATGGTCTGATCAGGAAGAGGAAGATGATATGAGTGGCTCTCAAGACACAAGTCAGTTCAATGGAACAAGTAATGATTATGATGGTGCCGCATCTGAGGAACGCGAGTTAGAAGAGTTTCTTTCTGATTGAGTATCGAAGCCTTACCTTATCAAGAGTCATCAGTTGCACTAACCCAAGTACTAGTATGATAAACTCTTCTAGTAATTTCTCCAGCACCCTTGCTTTAGCCTGCTGTATGAGTGTGTCATAACGATACGGCAGTGGTGAATTACTGAATGGAGTTTGTACATGAGAATATAATGCAATCTGCCGAGCTGTCTGCCTCCATTTTTGAGCTTGAAGAGCCTCGGTACATCCCCAGACATTGTTTTGATCTTTCTTTTCTTTTATTCCCTTAAAAATACAACCCTGTAGACAATTTTGTACAGAATTTGCGGGAGGATACTTCAAACTTGGAAGTCAACAAGATGGAGGGAGAACAGTGAATAGAAGCAACTGGTTGGAGAGTTGTGGTATGGAGGTGGTTTCTCCGAAGCTGCACAACTTTGGAACTCATCCTTCAATGGCCAAAACGAGCATATAAAACTGCCGACTAAATTGCTAGTAGTTAGTTTCAAATTAGATGTTTTTTTTATCCTTTCTGATTTGGTTGTGAAAACGCAAGGATTGAGTTTTCGCAAAGTTTGTAATTTTCCAATCTGGTGGCATTTCATCATTTAGCAATCAACATTGTAATCTGACAAATTTTACTATAGTAGTAGAAGATACCAAATGTGAGAACATTACTATTAGTATTAAGAGAGAACATAGAACCAATTGGTAGTAGTGTTAATTCATTTTCCACCTGTCAGTCAAATGATCTCAAACACTAGCTTACCTATTAAAAGCATCCGATTAACTTCATGCTACATGAACCAATTTAACCTTCTAACAAATGGGAATTCGGTTAGTATAAAATTTATTTTTTGGTTATTAACTTCATAAAATCTTGATACACTAAAATTTTATCTCTTCTATTTTATAACCTTTATTCAACAAATAAACTTTAAATATCATTTAAATATCATCCATGTACAAAAAATATGTTTCAAGTAATAAGAAACTCATGCAAGTTTTAATTTGTTGGTATTTGGTTGGCTTATTGAAAAGTGAAAAGTGAAAAGTGAAAAGTGCTCCCTCAATTCCAAAAAAGGACTCTTATTTTGACTTTTTGAACTTATTTGCAAAATCTTGAAGTTAGTTAGGCTATGAATTACTTTAATTTTAACAAATTTAATTTATTATAAATTATTTAAAAAGTACTGTCAATTTTATTTTTACTGTTTCAAAATTCATATAAATTACATAAATTTTAACTTTTTTGGATTTCACAAATTGATTTTAGTGAAAATATGATGTTTTTTTTGGTATGAAGGGTAGTATTTTCTTAAACTTATAAAGAGCATAGATTCTTATTAATGTCAATTTCCTTTCCTCTTCTCTCGCCTTTGTCTTGTTATATTGAAGAAGTAATTTTGTTCTTGGAGGTTGCTTCCTAACCTAACCTAACTACACGTAAGCTCCATATAAATCATATGCAAAAATGGTCGATGAGGAAGACAGAGCAGAGCTCTTTCAGTTTTAAGGTAAGGTTGCTGCGGCCTTCACAAAGCAGAGAGCAGAAGTGGAAATGGCGGGATTATTCGACAAGCAAGCAGAAATATACATGGATGCAAGACCCAATTATCCGACCGAATGGTATTCAATGCTGGCTGATCGGACCGATCTTCACACACTTGCTTGGGATGTCGGCACCGGCAACGGCCAAGCGGCTCTCGGCGTTAGTAACCCCCCCCCCCCCCCCATCTCATTTATTATCTACAAACTCCTTATATAATTGAATTGTTTTTGGGTTTAGAATGAAGTATATACTACTATCTATCTATGATCTAATATCCATTTTCCACCTTGGGGGAATCAATTTGTGTGTCAAAATTATGTTGATGATGAACTGATTTTTAGTAATGACACGTACAGCTCCCAAAAAAAATGAAAGAGATAACTTATTTTAGTGATAATCTCAATTTTTAAGTACCATTTGTCCAGGTTGCTCTTACTTAAACAAATGTTTCAAAATAAAGAAAACAATAAAATTAAGGAAGTGCAGAAGCAGAATGTTATTGTTAAAGAAAGTATCATGTGAGTTGACAATGTCCCATATGGGTCTTCTTCGAGTGTGAAGTTGAAGGTTTGATATGGTTGGGCCTATGAGGTTTCAGTTTAAGCATTGGGTCAATTTGGGATCAACAATTATATTAGGTTCTTCTGTTATGGAATTCCCAACAGAAATTAATTGGAAGCTCTCTTTCATGGTTTTTTTTGGATCATCTTCTTTGATCAGAATTACAGAATTTGTTGGTTCCTCAAATCCTATAAAATCACAATCAAATTTCAACTATTCCCAAATAGCCTATTCTTTTGGATTTTCAGATTTCAGCTTAATGTTTCTATTTTATTGAATTTAGAGCAAGTTACAGTAACCGTCCCCAATTTTTTCCAATATTAAAAGAAAAAGAAGGTTTGACAATTTTTTGATCCTGCTATATTTTGACACCTTAGGATAGTTGAGACCGAGACCGATTCATGAATCTTTTGTTACTCTAGTTGTTACCGTGAAACTCAGATTTAGGAATTAATTGATTATGAATAAAACAAGTTACAGGTTCACCTTATAACATGTGTAGTTTGGTGGCATCTAGTTCGAACTGCTTCACTTTATGCTTTTATGTTGTATCAGGTGGCCGAGCATTATGAAAAGGTTATTGGATCTGATGTGAGTGAGAATCAGTTGAAATGTGCAGTGCAACATCCTCGAGTTCAATACATCCAGACTCCATTATCATTGTCTGAAGATGAACTAGTCGCTTTGATCGGGGGTGAGGGTTGTGTGGATTTGGTGACTGTGGCTCAAGCTGTGCATTGGTTTGATCTCCCGAGTTTCTACTCCACTGTTACTCGCCTTCTACGAAAACCAGGAGGTATACTAGCTGTTTGGGGATACAATGACATTGTAGTTAGCCCTACATTTGATCCCGTAATGAAACGCTTCCATGACACCACTCTTCCTTACTGGAATCCAAACATCAAACATATATTTGATGGTTATCGCACACTCCCATTTCCTTTTGAGAATGTTGGCCTGGGTTCCCAAGGGAATCCATTGCCACTAGATATACCAAAACATCTATCGTTTGAGGGATTTATAGGGATGTTGAAGTCGTGGTCAGCGGTTATTACGGCCAAGGAAAAAGAGGTGGATTTGTTATCGGAAGATGTGGTTAAAGACATGGAGAGTGCTTGGGGTGGGCCTAAATTGGTCAGATCAGTCGTCTACAAGGCGTTTATGCTTGCTGGAAAATCTTTGGCTTGAATGTTGTAATGTTTACTGCATGTTGCTGTAATAAGAGTGTTTCTACATTTAAGTTATATAACCTACTTGCAAGAGCAGTGGAACCCAAGTAGGTTGTCAAGCTGTGACTAACCTGCTATATTAGCATATGCTATAATCAAATAATTTGTTGACATATATTCCAAAACCATTCCTGTTTGTTTTACATTTTACTTACTTTTACAGAATTAATTGGCTACTTTTTACAAAATCAAAATCAATGAATAGGTCGGTCTCTATGAGTTGCTCATTTCATTATTTGAAAATTTGAGCATAGGATTGTAATTATTTCTTCTCATATTTCATTATACAAAATGAAACTACTCAACAACATTGCATTATGAGTTTATTTTAGATTATAAATATTTCCCATACATGTTGGACGCGATTAGATAATAAGGTCGTTGAGCTTTAAAACTACCATTTTCGTTCAAATTTTAATAATAGTTCGAATATGATATTATGATCATTTTAAATAAAGATAAAATTTTTAGTATAATTTCAAATTTTTTACTTTATAAAATATAGGATCAAATTTGATTTTTCTTTGAGTTTAAATCAATTTGAGATATATTTTTTCAATTTATATTTTTTTGTTCAAAATTGATGTTACATAATTTAACTTTAAAATTGAAAATAATAAATCATATAGTTATTAGTTAGATAAAAAAAAAAAATAGTAAAATTTATAATTTTAGTTAATTATGTTTTCTAAAATTAATTAATTTATACTAATTTTGAATTTTGAGATATTTCAATTGAATTCAAAAGGTGAATATAAAAATAAATAAATAAAAATAAGAACACTTTTTACACAAATTTTAAAAATAAAAATAAAAAAAAGAGAGAGGGAGAGAGAGAGAGAAAATTAATTTTAATAAATAAAAAATTTTTTAGAGAAATACATTTACATAACTAATCAATTTATATTATGAATAATTGTGCTAAAAGGTAATTTAGGAACAGTTTAACAAAAACAGAGAAATAAAATGGTCAGATTTGCAATTTAGTCCATTAAGCTCTCTGGAAGGCCTATTTTAGGCCGAGCGACATAGTTAGCTTACGGATCAAACGGTATTCATTGGGTTCCGATAATGCAAGGAGGATCAACGGGCATCGGTTATGGTCTCAAGTATCAGGTCAGTCAAATCCTCTCTCCAAATTATTTGTAATGTATAAACCCTAATCTCATCTCGTATGTAAATTCTTCAATAATTACAGGCAAGATGCATCGCGGACGTGAAAGCAGACACAGATCACACCAGTTTCATCACTGGCACTCTCAGTCTCAAAGAAGAAAATGAGGTTTGTTTTAGTTTCTTATACCTCTAATGAATAATGAATTCAATTCGAGTATATTTTCAAGTTTCAATTGAATCTGATGAGCACGCATTTTTCTCAGGTGCATTTGATTAGGATTTCTTCAGGTTGTACAGAACTGATATGTGAAGGTCTGTTTTCCCATCCGAACGAGATCTGGGATCTCGCTTCTTGTCCTTTTGATCAACGCATTTTCTCCACAGTCTTCTCTTCCGGTAAGGGATAGGTGATAATCTGTTATGCTATGCTTGTGTGTTTTGCTTGCTAGGTGTATTGCATTGTAATCAATGGTTTGCATGTTAAGCATATAGTATTAGTTTGGAAAATGCAATGTGGATAAAACATAGCTCCTTGGATTGATTCTCCGTTATATTATCATTATAATGTGTACTTGTGTATGTCAGAGTGATAACCCAAACATGTGGGATGTGCTAGACTTTGTATATAAGACTTAGGTGGTGTTTGATAAAAACTGAATGAATTTGAATTTGAATGAGTTCAATCTGAATTTGAATGAAAAAAGTTTGTTTGATAATTAACATGTTTGAAACATCTTAATGACAAGACTTATTATTTTATTACCAAGGGTACCAACTTCATGACCACCTTCAGATGGTTTTTTATTTTTTTAACTTTATTCAAATGACCCAGTGGTACTCTTGAAACAATACTTGATATGGGCTTGGTTTGGGCGATATATTCGTTGCAGTCAGTGTGTTATTTTTTGCAGTTTAAGCTCAAGTATATGCTATTAATATATCTTTCAATATTTCATAAGAGCCCATTTCTCCATTTTTATACACCTTAATAAGAGAGTCTATTTTCTCCATTTTTATAGACTTAGAAGTGATATAATGATTAAAGTTTAAACTTGATGAAAAGTGAGTAAGTCTTTAATTTATCTAGATATTATTGTCGTTATTTAGATTAGCTAGAAGTTTAAATTTAAAAAGTCAACTCTATGTAAATTACATGTTATTTTGAAAGGGGACTTCATATTTGGGCAGAGGGAATATCACATCTCAAGATTGTGTAGGGTAGCTGCCGTTAAGTAAATGTTCAGTCATCTAAATGCAGGAGTTGTGTCTTGTTATTGAAGGTGAATCATATGGAGCAGCAGTCTGGCAGATTCCTGAACTCTATGGCCAATTAAATTCACCTCAGTTGGAAAGAATTGCTACTCTTGATGCACATAAGTCGAAGGCTAAATGGTAAGTTGATCATTTCTGGGCACAAACTTATGTGCTTCTCATGATAAAGAATATTTTTGCACGCACGCGCATATATATGTTTGTTGTCTCTTAGGAAGTGGTGGTTTTATTTATAATTATAAATTGTACAAAGGAATCAGATTTATCATTGCGTACGTGCACCAAGTTTTTAAATCTTCTTTACCTCTCTTTTAGTGCATTTGATTGTTCAAGATTTCCTTTTTTCTCTTTGAAATATAGATATCGTCAAGAATCAAGATACTATATTTTTTACTTTATTTTATTTTAATTTTGATAATAAAAGAATAATTTATTAGAAGACGTGGAAATTTACAAAGTTTTTTATAAAATGGGAATCCTCCCAATTTGTAATATAGAGATTGAAACCCCCTCAAAAGCGTCAGTCCACATTGAGGCAAGGAAAGTGACTGTACCTATTTATCAAATACCAAAGATGATGATAGGACTAGAAATGATTACCGAAAAGCTATGCATTCCTTTTCATCCTACGACTCCAAAAAAATAGCAAAACAACCACACTGCCTAAGCAACCTTCTCATCCTTCTTCCTACTGAATCCCAAAAGCTGCTAAGAAACAACTCCTTTATGCTCGAATAACAAACTCAACTCTCTCCAAGAACCCTAAACAACGAACTCCACAACTCTTACGCCGTAGGACAAAGTAGAACAAGTGGGGATTAGTCTCACTGGCCTACACACACATACTATTATATTTAAATTTAACTCCCATGCTGATTTCGTGATAAGAACTATTACAGAAGAGAAGTTGTGTATGTTCATTCCTCTAATTTTTGTCTGAAAAATGTTAATTTATTTTGATTATCTTGTTTATGTGATGTTAGTATTTAGCTAGACCTCTAGCTGATTGATTGGGGCATGTCTGATTCGCAAGGAGCTTTAATCGTTTATTACTTTTTTAAGCATAATCTGTCAATCCTTACTTGGTATGGAACATAGTTTATCACCATTATGGCCTTCTTTCCGCTTCATCATTTCAGTTCTCCACTGAATCCAAGAACCATGATCCCAACATTCTAACTGTTAGTTAAACTTAAGAAGGCCCATGGATCATCTACATTACACATTTTGAATGATGTACTTTCCTTTTCTCGTGGTAATGGCTTCAGGAGTCCACTCTTAAATAGCAATAGTTGTTCCTTGGAGTCATGTTACAGATACATTTGTCATTCAGAATTAACTTCTTTTAAAGAACTTAGTCATTTTAAAACTATTAGAAGAGAATTAAAGAACTTTTGCTCTGTACCTATTTGACAGCATACTTTGGTGGCCGCCTGGAAAGCATGACAAGTTGATATCAGTATAGACAGAACAGAATCTCTTTTTTGGAGCTTGGATTCTTCGAGGAAGACTGCTCAGGTATTGGCAACTACAGGACTGGAGTAATTATATTTGTAACATATGCATCATATATAATATGTGTGTGTGTGTGTGTATATATTTGTAACATATTTCATGGTACACATGAGCTCATAAGATCTTGTTTGTTTCTTTATTTGTTAGTTAAGCTTAATAATGATTTTCATGACGTTTGCTTTCTTGTTGTCTACTGCCCTATAGTTACACCTATTGGTTTTACAAATTGTTTCTTTTCATTTTAAGTTGTCTTTGTCATCTTGTATAGCTATTCAGCTGAAAAGAGTTTCAGATTATCTAATCATCCGTCTTATCCTAGGGTAATAGGGAAACACTCGTGTTCATCTAATACCCCTGATTTTAAGTTGTTTTGTCATCTTGTATAGCTATTCAGCTGAAAAGAGTTTCAGATTATCTAATCATCCGTCTTATCCTAGGGTAATAGAGAAACACTCGTGTTCATCTAATAGCCCTGATTTTAAGTTGTCTTTGTCATCTTGTATAGCTATTCAGCTGAAAAGAGTTTCAGATTATCTAATCATCCGTCTTATCCTAGGGTAATAGGGAAACACTCGTGTTCACCTACTACCCCTGAAGTATAGGATGTTGATACTGATTGACGGTCCAGTAATGTTATCTAAAACCTTGATATGTAGTTCTATAAACAACAAAGTTACACAATCTCCTCTGGTTGTATATTTATAGTTGCTAAATTTGAAATTTGTAGGCCCTCCTTGAAAATTCAGGAATCTTGTATGGGAGAATAGAGCTACAGTTTACAATAATGGTGTTCCTGGATGGTGTACTTTTGGGTAGTTCTTATAGGTTGTGTTCTAAAAGATATTTTTTTATTTTAAAGCGATTTTAATATTTTATCTTACATTTATCCAAAAAACAATAATATAAAACAATAATAAAGATTTAAAGTTTGCTTAAAGTTTTCAAATTTTGTTATTGTAAAGTTCAAACTCCTTGAAAATTAAGAATGGATTGTTACTTGTATGGGAGAATAGAGCTATTATACTTTTTAAGAAAAAGAAAACTCCCATCTAGTAATTTTATAACTTGTGTTGTTTCACTTCTTACAACTGGATGGTGTACTTTTGGGTAGTTCTTATAGAATAAAAAATTTACATACGTGATGTTGCTCTTGTAGGTAAACTTTTTTCAAGCAATTTTTAATGTTCTCCTAGCTCTAGCTAGCTGCGTACTCATACTTGTTTTTCTCGGGACAATGTTGAAAGGTATTTAGTTGAGCTAGTGTTTACGTTTCTAGTTTGTACAATTGTACACCAGCTTGTCAATTTTTGCTTGTAATCGTATAACTATGTGTTCCTCTATCTCAAAGCTTGGATGTTGTTTGGTCTTTTATTATTCAATCCACTTTTAAATCCACCTTAGCATGGTCAACAATTCATTATTCCATAACCCATATATGGTTACAAGTTGTTTAAAACAAAGATCTTTAATATCTAAGTGATAGCCATGTTAGATGAATGCTTGTGCTTACCCTTATTGAGGTCTTGCTACTAAATCTAGGTACAGTCACAAGAGTCATCTGGCATGCTTCATTACTTATCTGGTGGAGCATGGGATCCACATGACTTGAATGTTGTTGCATCAACATGTGAATCATCAATTCAGTTTTGGGATCTGCGAACAATGAAGTAAGTTCTTTCTCACTTCATACACTTGCCCACTATAAAGGAATAAGTACTAAGCTCAAGGCCGTGGTTCCAATCCTCATGCTTGGATAAAATTATCTATAAAGGAAAAAAAAATACACTTGCCAACTATAGATCTTACAACTCTGATGACCAAAAGTTTGCAATATCTTAGATGAGCTTAAAAGAAAAGCATGAGTTCAGGTCTCTGAGCAAGATGAAATAGATATGTCATGATAGTTTTTGTTGACTTATATAAAAAATTTTAAAAATCAAAAAGATAGTTTCTGTTGATGTGTAAATTATGTGACAAATAAACTATTGAAGGAAACATCACAAATAGCAATACAGTCTACTGTCATCCTTGCAAGTATGTCCAAGCTGGCTAGCAAATAATAAATGAACCAACTAAATGTGGAAAAAGTTTGAGGTGCATATATAATATATTGTATTATTGTCTAAATACTGCTAAATTCAGGTGACATTGACCACCTCATTACTGTTTGCTTAAAGAGTTAGTTGTCCCGAAGCCAAATATTTGTGCAAGCTTATGCATGATCATCCCTTGTGTGGTTCTCATTAGTTTGTAGGTATATGATTAAGTGAATTAAGCAACAGTTTCTTGTGGGAGTGATACATTACTGCATCAGGCCAACGGTGGTTAAGCCTTACCTTTACCTTCACATTTTTTTTATTTCTCCTTAAAGGGTGACGTTATTGGCAACCAGCAACTTAGTTATCCTTGAATCCTGATCCATTTTCTCCTCTCTCTAAATAATATCAAACAAAAGTTGGTATACTATATTCAAGTACTTGAATTCATGCCTACTTTTTCCTAGTTGAAATAGAAAAAATATATCCTTTGCCCTAATTAAATTACAAATAAGTTTTGATTACTTTTGTATACCTTCAACAGAGGTAATGCTAGGATAGGATAGGGATAGGATTATATAATTACAACTAAATGATAGAGACCAAATTGAGATAAACATGGGACTTTAATCAACGGTGAATTTCTATTGTCTAATATCCCTTTGCTGCTCAAGGCTTTGTTCTTGTATTGGGTATGCTATCACCTTGTTTGAATTAGGTTAATTAATTCAAGAGATATTTGAATCTTTTGTAACTTGTAAGTTTTCTGACTCCTTTGTACTTGAGTTAGAAGACTCTCGTGCTTGTCAGCATTTCATTTAAGCATAGTAATATGTATTATCCTGTCTTATACAATCTTTTAAAGTAACATGACTCCAGGATGTAATTGAGGGATTGGAGTTGTTGACTGTCAATGGTTTGCCTTAAAAGGGATATTATTTTAATAGGTAAGAGTTAATTTCTAATATTTTTAAGTTTCTTTGGCTTACAGGAAAACAAATTCTATTGAGCATGGCCATTTCCGTAATCTAGATTATGACAGCAAAAAGAAGTACATGCTTGTGAGTGTTTGCCTTCCATTTACTTATCAGCGAAAAAAAGTATCTGCATTGTGTTTATCAAGCATACACTCTTGTTTGGTTTTGATAATATTCCATTATTGTGAAGTTTTTCCATTAATAGACGACTTTGATGGGTGTTTACTTCTTACTGATCACAATGGGATGGGTTCTCATAATACTAAACACCTTAATAACAAGCTTGCATGTAGAATGGGTGGACCATTATTAGGTAGTTTCATAATGTTTGTACTTTGTAGCATAAAACTGGATGACCTTTATTTTTTTAGTTTTTGTTGTAATTTTTTGTGATGGCACTGACTTGATGCAACTTCATATTATTGATTGGTTCCTCAGTAAATTATAATTTTATGTGCTTTCTACTGCCATGGAAATTTGTGTGGAATCCATTTAACCTTGGTGGATTTTCTAGCTATAATGTTCCTTCACCCCATATTTGAAAAAAGATGCAAACTTGTCAATCTTGGAATCTGGCATCGGCAAAATATATGACTCAAATAATTTATGATTATTATTCAAAAATAAAACATACATGCTTGAGTACCTATTTAATAGCATCACCTGGAGTTTATATGTTTACGGTACGGGATCAGCAAGGTGCACTGAAGATTCTCTATTTTTTTTTAAATAAATAATGAATTGCAAAAAAAATGAGTTCCGCACTGCTTCATCACTTCTGTCAGGGCACTCCCCTATTCTAATGTGTTCGCAGCCATTTGTTCACATCCATACATACTCTCCTACTTATTACATTTTAATTTTACATATACAAGTATGTGGTGGCACCTATCTTTAATTTACACCCACACACACATTTGTGGGCAGTTGGTTATATTCTAGTGCCTCCATACAAAATAAAATATATATATATATATATATATATATATATATATAATATATATATAAACATCAGGGTTTAGAACAGTCAGCTATATAATATGTGGTCTTAATAAAAAAAAATTGGATTCAATTAATTGCCATGTGAAGCACATTTGACTACTTGGGACTGGCATCGAGGACCCGACTTACTACTTTCATAAATTGTGATTGCTAACTCTATGTGGAGCTGTGGAGAGCAGAAGGAACATATCTCATTCTTTAGGATTTTATATCTTCTTGGTTACCACAATTTTTTCTTCTTCCTTTTCTTTTCTAAATTTTTCTTCAGGTAAGTGAACATATTGTTGTGAATATTACAGGTAACAGCAGAAGACGAGTCTGGAATATATATATGGGATCTTAGAAAGCCGAAGGTTCCTGTTCTAGAGCTCCCTGGACATGCACACTGGTATGCGTTGTAGATTAATGCTGCAAGACTGCTTTTATTAAAATTTGTACTCCCACTATCTGGAAGAATGAGTACCATTTTCAATGAAAATTACATAGAAAGCAAACATATTTTTGGGACGGAGGGAGTAATAATCAAATACTAAAGCATTACTTTGGCATATAAATGTAATTCTTATATTGTATGCTCAATGTTGATCTTTGTACTTTTTCTTAATATTGTTGCCAGGACATGGGCTGTTAGATGTAATCCTGAGTATGAAGGGCTGATTGCGGTCTCTCTCTCTCTTTCTCAGCAATCTGTTTCTTTTACTACGTAACTGTAGACATAAATTTTTGGAAGTATGGTCTTTTATCTTGGCTTACATGATCTATAGATCTAAGTCAAGATTCCTTGCTCCCTTTGTTTTTATTAAAATAATTTTTTTTACTGCATTGCATCTTTATTCCCTGGCTATGTACTCCTCTGGGTCTCTGATTTTACTGTTGTTAATGAACTTATGTGTTATCTTTAGCAATTATATTTTGCTGATAGATACAGCTTTGCAGAGTGCTGGAACAGACTCTGCTGTCAACTTATGGTTTGCTTCTCCTAGCGGTGAAAACTTATCTGAAAGGTCTTCCCTTATTTCATATATCAAAGTTCTAGCATAAATTTTTTCATCTTTCAAATTCCTATGGTGAAGATTGTTTTATGGTTTTGACAGCTTGGTGGAGTCACCTACTAGGCCGATTGATCCATTGCTCAATTCATACAGTGACTACGAAGACAGTGTTTATGGTGTGCATGTGACAAAGCTTCTTGTTTTTTGTTCAGCTAATAGCTGAACTTAGCCTGACTAGTTTTTCTGATACTGCAGGCCTGGCTTGGAGTTCTCGAGAGCCTTGGATATTTGCTTCATTGTCCTACGATGGGAGGGTAAGTACATTAATATCATAATTTAGGTGCTGGGAAATCAAAGCAAACACCAAGTTCCTACTCAAACCGACTCAGGAATATGTTAAATTATATAGAATTTTTTTGTTCAACTTTAATTTTTGATCCAAAGGTCTATACCATAATATCAATTAGAATCAGCTGATACTGCATGTATTCTATGACTGTCTTTGCTTGCTGGGAATTAATTTACATGAGTTAAGCGCATAAGATACTTGGAGATATATTAGGTTATTTATTTTCTCTATGCATTCTTAACAGGTAGTTGTAGAATCGATAAAGCCTCATCTCAACAGAAAATGAAATTGAATGATGGTATTGAATGCAAGCCTTTAAACCAGCAATCCTGTTGTTGTTCCTTCCTCCTCACGTCTTCATATGTTTTTAAGTTTTTACTACAAAATTTTTGTCACCTTTAGCATATTGTTTTTCAGAATCTGAATTTTAGTGCAAAGAGATCTCTCCGATATGCAGACATGAGAATTATTGTCAGAGATTTGAGTTGTAATATTTTCACACTGCACTGATCTTGTACAACGCCCCCTCTCCTGATTGAAATTCATTCTCCAGGGAGTTTTTTCTTCCTAGATTTGTTGTCGTTGCGGTTTTAGGGCAGACTGAGTTTTTAAGATGCACCATATTTATCTGTAGCCTCTACTTGCTAACTGCTTGTTTGGTCCTTTCTTAGGCCAGTTACTTTGTTACAAGCCAAGCCAATGCAATTAAAGTTTCCTCCTGGGTTCTTTTTTGCAGAAACATAATATTAATGTACAGACCTTTGAAACAAATAAATGGAAGATTATTTATTATGTGCAGCAAGCAACAGTTGTGCAATAACAAAGAGTAAAACAAATGGGTATTTTTACTTCTTATTTATTGGGGGTTAAAATATAAATAAATGAAATTATAAAACGATTGTACAGACTACAGTTGGTAGGCATAGAGTTAGTAGCAGTCTTTAGATTGGTGAATAGGATTATGATGAGGATAATATGTGGATTACTTTCTGATACATGGTGTGCAGTTTAAGTTGCCATATAAGCATTGTTATCCAGGCAGTCGTTGGCCGTTGGGTAGTAGTAGTCGTCTTTGTTTTGATTCTTCTAGAAGAGGAGGAGAAATAGACATTAATCCTATCCAAATGGAGTAATACACACGCAGCGGGCAAACCCTAGATTTTGTGAAATTGATTATGTTTCCTAGTCCAGAGACAAAATTCCAGGGGGGGGCTGACTTAGATTTAGACAAGTGGCACCCTTTTTCACCATGTAATATGAATTGCCATGTCATTCTATCCTATCCACCAAAACAAGTAGAAGTAATGAGATCATGTACATTGCCATGTCATTATAACGCACTGGTGCTTGACACGTGTGACTCAATTAAAGGACCAAAGTCAGTCTTGGTTGGATAATGTTCGAATCTAACATGGCTATGTTAGAATTGTCGGTGCTTCATTTCAACATTAATACTACAAAAGTCGTGTTCCATTTTCTACGCATATCAAGAAAGTGTCAAAAAATAATAATACTTTAAAATCGTCTGTATTTTTATTCTTATCTAATGGAGTAATATAATTTTTTATATATGACTAGTGATATTTTATAAATATATATAGATAATAGAAATAAAATATTTAATATTAAAAATATTATAGAAAAATTATTAAATATAAATAGAAATTTTAAAATAGTAATAAAATTTTTATCATGAGATAGAGGGAGTATCAAATTTTTTTTATTTTTTATTTTGTTATTAATGAGATAGAAGAATGTAGTAAATAATGAGGAAATAATATATTTATTTATTTATTATGTGTTTAAGAATATATTTCAATCATGGAGCCAGGTTTAAAGGAATTTGGAGGAAATTTAGCTTTTTAAAGTTTTAAGAGATAGACACGAATTGCGACCTTTCATAATAATAAAAAAGAATTATTTTATTTCTACCTTTAAATGGCTTTAATAATGGAGAAAGTATTTATACATGTACACTTTCATGACTTGAGAGGTCGATTTATTTTCAGTATATTTTGTGGCCTTGGGAACCCTGTTGTAATGTGGGAAACTAGATAAGTGTCCCGTGCACGGTTTGATTTTTAAATAAAATTATTTTTAATTTGTTTTATATAATAGTTATAAAATATATTTTTTAAATTTTAAATTGACTTCCTACTATTATTAGAATGATTATAAATCTTGTTTGAAAAACAAATGACTATAGATCACATACAATTAAGTGTTACTAATGTGATTACTTTTGTTATTTTTAATTTAATATTAAGTTCTTATAATCAATTCTTAATATTTATTTTTATACTTATTTTTTTTTTTAGAGTTCAAAGTTGAGTACAAATCTAAGAGTCTAAACGTGATATTTAAGTCATATTCTATTGTATAATTATTAACTAAATAAATAAATTCTATAAAAAATAAAATTGTTATAAAATAATAAAATACAATCATAATTTTAGTTTTAAAAGATGATTAAATTTAATTAGTAACATACAAGTCAGGATTTTTTTTAACATTAATTAACTCAAGGAAGTGATTTACAAAATTTTAATTGTTATATATTTTTTGTAATATACATTACAATTTTTTTATATTAATTATTATTTACTCATAATGTTTTTTTATATTTTTTAAGAATATAATTGTTGTAAATAATGACTTGCCATTATGATTTTAGTTTTAAAAACTAGCTAACTAAATTTTAATAATTAATAAATAAGTTAGAATTGTTTGGTATGTAATAGAATTTGTAACTAAAGTAATCATTAATATATTTCTAATATATAGGAGTATAATATAATATAATTTTTGATATTAATTATTATGTATTCATAGTATTTTTAATATATAATTAATCATTTAGATATTAAAGTTGAGTAAAAATCTTAAATACGATTTTTAAGTTAGAATTTATTACATGATTAAGTAACTAAAGGTCTCTTATAAAAATAAAATTATTATAGAATAATAAATTAATATTAAAATTTGTAAAATTTTTAGTTCTAATTAAATTAATCATAACATTATATAAAGAAAATAAAAAATATTTTATTTGTAGTTAAATTTTAGACTTATACTAAAAAAACTAAAGACTAAAAATAAATATAAAAAAATTAAATTTTGCCTTATTATATACTCCGTACATAGTTATATAGGATGCTGATCAATTTTTAGCGACGGATATATCCATTGCTAAATTTCATAATATGTCATATCTGTCGTTAAAGACTAATCCATTAACGGATCATCAGTCCATTCCTGATCCTCGCGGAGTTATATAGATATAGATGAGCAAAACACTAGTACTATTCTGTCGGTTATGAATTTTGTATCCAACCGCTGCAACGTGGCCAAATCTTATCGTTCCAACTTCAAATAATTAAGATAGAGATAAAAAAATTAAAAAACTGAAGCTGTATGAGATCAATCATTAGGATAAAACATTCTTTTTCAAAATTCTATATCACCTAATAACACATAATCCAATAATAAAATATAAAGTGGACCGGAGATAGAGATTCGTTGTCACAAAGTTAATTTTATGATATCTTTTGTATACGTGTTAATATTATATTAATTAATTAATTAAAATTATTTCATATTAATTGGTAGGATATTACAAGTGAGTTAGAGTCCCACATCGGATAAATAGTGAAAGAATTAAAAATTAATATATATGAATAGGCCCAAAACTTAATGACTTAAACTTTTGGGTTAAGTTGGATTCCAAACATATACATGTATGTTACGTTTTTTTTTTTTGTGTACATACATATAGTTTGGAGAGGAGGTGGACAGAATGCCAAGAAACTCGATAAGAAGTCCTTTGTTAAACCTCTCCATGACCTTATTTCCTTTCTTTTTCTTCCATTAACTCGGTAAAAAGCGGATTGGATGTGGAGTAATATTAATGGATTCGGTTACCACCCACGAATTTAATTTCATGATAAGTTAGTTATTTGACAAATATATCACGAATTTAATTTTATGATAAGTTAATTATCTCATACATATTTATTGACATTGTATTAATTAATTCATCAAAATTTAATATGAACGACAGAATAACATACTCTGCCTGGCTGCCTCAGGATATGGAAATGGAACTGCTCATTGCTCGAGGGGAGCAATCATAAACCAAAAGAGCCGTTTGTTTCATAACCAACTTTTTATTTTGAATGTTTAAAGTCAATTTAAATTTTATGAGATACATATAAATTTTAAAACTACAACAAATGATATAATTAATAAAAAAATTAAATAATTTATTATGAATATAACAATATTACTAGTTAACATTTATTAAATTCACATTAATTGTAATTTTTTTATACATTAACTTTGAAAATTCAAAATAAAATCCTTTATGTAGGACTAAGTGAGCATAAGTTTGTAAACTAGCCGGTAGACTGAGTTAACTTTGATAATGTCAGTCATACAAGACCTTTTCCGTCCTATTACCACCTCGAAGACGGATTAGTTTTGTAACATCTCACTTTCAAATCGTAAAATATAAAAAAAAATTGAGTCTGTGGTGGTCTAAAATGACGTAAAAAGATAATATTGGATAAATAATTAAAAGTCTTATTTGATGGATTTGATTCGATTCAGACTTGAGATTTAATTTAAAATTTGTTCCAGACTCGAGATTTGATCCGACTTGTTTCAAGTCTCAGGTTAGTTGAGTCGGGTGAATTTACTCGCGACATTATTTCAACAACCACATCTTACACCGTCTATCATAATATTTAAAGACTGAGATTGAATTGGACTTGGTCCTTACGATAATTCCTTTTAGCGACAGACATACTTAGTTCCCAAAATGAATTTTTAATGTTTATAAAGTTAGTAATATAATCAACAATTTTAGATTAAGGTGACGTTTAATTGTATCTTAATAGCACACCTCTTAATGCATCTTAATTTGTGAAATTAGGATAAAAAAATTTCCTCTAATGTCTCTAAATCACTAATATACAAATATGAATCTAAACTGTTTAGAGAATCTCTTAATAAAAATATATAAATTATTAAAATACATTAAGAGGTGAGCCGTTAAGATGCACTCAAAACACCATCTAAATGTACAAAAAAAATTAGTTGACGATAACAATAAAGGTAAATGGCATGTAACAAATGACTCTCTCTATAGTCTATAGTAATAGTAATAAGTATTCCACAGAGTCCATTCCACACCCATCATCAGATAGATCACAAAAACACAAATCCACTGCATCTCTCCCTCTCTCTCTATGTATATAGTTAGTATTTATCACTAGTCTCTTGAGCGTCAAATGTGAACAAAGATTCACCTTCCCCCGAGTCTCTCTCCCACCCTCCTCATCCAAATTCAAACACATTTCCCAATTCAAATAATAATAAAATCCTATCTCTCTTTTCAAACCCTCAATCCATCCATATTAGGGTTTAAATCATCGTCACCTTCATTATCTATCTGCCTCTTTCTCTATCTTTCAATGGCATTATCGTAAAATTTGATGGCGGCTACTTCTAGAGGCTTATCCACGCATTTGGGCTTGCGACTGGACTTGTATCCACTGAGTAATCATCACCACTACCATGGAATTGTCACTTTGAAGAATCAGCAGCGGAAGAGGATGACGGATTCCTCCTCCCGGATCATCAAATGCTGCTGCTCGGACTCGGTGCTTCCGATTCGGGGGACCGCAGGCCGTCACCGGAAGAGCGAGGATAAGCCTGAGGAGTGGCCATTTGATCCTAACAAGAACAATCGCAGAGTTCGAATTCAACCTACTTCTGCTGCATTGCCCTTTGCTTCTTCTCAGTAAGTTTCTAATCATTTTTTCACCATATCTCTGTATACAAACAATTTCAAGTAATTACTCTTGCTTTATTTTCTTATTTGTCAAATGAACGTTCCTTTATCTTTGCGCCTTTTCTTCTACAACTTAGAAAAGCAGATTACTTTAATTTTTCTCCCAAAGTCATGATTTTGGTGTGCAGTATGGATCATTGTCGACAAATAGCTAATGAAAATTCCTAGAATGTGAAGAAAGATTATAAAAATGCACGACTGAGTCTTTTCTTTTTTTATTTCTTAAAGCCTAGCTGCTTCTTTGTTTTGGTCTCAAAACTGAATTCATGTCATCTAAGATTTTGTTATAATGTATTAGTGTCTGCTATTGTGGATTGAAGTCTAGTGCTACAATTTTAATATGCCGTATTGCTTTTATGCTGACAACTAGAAGGTGGAAATCCTCTTAGATACTGCAGTACAAAATTCAAAAGGCAAAAGTTGAATTTGGTTTAGAAATTTGATAAACATTAGTTTACCAGAATTTAAAAGATCAAAAGGACAATTATAAACATATTTTTGGTGGGAAAGAGTGATTAATCTATTGTTTATTTAGGGAAAAAAAGGACTGATTAATCTATTGTTTATTTGGACCAATTTTTTTTTCTTAAAATCCTTCCTCAGGGCAGGCCCCGAGTTGGATTGGGACAAAAAAAGAGTGACTAATCTCTTGTTAGGTGAATAAATCGCCAAAAAGGCAATGGTTTCATTTGTGACTGGGTACATAAATAATTATTTATTTTTCATTTATTTCTAATACTACTACATAATCTCACAGCAGCAAGAAGTATCATTTGGTACTAAATGTAACGTAATAGTATATTCCTACTTTACCATAGCACTTCCTTCAGATTATACCACAATTTCATTATACAATAAAAAAAAAAATCTTTTTTACTCCATGTACATGATGATGGCAAATAGATTGTCTATTATGTGCTAGATTTTTGTAACTTTTGCTGGACTTTAAATTGCTGCAGATCTCGTGTTTCAAAACAAGAGAAATTCTTCCCACGTTGTGTGCCAAGAAATTCTGGTCCCCAGTCCCGTGATACCCCTCCTAAAAGAGGTAATGTTTGATATTTGTGTTCTCAATCTAAGCATGCCTTATTCTTTCTTGATAATCATAAAACTTATCTGCACATTTATTTTAGTTATATTTACTGTTGCCTTCATTGTAGACACTGGTATTGCAAATGAGAAGGATTGGGGCATCAGCCTTTTAAACGAAAATGTCAACGAGGCTGGTACTAACGAAGATGGTAGTACTTGGTATCGAGAAAGTGGAGAAGATGTTGGGGAAAATGGATACAGATGTAGATGGAGTAGGATGGGTGGCCAAAGCTGTGATGGCTCTTCGGAATGGAAAGAAACGGTATAAACTTAGTGCTCAGGATTCAATATATAATTTATTTATAAGAATGTGAAGTTGAGTAAACAAAATTGTGCATAAATTAGTTTGTAGGACAAGTTGGTTCTAATGATTATTTTAATATTTAATCTCTTAACTATGTTTGGACTACCAATTACTTGTAACAATGAACAGTTTCAAGGGACTTTTAACAAAAGGAATAAGAATTAATTAAGTAATCATCTAGATTTCTATCATAGATGATTTTACTGCAGAACAAAATTTTCGTTAATCTCAAGCCAATAACACTAATTTAAAAAGGAAAAAGTTTAAGCTACTAATTCAGAGAAGAAAAGAATATACAGAAATACATATTAAAGTTTTTTTTATTAAGTAAAATAAATGGTAGTCATTCTCGTGGGCACCTAAAATAATATAGGAAGAACTCTAGCAGTCTATCTAATCCAGATATTGGTCGGTCCAGCAGACCAAGCAATGCAGTTAGAGTTTTGACTTCCTCTGAAGGAATGCATTTAGATGTTTAAGCTTCAGCTGATTATAAAAGACTACCATTGATGTTATAATCTATAATGGCTTCATATCCTATCCCCATATGAGCCCCAATCTCAGTCATATGAACAGACTGCCCCTAATCGTTCAAAAGCAGGATATACTAAGGTTTATTAGTGACTAGGTAACTAGACTGATGACTTCACTGTTCTCATGGAAAGCTTACAATATCACAGCAATATTTTTGGTCTAAGAAATCGAGCTGGACAATTACTCAAAAACCTTTTAATCATTTTACGTTTCTGTTTCATATATTGGTTTTCTGAATATTACTGATCAGAAAGTCTGGAACCTTGTAGAAGCATCAAAATAGGCAATGCACTGTTAACTTCATTAAATTCAAGATTATTGTTGCTTGCAACTCTTGGTATTAGATCTATAATTCTACATCTACATTGTATTCATATATTAAGTACCATCCCAGGTGGATGCATTTAATTGGATTTGTTGATCTACTTGACAGTGGTGGGAGAAAAGTGACTGGACTGGATATAAAGAGCTAGGTATGTTGTCGACTAAATAGATCAGCTCTAGTGATCTTTTATCGTTTTTGATGCAATTCATTCATGGCTATTGGTTTTGTGTAAATAATTTTCACTATCATGTGTCTCCTGAGTCCTGATAATGAGCTGAATACTGGAGGTTGCATTTTAATTATGGGAAAATGTTTTTGACTTCATATTGGTAGTAAACATCACTGTCTTTATATTTATATATCCTGTTGTTGTATATTTCTATATCCTGTTGTTGTTGAGATTACCATATTTCTAGTAATGCACCAATTATATTTCTCATCTTGTACATAATAGTATTATTCAAGTTTTATCTAGCAAGTCGTACTTAGCATATGTTGATGGTAATCTATACACCTTAGTTAATACTTTAACAATTAAGCTGTTTTGATCGCATTCTTTATATTTTTGTCCGATAAACACTCTAATGTAGACATGTAGTAGAACACTTTGCTACCAATAATGTATACTCTTCATATAGGAAGATATCAATCATATTCTAAAGACTTGCACATCTAAAAGTCGCTGTGTCCTGGACCTCCCTTCAAGTAATTAATTTTTACAGCGACTTAATAGGTGTGGAGAAATCTGGAAGAAATGCTGAAGGGGATTCATGGTGGGAAACATGGCGAGAAGTTCTTTACCAAGATGAATGGAGGTTTTAAATTTATTATTCTTCTCTTAATCTGACTAGAATGCTCACCCCTACAGTGCAGACAAGCTACTGTGAGAGGTTATAAAAAATTGTTAACCGATTACAATTTTCATAGCTATGACAAAATAATTGTTGCTTTCTGAAATTGCAGTAATCTTGCTAGAATAGAGAGGAGTGCACAGAAACAAGCAAAATCAGGCACAGAAAATGCTGGATGGTATGAGAACTGGTATGCATAATATTTGTTAAAAGAAAATTGTAACTTTTTAGACCATGTTACCGCTCAATATTAATGGGACGACTTTTTTAATGTAGGTGGGAGAAATACGATGCTAAAGGCTGGACCGAGAAAGGTGCACATAAGTATGGTAGACTAAATGAACAGTCATGGTGGGAAAAGTGGGGAGAGCATTATGACGGAAGAGGATCAGTTTTAAAATGGTACTATCTTAAATTCTACATTTCTCTTGCTTGGAGTTATACCATTTTGGACCTCCGTATTTTAAAAAAGTGACCTAAAACTATTACTCTATATGTGCTGTAAAATTTAGTAGTTAGAACTTCATTATGTCCGTGTACATTTTGTGTGTGGCTCTGGTCTTCTAGGAAAACAGTATTTTCTTCTTTGATCGAAATTTATTGCTGGCAGAAGCAAAGTAACATTAACTTTACACCATTGTTCTGTTTATTTTGGTCTAGTAAAATGCCTCTTTGTTGAACATTTAGAAAAGAGGTACAGAGAAGGAAATGCGTATACTCCATATAAAATACCTGTAGCTTATCATGATTGATATTCCTTCGCAGGACAGACAAATGGGCTGAGACTGAATTGGGTACCAAATGGGGAGACAAGTGGGAGGAGAAATTCTTTGCTGGTATTGGTTCTCGTCAAGGGGAGACTTGGCATGTATCTCCTAGTTCTGAACGTACGTCTCCTTGCCCCTAATCTTAGATTTGAATATATATATATATATATATATATATATATATATATATATATATATATATTGGATAAGCTGTTAATTTTTTGAATATAGTATTAAATGGACACAAATTTTGAGCTGTGATAAGTCAATTACTAGTTCCACCAGATGAAACTGTAGTTTTATATAAGTTAATATAGCAACCGTGTTTGACTTGCACATGTGGTATCTTTATGTTTATTATCTGAACTTTTGAGTACATTGCATTTGTAGTTTATAGTAGATATCATCAAACATTTATCTCAAACACTTCGTTACAGACACGGTTTCAAGTATGTTTGGTCTCTTAGAAACATTTATCATCAAAGATTCGTGCACAATCTCTATTTGTACTCCACTAGTATGTCTAGGATTTCTCATATATGACGAGTTAAATACCATGTCAAGAGGTCATAGCAGTTGGTCTAGAAAATATTTCGGATCAATATTCCTGAGAGATAAATTGGGGGTTTTCTTAACATCGACTTTCTGGCTATAGTGCTGCTTTAACCCTTTCATGGCCATAGAGAGAATAGTGAAATTCACTTATTGAGATAATCCATTTATACACTTTGATGTTGTACTTTGGAGTTTGGACCATCAGGTGTAGGATTTAAGATTTTGTAATGTGTGCTTCTAATGCTTATGTACTTGGTGAATTTGCTCATGCCATAATTTTTTTGTTCGTTGTCTAGGTTGGTCACGAACATGGGGAGAAGAACACTTCGGAAATGGGTATGCATCAGAATTATCATTATCATAACTCTGAGTTTGTTATGCAAGCTTCTTTTATGATGTTTTGTACTTTACCCATTGTTCAAATGTGAAACAAAGTGACTTCAGTGCTAAAGGCCTTTTTGTTGGGTAATACATTAAAATCATATTTACTTGGTTTGTTTTTTGACAAGTCACATTTAGTTCTTTTGGAATTATACTTGGCATGTTGGTGGCAAATGATTTATTCCTTTATGTATCAGCAAAGTGCACAAATATGGCAAAAGCACGACAGGGGAAAGCTGGGATATTGTGGTGGATGAAGAGACTTACTACGAGTAAGACATGTTTTGATTAATAGAATAATAGACTTATTATATCTTCCTTCAAATGCCTTGTTTAAGGCTACTCTAGACCTGTACTACTGTAACAATCTGGGTTCTAGGCGAGCAAGTTTTTAAATGACAATTAACTTCTGATTGAAGGGCTGAACCTCATTATGGATGGGCGGATGTTGTGGGTGACTCAAGCCAGTTGTTGTCCATCACTCCACGGGAAAGACCACCAGGTATCTTTCCTAATCTTGATTTTGGGCCATCACCACCACCACCACCACCACCACCTCCTCCAAACGATGACCCACCGGAATTGCCGCCCTCGCCTTCTCAAGGGCAAACATGAAATTTAATCTCCGTACATTTTGTAATAGGTGGTTGGAAACTTCATTTGTATGGTAAAAAAAATAAAACCTTCACATTGTAACGCATGTCAAAACATTTTATTCATTTTTTAGATGAATTTCCGGGTTTGTGCAATCTGTAGGGATTGTTCCAGTCTGTTTATCAAGATACATGTTCTATAATGAATCATTTAAATTATTTATTGGCACACATCAATTGACTTCAGACCATTGATTTTTGTTTCGATTCAGCTTATATTTATTGATCCGAAAGTGTAGACTTTGAATCAATCAATGTCGTACAAATCGTGTGTGCAGTGCCGCATTTAGATATTTGTCAAATGGTTGGATGAAGTTATTAGCCGGCTGGGTTTTTACTTTTTCGTTCGTGACTCAATAATATGTTTTTTTGTGTACTATGTCTGTCTTGTAGTTATTGCTCTTTTGTCTAAAAAGGAAATTAATTGGGCAAATGACAATTCTACTTGGGAGAATCTTTGACCCACCTTGTGAAAGCGGTATATGTATGTGGACTTTTCAAAAGACAATTTCCAAGATAATTATGTGATTTATTTTACTTTAATATAAGCCGTTTTATCTTTTAATATTTTTTGTTTGAGAATTTTAAATAAACATAAATTGTTTAATTTTTAATATTATCTTCAAGTGTTAAATATAATATTTGTTTGCTCATTATTTTTATCTAATAAATAACATATTTTTTTCAATTTAAGGACAATATAGATGTAAGAATCCCAACTTTTATAAATAAAGATGAATTTTCTATAAATATTATTTTTGAATATTATGGAGTATATTTGATATAATGTTATAGTTGTGGGTAATATTTATAAATTTTGCAAAAGTAAGCAAAGTTGTTATAAAATATTAGTTTGGTGGGAGAATATTCTTTTTGTCGGGGAATATTAAATACAACAAAGACAATCATTGGTGGACCCCATAACGGAATTATTATCGGATTGAAAAAACGACAAAAATACTTTATGAAAATAACGGCGAAGATTTCTGAATAAAAGCTGTTGAACTACCCTTAGTAAAAGTGCGATATCTGGCATTGGTTGCGTAGTAGCACACGGTATTGATTATTGATCTTATGTGAAAGTCACCAAATTATATTCAATTATTACTTCGATAATTCTTTGCGTCATATCTCTTATATAATTGATTCAATTATTGTCACAGATTATCTCAGATAATATGTTATATTATTAAATCAATAATTGAGACGACAAGTTATAAATGATTAATAATTGTTGAAAGATTAAATATGTGTTGATTAAAAATAAAATAATTTGTGGTAATATTTATTCAATCCTTGATGTATATAAAGAGTCTGTTATATGAGGCGTTTGTGGTAAGTTTGGTTATTTTAGGGGGGCCCATATGTCATCATCTAAGAGTCCTTTCGTCGATAGTAATTACCTTCCTCAATAGTAATTACCTTTACCAGACGTCGAAACCACTTGCCGTTTACATATTATGAGCGTCGAACCACTTGTCGTTTCACATTACAAAGTCCGAACCAATTGTCGTTTCACATTACGTGCGTCGAAACCACTTTTCTTTTCACATCACTGGGTCGTCGAGCCACTTGCCTTTTCACACGTGGCAAGTCTTAATCTAAATCTTCTATAAATAGAGGCTAGTCTTCATTATTTTTTTATAAAATTCATTCAAGCTATAGAGAGAGAAGTATAGAGAGAATAAGAGAAAAGAAGAAAGAGTATTCATTACTTACTACTGCGATATTCAATCTCCTACTAAAGTAAGGGGTGTTATTCTTTCTTATTCATGAAGAGAGCTCGTTGTTATTCCATTGCTTATTATTCTCGTTGGAATAACTTTTGTATCTGTGATTTTACCACTACTTGGTGACATTCTTTCTATTATTCATTGTAACATCACATCTGTGTTTTCTGGCGGACTTGGTTCCGTTATTTATTATTACATTGGAATAACTTTTGCACATGCGATCTATCGCATGCATGGTGATTTCTTTTGTTATTCCATTCTTTATTATACTCAGGTTGGTTAAAACTTTGACTTATACTTCATGAAATTAATGGAATATCCTTGATATTTTACAAGGCTTCATCCAAATATCCTTTCATGGAAATATTCTTCTAAGTATTCTTGAATTTTACTCTACAAAGCAGTATCATGTTGACAGTTTGGATGTTATTGGTTCCTGGATAAATTAATTCTTGAACTTATTTTATTGAATTCTTATATCATTGTCATCATCCCCATATTTATATTTTTTAAAAGTCATTTGTGGCCTGTAGTGCATAGATGGACTTGGTATGATTATGACCAGGGATTATTCGGTGTAATCATGGTAGTAATGTTACAAATGATGTGGTAAAAATTCTCATTGGCCGTAGTGCATTGATGGGCGATTGTTGGCATGATCATGACCATTAATGAATACACAAATATTCTTGGCTTTGTAGTGCATGGATAATTGTGGTCGTGATACTAAAGAATATCCTCGCCAGTAGTCAAGAGGTGATTCAATGGTGTGGAATATTTATTAAGCTGAGTCTCAGCTATAACAGTGATGAAAAACCTTTTAAATCATAAAAGATAGTAGATTTTATTTTTACTTGACTCTTTTAATGGATTCTTTGGTTCATTGCAGATTAAACTTGATGTTTATTATATTTTATCGGTTTAACACTTTGTTGAAGGCTAATGATAATTTATTCTCGCAATATCTTAGTCATAATATTTCTTCTTGGGCTAGTTGAGCTCACCCTTTCTTTCAATTTTTTCTCTTGAAAATGAGAATATAAATTTGAGACGAGTCGGGGAGCGGAGTAATGGTCCGGAGGATAGCATTAGTAGTTCTCACTATTACGTGAAATAGTGTGATAATAATTATAATGAGGACTCCTTTTTAGTTTGTATAATCTCTAGTAGACAATATTTGTATTCAAACTCACGGTTTATGTTTTGTCGTATTGTACACGCAGTTGTATTAGTAAGTTGTATTTGAATTACATACCATGTATCTGGCGACCCAAGATGGGTGATGTATACCTAATTTTGGGGCGTCACGGTTGGTATCAAAGCTTGGGATATGATCCTGGCTAAGATGTGAGAATAATACTAGGAGGGAGAGCGAGTAATTCCTTCATTAGTATGACCTACCTAAGTTTATGTCTTTATTTTATTGGTCGATTCGAAATATAAGGATAATATGTTAAATGTCAATTAACCTTTTGTTTTGTGGCGATGTCTCAAAAATGACATCCGAGAATGTTGAGAATAGCAATGGAGCACAAAGCGACTCGTTGATTCACCACATATCAATAATCGAGGATAATGTGCATCGGGAAGGCGACAATCCTCATGCAAACAACAACACTGACCAAATGATGAATGATCAAATGTTCAGAGGCTTTATGCAATTCATGCAATAGCAGACGAGAGCGTCTCCTGTCCAAAACGTAGGTGGAAACACTTGAAACTCTCGGGCGGTCACCGCTTAATGAGCTTCGAGGCTGGGACCACCAGAGTTTAAGGGAGAGCCAAAACCACTTATGGCGAGAAGCATGGATAAAGCGAGATCACTAAGATATTTGATGTCTTGAGATGTTCAGGAGGCAAAAGGTTCCTTGCCTCCTTTATGTTGCTTGAGAGAGGTGATTCTTGGTGGGAATCGGTAAAACGTACTCAACCTCTCAGATCAAGATATCTTGGGAGAAGTTCGGGAGTCATTTAATGACAAATACTTTCCCGAAAAGTATTCACCACATGAAGGAGGTGGAGTTTATCAAGTTGGAACAAAATAATATGGCCACCGTGTCGCAATACGAGGCAAAATTTACGGAGTTATCCGGTTTCGTCGTCCCACTTGGTGGATAATGAAGAGAGAATGACGCGAATGTTTTTAAGAGGTTTGAAGCGGAGATACGTCAACATCTTATTTCTCATAAACCGTGTTTATATTCGGATATATTGTAAATAGGGCTCGATTAGTGGAGCGCGATAACGAGTCAACCTTGACTAAAAGAAGCGGTAAACAAAAAATGATAATACCAATGAGCGATCATCGAGCGGTGACAACAAGCGTGGAGGAATCAATAGGCGAAATGGTAACCACTTGATGGTGTAATCGAGGCCAAAACAATAGAATGGACATTTCAAGAAGAGGAGATTCAACAATGATGGAAAAGACGTCAAGACCAAAGACCGTTGTTAAGGAAGGAGAAAGACCACCTATCATATGCTTTTTAAATGCGGAGGGAGGACACATCATCCAAATTATGCGATGTCAGTCAAAAAGCGTGTTATAATTGTGGAAGAGAAGGTCACTTAGCCCGATTTTGTTGTTATCAAGATAAATTCAACTAGGATGGAGGCACCAAAGGTAGTCCCGAAAGGTCAAAGCCAGTGGTCTGAGGAGGCGTTGTTGTGACCTCCCAGAAAGCAAGAACCCGAATGAGGTCATCACGGGTAAGCTTATCATAAACTCTAATGAAGTCTATACTTTATTTGATACCGGTTCTACCCATTCTTTTATTTCTCCTACTTGCGCTCATCGATTAAATTTGACTCTGGAGAAATTAGACTTTGACTTATCTGTGGAAACTCCGTTGGGAGAAACCTTCATTACATCCACTGTTTATAAGTTTTGTTTGGTTCAAATCGGTACCCTCACATTACCTGTCGATCTTATTTCATTGAAAATACTTGCATTTGACGTTATTCTAGGGATTGATTGGTTAACTACTCATCATGCAAAAATTGATTATTTTCGTAAGGTTGTTAGCTTTCATATTCCTAATCAACCTATTATGCGAATTCAAGCGACCAAACCATTAAAATCAATCACGGTCATCTCAAGCCATAAAGTCGCATTACGTTTATTGAAAAAGCGGATGTCAAGCTTTCTTAGCTCGAGTCATGATCTCTAAACAAAAATACGTCGACTTTGAATGATATTTTGTTGTTAATAAATTTTCCGGCGTATTCTCAGAAGAACTTCCCCGGCCTACCCCGAGGCGTGAAATTGAATTTTGTATTGACCTTGAACTCAGTACAAAACCCATTTCCAAAGCCCCATATCGAATGGCTCTATTGAACTTCGGAGTTAAAGACCCAATTACGGTGAATTGTTAGACATTGGCTTTATTCGTCTCTAAGACTTCTCTTTTGGGTTGTTCTGTTACTATTCGTGAAGAAGAAAGATGGGAGTATGCGACTTTGTATTGATTATCGGGAGTTGAATCATGTTACCATCAAAAATAGGTATCCATTGCCACATATTGATGACATGTTTGACCAATTTGCAAGAGCCAAATTCTTTTCAAAGATTGATCTTCGTTCCGGATATCACCAATTGAAGATTAGAACCGATGACATTCCAAAGACGGCTTTCGAAACTCGATGCGGGCATTATGAATTCTAGTCATGTCCTTTGGATTGACTAATGCTCCTAACGCCTTCATGGATATGATGAACCCAGTATTCAAGGAATATTTGGATCACTTTGTGGTCGTCTTTATTGATGACATCCTTATTTATTCCAAAACCGTGAAGATCATGAAAGCAACACTTGAGGTGACACTCCAAAAGCTTCGTGAATATAAGATTTATGCCAAGTTGAAGAAATGCGAGTTACGGCTTGAGGAAGTAGCATTCCTTGGGCACGTGGTATCAAGTCATGGAATATCATTGACCCCAAAGAAAGATTGAAGTTATTCAAAGTCCGAACAACTAAATCGATGACCAAGACGTAGCTTTCTCGGTTTAAATTTGGTTATTATCGGAGATTCGTGGAAGGATTTTCTCGAATCGCTACTCCATTGACTTAGCTGACTCGAAAAGATACAAAGTTCGGTTGGAGCGAAGAATGTGAGAAGAGTTTTCAAGAACTCACGAGGAGACTCATTTCAGCACCTGTTCTGACAATACCATCTGGCTCAGAGGGATTTGTCATCAAAGTAATGCTTCGGACAAAGGGTTGGGATGTGTTCTCATGCAACATGAGAAAGTCATAGCCTATGCCTCGCGATAACTCAAAGAATATGAGAGGAATTATCCTACTCATGATCTAGAGTTGGCGATTGTTGTCTTTGCACTTAAAATTTGGAGGCATTACTTGTATGGGGAGAAAGTGGAGATCTTTACTGGATCATAAAAGCCTCAAATATTTCTTCACTCAAAAGAACTCAACATGCGACAACGACGTTGGCTTGAACTATTGAAAGATTATGATCATACCATCCAATACCATCCCGGAAAAGTGAACGTGGTAGGCGATCGAAAGTACAAGATCATATCGCAAAGACGAGTACGATATTGTCAACGCATGAAGGCCCATTTTGTGTGACTTGCAAAGGATGGAGATAGAGTTAAAGACTCGAGGACACATGTGATGATGGCGAATATACGAGTAGAACCGACTTTAATCGATAAAGTTAAAGTTTCTTTCAAGCTTCACGGACACACAGGCGGCGATGCGTATGAGGAGGAAAGTGCAAGAAGGTGCTATCACGGGAAGCAAGAATCAATGAAGAAGGAATACTTGAGTCAACTCCGGACTTTGTGTTCCTAACGACCCTAATTTAAAGTATAAAATCATGATGGAGGCGCATGACACACACCGCTTGCAATCCATCTTGGGAGTACCAAAATGTATCATGATATTCGTATACATTTTGGTGGAGCAATATGAAGAGAGAGATAGCGTTGTTTATCTCAAGGTGTCTAACTTGTCAACGAGTTAAAGCGGAGCATCAAGTACCAAAAGGTCCATTGCAACCACTTGAAATTCCAGAATGGAAGTGGGATCACATTACCATGGATTTCGTTCTGGGTCTTCCTTAGGTTTCTCAAGGCATAGATGCGATTTGGGTCATTGTTGATAGATTGACCAAGTCTGCTCATTTCTTTACCGAATCGAGAAACTTATACACTTGAACGTCTTACTCATATGTACATAAACGAGATTATAAGATCGCATGGTATCTGCATATCCATAGTTTCGATCGAGACCCAAGATTCACTTCACGATTTTGGGTTAGTTTGTAAAAAGCTATAAACACCACTTACGATTTAGCTCGGCATATCATCCTCGAGACAGACGGACACGATCGGAGAGGACTATTCAAACTCTTGAAGATCTATTAAGACTCTGTGTCCTTGATTTCAAGGGAAGTTGGGACAAGTTCTTACCATTGGTGGAGTTTTCCTACAACAACAGTTATCAAGCAAGTATTGGCATGGCTCCATTCGAAGCGTTGTATGGAAGAAAGTGTCGTTCTCCAGTATGATGGGATGAGGTGGGTGAAGCAACGTTGTTGGGACCGGAGTTGGTACGTATGACTACGAAAAAGATTCAAATGATCCGACAACGTATAAAAACCTCACAAAATCGACAAAAGAGTTATGCTGATCTTCATCGAAAGGACGTGGAATTCGATATAGGAGATCATGTGTTGTTACGTGTTGCTCCATGGAAAGGAGTTACAAGATTTGGAAAGAGAGGAAAACTCAATCCTCGATTCATTGGCCCATTTTTAATCCTCGATCGAGTAGGAACTGTGGCCTATAGACTCGCTTTACCGCCAAGTATGTCTCGTGTTCATAACGTTTTTCACATATCCATGTTACGTAAATATGTGAAAGACCCGAACCACATTATTGAGTTAGAACCGGACGAAATAGCGGAAGATTTGACCTATGAAGAGGTTCCTGTTCAAATCTTGGATAAGAATGAACATATTCTACGCTCCAAGGTTATACCTCAAGTCAAAGTTTTGTGGAGAAACCACGATGTTGAGGAAATGACTTGGGAGTTAGAATCAAAATGAAATCAAGGTATCCTTACCTCTTCGACATACCAAGTACGCACCTAAATTTCGAGAGAGCAAAATTTCATAAGAAAGGGAGGTTGTAAGACCCCAACTTTTATAAATAAAGATGAATTTTCTATAAATATTATTTTTGAATATTATGGAGTAAATTTGATATAATGTTATAGTTGTGGGTAATATTTATAAATTTTGCAAAGTAAGCAAGTTGTTATAAAATATTAGTTTTGGTGGGAAATATTCTTTTTATCGGAGAATATTCGTGCGACGACCAAGACAATCATTAGTGGACCCTGGCGGAATTATTATTTTGGATTGAAAGAAACGACAAAAATACTTTATGAAAATAACGGCGGGAGGTATTACTGGTTAAAGCCGTTGAACTATCCTCAGTAGTAAAAGTACAAAGAATATGCGTGGTTGCATAAGTAGCACTACTAAGTATTGATTATTGATGCTTACGTGAGAAGTCACTCAGCTATACTCAATTATTGCTACAGTAATTGCTGCATCATATCTCTTATATTATTGATTCAATTAGAGGCCAATTATTTGATATAATTGCTTAACATTTTGATATTATACTTGATTGAATAAATATATGATTTTATTACGGTTTTATTTACTGCGTAATATAATTGTTAACATAATAAAATTCCTTAGAATAATGATACAAATTATATAGTTTCAAGTATGTGACTTGAACATGAGATTATATATTACCATTAGTATCGGTGTTCTTAAATGTCCATAATCGAGTATCATTGTTGATGGGACAACAATGATGCATTGAGACTAAGTATGTGGATTGATTGATGACCAAATCTCATTGGTCATAAATATATGAGATATTAAGTCAATGCATAGAAGTACATGTTAGAAACGATGTCTTCGGATGGACCCACCATGAGAATTCTATATGGAGCATTATGCGAAGTGTCATTAACAATTCTCATAGTGACAATGATGTAATGGTCCTCCGACTTGAAATCGCTATATTACTACACGAGAATTTATGTACTTTGATATCATCAAATGTCACCTTTAATAGGGTGGACTATAAAGGTGATTATTGGGTTCATCATTAATCGTGTGAGAAATATGAGTGATCTAGATGGAATTTAACCATCCTATATATTATGGGTGATATCCATAGGCCTCTTGATTGAGTAGGACTATGAAATGCATGGCCATACTCAAATAGTGATTTGTTTCATATAGTCTACTCATTGATCAAGAAAACTCAGATTAAATTATGAAGAGTATGATACATTCCATGACTCGAGTTTAATCTAGGATATTAAGGTTAAAAGGATTAAATTACATTGAAACATTGGTCACGAAAAGGTTGCATCGAATCATCGATCTTATTATTACTTGGGTAGCAGTGATGCATTACTAGATGCCGCTCACTGTTTATAATTTTATAATATGATTTTAAAATTATTGCCAACGTAATAATAACCTATAGGTCACACACATAGAAACGTTATTTAAAGGGAATTAATTTAAATTTTAAGGATTTAAATATATTAATATGATTAATAGTATTTAAATCACGAATTTAAATTAAAAGGATAATTTGTATATATGTATATTAATTAAGTAAGACTTAATTAAGATATATATATATATATATATATATATAAATTCGAATTTTATGAAATTAGGTTTTAATTTGATTAATTCCTTTTAACTACTATATATATGATATATAGCAGCCTACTTAGGGTAAGATATCATAATTGAAAAACCCTAGCCGCTTCTTAGAGAGAGACTAGAGAAAACAGTTTGAAAATCCATTCCTTTTGGTGGCTAATCTGCAAGTCCTTCTTATTGCAGAATCGTTCGACGGTTCGTGCGGCGTTCGTGTGGATACCGTAGAGGCGCAATCGGTTTGTATTGCGTTGGACATTCGAGGCGTAGTCGGTTTCAGATTCTCGTTTTTCATATCTGGTATAATCTCTAAACCTCTGAATAATTGATTTTTCGCATGGATCCTGTTTTAGGGTTTCGGAAATTGCTTTAAAATTTTAATTTTTATTTGCTTTGCGTTTAAATACGCTGTTGAATCCCAACAATTGTCACAAAGATCATCTCAGATAATATGTTATATTATTAAATCAATAATTGAGACGACAAGTTATAAATGATTAATAATTGTTGAAAGATTAAATATGTGTTGATTAAAAATAAAATGATTTGTAGTAATATTTATTCAATCCTTGATGTATATAAAGAGTCATTATGAGAGACGTTTGTGGTAAGTTTGGTTATTTTATGGGGGCCCATATGTCATCATCTAAGAGTCTTCGTCAATAGTAATTACCTTCGTCAATAGTAATTACCTTCATCAATAGTAATTATCTTCGTCGAATAGATAGTATTACCTTCGTCGATAGTAATTACCTTCCTCAATAGTAATTACCTTCGTCGATAGTAATTACCTTTACCCGACGTCAAACCACTTGCCGCTTTATATTACACATTACAATTACAGCGCCGAACCACTTGTCGTTTCACATTACAAAAGCGCCGAACCAATTGTCGTTTAATATTATACGCGAACCACTTTTCTTTTCACATCACCCGATCGTCAAGCCACTTGCCTTTTCACGTGGCAAGTCTTTAAAGTAGAAATCTTCTATAAATAGAGGCCTAGTGCTTTATTATTTTCACGAATTCATTTAAGCTATAGAGAGAGAAAGTATAGAGAGAATAAGAGAGAAAGAAGAAGAGTATTACGTTTCTTACACTCTTTGCGATATTCAATCTCCTACTAAAGTAAGGAGTGTTATTCTTTTTATTCATGAAGAAGCATTGTTATTCCATTGCTTATTATTATACATTGGAATAACTTTGTATCTGCGGTTTACCCTATACTTGGTGACATTCTTCTATTATTCTGTTGGAACATCACGTCTCATGTGTTTCTGTAGGACTGGTTTAGTTATTTATTATTCTGTTGGAATAACTGCGTATGTACGATTACCATCGCATGCATGGTGATTTCTTTTGTTATTCCATTCTTTATTATACTCGGTTGGTTAAAACTTTGACTTTTATACTCCATGAAATTAGTGGAATATCCTTGATATTTGCGCTTCATCCAAATCCTTTCATGGAAATATTCTTCTAAGTATTCTTGAATTTTACTCTACTAAGCAAAGCGATTATCATGTTGATAGTTTGGATGTTATTGGTTCTGGATAAATTAATTCTTGAACTTGTTTTATTGAATTCTTATATCATTGTCATCATCCTCATATTTATATTTTTTGAAAGTCATTTGTGGCACGTAGTGCATAGATGGACTTGGTATGATTATGACGAGGATTATTCGGTGTAATCATGGCCGTAATGTTACAAATGATGTGGTAAAAATCCTCATTGGCCCGTAGTAGTGCATTGATGGACGATTGTTGGCATGATCATGAACATTAATGAATACACAAATATTCTTGGCCCGTAGTGTATGGATAATTGTGGTCGTGATACTTAAAGAATATCCTTGGCGTAGTAGTGCGGGGTGATTCAATGATGTGGAATATTTATTAAAATTTGAGTCTCAAATTTATAATGATGATGAAAAACCTTTTAAATCATAAAAGATAGTAGATTTTATTTTCTATTTGACTCTTTTAATGGATTCTTTGGTTCCGCTACGCTTAAACTTGATGTTTATTATATTTTATCGCTTTAACATTTGTTGAAGGCTAATGATAATTTATTCTCGCATTATCTTAGTCATAATATTTCTTACTGGGCTAGTTGAGCTCACCCTTTCTTTCACTGTTCTCTTGAGGAAATGAGAATATAGCAGGGACGAGTCGGAAAATGGAGTAATGGTCCAGAGGATAGCATTAGTAGTTCTCATTATTCTGTGAAATAGTGTGATAATAATTGTAATGAGGACTCCTTTTGAGTTTGTATAATTTCTAGTAGACAATATTTGTATTCAAACTCACAGTTTATGTTTTGTCATATTGTACACGACAGTTGTATTAGTAAGTTGTATATGAATTCTGTACCATGTATCTGGCGATCCAAGATGAGTAATGTATACCTAATTTTGGGAACGTTACAATAGACAATTAATATTATATAATTATTTTCTTAATATTCATGTACAATTTTAAAATAACTTAGATTAAGGGATAGAGAGAGTATATGTCTTGCTCTAATAGTTCTTTGAACAATAACCTTCTTTGATCGCGATTGCTGGTACAAAGTTAGTCATAAGTTTATTTTTAGATATTCTGTTATAAAAATTATTTATTTTTTATTTTTTTTGAGAAAAGATGTTAACCATCGGTGAGCCTTCTACCTCTTAAACTATCTTGAAATAAGACATCTTAAATTTGATGTAATAAATTATCCAAAATATAAATTTTATATTTTGAAATAAAGTCAATTTAGCATATAGCAATAAATAACAAACAAAAATAAGTTGAAATGAAGTGCATAAACTACCCATACCAGAAACCCATTCTTGGAAAAATAAAAGAAGAAAGTGGAAAGGATAAACATACTCTTGTGTGTTGAAAAACAATTTTATTGGACCGGAAGAATTTTTTTTTTTCCAATTACAATTACGAAATCTATAATATTAATTTTTGTTTTAAAAAAAATTGTCATTAATGCGCACGTATTAAGGAAATAATTGTATAACATTAACTATAATATCAATTGTTTATATTATCCTTATATTGGAAAAAAAAATTGTTATTTATTGGATAAAAATAGTGAGAAAACCAAAATTACAATATTGGAAACTAAACAATTAATGCTTACTTAAAATTCTCAAACGACTTATATTAAGGAACAACAGTATTTCTGTAAAACGACTTATATTAAGGAACAGAGGGAGTAGGATAGAACCCAATTTAAATTTGGGCTGAAAAATACAAGTATGGTTCAGATTCATTCTAATTGATTTGGGCGGAAAAACATAAAAACAGTTTAGATTAATTCTAATTTTTAGATTATTAAAAAGGAGGGAGAGGGATGATTTCATTAAAGCCGTGTCTTTAGGCACGATCAATTATTAATATATATATATAGAGAGAGAAAAAAAAATAAAGTTACACAACTGTACAAGTTTCAAATGTACACGGTCTACTCCCTCAATTAAACACATAACATGTGATACCGGTTGGCCACTATTAATCGATGATTATTGTTAACGCCAAGATCTTCTGCCACGTCCCAATCATGTAAGACGCCCTGATCCTGCACAGTAAACACGATAAACACCACAAGCTTGACTACATTAAAAGAGGGGATAGCTTCGAGCGTGAGAGTCGATATCACGTGTTCACAAGGCTAACAATGGAGAACGTAATGTCTAGTGTATTGAGAGAGATAATAATTCTCAGTTGTGTGTATATGATTATGAATGTGAATGTTAACGTACCTGTTTGTGAAGACCTCCTTGCTAAGTTATACTCTCTTTGTCCGGATTACCGTGCCACCCACTACTATCTGACACGACCCCCTGATCTGATGGGTTCTGCCGACTGCATGTAGTCTACCTACTACCTTTGGTCACTGTTTCTACCGTCGGCCGGCTATGATCCCATCCACATTAATGCATGGCAGGTGTTTTAGTCAACCGTCATCCTTTTCCATCATTACAAGTCAAAGATAAAGATATTAAAATATCTAATGGGTCGATCCACTGATCAACCCCATCTTAAAAGGATCCAACAGGAATAATATAATGACTAGGCCCAATAACTTTAAAACTAAATAGTAAGGACCCAATGAACAAATCAAATAAGTAGGCCCAATCTACTCGGCCCAAAGAGGAAAAATATCATGACCCAACAATTATGATTATGATGCAAATGAGTCATGCATTCATTGCTGCTGGTGAGTATTAATGTAGTGGACCAAATAAATTACTAGTATTGATTGAAGTGATTTGGTGGCCTATAATGTATGTATGTTGTGTTTAGATTGAACGAAAGAAATATAGATTGGAATGAATTATTTTATTTTAGTTGGAATGCGTTATTTTATATTTTTTCTCTTCTAAGACTCTCATGACTCAATGATAGAAAAAAATTACTCATAAGGTTTTGAGCATGAAATCTTAGACAAGAATGTTAAATTTCAGTCGAAAATAACAAAAAAATAATAATAATTCAATTCATTTAAATCGTAATCTGTCCAAAGATGACAATCGTGAGTCCAATCCATTGCCCATCTTGAAGCTACCAATCAAGAGGATCAAACCGCTTTGGAAGCGAGAACTACGAAGAGCTCGATGATTTAAGCGAAGATATCTATGCTCATTTGAAGAAACACGAAGCGAGCAATGAGGGAGATGATTCTTTCCAAAGACAAGCTTCAAGTTATCTTGGTGATGTATCTCTCAAACTCAAGAGAGAGACATCTATCGAAGGCCATCCAAGATCGGGCGAAGCTCTACAAGTTCGGGAGGCCAATGCAAGCGGATCGAAGCCCTCTCGACAAGATTGACGATCCAAAAGCAGTCCTTCTCTCATGCGTGACTTGAACTCGGATAGCAAGAGCTAAAGTTTGAAGTTGCAAACTCCTCTACGATGGAAGCGAAATTTATGTCCAACATGGAGCGGCTCTCTCAAATGATTGATGACAAAAGGGGGAGAAAGAGGCGAAGAAAGAAGAGGAGCAAGAGGCACCAAAAGAAAGAGCGAGAGGGTTAAGGGAGAAAAGTCAAAGAAGAAGAAAGCGGTGAAGAGATAGAGAATCATCATCCGAGGAGGAGCACAGAGATGATGATACCAAGTTCACAGTAAGTGAAGGGGAGCCAGGATAAAAAAGGTGATGAATGGGAATCAAGCAAAGATAGAAGGCCATCATCGGAGGGGGAGCAAGCAGCGTGGATTGGATGAGTAATGATCAACAAGCATCCACGGAATCATACATGGAGCCAAGGAGGTATATCTCTAATCGATAGTATGTTCGGATCCGAGATTTAGAATGTCCGAATATATAATTGCCATATTAATATAAATGACATTCATGATTAATCTGCTTAGAAATCACAATTACTCACCTCGTATCTAAGATTCATTCATAACATTCATATGCACTTATTGTTTTTGTCATAATCAAATAGGGAGATTATGGGGAATAAACATGTGAATGATATTCCTATTTATATATGATTTGATTATGATATATATATGAATGAATATACAAGTATGTTTGCATGAAGAAAAACATTAAGTCCTTTGATAGATAATAGAAATACATGTACAAGGACTTAGAATGAATTGATCAAAAATGTTAGGTTGATCCTACATAAGCAAAACGACTTTAGAAAGTCCTTAAAAAGAAATGATGTACAAGGACTATAAATATAGAAAGATCAAGCATGTTAGGTTGATCTTATGATGTAATAATAGATAGCTTGTTCGATCGTCGAAACCTTTGCACTGGAAGTCGCAATCTGCCGGAGAGTCAAAAGTCAACTCGGGGGCTATCGAGTAGGAATAGGAGTATGCAAGATAGTGAGATCTCGGAGTTCGTAGACTTCGGGGAAGCGAAGAAGGATCGTAGTGTGTCGAGAAGAGCCTCCTGGGATCGTAGTGTCTTGAGGAAGTCGTGTTCGAATCGTAGAGACAAACTTTATATAAAGTAGAAACGACAATCTGCCGGTTAAGTATGAAATGCACTCTACGCCAGAGTCGTGAGTCTAGCGATGCCAAAGTCAAAGACAAGGATCGTAGACCACACTCTGCGATCGTGAGAGTCCATCGAACAAATCTGCGAGATCGTGAGTCGGACAAGATCGGATGAAGACAACAAGCTCAAGGCGTAAGTCGTAGAGTGTCAAGATCGATCTCGGATTAGTAGTGTCTGTGACTGCCAAAACATCTCGGGATCGTGAATCTGCACTGCCAAGAAGCATCTCGGGGAGCGTAGAGTCTGCGCGGTAGAAGGTCAATCGTAGAGTCGTAAATCGTAGAGTGTCGGGATCGATCTTGGGGATCGTAGTGTCTGCGCGACAAAGGCGATTCGTAGAGTCGCGAACTACGACTCCAACGATAATGCTCACAATGCTAAGTCGAGAATCGTAGAAGCGGATCACGGTTCTCAAACGAATGAGCACTCCCGAATATCCAAAGGCACGAAGCCTCTGGTTGTACTTTGCAAAGATGTAATCCACGAAGGGAACCGAGAGAGCACTCAACGAATGGCATGCACGCAGCTAGAAGCGAAGTAAGCACCAAACCAATCAAATCAAGATTGAGTTGAAAGTAGTTATTCGTGATGAAGTCTTCCACAAGATGATTCAAAGAAGACTTGAAAGATTGACTAAGGAAAAGTCGACTAATGCGATTCTTATCAAGAAAAAGCGAAGACAACGATCTTGGAAGCAACCGGGATCGTAGTGTTTGTCGAGACAAAGAAAGAAGCTGATGGAAGGTGAACCGAGATCTTGGTGTCACCAAGAGCAAAAGGCTAAAGTGATTAAGTGTAGGGTCGGGTTCATTGATGATAAGTGAAGGAAGATCACCGGAGAGAAAGCAAAATTTGGGCCGCGCCACAAATCTGAAGTGTCTTGATATTCAAAAGGAACCAGAGCAAGAATTAGGCCATCGATTATCGAGAACAATCGAAGCAAATGAAGTATTGAAGCAATCGCACAATACAGGAAGAGGTGTTCTACATTGAAGATCCAATCAACACTCTTCAAGATCGTAGTGTTGTCTCCACTACCAACAAGACACTACGATCAGGTCCCTGAAGACGTGCATCAGAATCGTAGAGCTCGGATACCTGAAGATTGAGGCATTGGCAACGGTTCAATCTGAAGGGTAATTCGGACAAGTGCTTATTGAGAGCATCGATGCAAAAGGACAACCTCTGATCAAGAAATCAGAAGAAATAAAGTCTTCGACCTGCCCAGGACAGTAAAGTGATACATCTGACAGGGTAGGTGAAAAAGTAGACTGCAGAGTCAGAAAAAGTATGTCATGTCACATCAAGCAGTCTACATCAAGCAACTTGAGATCTGTGAAGACATTTGAATAGCTTCCAACGGCTACTTTCCAACGGAAGGATTGGGAAGGTGTATAAATGAAGAAGAGCTTCAAAGATCAAAGGTTGCTGGAGTAGTTGAGTTTTGGAGAGAAGGTGGACTGGTCGAATCAAGTAATAGTGAGTCCAGAGACTCACTTCTACGATCCACCAAGAACACTCAAAAGTCGAGATCAAGCGAAGTAGAAGTGTGAGTTCTACTATGTAGAAGTGAGAGTTCTACTACATGAAGAGTGTTCTGAACTGCCGAGAGAAAGAAGAGCATTATGCCATCTGGATGTCCATCATGGGAAGACTCTAAGTACAATAGAGAAGAGCTTACGGTCATCTTAGCAAAGTCCATCATGGAAGGCATCGAGTAGCGAAGGGAGATCACAAAAGCCATCTTGGTGTCGAGCTTGAAAGCTTCTAGGTACCTTGCGTAAGAGCTTACAGTCATCCTAGAAGCCTCTCATATGCGACCATCAAGTACCAAGGAGAATGATCTTCAAGGCGGGTTCATCGAGGGTCATCCGAAGTAGTTGAGCAACCTAAGAAGCTGAGCATCATGCAACACTCAACTGCTCTTCAAGGATGATCAAGCCGAAGCTGCTAAAGATAGAAGATGTTCAGAGCATGAAGACATCTTAGCAGCTCAGCACCGACTCCAACAACAACAACAACAACAACTCAAAGAAGCCAGGGCCTGAGGGGTCCTTGTCCGGAGGGACTAAACAAGGCAGGGCCAAAGGGTCCTTGTCCAGAGGGACTAAACGAAGTTCTAAGCCTGCTGGGCTTGAAGAGTTCCTAGGGAACTAGAGGAGTCCCAAGGTCTGCGGCCTCAAGAGTTCTTAGTGAATCAAGTCCCAAGGTCACGGCTTGAAGGAATCGTAGAGATTGAGTCTTGCCGCTTCCTTGGTGGAAATCCTCGCTAGTTGAAAGCGGAAAGAGTGGATTAGAGCTTGAGTCTCCGAACCACTTAAAACCCTTGTGTCTTTTACATTATGTCATTTACATTATATCTATAATCTACTATAATCTATATATATATTTTAATTGCTTACAACTAAACTAACCCAACGAACAATGTTTGTATGATTATGAATATATCAATGAAGGAGGGAATCTTTTACTTATTCCATTGTGTTTGAAAAGATTCTATGTTTGTCATATAATCTAATATGAACAATACATCATAAACCGTAAAAGTATTTTGAAAGAAAAGAATCTATTCAACCCCCTTCAGATCTATCAGGCCCTCCGGGATCTAACAATTGGTATCGGAAGCGGAGTTCTCATGTCAGTATTCTAAAGCTAATCGCTTTGAGTCCGATCCAAGGCACCAACATTGTTCTAAACTTAGTTTAGTAGTAAGTAACTTTGTTATATCTTGAGAAAGAGCTCACACGTTGGAAATATTGTGTATAGGTAAAAATGTGTATACACACAGAAAGCTCGCCAGATTGGTTCATATCCTCGATTGCTATATCAACAAGACCAATCTTAGCTGCGAAATATCTTGTGGTCCGAAGATCGACGATAGAAAGAGAAGCAAGAGACATCAAGAATAAGGAGTAAAGCATTCATCATCGAAGATGAAGAGGTCACGCGTCTGAAGAAATGCTTGATCAAGTGGAGATAGAAGATCCTCTCAATCTTATGAAAGTGACCAACCAACAACCGAAAGTCTTTGTCTCTCGAAAACTCAAAGATGTCAAAGATCTTAATGCCACGATTCTCTTGATCTACATCTTCAAGACCACGAATGATTGATGAAAGTAAGACAAGAGCATTAAAATGAAAAGGGGTAAAAGTAAAAGTTATGCACATCAATACCTGAACTAAGTATATCTAAAGTAAATGACTGTTAAGAAACTGACAGTAAAAAGGTACGGTTCCTCACCATCATTAATGTATATATCATAGTTGCACCATCTTATGAACTATGACAGTATTCTGTCAACAAGTCATAATCTTCCTAAAAAGGTGAATAGAGAAAGTAGTCTAAAGATGGAAAATTCAAATGTCTACAAACTTTCTCTTTAACCAAGTTTTAGGCTGAAGATGACATCTTGAAGAAAATCAGAAATGGATCACAAGAGTATCACAGACCAAATGAATCTTATGTTAAGTAATCATTCTTTGTTGTCTTTAGTATGTGTGTCAAGCCTATGTTACAAGTGTTTAACAACACACGAGAGAATGATCAATTCTACAAGAGGATCTTGTTGATTTGTAGAAACTGATCACATCCATAAATCAACTAGATACTCATAAATCGCAGAGTTGATTCACACTATGTGAACACTTAAACATTGTGAACATAACCCAGTAAATGATGAAACCATCATAGATAAAGAGTGTGTCATTAATTGTCAAATCCTACACACACTCACCGTCATGCATCTAAAATGTATTATCCCAAGATAGTTGCATGCATGAATGTCTCCATTGGTGATAAACATGATGATTATCCGGATAAGAGGAATAGGGTTTAGAAAACTAACTTAGCAGGACCCATTCAACAATGGGGACCAAAAGTAGAAATTACTTGAACTGCTGCTGTACTTGGTCGGTCGACCACCACTAAGGAATCTTGAAGCGAAAGACTTCATTCAAAAGGATTCAACCAAATAGAAGGCTAAGGACTATTCAGAGAAAAGTCTGATAAAGTTCATATATGTCCAAGCCTGTCCTTGAAGACCCTCTGAGCTAACCTGGAATGGAGCTCACATGGTTGCAAATCTGTATATGGGAGCATGCCATGCAGAGAAGATAAAAGAGGATTTTATGTGCCCATGTCAAGAGAGATACGCTTTATGGAAAGGATCCTCAAGGGAAGCTCACAATAGAAGATCTTTGAGCTTGAGACAAAAGGAGTTCTCTACGGGCGTAACTTCTCAAAACTAAGAATCACAAAGAAGACTATGTTCAGTAGTCTTTGTCAAATGATCGTAGAGTGATCAATCCTGAAAATACTCATCTCTACGATACAAGAAAGACTAAGCAACGATGATGATTCCAGTCAGAAGTAGAAGTGCTGGGCAGCCCTCAAATGAACATGAAGAAGGAATCACATCTATCTCGAGATAACGACATCAACAATGGGGAGCGTTGATCTCATTAAGGAATAATCGCATCATTAACTGGAAGAGATGTACCACCACAAAAGTCCTAAAACCTTGTGGGTCGATGAACCAAATGAAGATCCATAGTCGAGGATCGCCTCAAAACGAACTACCGATAACCCTTCACCACCTAATCCATAATCGTGAAGTCTGCTACGATCAAACACATGATCGTAGAGTAAGAAGTAGAAGGACACTACGATTTCAAAGAATGCGAGATACTTAAAGATGATAGAAGATCTTCCCAAAGCAGAAAAGGTCTAATGAGATGTCATTGCAAACCAACGACATAGTATTTCATCCGGAAAGCGCCTCGGGGACAAACCTCGACCCTTAGCTCTCTCTAAGAGGTTGGCCCTTCCTGAGCTACCTTATCCCAGAAGGAATACTTGATCTAGTTCATCTCAGAAGAATTAAGTCAGTCAACGATCGTAGAGTTGAGTTTGAAAAGGACTAAATGATCGTAGTGCAACTGCAGCGATCGTAGAAGACAACTCAACGATCGTGAGTTCTACCAAAGGGTACTCCAAATTTCACAAGGAGCATGAAGAATGAGACATCTCTTTAAGACATTCAAGTTGAGGAGATAAGTTCGAATACATCGTGATTGAGCTATCTTTGCGTCAAGTAAGGAGGAAAGATGAAGCCATACATCTGAAGATCTCTCTCAAAATTGATCGTTGAGTAAACAAATGAAATCGTAGAGTCTATAACTATCTCATCATGTTACACTACTGAATCAAAAGGTCAACGGTCAAAGCCACGCCAATTAAACGTCCACTCTCTAATAACCTGAAAAGTTGTGGGGAATTATAGCTCATTACTGGGCAACGTGTAACCAATGGACAATTGACACATCACTGAGTATGCAGAGTTAGAAGGAACTGCCATAAAGACAAGTTAAAATCTGCAGACAGTTACTAAAAGATATCGAACCTTTCTCCTCCCCCATTTTCAAAACCCTAGAAAGCTTTTCAAGAGCAAAATCGCTTAACCTCCGAGCCTTACCAATCGATACGGTCATCTCGCATAAACCTTTCTATATTTAATACCCACATTCTTCAAACTACTCAAAATGGAAAAGCGGCAAGTGATCACCGGTATTCACTTGGAACCAAATCGTTTGAGAAATCGAAAGAAGTTCGGAGATATTCTCGAGCTTGTAAAGAAGGTGGATTTTCGAATGCCTTGAAGCAAATACTCGAGTCTCATCGCAACTGGTTAAAGAATTCTACTCAAACGTCTCTATAAATTCGAAACCCTTACTACCAAGGTTAAACGTCGGTCTCTCAAGTTAAAATCTTCCGACTAAACCAATGCCTCAGATTTCTAACCAAGGCCTAAAGAACCTTGATAATGTCAACACCGAATTGGCTAAGGAAATTATGGGGTATCAAAGAAACCCTAGTTTCAAGGACATGAAAAGAAGGAGTTCCCTGAGCAATATGAGTTCCTTGCTGAAATAGTTGGAAAGTGCATACTATGTAAGAACACTGCACATGACACAGTGATCGACCAGCAGTTGAAAATCATGTCTGCAATAGTTTTGAAGAAACAATACGACTTTGGATCTATCTTGATTGATCAGATCTCCAAATGGGTAGAGAAGACTGAGAAGAAGCCCCTGACCAAGGTATATCATGGAAGGCTATTAAGTATCATACTGAAGAAAAAGCTAGGGGGAAAGATCAAGGATGATGAGGGAGAAGCCCTGAATGTGCACAAGGTAATGTCTCCACAACTATTTGAAAACTGGAAGAAGAACCCAAAGGAGAACAAAAGGCTGACAGCCGGGAGCAGTAGTAGAGCCTCTGCAAAGAAGAGGAAGACAATAAAGGCAGAGAGCTCTGAGTCTAGTGACTCTGAAGCAGCTGAAATCACACCAGCTAGGAAGAAATCAAAAGTGGTGAAAAGAGCTGGTGATGTGAAGAAAGCCCAGGCCCCACCAAGGAGAGTCTCCTCCTTGAACAAGAGTAAAGAAGAAAAGGCCCAAACTGCTGAGACCACAAAAAGAAGAAAGAAAGGTTGCTTGAAGGGCAGTCGGCCAAAGAAAGCTAAGGTGGAGGACAAACCAACTTTTAGCTTCTCAAATCAATACATCTGGCGATAAGGAAAGGTGCTCTAGCCCCATGGCGAATACTCGGAGAAGCAACTCACGATGAAGAAAAGAAATTTCGATCAAAGTGCATCCCCAAATGCAATCGCCCCAACCAAATTTCAGAATGGGTCGAAAAATGCTATCCAAGAAAAAAGAAGAACATGTCCCTCAATCCAAGAGAGCTTTCATGATGACTCAGAAAGTGATGAGGATAAGGAAGAAGAATCTGCCTCTGCTAGTGCTGATATTCAAAAAAGTTTATCTGATAAGGAAGTAGAGTCAGAGACTGAGGAAGAAGAAGAATCTGTCTCTCCAATAGTTGAACCTCCACAAAGAAGAAAGAGCTACAGGCTGCAAGCCCAATTTGCGTCCAAAAGGAACAGTGGCCAATCAAATGCCATCATTGAATTAAGTGATGATGAATCTGTATCCCCAGGAGAAGATGCTGAAGAAGAAGCCAGCAGTGAAGAAGAAGTATCTAAGGAAAGTCTTGATGAAGAAAGTTCAGATAATGAAATTCAGCAAGAAGGATTCTCTGTTGGAGATGATCAAGAAGAGTCCGAACATGAAATGCAACATGAAGATGATCCTCTCCGAAGGTTCGATCTAAATGGTTACGGTTACGAGAAGGAAGAAGCGAAATGATTCCAACTCAAAGATCGTGAATCGAAAAACTCGAACTCCACCTGTTTCTCTCACCGCAAGATTTATCGAGAGAATAGTAGTAGAAGTTCCCAATGAACCATCGAGAGACTCCTCCCGGATGGATAAACCATGGAGGTGAACAAATCGTAATAGTAAGAATGACCTCCTTTGACTTGGTCAAGAATTGGAACAACATGGAAATGGATCGCACAACCATTCTCTACATCCCGATGATCTGCTTAATGAGATGGTTCTTCCAATGGATGCCATGGCTAAAGGCCATTCTTGAAAAAAGATGGAAGCTACTTGATTGGTGTTATAAGCGGTTTCAAGCATGGAACCTGGTGGCTCGAACTTTCCAAGAGTGAAGAAGTTTGCCACCAAGTGATCACAAACCAAATTTCACTTCAAGATCTATCGACACTTTGAAATTTCTACATCCCCACGATCGTAGGGTGGACTCTGAAGGAAGAAGAACCATGTCCAAGAAGTTGATCGTAGAGTCCGATCACTCTCGCTTATGATGTTCAAATCCAATCTCGAAGTCTCCTTATGATCAAGCACTCGCTAATGAGACCTCCATCATCCTCCACAGTGATTGGTACTCCACAATTGTTCGGATTATCCACACCTTTGAAAATCATTCCAAAGATAACAATCGTAGAGTCCAATCCATTGCCCATCTTGAAGCTACCAATCAAGAGGATCAAACTGCTTTGGAGCAGGAACTACTGAAGAGCTCTGATGATTTAAGCAAGAAGATATCTATGCTCACCAAGAAACACGAGCGGCATGCAGACGAGGAGATGATTCTTTCCAAAGACAAGCTTCAAGTTATCTTGGTGATGTATCTCTCAAACTCCAAGAGAGATAAACATCTATCGAAGGCCATCCAAGATCGGAAAGCGCGAAGCTCTACAAGTTCGGAGGCCAATGCAAAGCGGATCGAAGCCCTCTCCGACAAGATTGACGATCTGAAATAAGTCCTTCTTCTGCAAGCAACTTGAACTCGGATAGCAAGAGCTAAAGTTTGAAGTTGCAAACTCCTCCTACCTGATGGAGCAGCTTATGTCCAACATGGAGCAGCTCTCTCAAATGATTGATGACAAAAAGGGGGAGAAAGAGAGGCGAAGAAAGAAGAGGAGCAAGAGGCACCAAAAAGAAGAAGCGGAGGGTTAAGGAGAAAAAGTCAAAGAAGAAAGAAAGCGAAGAGATAGAGAATCATCATCTGAGGAGGAGCCTGAAGATGATGATACCAAGTTCACAGAAGCTGAAGGGGAGCCAGATAAAAAAGGTGATGAATGGGAATCAAGCAAAGATAGAAGGCCATCATCAGAGGGGGAGCAAGAAGCAGCAGCAGATGAGTAGCTGATCAACAAGCATCCTGGAATCATACATGGAGCCAAGGAGGTATATCTCTAGTCTGATAGTATGTTCTGGATCCAGGATTTAGAATGTCTGAATATATAATTGCCATATTAATATAAATGACATTCATGATTAATCGCTTTAGAAATACAAATTTCACCATGTATCTAAGATTCATTCATAACATTCATATGCACTTATTGTTTTTGTCATAATCAAATAGGGGGAGATTGTCAGGAATAAACATGTGAATGATATTCCTATTTATATATGATTTGATTATGATATATATATGAATGAATATACAAGTATGTTTGCATGAAGAAAAGCTGTTAAGTCCTTTGATAGATAATAGAAATACATGTACAAGGACTTAGAATGAATTGATCAAAAATGTTAGGTTGATCCTACATAAGCAAAACAGCTTTGTAAAGTCCTTAAAAAGAAATGATGTACAAGGACTATAAATATAGAAAGATCAAGCATGTTAGGTTGATCTTATGATGTAATAGATAGAAACATTCGATCGTCGAAAGACCGCACTGCAAGTCGCAGTCTGCCAGGAGAGTCAAAGTCAACTCGGGGGCTATCGAGGCAGAATAGGAGTATGCAAGATAGTGAGATCTCGGAGTTCGTAGACTTCCAGGGGAAACGAAGAAGGATCGTAGGTGTCGAGAAGAGCCTCCTCCTGGATCGTAGTGTCTTGAGGAAGTCGTGTTACGAATCGTGAGACAACTGCTATATAAGCCGAACAACAATCTGCCGAAGCTAAGTATGAAATGCACTTCTACGCCAGAGTCGTAGAAGTCTAGCGATCTCAAGTCAAAGACAAGGATCGTAGACCACACTCTGCGATCGTAGAGTCCACTGAACAAATGCAGAGATCGTAGTCGGACAAGATCAGATGAAGACAACAAGCTCAAGGCAGAAGTCGTAGAGTGTCAAGATCTGATCTCGGGATTGTAGTGTCTGCACTGCCGAAGCATCTCGGGATCGTAGTGTCTGCACTGCCGAAGCATCTCGGGAACGTAGAGTCTGCGCACACCGAAGGCAATCGTAGAGTCTGCGAGAAATCGTAGAGTGTCGGGGATCTCGATCTTCGGGATCGTGAGTGTCTGCACAAACCGAAGTCGATTCAGTAGAAGTGCGAACTACGACTCCAACAGTAATGCTCACAATGCTAAGTCGAATCGTAGAAAGCGGAATACGGTTCTCAACGAATGAGCACTCCCGAATATCCAAAGTACGAAGCCTCCGGTTGGCACTTTGCAAAGATGTAATCCATGAAGGGAACCGGAGAGCACTCAACGAATGGCATGCGAAAAGCTAGCGGAAGAAGTAAGCACCAAACCAATCAAAGATCAAGATTGAGTTGAAAGTAGTTCGTGATGAAGTCTTCCACAAGATGATTCAAAGAAGACTTCAAAGATTGACTAAGGAAAAGTCACTAATGCGATTCTTATCAAGAAAGCGAAGACAACGATCTTGGAAGCAACCAGATCGTAGTGTTTGTCGAACACGAAAGAAGAAGCGATGGAAGGTGAACCAGAGATACCGTCACCAAGAGCAAGGCTAAAGTGATTAAGTGTAGGGTCGGTTCATTGATGATAAGTGAGCGGAAGATCACCAGGAGAAAGCAAGTCGACGCCACACAAATCAAGTGTCTTGATATTCAAAAGGAACCAGAAGCAAGGAATTAGGCCATCGATGTCTCGAGAACGATCGAAGCAAAGCGAAGTATTGAAGCACTTGCACAATACAAGGAAGAGGTGTTCTACATTGAAGATCCAATCAACACTCTTCAAGATCGTAGTGTTGTCTCCACTAACAACAAGACACTACGATCGAGTCCCCGAAGACGCGTGCATCGAATCGTAGAGCTCGGATACACAAGATTGAGGCATTGGCAACGGTTCAATCTGAAGGGTAATTCGACAAGTGCTTATTGAGAGCATCGATGTAAAGGACAACCTCGATCAAGAAATCGGAAGAAATAAAGTCTTCGACCGCCCGGAGACGAAAGTGATACATCCGGCAGGGTAGGTGAAAAAGTGTGAATCGCAGAGTCGTAAAAAGTATGTCATGTCACATCAAGCGGCTCTACATCAAGCAACTTGAGATCTCAAGAAGACATTTGAATAGCTTCCAACGCTACTTTCCAACGGAAGGATTGGGAAGGTGTATAAATGAAGAAGAGCTTCAAAGATCAAAGGTTGCTAGAGTAGTTGAGTTTTTGGAGAGAAGGTGGACTGATCGAATCAAGTAATAGTGAGTCCAGAGACTCACTCTACGATCCACCAAGAACACTCAAAAGTCAGATCAAGCAAGAAGTAGAAGTGTGAGTTCTACTATGTAGAAGTGAGAGTTCTACTACATGAAGAGTGTTCAGAATAGAGAGAAGAAGAGCATTATGCCATCCGGATGTCCATCATGGGAAGACTCTAAGTACAATAGAGAAGAGCTTACGGTCATCTTAGCAAGTCCATCATGGGAAGGCATCGAGTAGCAAGAAGGGAGATCACAAAAGCCATCTTGGTGTCAAGCTTGAGAAAGCTTCTGGTACCTTGCGAAAGAGCTTACAATCATCCTAGAAGCCTCTCATATGCGACCATCAAGTACCAAGGAGAATGATCTTCAAGCGGATTCATCAAGGGTCATCCGGAGTAGTTGAAAGCAACCTGAAGTTTGAGCATCATGCAACACTCAACCTCTTTCTTCAAGGATGATCAATCAAGTCTGCTAAAGATAGAAGATGTTCTGGAGCATGAAGACATCTTAGCATTTCAAAGACCGACTCCAACAACAACAACAACAACAACTCAAAGAAGTCAGGGCCTGAGGGGTCCTTGTCTGGAGGGACTAAACAAGGCAGGGCCAAAGGGTCCTTGTCCAGAGGGACTAAACGAAGTTCTAAGCCTGCTGGGCTTGAAGAGTTCCTAGGGAACTAGAGGAGTCCCAAGGTCACGGCCTTGAAGAGTTCTTAGTGAATCAAGTCCCAAGGTCACGCCTTGAAGGAATCGTGAGAGATTCGAGGTCTTGCCCTTCCTTGGTGGAAATCCTCAGCTTGGTTGAAAGCGGAAGAGTGGATTAGGAGCTTGAGTCTCCAGAACCACTTAAAACCCTTGTGTCTTTTACATTATGTCATTTACATTATGTCTATAATCTGCTATAAGCTACTATGTATGTTTTAACTGCTACAACTAAACTAACCCAACGAACAATGTTTGTATGATTATGAATATATCAATGAAGGAGGGAATCTTTTTACTTATTCCATTGTGCTTGAAAAGATTCTATGTTTGTCATATAATCTAATATGAACAATACATCATAAACCAGAAAAGTATTTTGAAAGAAAAGAATCTATTCAACCCCCCCTTCTAGATCTATTGTGCCCTCTGGGATCTAACAGGTTCGTTTCCCTCTACACGTCTTCATAGTGACTATATTGGGGTTTCTGGGCGTGGGGTTCGCCCAATTGGTACCAAATTCTTACATTCACATCCTGGCCTTTGTTGCTTTCTGCCATGAGTTAGGCGTTGAGCCTTCCCTCGACTTCTTCTTCACCGTGTACAAGATCGTCCAATCCAGAGAGAAGGGGTTCAAAGCCCTCAGCAAACACTCTCCGAAGTCGGGAGAAAAGTTCGAGAGACGTTCGTTGGTGAACACTCCTTCGAGCAATAGGGGATGGCACGAGAAGTGGTTCTTCGTCAAAGGTCCTGAAATCTCTTTACTTTCTCGGGCCAATCGACGAGAAGATCTCTGACTTCTTCGTAGATATTTACAAGAACGGGAAGTTGAGATGATGGAGCTTTTGATAATTTTCCTAAGGAGGTGGAAGTATGGACTCCTCTCAAGCGTAACATGGTTATATGACCATAAATGTAAGTATCGGTCTATTTTATATATAAATTTTTTGAAAATGTTTTTATGATGTGGAATCTAACATAGGACTGTTTGTTTCGTGCAGTATCTTTGATCAGATCGAGCTCCTTAGAAATAAAGGAGTTTGAAGATTTTTTGTCGGGGAAGTCTTCAGAAGTTGTTGAGAGTCTACCAACAGAGGCTACCCCCGAAGTTGAGCCAACCCCTGAAATACATACCGATGAATTCCAAACAGAAGAACCAGAAGCTGATGAGGTTCATGTATCGGAAGAGACCCTTCGTCTTCGTCAGAAGAGGAGGGCCACTAGAAAACCCAGATCAACACCTCTTCCCAGCCCTTCTGAAGCCATCCCAGAAACTGAGCCAACCACCACATCGATCCTTGGACGAGGAGGCTTGCTCGATCGTCCTGATCGAAGAAGTATCCTCCGGACCAAAAAATTGAAAACCAAGATAACCCTCCTGACCGCCGAAGAACTCAGGGTGCCTCAGTCCTCAATCATCCCACCTTTTGTGCCGCCTGTAGAAATACAAATTGCCGAAGAAGGTGAGCGGGATTTAAATGCAGTTCAACGCCGTCCGGGAAGAGAAAGCGTCGCCGATGACCATCCAAGTTCGCCTCCGCCTTGTCTCTCCCCGGAACCCACTCCAAATAGATCTCCTTCTCCGAAGTTGTATATACGGACCCCACCCCTCCTGAGTAGCCGGCCCCTTCTCCCGAAAGACCGAGACCCTTACCCAAACGACCCGGTCCTTCAGGACAGGGTTACCATGCTGAGGCTATGGGGTCCCCGACTCTGTGGCCTAGATTTAATGCAAATTTCCCATTCGATCTCTTCGGAGCTTTAAATAGGAATCTTTGATGACCACCGGTTCAAATGACCATCTGGATGTAAATCGCTTTCGACGAGGGATGAGCTATCTGGCTAAGGTAAATAAAAGTTTCTTTATTTTTTATTTCTCTGTTCTTGTTTAGATATCTGAACACTGATTTGAACACTGTTGAACATATGCAGGCCAATCTTTGTCTTGGACGTTCGTCGAGAGGCACATAAAATGGGGAGGCCGAGGAAGATTTCATGAGACAGAGATTAACGTCTTTGAGATCGACCACAGCTCGAGAAAGGGCCGATCATGAGACGCTTCTTCATACCATCGACTACCTTCAAAGAGACTTAGATCGAGCTAGGATGGACTTGAAGGCCCGAGGATGAGCTAAGGCCACAAGAGGGATGGGTCAGTTGATCCGGCCAATCAACAAGTTTTAATCGACATGAACGCCTACCGGCACGAGGAAAAAACCTACTCTTGAAGGCCAAAATTGAGGTGTTTTTCTTGACCAACCAAAGCTTGGCGATTCAACTTAGCGAGGCTCGGTGAAGGCCGGAGACGAGGAGCGAAGACATAAGGCCAAGTGCCACAAACTTCGTCACAAAATAAAAGAGATTGAGGGATTTGCGTACTCTTCCGACCAAGAGCTACGAAAAGATTCAAACGGAATCTGAGGATTCGGATGAGCTTAATCTCAAAATCATGAAGGTCTATTCAGAGGGGTACGAAGACTGCCGAGAGCGAGGTAAAGAAAGTTATCTGCTGCTCAGCTGGATCTACTCTTCTTAACTCCGAGGACGAAGGTGGTGCCTGAATGTCCTTCCTGCTTTTATTATGACTATGTAGAAATTTAACTATTTAAACTGCTCATGTTTTTGGGATTGTTTTGGGACTTTATATATGGATTTTGACAGTGCTTCTATATTCGTGTAATTAGTTAATGTTATGGATGAATGAATGAATGAATGTTTTATTTTATTGATGAATCTACAACTTTCTTGATTATGACTTCAGTTTTGGTTAGTTTCTTGTCAATAATTCAGTATCAATGAACTGAACTCAAATAGTGAATCATCTAAGGCATATAACAGTTAATTTATGAAATGAAGTGAATTGAATTTTATGGACAGAATTTAACTAAACTGAATTGAATGAACTGAACTCAACACTTAAATAAAATAAAGTAATATATACTCATCGCATGCAAGTGCGAGATCGAGATCGGTCATGTGTGAGGTGAATTCGGCTGACCCTCTTTGCAACAACAAGATCTTGCTTACCACTCAGGGTAGAACAAGTATATAAGGACCATTGTGAACTTAGGATAAATAGGACCAGGATCAATAGTGACCATTAACTTACCACCCTTGGTAAAATCAATATAGGATCATAGGATTTGTCTACCACACGGGGTAACAAATAAGTGAAATCGCCATCGAATGGCCAGCGAGTCCTACCATACCTCCTTACACCATTGTGACCTTAGGACAAATAGGACCAGATCAATTGTGAAAAAGTGAATTTTATTGATAATGGACAATCATGTACAGACTTTTTCGGTAAATTGACTTGATCTCTATTGAAAATATTTCCGAAGCTCACCAAAGATGCCAAGTGTTCTTGATTTCGGAACCATCTAATGCCTTTAACCGATAAGTGCCTGGCTTTGATACTTCGATCACTTCATACGGCCCTTCCCAGTTTGGCATTAACTTTTTCGTGTTTTGAGGTGTAGAGGCTTCTTCTTCTCGAGGATCGAAGTCCCTACTTCAATCTGCGAAGTTTGACTCCTTTGTTGTAATCTTGCAGCTACTCTTCGTTGATAAGCGTACCAATTTGAGTAAAGCTACCTCTACGACTTCTTCAGCAGATCCAAATTGGCCTTGATCCTTCATCATTGTAGATCTCTTTGAATTGGTGACCAAGACTTGGAGATCCAATTTCGGCCGGGACTAAGGCATCGATTACCATAGGCCCGATCGAAAAGGTGAATCCCGTGGGTTGTCCTCGGTGTAGTCCGGTAAGCCCATAAAGACGCCGAAGCAACTCTTCCGCCATCTTCATTTAGCTTCATCCATCTGCAAGGCTTGATCCCATTCAAGAACGTCTGTTGGTCACCTCAACTTGCCCGTTTATTGTGGGTGAGCCACAAAAGTCTTCTTATCTTTGAATCCCCACTCCTTTAAAAATCCTTCAAATTTTGATCCCACGAATTGGCGTTAGTTGTCCGATATCAAGACTTCTAGGAATCCGAAACGAAATACTACTTGGACTCTTTTATGAACTTCAAACACTCTTGTTACATTATTAACAAAGTGGCTTCGCTTTCTACCCACTTAGTCATGTAATCAATAAGAACTATAACGGTCGACGACCTTTAGCTTTAGGCAACGGACCCAATATATCTACCCCCCAGACAGCGAAGGGTATAGGAGATAAATCGAGTATAGCTCTTCCTGTGGCTGATGTGGGATCGGACTGTTGAGCTGACACTTTTCACATCTCTTGACATACTCTGTAGCTTCCTTGAAAATTGTAGGCCAATAGTACCCCTGTCGAAGTACTTTATAAGCCAAAGACTTGGCAGCCATATGATCACCGCAAATACCCTCGTGAACCTCTCAAGAAAGCATACTCAAACCTCGAATGGAACCGGACACTTCAGCAATGGTGAGGAAAATGCCAATCGATAAAGATCCCCGTCAATAAGAACAAAATTGGCACTCTTGTACTTAATCTTCTTTGCCAACATCTGATCCGAAGGATGGACGCCATCTGCCAAATACTCGATGTAGGGAGTCATCCAGCAGTTAGATCACTCGATACACATCACCGCTTCGTGCTGAACACTCGGCTGCTGCAAAACTTCCAAATAAACCGATCCATTGAAAACGTCTGCATCCGTAGTGGCCAACTTCGACAGTGCATCGGCAATGGAATTGTCGTTACGCTCTATGCCCTGAAACTCATACGAAGCGAAATACTGAAGTCGGTCTTTTAATTCTGCCAGGTACTTGATCATCCGGGTCCCACGAACTTCATAATCTCCCGACAGCTGTTTGACGACCAACTGAGAGTCACTGTAAATGATCAACTTCTGGACTTCTAGACTCTTTGCCAATCGAACACCTGCTAACACTTCTTCATACTCGGCTTCGTTGTTCGTCGCTTTAAACCCGAATCTGATGGCCTGCTGAACTTTGAATCCTTTCGGACTCCTCAAGATAATTTCTGCCCCACTAATAATCAACATGAGAGATTCATCTGCATCTGACGTCCAAGCATTCTCGACCTGTTAAAAGAACTACAACCGCTTTCGATCGATTTATTGACCTCTCCGACAACTCGACATACTGCTTTCAAAACGAACATTCTACCATAAAATCGGCCAAGGCTTGACCCTTGATAGCCGTTCGGGGGATGGTATTCAATGAAGAATTGGGACAACTCCATAGTCCACGCTGCTAGTCTCCCTGAAACCTCTGGCTTGCCCATCACCTTCTTCAATGGCTGATCCGTGTAGACGACCAGGAGCCGACCTTGAAAATATTGCCGAAGCTTTCTACTAGCAATTATTAAAGCAAAGACAAATTTCTCAATATTCGGGTACCTGGTTTTAGCATCTCGTAGGACATGGCTGACGTAATAGACCGGATGCTACTTCCCACTGACCTCCTGAACCAGCACTGCTCCAACTGCCAACGAACTCGCTGTAAGGTATAAATATAAGGTCTCTGCTGGGGCGGGCTTCACCAATAAAGGAGTAGAAGACAGATATGTCTTTATGCCTTGAAAGGCGTCTTCACACTCCAAAGTCCATTGGAACGTCTTCGCATTCTTCGGGCCTTTTAATGTGTCAAAGAAAGGAAGGCATCTTTCCGCAGATTTGGCGACGAACCTCTTTAAAGCCGCAATCCTACCAGTCAAACGTTGGACGTCTTTGAACGACTGAGGAGTCTTCATGTCAAGAATGGCCTGGATTTTCTCCGGGTTGGCCTCGATGCCCCTCTGACTGACCAGATATCCTAGAAACTTTCCTGCACCGAGGTCGAAAGTGCATTTGGCTGGATTGAGTCTCAGTTGACAATGTCGGATAGTCTGAAAGCATTCCTCCAGATCGTCCAAATGATTTTGAACCTGCATGCTCTTCACGATCATGTCATCTACATAAACCTCCATGTTCTTTCCTAATACATCGTCAAGATGAAGTTCATCATTCTCTGGTAGGTGGCTCCAGCATTTATAAGGCCAAAAGTCATCTTCTTGTAGGTGTACACCGAACGGTGTGTAATGAACGCTGTCTTTAGAATGTCTTCTTTGCACATGGATATTTGATGATAACCTGAAAAAGCATCCATAAAGCTTAGTAATGCATACCCCGAAGTGGCATCGATGAGTTTGATCGATATGGGCAGAGGATAAAAGTCCTTCGGACAAGCTTTATTGAGATCGGTGTAGTCGATGCAAACCCGCCATTTTTCGTTCTGCTTCTGCACCAACACCACATTCGCCATCCACTCAGGATAATCAATTTCATAGATGAAGTTAGCAGTTAACAGCTTTGCGATCTCCTCATCAATGATCTTCTGTCGCTCTGGCGCAAAGATTCGCCTTTTCTGCCGAACTGGCTTCTTCGAGGGATCTACCTCCAGTTTATGCTCAGCTATCTTTCGGCTAACTCCAAGCATATCCTGTGGTTCCCATGCAAAAATATCAGCATAGCAGCGTAGGAGTTCCATAAGGTTTATCCGAAGAGGCTCCGGTAGGCCCAAACCGATCTTCACTGTCTTGTCCGGTTTTCTGATGATCAACTCGATCTCTTCTGTCCCTCCTGCAGGGATTACCAACGGTTCCGAGCAGCTCTCAGTGAAGGGTTCGATCTCAATTGCCATTGTCTATTTCTGTTTGCTGACCCCCACTCCGGACGAAATAACAGCATTCCGATAACACCGTCGGGCCAGATCTAAGTCCCCCGCCACCTCTCCTACTCCGTGCGCTGTGGGGAACTTGATTTTGAAATGAGGGATGGAGGTCACAACTTGGAGAGCCGTCAATGTAGGCCTTCCCAGTATGGCGTTGTAAGCCGTATCTACATGCACAACATAGAATTTACACGTTATTTCTACCTGCTGAGGTGCTGTGCTGAAGATAACTGGGAGTTCAATAGTGCCTGCAACTTTGACCGGATCGTTGCTGAAATCGTATAAAGGAGCCTCCTGCCCAACCTCCATTTTTTGCCCGTCAAGATGCATCCTCTGATAGGCATGGGCATATAGAACATCCACCGAAGACCCGTTGTCTATCATCATGCGTTTCATATCCACCGAGCCTACTTGTGCTGTGATCACCAATGCCCCTTCATGTGGCTCGATGGGCTCCGAAGGATAATCTGCGTCCGTAAATGATATTACGGTTCCTAGGAATGGTCTGTCGATCTTTATGGGAGCATCCGCCACAGACATAACCGAATCCAGGTAAGCCCTTCTCTTCTTCCTTGCCAACTTCCCTACAGACCCACCGGTTATTACATCAATGACGTGCCTTGGCGGCGGTATTGAAGCATTTTGGATAGATGGAGCCATTTGAACCGTCTGAACAGTACGGTTGATATTCTGCTGATCACGTTGGTCTTTCTCGGCCACATACTGAACCAGCAAACCGCCTTAAATCTTCTTCTCCACGAAATCCTTTAAATTGCAACACTCATTATTGTCATGGCCTGCGACCTGATGATAGCCACAATATTTACGAGAGTTGCCTTGTCCTGTCCTATAATTATCACGAGGTGGCTCGAAAAAAGGCTGGTTTCTGATCTGATCCAAAATTATCGACCTATCTGTGTTCAGTTTGGTGTAGATCTTGTTCACCTTCGGGGCGGAAATAGGTGGACGACTACTTCCTTGCCGCCATGAGTTATTGTACTTCTTCGAACTGCCCTCTAGCCGATCATTATACCCCCCCGTTCTCCTCTGATCAACTTCGGCCTTGGGAACTTCTATCTCCTTTAACTGGTCCACAGAAGGATGCTTCAGGCTGTTCATAGCCTCTTCTACAACAATATAACCTTCTGCCTTGTCAAAGGCTTCTGCCAGGCTTTTCGGATGGTGGAACATCAATTTTTTCACCAACTTCTCGGACTTCACCAGATCTAGTCCGTTCTGGAACAAACCTACAACTGGAGAGATCATTAAGGTCTGACACCGACCAACCGCTTTCTCGAACCTCTTTACATACTCGGCCTAAAGATTCGCTAGTGAACTCACGGATCTGGTCTTTAGAAACCCAGAGGCTTTCCGCTCTTCTTGGTTGCTCCCAAAACGTCGTATGAAACTTATCACAAAGCTTCGGTCCAAGAGGATATCGAATCGATGGTAAAGTCCCCATCCACTGCCTCACATCTTTTCTCGGTAATGACAAAAGTGTGGCACTTAGCAAAGATCGGTGAAGTCATAATAGTCCATCACCATTAGATTGAGCCTTTGTTGTGATCATAAGGATCTCCGGACCCATCGTAAGTCTCCATACGAGGCAACTTTTTGGTGATATCTGCCTTCTCCTTGAGAATATCTAAGGAAAAAGGGGACGCCTTCTTTCCCGGAGTGTCCTTCACCTGTTGGACCTCAGCCAGCTGTTTTCGAAGCTCTTTCAACTCCTTCACCAGAAAATCAACACCTTCAGGCTGTGAGGAAACCTCTTTCTCGTGAACGACATTATGTCTCTGAGTGGATTGACCTCCTCCTGTCGGTCCCATCGCCCTTGTGGGGCTTCTTGATCTATTCCGGCGTGCACTTTTGTCCTCATGATGAGAATGGTCACGCTGATACTCCTTGTTCGGTTTACGCACGATCTCCTCGACCGCTTCCTTCATTGTCGCCGCTTCGATCTTTGAGAACCAACGACCATCGCTGCCTTCTTTGAAGGCACGGAGTTCTCGCTCTCGATCTTCTCCTCATCGTGAGAACGATCCCTGATTACACACGTCTTGAATGCTCCGCCTCTTTACCTCCTCATGCAGAGATCTCCTTATGCCTACTTCGCTTTCGGATCGAATATGGCTAGATGTTTCGGTCCTTAATTCCGCCACCAAGCATCTGCTTCGCTATATCTTCTCTTTGTTTTAACAGAACCTCCAAGGCTTTATCTGCTTCGTCTGCCATTCTCGCCAACTTGACAGCTCTGTCTTCCTGACCACTTTGACGATGAGTCTTGGTCGGTGAGCCCTCTGCTCGCCCCCGACCACGATCATGTTCCTTATCCGCATTGAAAATCAACTTTCGTCTGGCCCCACCATGGATCTTCGGACGGTGATCTCCTGAATTATGCTTAAAGGTCGTGCTCTCGTGAGCACTTTTAGAAGGACCAAGACGATCCTTTACTCAAACACGAAAGCGTTGACGAAGCTAATGTACCATCGCCAGCTCTTCCGGCGCATTCATCCCTACTTCTCATCATCTTCCGAAGTAGGTTAAACAATTGTGATTGAAAATTTCAATGACACTAGAACTAAACCCCTCCTTCTAGCGCCAATGTTAACGCCAAGATCTTCTGCCACGTCCCAATCACGTAAGACGCCTCGATCCCCGCAGACAAGAAACACGATAAACACCACAAGCTTGGCGACTACCGTTCCGTTGGGGATAGCTTTCGCGTGAGAGTCGATAATGTGTTCACAAGGCTAACAATGGAGGACGAATGTCTAGTGTATTGAGAGAGATAATAATTCTCAACATGTGTATATGATTATGAATGTGAATGTTAACGTGCTGTTTTGTGAAGACCTCCTTGCTAAGTTATACTTTCTTTTTGGGATTACCGTGCCACCCACTACTATCCGACACTACCGATCCGATGGGTTCTGCAAGACCGCATGTAGTCTACCTACTACCTTTGGTCAATCGCTTTACCACTGGTAATGGCCATGATCCCATCCACATTAATGCATGGCGTGTGTTTTAGTCAACCGTCATCCTTTTCCATCATTACAAATCAAAGATAAAGATATTAAAATATCTAATGGGTCGATCCAATCGATCAACCCCATCTTAAAAGGATCCAACAGAATAATATAATGACTAGGCCCAATAACTTTAAAACTAAATAAGTAAGGACCCAATGAACAAATCAAATAAGTAGGCCCAATCTACTCCTACCAAAAGAGGGAAATATCATGACCCAACAATTATGATTATGATGCAAATGAATTCACGATTCATTCATTCTTTGGTGAGTATTAATGTAGTGGACCAAATAAATTACTAGTATTGATTGAAGTGATTTGGTGGCCTATAATGTATGTATGTTGTGTTTAGATTGAACGAAAGAAATATAGATTGAATGAATTATTTTATTTTAGTTGGAATCGTTATTTTATATTTTTTCTCTTACAAGACTCTCACGACTCAATGATAGAAAAAATTACTCATAAGGTTTTGAGCATGAAATCTTAGACAAGAATGTTAAATTTCAGTCGAAAATAACAAAAAAATAATAATAATTCAATTCATTTCAATCGTAATTAAACATAATTTTTTTCATTCTATAAGGATGATTTATTTCATTCCTATGTTTATTACTTCAATGCAAATGTAGCAAATCGATCGATTAAAAAAATTAGTACTACTACAATAAACTCCTACTACTCTATTAATATTAGGTTATTTTATTTTATTATTGAATTTTCCTAGGGAAAAGTCAAAGATTAACCTTTTGGATTAGTCAACCTAAACCTAATATTTGTGTCAACTGTCAAATGTCAAATCTAAGTAAGAAAAGTTTCTTTTGTATTTATCTGTTTTTCCCGAGGGTATAATCGTCATTTCATGTGCTGGCAGGGTCTGCTGCAATATTTTAATCTGGTAGAGGGATGCTTGACCATGATCAAGTCTTACCAAGACAAAAACAACTGCACCTACGATTGGATAGTCCGAACCCGAGTTGACGGCTACTGGTCCGCCCCGCTGGGACCCGACAAGTTCTTAAAGTGTCGGTACGTGGTCCCACCTGGCTCCTCCTACGGCGGCCTCAACGACCGCTTCGGCGTTGGGGATTACAATTCCTCCGCCGTGGCACTCGCCCGCCTCTCTCTCATTCCGCAGCTCAACTCGTCCGGGTTCTTTCAACTCAACTCGGAGAGGGCATTCAAGGCCCAACTCACCACCATGAAAGTCCCTTACACCGCCAAACGCCTCCCCTTCTGCATCGTGACGGACCGCCGGTACGATTTCCCTCCGACACGTTTCGGCGTTCCCGTGGCGGCGATTTCCAGCCAGGGCCCACTGAGCGGCGCCAAGTGCAGGCCGTGCACGCCTATTTGCAGCGGGCCGAGCGTCGGGAACGTGATGTCGAGGCTGGACAGGGGTTGGAGCTGGACGAACTGGGCCAACGGAACGCTTGATCTGTGCGACGCTCATGCAGAATGGGAAAATGGGTGGGAGAAATTGTTCGACAAGGCGGCCGGAAAAAAGTTGGCCGCCGCGAGAAAGCGAGTCGGGGGTTTGGAAATGGAGCAGTGCGTTGCTGATTTTGAGGAAATGAGGCGGCGGGCTGCTTTTTGGGAAGCTCCGGCGCCGGTTGAGATTTGTAAGCTGGGGTTGGGGTCACACAGACTAAACATATAAAACTAATATATATATGTTTTTGGAAAAAAGGAGTAGTTTGTTAGTTATGGTGTATAGAGAGAGGGGAGGGGGTGTAGGTAGGTAGGTAAACTTGGGTTCGTATGTCTTTTTACTATGCAATATTCTTTGGATTTCTTTTGTTGTAGTAGATAATAGATATAGTAGTAAAAGAATTACATTCTGAAAGAAATTCATTTACAAGATGAGATATAAGAAGGTATGAGAGTATATTTTGATTTGTTTCCTTCGAAAAGTACACTAAATAAAAATGTAGATTTAAGAATAATTTAGAAATTTATATTTCTAAAATTAGGTTCACCCTTTTCGTTATTTTTCAAATATTAAGGTTTATTAAGACATCATAAGATATTAATGTTACGTTTGGATTGAAGCAATGAATGTGTGAATGAAATGACTTATTTATATAGAATGAAAAAAAATATGTTTGGTTCCTTGAGAGAAAAAGAACATATGAGAATAACTCATTCTAACTAAAATAGAATGAATCATTTCATTCTTTAGTTCCATCCAAACATAGCATTATTTATATACATTGAAATCTATTATGATAAGTTGAACTTTATTATCATAAAATTATGGAAGTGGTATGTGCATTATTATTTGTGCTCCACTTTACTTTATATAGTTAAGTAAATGACATTTGACCCCTCCTCGTATATAATGGCAAAAACATTGAATTTATTTAAACATAATCATATTCAATCTCCCATATAGCAATAGCAAGCCTCCTCATTTGATTGGGCCTGGCCATTCCTTAAGGTGAAATGATCCAACTTAATAATATCCAAACCTCCTCCTCCAGTCATGCATGCATGTGAATGTCTCATCTTTTGTCACTCTTATATTTAATTTATTGTACCATTAATATTTTCCGAAAATAATAATGTGTGGATTTAGTTATTGTTTGTTTGTGAGAGTGATATTGTAAAAATATAAATAAATAAATAAAATTGTCATTTTATCAATATAATAAACAAACAAACAAACATACTGATGCATTATTACAACTAACTAACTGTGACAATTACAATCACACTTTTCATTATATATATATAATAAAAGAACAATTAAAATTCAACGGAACGAAATATTGAGATCTCCAAAATGAACTTTTTAACCACATCTGAATTAAGTTTCACTTTTTTTTAATGGGACCTATATATTCCTTCACTGGGAGTATCTATAACCGGCATGGATTAAGAAGAATTCTACGAGGCGAACTGGATCTGTTGCTACCAACAGAAAATTAATTGAAGTAGTAGTTGTTTGTAATGTTTGTTGCGGGCGGGAGCATTAGAAAGAACATGATTTGGGACATATAATTGACTCGACTAAATAAATAAATTATTGATAAATCATTCCTTCATTATTTCGCTTGTTAATTTGTCTCATGAATATATATATACAATGGATCCGGTCCGGACGTCCGGACTGGAGTAAAAGACGGACCAATTCAATTTTTTTTTTTTTTTTTTTTTTTTTTTTTTAAAATAACTAAAAAAATATTTAATATTTTATGGAATTGAAATTTTTTTCATAATAAAGTGTTTTAAAAATGATTTGGAGTGACGTATAACAAAATATGGTGAAATGCACAAAATTGATTTAGTTGTTTTTTAAAAAAAGCAAAAAAAAGTCCTGGACAGAATAAAATCCTAAGGTTCAAACCTGGAACCCGATATATATATATATATATATATATATATATATATATATATATAGAAAAAAGTAAAGGTGTACATGTATTCATTTCAATTCAATTCCATCCATATTCCAGCTCTAAAGTCAGACTGTATAGCCTGTCATGCATCTTTATGTATGTATGTATGTATTGTTAGAATATAGGATCACACACGCGCACAAATGATAAAGAATTAAAAAACACACACAGAGATTTACGTGGTTCCCCAATTTGAGTACTCCACATGCGATTTGTTGTTTATTGATGATTCCTTGGTTTCATAGAGTTTTACAATAGTATTTATAGTTACTAATCCTATTTTAACCCTATTTCACATTATGTCTCAATCAATAATGACATTTTCAAAAGAACTCGAAAAAAATCTCTACGATCGCCGATGGCCAAGTGACATTTCGCATTCGCTCAGACATTCTATGGCGGCTACCCGGCCACATGGACAGAAACTTCACAGACGCCGGCGCGGGTCACGCTGGGTACAAGAAATTAATTAAGTACATGAAGGACTCAACTCGCTCGTTCTTCACCAATCCCTTTTTTCTTTTCTTAGAAAAAAGGAGATATATATTGTAATGTTCGAATAATTGAAGAGTTGAGATGAAATATGGAAGTCGGACACCTGCAGGCTGCAGGTGTGAATGGAAACGCCAAATTCCTACTAAAACAAAAAATCAATGGGCGTATGTATATACGTTGTGTGTGTGTGTGTATCGCGTCCCTCTCACTCCACGCTGCATGTCTATCAAAGATTGAAGGGTGTCTTGTCTAGCAAGTGGACGGACACATTTCTAGATTGTCAATTTAGTTTGAAATTCTAGATTTACATTTTTCCTTCAAAACGTAAGTTGGGATGGGAGATATATATGACAATTGCTATATACATTGTTATTTATATACTTTATTTTAACTTATAAATATTATGATTTAGCCAAATACTTTCATAACTTGTTGCAACTTACAAGTAAAAATTATGCCAAACACTTTTTGTTTATAATTATATCTTAAATTAACTTATAAATCATTTTAAATTTTAACTTACAAGTCACTTTAAAATAAGTAATTATCATCGAATATGCCCAATTACTTTTTATTTGTCATTATTATTTTATTATCCAATTTTACTATTAAATTAATTATTTTTATGAAACGAAAAGATTAATACACTTATTTAGCAAAAAAAAAAAGAGAGAAGAAGATTAATACACGTATGTACAAAAAGACACTTTTTATTATTGCACATAAAAAAGTAATTGTTGTATAAGTAGTAAAGGCTTCAAAATAGGGAATAAAAGTAATTAAATTACCTAGAAAGGAATCTTTGTAAAGTTAAAAGCTGGGTTAAAAGGAAAAAACACAGAAGAAAGGAACAGGAGAGGCACACGCATGAATGTGACGGAGGAAGAACATGAAAATGACGAAGGAGAGAGACATTTTTATGACCAAAATACCCTTCATCATTAAACTAAAGGACTCCTCAACCACGTAAAACAAAGAGTCGACACAGTGGCTTTGCCTGTCCAGAAAGGTGATAAAGAGAAAAATATAAATATAAACAAAAAGAAAACACCATTTTTATCCTTTACCCTGTTTCTTCTGCTTCATGTTTTCTCTCTCTAGCTTTTTTTTTTCTCTCTCTCTATATATATATGTATAGGTATATGTACAATTAATTGTAGTATTGTTGAAGTAGAAAATATCTATATATAGAGTTTTAGGGCTTGTTTGGTTATGGTTTTACAATTTACACTGAAAGAATTATTGGGTTGGGGGAGATTAGTGAGTCAACTCGACTGAGTTATGGGCTGCTGTGAGTCGTCTTGTTGGAGAGAATCGCCTTTATCACACAAGGATCAAAACCACGGCCAAACCCAGACTTATCCCTCTAACGGAACCACCACCGGAGCCGCTGTCGTCGACGGGGCTGGAGGAATCCTGACCTTCTCTGAATTTTCTCTCTCCGACTTAAAAGCTGCCACCAACAATTTCAGCCCGGAGTTTATTGTTTCTGAGAGTGGCGAAAAAGCCCCAAATGTGGTGTACAAGGGTCGGCTGCAGAATCGGAGGTGGATTGCTATTAAGAAATTTAGCAAAATGGCCTGGCCTGATCCTAAACAGTTTGCAGTAATAATTTTTAACTACTTGTTTATTGATGGAATTGAATTGAAGCCTTAGGGTTTATTGTGGTAAATGGGTTTTTAAAATTAGGGTTTCTTTTTGAAGGATGAAGCTTGGGGTGTTGGGAAGCTGAGATACAAGAGGTTAGCCAATTTGATTGGGTATTGCTGTGATGGTGACGAGAGGCTGCTTGTTGCTGAGTACATGCCCAATGACACCCTTGCTAAACATTTATTTCACTGTATGGATTTAATTAATTGTGCTTTTTGATTCATTTGGGGCAATTATGGGTTTTAAGTTGAAATTATGTTGACTGAATTTTGTTTGGTTCTAACCAAACTAACTAATGATATAAACAAAGGAAAACTCTATTAGGATGGCTTGAACTTCTGTTCATGGTAGACGACCTAGTACGGCTTTGTCTTGTTGGTATACCTTCATATTACCTTATAACATTTTTAAGCAGAAAAGTTCTTTAATCTTTGGAACTGTATGTTTTGAATATGCTCATTTTGTGATATTAAAGAATTTATTCTACAATTTCTACTTGTTACTGCATAATACTCCTAAGCCTGCATTTATTTTCATTGTCTATAATGAGGGGATTGTAGTATAACTATGGGAGGTCGTATTGGATACTACCTCTTTTTGGGGAACTATGCAGTCCCGGATTAGAGTCCTGAGAATTTTTTTTTGATGCCAACATAGGGCATTATAGATTACGATCCAATCTTCCGAAGTAATCCCTCGAAATAAATATAGCAGTAGTGTAAATATGATTCCTTAACATCGGTGTCTTGAATATTGTACTAACTTTATACATCTTTCATAGGGGAGAATCAAACTATCGAGTGGGCCATGCGTTTAAGAGTTGCTTTATATATTGCTGAAGCATTGGATTATTGTGGTGCTGAAGGACGGCCTCTGTACCATGACTTAAATGCATACAGGGTTCTCTTTGATGAGGTGTTGTAATGAATCTCCTTTCAAATATTTTGTATTTCTTTTAAGTAGTTTTATTATCTGTAAAACATGATAGTTGCAGTGAGACAATATCATCTGGATGACCTATTGTGGATGGTTTTGGCAGAATGGTGATTCACGACTTTCATGTTTTGGGTTCATGAAAAATAGCAGGGATGGGAAAAGTTATAGCACAAACCTTGCTTATACACCTCCTGAGTATTTAAGAAATGGTAACAGCTCTTGTTTTTTTTAATATTCTGATATGCTAAAGTACCCATTTTTTTTGGGTTGTTATGCAGTAGTAGTATGATTCTTTTGAATCTTTGATTCTATTATCCACGGTCTATGTTCTAATATGCAGAATCATTCGTAGTAAGCATTCTTATATACAGAATCATGAAAGAATAGTAAGAATAAGGCAACATATTTGGTGTTTCAGTTATATCCGATGTTAGATAAATTGGATAGACTATGTTGCTACTAGGAAAATCCTAACACTAGATAGATATATTCTAAGAAAAAATTGAGGTTAAGGTTTCCTCGTCATTACTAAGGAAAGATATGACTGAGTTTTGGGTGATAGTACCAATATGGATATTATAACTTGCAACTCTAGTGAAGACAGAATTACAGCTTGATTTCCTTATGTGAACTCAAAACAAATTAAACCTTGGAAAGTCAGAATGATCTTGGGCCATGTAATAGGGCTTTATTGTTGCAATGGAAATCTGCATTATTGATTTAGTTAAATGATGACTCCAATATCTGATCAATGAGAGCTCTAAGCAGGTTGGACTCTAGAGTTATGCTAAGGTGTAAGAGTGCATATCTAGAATCTAGATATATGATTATGATGTATGACAATTTGTAGTTTATCTTCATAGATTGTGCCACATTCCTTGCACCTTTAGTTTTGAAGATATAACAAATAAGATATATCAATAACCTCTTATCTGTTTATCAACTGTGGATGCTTGTTTCAGCTATCTATATATACATTTACTATGTGGGGAAAGAGTTGCATGACTGGTTTACATGACCACCTATCTTTTTAGTTTCCGGTTTTCTCCGTTGAACTTGCACAAAATTAGTTGAAGTTATGAATATATTTATCCTTTGTCTGATCTTATCGATCTCATTTGTTTGTCTTGCTAAGCAATGGGTACATGGGGTTGGAAATTTTTAAATACGGTTCATCGACTTCCATTTTTATTAGTATGTGGTTTTAAGTACTAAAGGCACTGTGGTTGCGCAAATATTGGGGCAATAGTTAGTGACTAAAACAGCAGCATGACACAAATTTTTAATATGTTTGGACTCGTCTAAAAATAAAAATAAAAAAATGAATGTTCGTAAGATTTTTTAATATTAGAATTTAGAACCATTAGAGGGTTGTTGCTGTGGCAATGTGGTTGCACAAATATTGGGGCAATGGTTAGTGACTAAAACAACAGCATGACATAAGTTTTTAATATGTTTGGACTTGCAAAAAAAACAGAGAAGAAGTTTGTAAGATGTTTTTAATATTATTATTATAGAGGGTTGTCTTCTGTGGCAATTGTTAACTTATAAAGTAATGTACTACCCACACCCCTTAAAAAAAAGAAGAAAAAACTAAACAAAAACCTTATAAAGTAAAGTACTTCTTGGGAAAAAGATTTGAGGTCGTGGCTTAGTAAGAATGATAACCGCTTAATTGGCTGACAGTGCATGGAGTTGTTCTTAGCCTGTATGGTAATCTTTTTTATAATTTTTTTATTGCTAATAATGTTTCAGTAACAATTTTCTATGTCTCTTTTAGGGAGGGTCACTCCAGAAAGTGTTATCTTTAGCTTTGGGACTGTCCTGTTGGACCTTCTCAGTGGGAAACATATCCCTCCAAGTCATGTAAGTTTATGCATTGTTACATTTCCATCTTTTTCAGTACAAGAAATTTTGCATTTCTTTATTTGATCAGCTGCATATTTTTGAGGAAAAAAAAAGTGTAGCAACCTGCAAGAGTCTTGGGTCCAATGTGTCAACTGCTGGTCCTAGGTTGAACTGTGACAAACATGTATCCATTCATTCTATAATTTATGTCTGTACACGAACCTCTAAGAGTCTTAGAGACGAAGAAAGAGAATGTGATCACCATTTCAGTTTTTGAGAGTTTTGTGAGAGAAGAAAAACAAACATGATAATCATGATCTGCCCGTGAAAGAAAGAAAATGCTGTTTTATAATGTTAGGAAGGGTAACCTGAGGAGTTAGGTAAGTGTTGATGAGCCTAGTAACAAGTGCATGAAAAGACGGGCCATAAATTCAATACTTCACAAAAGGCAAATAATCCCCAAAATAGATTACTACGGGCATACTCGGTGTGTGTGTGGTTTTGAGATATTGTGTGCATTGTGGTTGGCCCGAAGAGTGGTTGGGTTCTATTGTCACTCCTGAAGAGTGGTAGCAATTGGGATGATCTATTGTCACAAAAAAAAAGTGTAGTTAGGTGTTCCTCAGTTGAAAATAAATTGAAATAAATTTTAGGAAAATCAAAGTTTTATTGGATGATATACTGGTGTTTGTGGAAGAATTATTTCATTTGAGGCTTGAAATGGCCTAGAAGACAAAGTGGAAAAAACGAGGTGCACCCTCATGTTTACATGCTTTATAATTGATAGTCTTATTCTGTTATTGTAACTTTTGTATCCTACTTTAAATGGATGGCTAGATTCTATACGAGTGCATTGGTGTGTTATTTGAACCCCTCCTCTCCTATATTCCTTGCCACAGTTTTGTGTGCATATTTTGTGTATGCGCACTTTTTGAGAACATTGTTAACCTGGTGTATATCATCAATAAGGTCATTTTGAGGTATATGATCAAATGGAATTGTGACTTTTGATCTTTGCGTTATTGGTGAAGTCTGATCCGAGCTTTAATTCAGAGCTGATTTTAAAGCTACCCAAAAGGTAATTGGGTCTGTTTCTGGAGCGGTACTTTTGGGTTGAATTAGGGTTTCTTATATTGTGTTGTGTAAGGAGGGGATCCTGTAACGAAAATTTTAAACATAGTGAAATTGACTGCCGCCGACCGTGTACGAGTGAACCACGTAAATTTTGTGTCTTGTGCTATTGTTTTCCTTGCGTTGTTATTCTTTAACACGATCTGTCAAGTTTGGCTGTACTTCAGCGATCTACATCAGCCATATATTTAGGATGGACAACTTGAATCCGTCTTATCTTCAGTTGTATTTTATAATTTTGTCTCAATAAAAATGGTGCAGTTGATTTGTTGATTCAGATAGGATAAGCTGTTTTTGTTCCCCCAAAATGGAGAAATAGTGGGAATTGCATTATAAAATACATCACCATAGTTGTGATAAGTTTTGGTGATTGTAGAAAAATGGGTTTATAAACTTTGTTTGACTTGTGATTGTGCTCATACAGGCCCTTGATATGATACGGGTAAAAACATTCTTTTGTTAATGGACTCACATTTGGAGGGAACTTTTCAACTGAAGAGGCAACTGTAGTCTTGAACTTGCATCAAAATGCTTGCAATATGAACCTAGGGAGCGCCAAATACCAAAGATCTTTCTGAAACACTTGCGCCATTGCAAAATAAACCTGATGTCAGTAATCATATTTACTTCTTTCCTCTGCTTTTAATCCATGTGAATCATTGTAAAAAGTTTTTGTTTCTTCTTTTTGTTCCTTTATAAATGTGCTTGTTTTGGTGGACTTCTTTTGCTTCGTAACCCTGCATTAACTTGCACTCTGCTCCTTTCTTCATTGCTTTTGTTTATGATAACTGTATGTTTTCTTGTATATTCTGATTCTATTTATGGTCAGCTGTGGTGGACTTTTTCCTTGATCTTATCTTCCAGTTGCATGTTCTGCTTCTATACTCCTTGCTTTTGTGTTGAAACTTGTTCTGTTTCACTTAGAAGAGTTTTCTTAGCTATTTTATGTTAGTTAATTTTATGCTGTCAAAATAATAGGGCGATAGCGATAGACAAGGGGACTGAAAATAAATAGATGAGAAAATGAATTAGCAATATATAATTTATCACATCACAAGTATGTATAATGTTGCTGGTTGCTTGGTGGTAGTTGGGGGTCATAAAAAGACTGGGTTTGCATTATTAACCACATTAAGACAACAAATTTTATTTTTTTACAGGTTCCATCTTATGTTATGTTGGGAATTCCAAAACACGAGGAAGCACCTCCTACTCCGCAACACCCGCTATCTCCAATGGGTGATGCCTGTTCACGAATGGACCTCACAGCGATCCATCAGATTTTGGTGACGACACACTATAAAGATGATGAAGGAACAAATGAGGTAATTGATTTGAATTGATATTGGTTGCGACTTGCAAGTTCCTCTTTTCAAATTTGTGGTTAAGTATTTACATGCAAATCTATATTTTCAGTTATCCTTCCAAGAGTGGACCCAACAAATGAGGGATATGTTGGAGGCAAGGAAGCGCGGGGACTTGGCATTCAGAGACAAAGATTTCAAAACTGCCATTGATTGTTATTCTCAGGTATGGATTTCATTTTTGTTGAATGGATTGGGAAATAATGTCCATAGAGATATTAAGCATCAATGAAATAAGAGAATCTCCCATATCCTAGCCCTAATACACCCCCTTCTCTTAGACAGGAATATTATTATACTGAAATCACCCGTAATATGCTAGAGCTGTATTGCTTATTAGTACAACTTTTCTTTGGCTGCATATGGCCTTCCAGTGTCCATCAGAACCATCCCCAATGTAGCTACCCAAAAAATACTCCCCTTTCATGATTCCGATGCCCCAAATGGGATTGCATTCAATTTAAGAAAAGAGTAGGAAGGGTGTAAAAGTTGAATATATTTCCAAAAATCTTGAGGAGCTCACTGGGTATATCTTTTCCCAAAAAAAGAACCAAAACCCCTTGATCCCAGGTTTTAATGTTGGCTAGTCAAACTTGGATGGATCTTCCAGTTGTCTTCTATTGTAAGATGGCACATCTAAATTTTCCTTTCACACCGGTGATTAATTATACACCTTCTCTCTGTTGTCTGCATGAGGCAGTACATATTGTCTGTCCCAGTACATATAGTGCCCGTCGCCTGTCCCAAAGTTCCACTCTTTCAGTTTCCTGTGGCAGTAGGTGCTTGTCCCAGAGTCGCTTATTATACTTACCATCTTGGTCCATTGCATCTGCAATCATGGAGATTTGTTCTCTCATCATACAAGTATTACATTGGATGGATGGATAGAAGAGTAGAAAGGATAAATGTTACTGGCTTACTGCATTATCAAATCTATATTGAATCATTGATATGATTTTGTTTCCATTCCCAGTTCATTGACGTGGGAACCATGGTATCACCAACTGTTTATGCGCGAAGGAGTCTTTGCCATCTTCTTTGCGATCAACCTGATGCAGCACTCCGTGATGCAATGCAAGCACAATGTGTCTACCCAGATTGGTCTACGGCATTTTATATGCAGGCAGTTGCCCTTGCCAAACTGGACATGCACAAGGATGCAGTTGACATGTTGAATGAGGCTGCTACACTAGAAGAAAAAAGGCAAAGAAGATGATCCAAGGGCATCTTATGGTGGATTTGTATTTTTTTTCCTTTTCTTTTCCCGATCATAGTCAATTTGTTGTAGTCAAGAAATGTAGTAGTCAATGTATAATTAATATGGGAGTAGTTTGGTGGTCTTTCAAAGATGTACCATAGAAAGAGAGATGTATTTGTTGCACATGTTAACAGTAATGCCACCTGTCTTTTACTAAATTTATTAAATAATCAATTTCATTTTTCTTTCTTTTTTAGATATGTTATATGTGATGATTTAAGTTTCAAGGGAGTCGAAATGGAGGATTTGTTTTTCTACAATCAATCAATTTGTTGTAGTCAAGAAATGCACCAGTCAATGTACAATTAATATATACTTTGTTCTAGAAATGCAAAAAAAGAATTAAATATTATAAAAATATTTTTATTTTATGTATACTTCTAAAAGTAATAACATACGTACATACGCTAATTTGTTGATTAATCAATAGTTTTATGATGTATGCATACAATGTATTAACATACGTATATGAAACTTATAATACAACAGTGTTAGGCATAATAAGACAGCAAAATTTAGGCAACAAATAGCTCAGCCTTGCCATCAATGAAAAGGCTCATGAATTCTTCCCCATCAACACTTTCCTTCTCAATGAGGAGTTGAGCAAGCTTATGTAGGATGTCAATGTGGGTCGTGATGATCTCTGTGGCCCTAGCGTATGCCTTCTCTACCAGCTCCCTCACCTCTGAATCCACCACATCAGCAGTTGCCATAGAGTAATCTTTTTGTGATGACATCTGCAATTTAATATCAATCAGAATGGTAACCATACACAGGAACTGATCCAGGTTCACTAGGTGAGATCACTCAAGTGTTGTATCAAAATATTTGAGTAATTCCCTATATCCTGTGACAGTCTTACCTGTTGACCTAAGAAGGGATTTCCGCCAGGTCCACCAACGGCAACTTGCCCGATTTTTTTGCTGAACCCAAATCTCTCAACCATCTGCCTTGCTACACGTGACACTTGCATAAAATCATTTGATGCCCCTGTCGTCACATTCTCTTGGCCAAAAATAACCTCTTCCGCAACCCTGTCACGGTGAGAAGGTTGAGAACAATTTTTTCAGTAATCTGACTACACAAACATTTTCAGGAATATGTACCATGTGCAAGTTGGAGACTACTAGGGACTGACAGAAACATAGCACACCAACATCCAATCCAATTCCATTCGATATTTCCCAATATTATTAATGCAAAGCATTTGAATCAGAAGCCATAAAAGATGAAAGTTAAGTGGGAACATCTAAACCATGCTTTAACTGATGATTCTGTTTCTATCCTCAGTTCATACATGTGGCAAACATAAAAAGCAGCATGATAATTTATGATATGCATCCGGGAATCACCTGCTGGTTATTAAAATGAACAAAAAGTAGTGCAACTAACCTTCCACCAAGGGCAACAGCCATCTGATTCTCCAGGTAGCTTCTGCTATAAAGCCCAGATTCGAGCCTCTCTTCACTTGGAGCGAAAAAGGTAAGGCCACCCGCTTGGCCACGGGGAATGATGGATATCTTGGCTACTGGATCATATTCAGGCATAAGTGCGCCAACTAAAGCATGCCCAGCCTCTGCACGTGGAGGTAAACATGCACAATTATAGCTAAGAAGGCAACGAGAACATGTATCAGGAAGAGAAACCTTGTTAAAATGATGCGTTTTACAAACCATGGTAAGCAACCAATTTCTTTTTGTCTTCTGAGACAACAGCATTTTTCTTCTCTGGCCCAGCAATTATCCTCTCAAGAGCATCGGCTATCTCATCTTTGCTAATTTCCTTTAGGTCGCGTCTGGCTGCAAGAATGGCTGCTTCATTCATCAGGTTCTGCAAATCAGCTCCGGTGAAGCCTGGTGTTCTCCTTGCAATCTTTTCAAAATCCACATCCTTTGCCAGTGCCTTTCCTCTAGAGTGCACCTATGATAACACAAGAAAGGCTAAATAAAAATGGAAAAAGAAGTGAACATAAGCACACTAAGTTATCACATTGGCATTTATTAATGCTGTTCACAGGAGTCGATATATGCAGAAGCAAGGCCCAGCTTGGATAGACACAGGAATATCAATGGTAAAGTTACTTTCTGGTCAGACTCATACATTTAGCATCACATAGATGCCATATAATAATAAAAAAAGTTATAGCTTAAGCAGCATTTAAACTCCCAATACAGTTGACAAGTGATCATGTCCTGTTGCATACTTTAGAGTCAACCATCTGACCTAAACTGCTTCTAAGTAGACACTAACCAGAAAATCACATGATGTCTACCAGTAGTACTTAAGAATATGTAACCAACTTTGTACTCTTGAACTAAAATAGGTTCATAATTTAGCCATAAAGCCTCTTACAACTGCTTCTGGTAATACATCAAACAAAAATCATGTTTCATGGCCATAGCCTGTATATCTAAAATTGTACCATGTTAGCATAAAATTGGTAAATGAGGTTCTTCTAATTTTATCTATCCTAGTCATTAGTCTCAACATCAAAAAACTACAATTAACAAAAGGTAACACTACATGCAGGGAGAAAAAGAAAGAAACAAATGACAAAAAAATTAGTAGAGCAAGCTAACCTGAAGAATCTTCACTCTACCAGCAACATCAGGCCTGTCCACCGTAACCTGTCTATCAAACCTTCCAGGCCTTAATAGTGCCGAATCAAGAACATCCGGCCTATTAGTAGCAGCCAACACTATAACCCCAGAATTACCCGAAAATCCATCCATCTCTGTTAACAGCTGGTTAATAGTCTGTTCTCTCTCATCATTCCCACCTCCCATACCTGCCCCTCTCTGCCTCCCCACAGCATCAATCTCATCAATAAACACAATGCAAGGAGCTTTTGCTTTCGCCTTCTCAAACAAATCCCTCACTCTTGATGCGCCAACACCCACAAACAATTCCACAAACTCAGATGCAGCACATGAAAAGAATGGCGTTCCGGCCTCACCGGCCACTGCTCTAGCCAAAAGGGTCTTCCCGGTACCGGGAGGACCTACCAAAAGACACCCTTTTGGAATTTTAGCTCCCAAGGCAGTATATTTATCTGGGTTTTTCAAAAAATCAACAACCTCTTGTAGTTCTAATTTAGCCTGATCAGCTCCGGCAACATCAGCAAATGTGATACCGGTTTCAGGAACCTCCTGGAACTTAGATTTTGACCGGCCAAAATCCATGGGCCCACCGAGCCCACCAGGACCACCGGGACCTCCCTGAGCTCGCTGGAAAAGAAAGAAAAGCCCAGCAAAAGCCAGAAACGGAAATATCAAATTCCCAATAAAGCTAAACAACCCATTACCCGATTCACCCTCGGAGACTGAAATATCAACACCATTCATGGCCAAAATGTCGATAAGGTCCGGGTCATTTGGGACAACAACGCTGGCTCTACGGCCGTCCACGGCGGTGAGCTGAAGAACACCTCCATCTTTATTGAACCGAACCCTCTCAACTTTACCCTTTTTCACAGCGTTCAAGAATTCACTATATCTCCATTGACTGCCCTCTGGGAGGTCAGAACTTTGGGGTTTTGGCGCTGTTAAAGAAAGGGTTTGGGAAAATGGTGACGAATTTGAAGGGGCTTCCGCTTGAATTAAAGTTGAAGGAGGGTTTGGTGGTGGAACGGATTCGTTAATGGCCAAGGCTTGTGGTGTAATTGAAGAGAAGAGCAAGGCAGCTAAAGTGGCCTGTGATGGTAAATCTTTAAGGATATGAGGATAACTGGGTTTATTGAGAATTGATTGGGCTATCAGAAACTTTTTTCTGGACAGAGAAGGCAAAGATCTGGTTGTTTTGGGAGTTGGAGGAGAAAGTAAAACCTGAGAACCAAAGAATTTTGAGGAGATTGAGGGATTGGAGGTGGAAGCAGCCATGGATTTTGAGTTAAGAGTTCTTCTGTAGTTGTGGAAAAATTGAGTCGGTGAAAAATGGACAAAGTAATACTGCATTTTTGTTAGAGTGGAGGTCTAGTTATTATATATGTTTGGATTGGGGAAAGGAAAGATTCAATTTGGTGTTACAAGCTTCAACACAAGCCATAACTTTTGGTGTTGCTTGGATAACATCTACGTGTTTGAATAGATGTCATTTAGATCCCTTTCATATTTAGTAAAGAAAATGGACGGTTCAGAATTCATACCTTGTTTACTGTACAATAGCATTCACTTGTGATTTTTGCATATTTTCTTATATTAAAAATGTAAAATTTAACCTCCATAGTTATATTCTCTTGAGAAATGAGACACTCGATATAACATTTAAAAAAAAAAATCAAATTTCTCATATATTTTGAATAAAATTGATTTTTTTTTTAAATTCTTATTATAGTTTAGAAGGGAGAGGGTATAAAGTTATTGAAAATTGATATTTTCAAATGTTAAAATGATATTTTCATGAGTCTGTCCCACATGGAGGTGAGACCCACTCATTATCATGTGAAAATATCAATAATTTTTTATTTAGAAAGATCAATTCCAAGTTATTTTATGGTATGTTTTGAATTTTAGTGCCTTGGTAGTTTCTCATAGTTTCCCTTCTCCAAGAGGCAAGAAGTATACATTATGTTTGAGGAGAGGAACATAAGAGCTCATAAACTAGGTTCAAGCAGGTGGTTTATAGGTGTCTCTCCTTGTCCACATCACTTTTCATTCATTTAAACAACTTTGCATAGATTGTAAAGCACTAGACTAATTTCTTGGATTTATGGAACTATATCATAAACATCATAAATTACTAACATGTTCAAGTACTATATTACCACAACTGAAGTAGAAGGATGTGCATGCTGATAATTGTTTGCAATTGCTGGATTTGTCAAGTTCCAAAGGATCCAAGCTCCAAAATACACTTCTGCACACTTAACTGCTGGTGCAAAGGGTCAAGCTCAAGATACAGGTCTTCTCATCTTACTAACGTTAATGAAGCCATTTCAATTCCCATTGGAACCAAATATCCAATATGAGAATTCCGAAAGATGATATGCTAGCTAACACTCTTATCGCTCTAAGAATGTATACTAACTAGTTATATAGAAGGGTTGTTCTTATAAAGCATGGGCTTTGACATAATAAACTCATCGAATTCACAAAAAAGAAGGGACAACGAATAGTAATATAATGTACTTCAAGGACGGTTTCACTTGTGTGAACTTCAATTATTGCACATTATTAGGTACCAGAGATCCACATTCTCAGCTTCAAATGTTGGCTGACATGAAATATTGAAATCTGGTTGCTCTCTTGTCTCATATTCGCCGTGGCAGGAAACTCGTGCTAGTATTTCAAATTCCAGCAATGTCGAGACATAAAGAGGTGGATGAGATTCCTTATGTTTCCTTTACTTCTCTATATATACCGCTGGTGCCAAAGGGATAGTTCCAACAGCTTCCACAAGGCTTAAACTTCCATAATCAAGTCCTAGACTTTTTTTCTTAATTCCAAAAGAAAATGGCCTATTCTATTGCAGTTACTAAAACAACTTTCCATTCTCGATCAAACAGTTTTCCGTCCAGATCTCATCCTCTTACTACTTGTGTTGAGGATCATTTGTGCAGGTTAAAGGCCTCTGAAGCCGCTTCCTGCTCAGCCTCTACAATATTCAACAATTTGGGTAGCCTCAAAGATTTGCATGAACGCGTATATGAATTGATTCATCTGCCATCATTCCAAAGAGCTCTCTCCCACAAAAAGTCTGGATCAGACGAGATTCTAGAAGCTTCTCTCAGGTTGTTGGATGTTTGTGCTACTGCTAGGGATGTTCTGTTTAATACAAGGGAATCTATCCAAGAGCTTCAATCATCTCTTCGAAGAAAAAGAAGGTGCAACCGCCCTGGCACATGAAGTTGGTGCTTATATGGTTTCGAGAAAGAAGATCAACAAACTGGTTTCCAAGAGCATGAAAAGTTTGAAGACTTTTGAAAAGCGTAGCAGCTTACCAATCTCAGATGAAGATAGTGATCTTGTTGCCATTGTAAACATGCTAAGAGAAGTACAAACTGTCAGTTCTTCAGTCTTAAAGTCAGTAATGTGTCATGTGTCCGGGATTAAGGCAATCTCGAAGCAGAGTGGATGGTCACTAGTTTCCAAATTCGTTCAACCAAAACGTGTTTCCTTTGACAAACAAGTTGAAACTAATGGCCATGAAGTCAAGAAGATTGACGAGGCATTGAATGCCTTAACCATCCAAAAGTCCTGCAAAGAAATCCACATTGTGGCTGTGGGAAATGTGCTGAAGCAGTTGCAGACATTAGAATGTGCTATCCAAGAGCTTGAAGAGGGGTTAGAACCCATCTTTAGGTGTTTGCTAAAGACCAGAGTTTCTCTTTTGAATGTACTAAATCATTAGCCTTTCATGATCGTGTGATAGTCACCTCAGTTATCACCCCAATACACTTTGTCCCATAAACTCCTGTAAATGATTGAAAATAATTATACCATCAGAATTCAAAAGTTTTATACATATCTTTCTCTTTTACATAATTTTATTTGGCATATCAAAATAGGTGTTCAATTAACATCAAGTCATCAAACCGCATGGCCATCTTGAATAAACTGATTTAATTTCTTAACTAAGTTATGCTGAAAATTCATTGGTCGACTTTAATCATATTAAATTCTCTAGCAGCTTTTATTTTTCAAAGTCCAAATGGAGTTTTACAAATACGATTTGCTAGATTTGTCCGAGCTGATATCTATGAAAGTTGAAAGTAACACTATAATTAAAAGAAAGCAATCCACTCAATTTTGATTATGAGATGATAATTTTTCTTTTTTAATTTTTTTATAGGTACCTAACAACAATTTTAAAGATCACTCATGCTTGCCTACAAAGAATCTATCTTTCCCTGATCTGCTTTGATTCTCACAAGCATACAGGTTGGCCTTTACATTGTTTTCCCAAGAGTAATTCTTTGTTTTTGTTTCGAATCTCTATGGTTGTCTACACAACCACCATTTACATGATTTAATTATCAAAATTTCAAATACTGCATATTTACATTACTCATAACACAAACTCCAGAAAAAAACACATGAAATTAATAAAATATTTAGTTCATAGATCACATCATGAAATAACCCAAGTGTTTGATCGTGCTAAGATGTGGACTATAAGTTGAACATAATTTGTGCTGGGCTGTCAAGATTCCATGCTTTCAATTAACAGACCATATTATTGAGATTTGAGCAAATTAAATAGCCAGGGAGACATTGAGGCAGAGCACTCGTGTGCACAACAATTTCTTTTAATGATAAAATTAATGACCCATCAGATCTTGAGCTTGCTGCAATGTGCAAATAGTTTAATTTTATTTTGGTGCAACCATGCAAGGGTAAGAACTCCACATCTTATCATATAACAGACTATGTCATGGATATATATTGAGCAACTTAGTTTAATGTAAAAGTAACTAGGTAAGCCACCATGGAATCAAGCTCGTGTGCATTAGTATTATATTCCATACTCGATAGAAGGTCAGAAACATGACAGCCAGATAAAATAGGAGGATAAGGTACGGAGAATTGATATTTTCACATAAAAATTGATATTTTCACATGATCCCTCGAATAGTAAGTGGGTCCCATTGCAAGCAAATACTCTTATGGCTAATGTAGGAGGATCAGAGATGCAGAATGGTCAGACATTACGATGATGACGCTAAAGGACTATGAGTTAAGAGATCAAAGATTTTATTTTCATATTGTTGAGTTTCCCTCCTTTGACCCATTATTTTTTAATTACGATTTCGACGCACTTGGTATGGCATCATGACTTCTTGATTTTCATTTGGCTTGAACTTCATTCAAAATGGTGTCATGACTTTGGAAGTCGATGGACTGACTTTATTATTATTATTTAGTTCTTTACAATAATGGTATTTATTAGGTATGCCTATTTTATAAACTCTATAGTGATAGTGGAAGAAATCGACGGGTGATCGTGGCAAACCGGAAGGAATGAAAGATGACGAGTGAAAAAGTTAGACCAAAAGGTCATTTTGGTTTTATTCGACAATAGATTGATGATAATGTCTTTCATCATGTCTCTACGTAAAAATTCAAAGACACGATCTTTGGACCAAATTGGAAGTCTTTATGATAGGAAGGCGGTAGTGAATAAAACTTTTCTATTTTAAAAGCTTGTGAACTCTAAATATAAAGAAGGTATTCCTATTGCAGAGCATTTGAATGAAATTAAGAGCACTGTGAATCAGTTGGCTGCTATGAAAATTACTTTTGATGATGAATTACAAGCTTTGTTACTTCTTAGTTCACTTCCTGAAAGCTGGGAAACTTTGGTGGTCACAGTTAGTAATTCTACACCTGACGGAGTGGTAACAATGAGTCAAGTTACCAGCGACCTGATTGAATGAAGAGACAAGAAGAAAGTCATCAGGTTCTTCTCACTCCGAAGCACTTGTGATGGAAAAAAGCGGAGAGAGGCGAGGAGTAAAGTAAATCTAGGCTTCAAAATCAATTTCAAAGAAAGATGTTGAGTCCGTGATAAATCTAGAGGTCAACCGCGATTCAAAATCAATTTCAAAGAAAGATTACGTTGAGTGCTTTATGAGTTTGGGAATGTCCGTATGAAATGAAGATGTGTCAAAAATTGTCAGATACGTGACATTTGCTTGGAAACAAATATTGTACGCAAGGAGATGTAAGGCATGTCACGATTTAATCTCTGTTTGAAAGCGGCTCTCCAAAGGTTCTCCAGGTGCAAAGAAAAGAAGAAGATTGACTCTCTTTACACTATACAAAAAAAATCGCAAGCTCAAGTTATGGCAAGGAGGCAAGTTTTGTCCAACATAAAAGAGAAAATGTGTTCATTGAGAAATATTATTCCAGAAAAATATTGCATCTAAAATGATTCTAGATTTGGGTACATCTCGATGTATGTGGGTCCTTTGAAAGTTAGGACACTTGGTGGTGCTTTTATTTTGTCACCTTTATTGATGAATGAACTACATGGTTTCTAGGCGATCATTTCGGTTGATGATGATATGTATTTTGCTTGGATAGTATTAATTTGATTATTGCTCCAATCATATCGAGAAAGGCGGAAAAGACACCTCAATGTAATGGGTAATTGATTTGAGAGAGCTTCATTTCATAAAGTTGATCTTATCACTGGCGGTGATTTTTGACGGGAAGAAGTTTACTTCTTTTGTTCATATTCCAAAAGATGAAAGGTCCAAGCTTGAGTTTGGGAATGTCCGTATGGGAAATGAAGATGTGTCAAAAAGACATCGACAAACTTAGTCACCGAGTCTAATATCTAGATGATCTTGTTGATTTAGATCCTCTTGTTCCACCTGACATGAGAAGTGTAGACACCTTGATGATGACGCATAAGAAGATGATGTTGAGCAAATCATAAGAGCCCATTACAAGGAGATCTACCAGAAAAACAACCATCCGTAAAATATCCTTCAAATGAATATGTAATGATATCGCATCAGGGAGGTTTTAGACTTATAAAAGAAAACTAATGATGAAAGAGGAAATGAAATCTTTGCATGATCACACCTATGATTTGGTGAAATGCCACAAAGGGAAGAAAATTTTGAAAATAAATGGGTCTTTTATCAAAGAATGATGGAACGAGTTCTCAAAGAGATTGCTTTGGTTAGAGATTTTGATGAGATAAGATGTCCTCTATTCGAATCCAGGCTGCATAGTCATGTATGAATTTAGAAGTCGAAAGAAAAAAAGACCGCATTTTGCATGGTGACTGAAGAGGAAATTTAATTTAAAACCGAGGGCTTCTGAAATAAGTGTAATAATTGTTTTGCAAATTGAAGAAAAGCAGTATTATTGAAAGAAAAAAGCGAATAGAAAATTCGATTCTTTTATAACTAAACATGGGTATTCAAGAACAAATTCGCGATCATCAGGTGTTTGCGAAAAAATATCCTTGGATAGTACCCGATATTAAATTAATTAATTCAAAGACACCTCAACAGAATGGGGTTGCGGAGAGAGAATGAATCGCACCATTCTTGAGAGAGTCGGATGTTTGCTTCTCATTCAAAGTTGCTAATATCCTTTTTAGGGTAAAGCAATGAGACAACAGTTGATCTTATCAATTTGTCTCCTTCATTTCCGTTGAATGGTGATGTACCGTGAGAAAGTTTGGGCGGGGAAGAAGTCTCCTATGATCACTTGAGGGTATTCGGTTCTTGCGAGTTTTGTTTCGTATTCCAAAAGATGAAAGGTCCAAGCTTGATTTTGACTTTTTATACTCAATTGACCATTTTAAAACTAATCTTTTTACTATTTTTGCTAAAATATAGGTGAAGAGATTATAACCAAAAGAAAGTATATATAATTTATTATTAATCCTAATTTTATAATTTTAGAAATATATTTATATATGCTTAATTATTAATTCTAAAATAGTCAATTTGACTTTCTTAAAAAGTTTGAAAAAAGCTTTATTGTGATAGTGATCAGATCCACTGATTCTTCATTTCATTTGAGATCGAAACACATTGATGTTAGATATCATTGGATTAAGTGATGTCTTAAACGATAAGTAATTCACACCGATGATAATAACACTTGAGATATGTTGACTAAGGCATTGTATAAGGACAAGCATGAAGTGTTTTAACTCTTGGCGGAAATGGTTGAATCTTCCACATAAGTCGGGAGGGGAGAATAAATTGTTACTTGTTAAGATTTTATTTTCATAGTTTTAGGAAGTTTGTTAAGATTTTATTTCGGTACCTCTAGGAGGATTTTGTGTCCGAAGATTCTAGAGTGACTTGGAGAGAAAATTTTATTAATTATAAAACCTGGCTTGTGGGTTGGATTGAAGATAACTTTGATTTTGATAAATATAATTTACACATTAGAGAGATTTCTCTATGTTTTGGTGAACCTCTTGTTCCTCTGAATTTATTTGCTACCTAGCCCACAAGATAATCGCTATCTCGGCCGACATCAGAATACCGGTTACCGGTTACGATAAAGGGTTGTTCTTATAAAGCACAGGCTTTAACATAATGAACTCATCAAATTCACAAAAGAAGGGACAACAAACAGTAATATAATGTTCTTGAAGGGTGGTTTCACTTGTTTCAACTTCAATTACTGCACATTATTAGGTATCAAAGATCCACATTCTCAGCTTCAAATGTTGGCTCACATGAAATATTCAAATCTGGTCGCACTCTTGTCTCATAATCACGGTGGCAGGAAACTCGTGCAACTATTTCAAATTCCAGCAATGTCGAGACATTTGAGGTGGATGATATTCCTTGTGTTTCCTTCACTTCTCTATATATATTGCTGGTGCCAAAGGGATAGTTCCAACAGCTTCCACAAGACTTAAACTTTGATAATCAAGTCCTAGACTCTTTTCTTCCAAACAAAAATGGTTGATTCTATTGCAGTTCCTAAAACAACTTTCCATTCTCGATCAAACAGTTTTCCATCCAGATCTCATCCTCTAACCACTAGTGTAGAGGATCATTTGTGCAGGTTAAAGGCCTCTGAATACACTTCCTGCTCAGCCTCTACAATATTTAACAACTTGGGTAGCCTTAAAGATTTGCATGAACGCGTAAATGAATTGATTCATCTGCAATCATTCCAAAGAGCTCTCTCCCACAAAAACTCTGGATCAGATGAGATTCTAGAAGCTTCTCTCATGTTGTTGGATGTTTGTGCTACTGCTAGGGATGTTTTGTTGAATGCAAGGGAATCTGTCCAAGATCTTCAATCATCTCTTCGAAGAAAAAGAAGTGAAACTGCTCTGGCACATGAAGTTGGTGCTTATATGGTCTCGAGAAAGAAGATCAACAAACTGGTTTCCAAGAGCATGAAAAGTTTGAAGACTTTTGAAAAGCATAGCAGCTTGCCAATCTCAGATGAAGACAGTTATCTTGTCGCCATTGTATACATGCTAAGAGAAGTACAAACTATCAGCTTTTCGGTCTTGAAGTCAATTATGTCTCATGTGTCTGGAACAAAGGCAATGTCGAAGCAGAGAGGATGGTCACTAGTTTCCAAATTTGTGCAACCAAAACGTGTGTCTTTTGACACACAAGTCGAAACTAATGGTCATGAAGTCGAGAAGATTGATGAGGCATTGAATGCCTTAACCATCCAAAAGTCCTGCAAAGAAATCAACATTGTGGCCGTGGGAAATGTGTTGAAGCAGTTGCAGACATTAGAATGCGCGATCCGGGAGCTTGAAGAGGGATTAGAACCCATCTTTAGGAGTTTACTAAAGAACCGAGTGTCTCTTTTGAATGTACTCAACCATTAATTTTCCATGATCGTGCTCTTGACGACTACCTCAGTTATCACCCCAATACAATTTTGTCCCATAGACTCCTGTAAATGATTAAAAATAGTTATACAATCAGAATTCAAAAGTTTTATACATATCTTTCTCTTTTACATAATTTTATGTGGCATATCAAGATAGGTGATCAATTAACATCAACATGCATAAACTGCTTTAATTGCTATAAGTGCAAGTTCAAGTGTTTGATATAATCAAATCTCCTTTTCTAAACAACTCTTCTTTAGTAAATTATGCCGGAAATACTATGGTAATGTTTAATCATCTTAAATTCTATAGAATCATCTGTTTTCAAAGTCCTGATAGAGCTACCCATTCGATTTGGAAAGTTGTCTAACATAATTCAAAGAAAGCAATCCACTCAATTTTAATCAGGCACCTTTATGTTTGCCTCAAGCACCATCTACATGATTTGATTACTTGCAAAATATCAAATACTTTACCTATTTACTCGGGTATTACTTGTTTTACCCATAATACAAACTCCACCTATTTAAATTACATTACCCATAATATCACTTGAGAATTAATAAAATATTTAGTTGATAGATCACATCATGAACTAACCAAAGTTTCTGATTGCGCTAATTAAGATGTGGACTATAAGTTAAACATACTTTGTGCAAGGCTGTCAAGATTCCACCTGCTTTCAAATAATAGACCATATTATTGAGATTTGAGCAAATTAAATTAGCTAATCTCTCAATATAATATTTGATAAATGCCTTATTTGGCCAGGGAGACATGTGGAGGCAGAGCACTCGTGTGCACTACTCTTGTAAAGATAAACATTAATGAGTCATTAGGTCTTGAGCTTGCTGCAATGTGCAAATAGTTTAATTTTATTCTTGTGCAAGGGTAAGAGCTCCACATCTTATCATATAACACACTATGTCATGGATACATGAGCAACTTAGTTTAATGAAAAAGCAACTAGATAAGTCAGTATGGCATCAAGCTCGTGTGCATTTGTATTATATTTCATTACTTGTCCGAAGCTCAAAACATGACAGTCTGATAAATTAGAAGGATACCTTGTGACTTATTGCTAAGACATGAACTATAAATTTTAATTTTAGTAATAGACTGTCGAGATTCCTTTTGTTCTCCGATAGCAGACTATATCATAGAGACATGAGTTATAAATAAGTGGCTTGTTCTGATCTAAGGGATTTATACTTGGTCTATCCTCAAGAATCTATCTACATCTCAAGCGCGGACATTTTCTTTATAAAAAAAAATTGATCACTAGGCTGTTGAGATTCCACTTGTTTCCAGATCAGTAAACCAGAGGTTTTTTTGCAATCCACATGCATGAAAACCTTTGAGTTGTAATTAAAAATACATCAGTGTAGAGTCATCTTCTGTCGTACGTGGAGCTGGTGTAATGTATTATTACCTAGAACTGGTATTGTAATAGACTTGTTCTCTTAGTCTCCGACAATGATGAGACAAGGCTTGAACAGTAGGAGCACCAACAGCTTGCAATGGCAACCAGCAAATGAAGGATGAGATTTGTTTTTTCCTTTGCCATCTTTGCCCTATATATAGTGGTGTAGAATAGTTTGGTTCCAACACCTACCAAGACTACCTTCAGTTTTGAGTTGTACATTCATTGTTTGGTGATTGACTTTCTTCTGCTAAACAAGAAAATGACTACCTCTATTCAAGACACAAAAATTACATACCATGTTCGTTCAACCAGTTTGCCATCAGCATCTCATCCTCTCATTGTAAACTCTGAGGGACGATTGGAGAGGCTGAAGTCATCACAAGCCACATCTTCATCCTCACATGTGTCAATATGCCACAACTTGAGTGGTCTTGTAGACTTGTTTGGTTCTGTTGATGATGTGCTTCAGTTGTCACAAAGCCACCATGGAAAGCGTGTAGAAGAGGTCTTGGATGGATCTCTTAGGCTGCTAGACTTATGTGGCACCATAAGAGATGCTTTATCACAAATGAAAGAAAGTGTGCAAGAACTTGAGTCATCCCTCCGAAGGAAAAGAGGTGACTCTAGCTTGTCAAATGAAGTTGGTGCATACATGGTCTCCAGAAAGCAATTGAATAAGTTGATTTGCAAAATTTTTGGAGACCTAAAGAGAATGGAGAAGAGTTACACAACAACATCTCTAGAGAAAGACTCTTTGAGTTCCATGCTAAGAGAAATTGAAGGAATTAGTCTCACAGTGTTTGATTCCCTTTTATCTTTCATTTCTCAACCAAAGGCAAGATCTAAGAGCTTGTCTTTTGTCTCAAAGTTATTGCAATCTAAACGAGTATCTTGGGAAAGAGAAGCAGATATCAATGAAGTAGAGAAATTAGATATCAACTTGCTTATATTAAAAAGGAAGAGATCAACCAAAGACATCGACCTTCAACAAGTGCAAAATGTAGTGAAAAAGCTGCAGGCATTAGAGATGAACATTCAAGAATTAGAGGAGGGGTTGGTAGCTGTCTTTAGGCGCTTGGTGAAAACCAGAGTTTCCCTTCTCAACATTCTTAACAACTAGTTCATTTTATGGTTAATATGAATCGCAATCATTTGATTGCCGTGTATCATACAATTTTGTAAAAGATAGAAGCCATACATTTATAGACAAAATATATATCAAAGTTCCATACCATAAGTATTTAATATACGATTTGCTAGATTTTTCCAAGTTGATATATGTGAAAGTTGATAGTTGAAACTAACACTATAATTAAAAGTAAGCAATCCACTCAATTTTGATCAAGACATGCTAATTTTTGTTTTCTTTTTAATCTTCTTTATAGTTACCTACCAAGGCATGTTAACTCCATACAATTTTAAAATCACTCATGCTTGCCTACATAAAGATAAAATGACTCTTTCCCTGATCTGCTTTGATTCTCAAGAGCATTCTCGGATTTGCCTTTAAATTGTTTTCCCACGAGTATTTCTTTGTTTTTGCTTTGAATCTCTATGGTTGTTTCCAAAATCACCAGTTTGCTCAAGCACCATCTACATGATTCTATATCAAAATTTTAAGTACTGGATATTTACATTACAGTCCAGAAAAACCACTTGAGAATTAATAAAATATTTAGTTCATAGATCACATCAAGAACTAACCAAAGTTCCTGATCGTGCTAAGATGTGGACTACAAGTTAAACATACTTTGTGCAGGCTGTCAATATTCCACCTGCTTTCAAATAATAGACCATATTATTGAGATTTGAGCAAATTAATTAGCTAATTTCTCAATATAACATTTGATAAATGCCTTACTAGGCCAGGGAGACATTGAGGCAGTGCACTCGTGTGCACTACAATTTCATTTAAAGTTAACATTAATGACTCATTAGATCTTGAGCATGCTGCAATGTGCAAATAGTTTCATTTTATCTGGTGCAAGGAGAAGAACTCCACATCTTGCCATATAACAGACTATGTCATGGATATATGAGCAACTTAATTTAATGAAGAAGCAACTAGGCAAGTCAGCATGGCATCAAGCTGTTGTGCATTTGTATTATTTGGCCCGTGGAGGCCAAATAATACGAATATTAGATAAATAACCCCATGATTATTGTTTTCTGCTAAGACATGAACTGTAAACTTTATATTTTAGTACTAGACTGTCGAGATTCCTTTTGTTCTCAAATAGCAGACTATATAATGGATATACGAGTTATAAATAAATGACTTGTTCTGATATATGAGACAAAGAGCGTCATACTCATGTTCATGGATATGAATCTCATTAATATTCAATAAATAACAATAAGTATGTGTGGTAATTAAAAGGATGAGATACCTTGTTTCTTTTATTCCTCTATATATAATTGGTGGTGGAGGACTCGCTTGAACATCTTCAGCAAAATATTGTCAAACGATTGCAGATTCTCTTAGACTTGTTCCCCCTGAGCATCAACAATGCCGTGACACATTCAGAATTGTCTAGAGATCCAGGAATGACAGCCACATAAAATCAGGCAGAAGAATTCAGGTCTTTATGTTCTTATGCATATAAAAGCCGGAAAGGCTGGCTTGAATCCATCTCTCTGGCAACAAGTTTACTGCTCAAGGCTTTTGATGTCCCTAAAGCAACATGTGGTATTTCTTCTATCAGTTTACCTTCTGAGATCATCCTTAAACTTGATTGTTGAAGAACATCTACAGATCAAATGTAATGGAGATTACAGCTGCTTCAACATACCCGCCTCTACATGTTGTCGAATACAACTATACAAGTAGAATGTATCTCTTATCCATAGGTTGTCAGTGATGAAGGATTGCAAGTAGAACTGAGCTAAGAAGAAGAAAAAGAAGCATGAAGATGACTAACTGCAAGGATTCTGACAAAAGCAAGTATGGTCTCTGGCTCTCTGCAAAGAAAAATAATACATATTGAAGAATTTGATGCAGGCAGTTGGACTGGCTATGCTAAAAAGGCGACAGGTGCCAACCCAGGTGGTATAAAAGACACATATTGCCCTGTTATGGATCACAGGCCAAAGCTGGCTTAAAAGAGTTCGACATATGACCATGGTAGATGGATCAAATTATCTATACATTGAAGAGGAGGTTTGAGTGTGACTTGGCTAGTAAAGTTGGGAGTTCTGTGAAGCCCTTCGATTCATTAATATGAAGAAACATATATAAGAGAAAGGAAAGAGCGATAAGGAGAGAAGAATGCCACCATTTGGCAGCAGCTACTGTAAAGAAAAGAAAGTAATGATTTTCAAGTTCAGAGTGCCTATCCTCCTTTATACCCAAAGGCAAGATAAAACTCGAAGGTGTGTTTCATTTCTAACGATGTAAAAGAGAAGCTAGGTGCATTCTATTCGAAAGGTTTCACATCATGAAAAGGCAAAAGCCTAGGGAATGAAATTGATGTCAAAGAATTGCAATGATGCTCAAACGCGTTTGTGAGTTAAAGTTTGGACCACATAATCTGTGTTTAGGAGTTAACAAGCTGCCTTTGGAATAAATACTGTCAACCGAACATGCACTTAGGGGCATTAACATCCAGTATGCTAGTTAGAACTTAGAAGCACATTGGGTGTCTGGATTATAATTAACCAGATGCATAATTACTTTTATTAATCTTATCTACCCACAAACCAGTTCATATTCCAAAGATCTTGTGTAATGATCTGGGATAATGCTGCATATGATAATTTAAGTTTTCAAACCCATAATTTATATTTTTATTTTGTTTAGAGCATGAAAGTTTGTAATTCGTATTTCATGCTCAGAGAAATTGAAGGAATTAGTCTCACAGTGTTTGATTCCCTTTTATCTTTCATTTCTCAACAAAAGGCAAGATCTAAGAGCTTGTCTTTTGTCTCAAAGTTATTGCAATCTAAACGAGTATCTTGTGAAAGAGAAGCAGATATCAATGAAGTAGAGAAATTAGATATCAACTTGCTTGTCTTAAAAAGTAAGAGATCAACCAAAGATATTGACCTTCAACAAGTGCAAAATGTAGTGAAAAAGCTGCAGGCATTAGAGATGAACATTCAAGAATTAGAGGAGGGGTTGGAAGCTGTCTTTAGGCTCTTGGTGAAAACTAGAGTTTCCCTTCTCAACATTCTTAACAACTAGTTCATTTTATGGTTCCATTCCATAATTATTATCTCATATTGTTGTCTTTTTTCTCTATATTTGATGATTCACATGCCAAGGATGGTAGAGTTGCATACTTATTCTCCTACCATAAAAATAAAATCAGATAATAAGCTATTACCAATAACATAAATAATCAATTTCTTATTACATAAATGATCAGTTTTTGTCGCATGTGTTACCCCAAACTTTCTCTTCATTTTGCTGTCGACAACATCGTGGCATTTGTCTTCAGCATCAATCAAATGGAATGGAATGTATCCTTGTGGTGAACCAGAACTATGAATCCATGAAATTTTATTCCTCAAGGTAAAGCAGAACTATGAAATTATGAGCATCAATCTTAAGTTATGTGTTAAATGCTTCTATCTCTATTTTTCAAGTTGTAAACTTGTAATCCCCCGAAAAAAAAAACACACACACTCACAACTTTCCTTACGGGTACCTGATGAAGCTGGTGAACAAGTGCTAGTAAAATTACAAGAGATTCATCTTCGTATAAATATTGTACAAAGGAGAAAGTACAGCATTCTGAGGAAGAGAAGGTAAGATAATTACAACTGGAATTTAGTTATTGATGTTGGGGCATAGTTTATGTCATTTGTCTTTATACACAAGGGCATGCCAGTGTGTTTTAGCATAGAAATGATGGAGAACTTATATTAATATATAAGCAACTGGTCTATGTAGTGATCAAGTTGATATTTTGATATATGCAAATTGATCTCAATGTTGTCATGACTCATGATTCATGTTGTTTATTTCTCTTGGTGATTATATCTATGACATGTAAAACATGCTGAATGGTGAATCATGGATTAACTTTCAGCAGGAAAAACTGATGCAAATTTTCACCCAATGACGGGTTGATCTCTATATAGGATCAGGGTTATTATATGCTGATTACAGGCTGTTAAGATTCTTAATGTCGACAACAATTGATTTGTAATGAGATATGCACGTTTTCATTGTATCAGTTCATATTTCTAAAAATAAATTGAGCAATAATGGCCATGCTCTTCTTGACTAGAAAACACGGTGGCAAACCATTCGTGTGCCATATTCTTCAATTATTTTTATTTTTATTTTCTTATTAAGATGCAAACAAAGATGCAAAGTATGCAGACTTTTAGACAGTTTCAGTAATCAGCACGAGAAGCAAATGAAGTCATTAACAATATGATTCCTTTTGTCTCCCTTTTCCTATATAAAATGCAGCACATATGATCTAACCAACTTGATCAATGTTATTGTTTATTATTACAGGCTGCCAAGGCTCCTCTCGTCTGCAAATACTCAAATATCATTGAGATTTGCACATTTTCATTGTATTAGTGTATATTATAGCTTATTTTATTTTTTTGGGCAAGGGGTGGGGTGGGGGGGGGGGGGGGATTATTTCTCTTTGTATTTCTTGTATAGCATTGAGATGTAGACAATTATGAAACATATCCTGAATTTTAGCAAGGTTCAGCATTCAGCACATGACAAGTAAATTAAAGTTATAACAATAGGATTCCTTTTATTTCCCTTTCCCTATATATTAGTTGCAAAAGACACAGTTTGATCAAACCAAACCTTGAATTCAACATTTCATTGTCATCTTTAATCTCTTTCCAAGAAAATGGCTACCTCTAATGCAACCCCAAAAGTTAGTATCCATTCTCGTTCCATCAGCTTACCGTCTAGATCTCATCCCTTGACTGCCAATGTTGAGGAACACTTGTGCAGATTAAGGGCATCAGAAGAGACATCAACTAAATGCAACAAATTGGCTGGTCTCAAAGACTTGTACGAGTGTGTAGATGATTTTTTTCAACTTCCAGGCACGCAACAAAATCTTTTCAGCTGTGCGGAAGATGTTCTTGGTGGATCTCTTAGATTGTTGGATTTGTGCTGCACCACTAAAGATGCTTTTTTGCAAATGAGAGCTTCAATGCAAGATCTTGAGTCATCTCTACGAAGAAGAGAAGCTAATGTATCAAGAAAAATTGGAAGCTACTTAATTTGCAAGAAAAAGGTCAATAAAATGGTTTCAAAGTGCTTTGCCAGTTTAAAGAAATCTAAGAATAGCAAAAACAATGAGACTTCAGCTGTGGTTAGCCTGCTAAGGGAAGTTGAAGAAGTCAGTATCACCATATTTGACTCCCTTTTTTCTTCTGACTGTCCTGTAAAGTCAAGATCAAAGTCATTGGTTTCTAAGTTAACACGATCCATGCATGTACATTGTGAAGAAGATATCAACCAAGTTCAAAAGATGGATATGGCTTTGGAAACTCTATACAAGCACAAGTCAAACAAAGACAACAATATCTTGAGAATGCAAGAAGCGCAGAAATGTTTGATGGCATTGGACATGAACATGCAAGAATGTGAGGAGGAATTAGACTGTCTTTCTCGATATCTGATTAAGACCAGAGTCTCCCTTCTCAATGTGATCAACCACTAGTTATTGTTGGGACAATTCTCAAAGTAGGTAGAATTAAACATCATCCCCAATTTTTTGTGAGGGATGAGTTTTTGTAAATGAATGAAAAGAAATTGTAGATTAGATGTATTCGAATCAAAATGAATATATTATGAGAAGAATTTGAACAATTTGATATCAGATTCCAAATTCATTACATTTCTTAATTTTCACATAGAAGTAAAATAAGCAATAGTTTGTCCAATCTCTGAAACTGAACCTTTTCCTCACATTTGCCAAAGTATTCAAACTACTGTCCCATTGTTAAAAAACAGTTAGGGTAGACACAGATACTTTAGCATTCCAAACCAAAGAATCTGTAAAATGAAGTTTTCCGGGATTTCGATTAAGTTGCTTACTGTTTTTATTACATGCAATTGAAAGCATGAATTGTGCTAGTAAAGAGTTACTTTACATGCATATGAAGTATAGCAGTTATAGATTATACTAACTGATTAAATTTGTTTGCAACCTAACAGCCAAAATCATCAGTAAATATCATATAAAACAATGTAGTAACTATTAACCAAGAAGCTTACTTGAACACATCAAATATTAATATCACTGATAAAATTCATAGCATAGAACTAATTTATGTGCTGATCAGTTCACAGAACAGAAGATGCACCAGAGGTCACATTATTCGAGATAGTTCATCTAATATGACTAGAGCCTTTTCATGCTCTTTTGGAGAAAGAAATATTTCATGTGAAGTAACTGCAGCTCTTTTACTAGGCCTCATGCTTTGTTTCCAGCTAGAAATTCAGCTTTCTGTCGCTGAATGTGATTCTTCAGGCCTGCTGCAGGTGGTGAACACCGAATTAGAAATCATGCCTAATATTTATTTACTACAGTAGCATTCCTCGGTTTCTCATATATCTGCAGAAGTACATTTCGGCTGCTGGTGCCTGGCAGTATATTTATGCCCTTGGGGAGTTGTTTATTTTGTATTGAAAGTCGGGTCTTATTTTCCCCTCCACCTCATTCTTCAAATAATGCATTTACCTACCCTAAAGAAATTGTGATGATCAACTGGATATTTTATTTATGCATATTAATCTCTACATAATCTATGTAGATTATTAGGTGATAATTTAGCTTTCCAGAAGATTGAAGAGTGAACAGGCTACTCCAAACATTTGGTGGGATTTTTAGCATCCATGGAAGGTCAGCTTCAGAAGTCATGATTAATTATTTTATGAGAAGCTTATTCTTGAGCATGAAAGAAAACAATTCTTGAAGCTAATTATTTCAATTGTTTTATATACATGGCTTAAAAACTCAAGTTTAAGATGTAAAGCCTTGATTATCACCAATCTTTCATCCATAAGCCTTTACCCTCCAATGTCACAATAGCAAGGTATTCCTTAATCCTTACTATCAACTGTTGGATCTGTGAATTTCATTATTATTTTCTTATACTACACATTCACCTCTAATTTAAATTGTACAAGCTGTAGAATTTCTTATGTTTTCGAACCATGAAGAGGCACACACAAGATTTATAAACATTGAAATAAAGCAATCTGTGATGCATGCTATTTTCTTGGTAACACCATGGATGCTGCTCGTGCACACTTGCGATATAATCTGTTTGAATGACTGGAGTACATCTGTATCTGGAGATAAGATAGAGAAATGGCTTTACATTTGATGAGTGCATATTATTCATTTATTTTGATTCCATTATATTTAGTTTTATTACATGTTTCATGGGTATATGAGCTTATTAAGGTATTTAATGATTTCAGGAAGAATTGGAGCTGAAATGAGGAAAAAGAGAAAATTGCAGAATTTTTAGCATTAAGTTGGATGCATGTTCTTAGCTTGGGACTTGAATTTTATTGTAGAGCTCTTCTTTAGCTTTCGGAACATCTTGAATCGTCCCAATCGGAGTTCATATGAAAAAAAGTTATGATATTTTTACTAAACAACGCGTTGAACCTCAAAGTTTGAAAGTTGTAATTTACACAGCAGTCACTTGGAGGCCGATTTCGACCTTGATGCAGAGCGATTCTGTCGATTCTCAAAGAATGAAAGTTGTAGATCTCGTCGATATCTTCGTTTTGATAGGTAGCAGGCCCCGTAACTCCTCCTAGATCAAAAGTTATGCTCGCTTTACCAAAGGACGTCGCAGTGAGGAAATGAAAATTCACCCCAAATGAATTTGAGCGGGAAAATCAAGAAATCTTGGATTTTTGGAAAGTTTCTAAATCGATTTTTGGTAGACTTCTACATGGAATTGGATTGATATTTCTATTAGCTTTAGGATTTCCTTTAGACTAAGATTTATTTCAAATTGAATTCTATTTCTTTATGGAAACTAGTTATGATTTGTAAATCCTTTTAGGATTTGGATTTCTACATCCTATAGGATTTAGGACTTTGTCTAGCACTATAAATAGAGGATGAGGGTCAAGGTTTTATTCATTCAATATTCAACATTCAAGTATCCTCTATTGGAGTGAAGGCTCAAGAGCATGTCGGTGCTTAGTTCTTTTATTCAGGTTCTAAAGGGAGGTGAATCCTTGTTACAAGTAATTAATTAATTGAGTATTATTATTTATTCCTTCTTGTGTGAAATTTCTTACGATAATCTGTTTTCATTGATTGCATGCTAATTGATCTAATTAATTTAATATGGCCAATTGAGTTAATTTGATCATTATCATATCTTAGATTAAGATTGGTATTACGTGTAATTGATATCTCTCTTCATCATGCATATAGCAACTTGGTAATAATAATTGTGGACAAACTTTTGTTTATTGCTAAGATTATTAGAAAACAAGTTAAATAAATCGAGCTTATGTGTTTGTAGCTTGGATTAGCCTAATTTTCTATTTCTTAATGCTTCTATCATACTAAATCTAGAGAGCTTATTCTAGGTTATATCTTAGTTAGAATCGGTGGAGAGCTTGTTTCATATACGGTGATAATCTAAGGAGAATTTTGGATAAGCAGAGCTTATTGTTATCTAGGGCTAATAATTTCATTGAAGGAAAAATAATAATTACTTGATTAATTGATTGTTGTATTTGGTGAAACTGAATATGAGCTGAAGTTTTACATATTTGGTTAATTTTATCGTTAATTCTTGTTCTCTTAGTTTAAAAATAATTTTCAAAACCCCCATCTTTATTTTCTCTCATTAAAATAGTAGAATAATTCTAAAACAACTTTACTCTCTGTGGGATCGATCCTTACTTTACTTCTTGTCTTAATTATTGTAAATTGTGGAGTGAAAGTGAGGTTAATTTAGAGTGTCAACGACGGCTCCCAAATTTTAAGCGCCATTCTTGGGGAGTAATTTGGCGTTTTGTTTTTATTCTATTATTTGTTTTGTTTTTGTTTTATGACTCGATCTTCTCAAGCTACTATATTAGATTTTGATCCGGAGATTGAGAAAAGCTGCAAGGAGGCTAAAGAAGGAAAAACTTAAAGTTCAACGATCTTACTGCGTATATAGAGCGAGGCTTCTGCATCATCACCGAGCCTCAACTTAGCTTTGGAATTATTATCCAACGAATCCGAGCAAAGAAGAAGAGATGGCGATTCCAAACAACAATAGAACTCTCAGGGAGTTGGCAACTCCTAATTTAAATCAACAACCTCTGTGCATTGAATATCCTAATTTAGATGCTGCATTTGAACTTAAATCTGGACTAATCCATTTACTACCTACTTTTCGTGGTCTTACAGGTGAAGACCCCTACAAACATCTGAAGGAATTTCATGTGGTGTGCTCTACTATGAAACCAAACGGAATCATCAAAGAACAAATCAAAGTGAGAGCATTCCCATTCTCCCTAGCAGATTTGGCAAAGGATTGGTTAGTCTTACCTACCCTCGGGTTCAATCTGATCTTGGAATGACATGAAGCGGTATTCTTGGAGAGATACTTTCCACCTCAAGAGTAGCCAACATAAGGAAGGAGATCTGTGGGATTAGACAATTCAGTGGGAGACATTATACGAGTATTGGGAAAGATTCAAAAAACTTTGTTCCAGCTGTCCACCGCATCAAATAGATGAACAACACCTGATCCAGTATTTCTACGAAGGGTTGAGTACCGATGGATGAAGCATGATCGATGCAAATGCAATGGAGGAGCACTATTTGACAAGACCCCAGAGGCGTGATGAATTTAATTGCAAACATGGCGTGAAACTCACAACAATATGGTACTAGAACAAATCATGCACCAGTAAGAAAGGGTAAAAGCGAGGTAAGCACTTGTGATTATGGTCAACAAATTTCTGAATTAACTTGCTATGGTTAGACAATTAGCTACTGTGTCAATTGCCAATTGCAAAGGTTTGTGGAATATGTCTACAACCAAATCACAATCTGAGATGAATGCCCAACATTACAAGATGGCGAAATTCATGCAACAAAGCTAATCTGATGGGAAATTATCACCACCACCTCGGAAAAAGTATGATCCGTACTCAAACACATATAACCCGGGATGGAGGGATCATCCAAGTCCGAAGTTATGGGAGCAAGCAAGCGGCACCACTGCATTTCCACTGGCGAGTGGGGCTTCCAACCAACCCAACCTCAATATCAACCGAAGCAAGTAGTCCCTGCACTCTCTTTGGAACATCATTGGAGGATATGTTCAAAGCATTCATGGGACGAATACAACAGTTTCATGAATCGGACACACTAGCTTTCAAAGAAGAGACAAAAACTTGGTTCAAGATTTGAGGAACCAAGTAGGACAACTAGCTACTGTTGTGGGGATATTGGAATCTAGAGGCTCGGGAAAATTACCATCTCAAATAATGAGTCAACCCAAGGAGAATGCAAGTGCCATAACTTTACTTGAATGGAACACGGTTGGATACACCACCGACCCCGTAGAGTTCAAGAAGGAAGCGGTAAGGAGGAGCAGAAAAATCCAAGGTACAACCTAAACCTCTAATCGACTTAAAACATTCCTCTTCCTTTCCTTCCGAATTTCTAAAACTTCAAAGAACAATGAAAAGAAAAAGAAATTTTGGAAACTTTTAGAAAAGTAGAAGTGAACATCCTCTTCTTGATGCAATTAAACAAGTACCACGGTATGCTAAATTTTTAAAAGAATTATGCACTAATAAAAGAAAATTGCAAAATGATGAAAGAGTCACGATTGGAGAAAATGTATCTGGCTTGTTCTTGAAAGAAAATGCCTCCTAAATGTAAAGATCCGGGAATGTTCACAATCCCATGCAAAATAGGAAACACCAGATTGAAAAAGCCATGCTAGATTTAGGAGCTTCAATTAATGTTATGCCTTTATCTGCTTATGCTTCCTTAAATCTAGGCCCTTTAAAAAATCTTGGTGTGATTATCCAATTGGCGGATCGTCTTAACACCTACCCCGAGGGTAATTGAAGATGTCTTATTGCGGTGAACAACTAATCTTTCCTGCAGATTTTTACATTGTGGATATGGAAGATGATACATCACCAAATCCTTCCCACATCTTGTTAGGAAGACCTTCCTAAAAACAAATGAGAACCATGATTGATGTGCATAATGGGACCTTGATTATGGAGTTTGATGGTGAGAAAATTCAGTTTAACATCTATGATGCCATGAGGTACCCAATGATATAGAACAAGTTTTTGCTATCGATGTGAGAGACTCCTTGGTGCATAGAGCTTTTGAACAACTACATAGGGACAATTTGGAAATTGCAATCAACAACAGTTTGGACATGGACGAGAGAAGAAGAGATTACATGAAACCGAAATTGAAAGAGAATGTAATGCATTACATTCATTGCCAAAATTTTCAAATAAGTCAATTCGGTATATTCTATTCAATTTCCTGCTTTCTCATCAAAAGTTATTACCTTCATTGTCTGACCCAGCCCCAACTCTAGAATTGAAACAATTACTGCTTTCATTTGAAATATGCATATTTGGGGACTAATGACACTTTGCTTGTAATTATTGCTAGTAAATCTAACCAAGGTGCGGAAGAAAAATTGATGAGAGTCCCAAGGGACCATGTTACGATTTTTGGTTGGACAATAGCGGATATCAAGGTATTAGTCCCGGCATGTGCATGCATCGGATATTGTTAGAGGATGGAGCTAAGCTTCTGAGAGATGCACAAAAAGGAGATTGAATCCACCCATGATGGAGGTGGTGAAAAAGAAGTGCTCAAACCGCTTTCGATCTTGGGTATCATCTATCCCATCTCCGATAGTCAATGGGTGAGTCCAGTCAGGTAGTAGTCCCAAAGAAATCCGGAATCACCGTTGTCAAGAACGATGATAATGAGTTGGTGCCCACACGAATGCAAACGAGGGTGGAGAGTGTGTATAGATTATAGAAAATTGAATCTTTATAACAAGAAAAGATCACTTTCCTCTTCCTTTTATTGATCAAATGTTGGAGAGATTAGTTAGGCACACTTATTATTGTTTTCAGATGGTTTTTCAGATATAACCAGTTGTGATTGCACCCTGGGACCAAGAGAAGACCACATTCACATGTCCCTTTGGTACTTTTTTGCCCATCGACGGATGTCTTTTGGATTATGTAATGCCCGTGTACTTTTCAACGATGCATGGTAAGCATTTTTCGGATCTTTTAGAAGAATGCATCGAGGTTTTTATGGATGATTTCACAATTCATGGAGATTCTTTGGATGCATGCTTAGATAATTTAAATCGTGTTCTAGATAGATGCATGGAAACTAATCTTGTTTTAAATTGGGAAAAATGTCATTTCATGGTAGAAACAGAGAATAGTACTTGGTCATGTTGTGTCATCTAAAGGTCTTGAAGTTGATAAAGCTAAGATAGATGTTATATCTCTTTTTGCCTTACCCGTCAACGTCTTGGAGATTCGCTCTTTTCTTGGTCAATGCGAGGATTTTATCGAAGATTTATCAAGGACTTCTCGAAGATGGCATTACCACTTATGTAAGTTCTTTGCAAGATGTGGACTTTCGGTTTGATGATGAATGCAAGGAGGCGTTTGATACTTTAAAGAAATTATTAACCTGCTCACGTCATTCAACCGCCAAATTGGAAGTTGCCATTTGAGATCATGTGTGACGCAAAGAAACTATCACGATGGAGTCTTTGTTTTGGGACAAAGGATTCACAAAGCCGCTCATGCCATCTACTATGCTTCAGGACTTTGAATGAGGCTCGGATAAACTATTCCACAACCTGAAAAGAACTTTTATCTCGTGGTTTTTGCTTTAGATAAATTTCGATCTTATTTGCTTGGTACTAAAGTTATAGTTTATTAAACCACCATGCTGCTCTCGGTATTTGCTCACTAAGAAAGATTCTAAACCAAGGATTATTCGATGGATTCTAACTACTACAAGAATTCGACTTAGAGATCAAGGATAAGAAAGGTGCGACAACTTAGTAGCGGATCACTTGAGTAGGTTATTGAGAGGCGAGGAGGAGCTACAATTACGTGATTCTTTCCGGGATGAGCGATTCTTTCCATCCATCTTTGAGATTCCTTGGTATCTGATTTGGTAAATTATTTGGTAGGTGCACATTTTCCTAAAGAATTTTCCAAACCCCAAAAGGAAAAGTAAAAAAGTGATGCTTTGAACACTATGTTTGGGATGATCCATATTTATGGAAATTTTGTCTTGACGGATAGTTAGGCGGTGTGTGTGCTAACGGTGAATTTCAACTATTCCTTCTTTTTGTCATTCTCATGCTTGTGGAGGACATTTTGGTCCAAAAAGAACTGCTAATAAAGTTTTGGAAAGTGGTTTTTTATTGGCCATCGCTTTTAAAAATTCATATCTATTTTGTAAAACATGTGTTAATTGCCAAAGGGATTCGGAATATTTCTCAACGAAATCAAATGCCCCAAACTCTATATTAGTTGTTGAAATTTTTGATGTTTGGGGTATAGATTTTATGGGACCTTTTCCTTCATCTTTTGGGAATTTATATATTCTTTTAATTTATTGATTATGTCTCAAAATGGGTGGAAGCTAAATCTACTAGGGTAGCGATTCTAAAGTTGTTGCTGATTTTGTTAGGACTAACATATTTGTCGGGTTTTGGAACACCACGAGCCATCATTAGTGATCGCGGAACTCACTTTTTACAACAGGTGTTAGCGACTTTGTTCAAGAAATACAATGTTACGCACAAGGTTTCTACATCCTACCATCCGCAGAGTAATGGTCAAGTGAGGTGTCTAACAGAGAGATAAAATCCATTTTGGAGAAGGTAGTCGACCGGCGAGAAAAGATTGGAGTCCGAGATTAGATGATGCAATTTGGGCTATATAGAGCGGCGTCTGAAAACACCTATTATCGATGTCACCATACGAGGATTGTGTTTGGAAAATCATGCCACTTACATTGAATTGGAGCATAGGGCTTTTTGGGCAATCAAGCGGTCTGACATGAGTTTGGAGGCAAATTTGGAGTACCACAGAAATTGCGATTACAAGAGTTAGAAGAATTGAGGAATGAAGCCTGTAAAAGTTTCAAAGATTTACAAGGAAAAGACCAAAGCTTTTCATGATAAGCAGTTGTCTTGGAAAACCTTTCTTGTGGGACAAAAGTTTTGCTATATCATTCTCGGCTTAAGTTATTTCCGGTTGAGATTTAAAGCCCGAAACACAAACAAGATCTTTAAGGTGAATGGACATAGATTAAAGCCTTTCATGAGGGGCATCGGTGAAAAATATTGAGATGGTGGAGCTAGGCGATCCGATATATGAAAGGCGAGAAGAGAGGCATGACGTCGAGCCAAAGACATTAAACACGGCAAATACTTGGGAGGCAACTCAAGATCTCGATTGATTTTTCTATCCCTTTATTTTTATTTTTTTTTTTTTTTTTTATTGCATGTTTCTTTAGTAGTATTTTCTTCTTTGCATGATTTTCTTACATTGGGGACAATGTAAGGTTTGAGTGTGGGGGGAAGATTTAGGTTTTATTTTATGTAGGAATAATAATCCAATTTTGATGGAAAGTTGATAAAAAAAAAAAAAAAAAAAAAAAAAAAAATGGGTTCCATGGTTCTATTTGCTTATGTGTTTGAAGGTTAAAGTCAAAGATTGAAAATTAATGCTAAAATTCAGAATCTGTTGATGCTTAATTTGTTAATGAATGATGACAACTAAGCCATGATCCATAGTAATTGATTTGAATTGAATTTGTGATACATGAGTACTTGAATATGAGAAGCATGTTTATTTGGCTAAGTTATTTGTGGAGTTGTCTATGTGCACTGATTTCACGACTTAAGAACTGTTTAACTTGCTTATGTTGTTACAGAACCATGTGAAATAATGATGAATGAAAAAAAAAAAAAAAAATAATTAAAAATATGCTTCATGTCTATTATGCGAAATAATGGGTATCTAAGCCTCGGGAAGCATCGGTATTCATGTTGAAAAAGTCGATGGATAAAAGCGACTTGACTAGTGGACTTTTGTGGCCTTTGTTACTTGAATAAGTAAGCCGTAGAGGTGTCTCTACACCTAGCGCCCTAAGATCATCTGGTTTGGGAGTCGTTGGTGGAAAGTTCGCTAATGGGTAACTCTGAAAAGCTGAAAAAAGGAGACATTGCACATGTCGAAAAAAAAAAAAAAAGAAAAGAAATACGAAAAAAAAGAAGAAGCATGAAAATACATTCATCATCTTTAAAAAAGAAGGTTCTATGAAAAAATTAAAAGCGAGAAAAATTTGTTCTTGGTTATGAGTCGGTTGTCATGGTTTTTGCTCCATGGTAACTAAGTTGAGTAAAGTATGATGATTTTGGGAAAGTTACTTATGTGGCTACAATTTGATTTAATGAAATTCATTGGTGAAATGATAAAGTTGGTAATTGTGAGTTAATTGATAAAGGCGTTGATTAGATTTACGCAAATTTAGTGTTGATAGTCATTATTTGTATCTTGAAATCTTTTGACACTATATGGTTGAATAGAATTTTTTGGAAATCAAACTTTTGGTTTACGAGGATGTGTAAAAGGCTAAGTGTGGGGAATTTGATGAGTGCATATTATTCATTTATTTTGATTCCATTATATTTAGTTTTATTGCATGTTTCATGGGTATATATGAGCTTATTAAGGTATTTAATGATTTCGGAAGAATTGGAGTTGAAATGAGGAAAAAGAAAAATTGCAAAATTTTTAGCATTAAGTTGGATGCATGTTCTTAGCTTGGGACTTGAATTTTATTGTAGAGCTCTTCTTTAGCTTTCCGGAACATCTTGAATCGTCCCAATCGGAGTTCATATGAAAAAGTTATGATATTTTTACTAAACGAACGTTGAACCTCAAAGTTTGGAAGTTGTAATTTACACAGCAGTCACTTGGAGGCCGATTTCGACCTTGATGCAGAGCGATTCTGTCGATTCTCAAAGAATGAAAGTTGTAGATCTCGTCGATATCTTCGTTTTGATAGGTAGCAGGCCCGTAACTCCTCCTAGATCAAAAGTTATGCTCGTTTTACCAAAGGACGTCGCAACAGGAAATGAAAATTCACCCCAGCGAATTTGAGCGGGAAAATCAAGAAATCTTGGATTTTTGGAAAGTTTCTAAATGCAGATTTTGGTAGACTTCTACATGGAATTGGATTGATATTTCTATTAGCTTTAGGATTTCCTTTAGACTAAGATTTATTTCCAAATTGAATTCTATTTCTTTATGGAAACTAGTTATGATTTGTAAATCCTTTTAGGATTTGGATTTCTACATCCTATAGGATTTAGGACTTTGTCTAGCACTATAAATAGAGGATGAGGGTCAAGGTTTTATTCATTCAATATTCAACATTCAAGTATCCTCTATTGGAGTGAAGGCTCAAGAGCATGTCAGGCTAGTTCTTTTTATTCAGTTCTAAAGGGAGGTGAATCCTTGTTACAAGTAATTAATTAATTGAGTATTATTATTTATTCCTTCTTGTGTGAAATTTCTTACGATAATCTGTTTTCATTGATTGCATGCTAATTGATCTAATTAATTTAATATGGCCAATTGAGTTAATTTGATCATTATCATATCTTAGATTAAGATTGGTATTACGTGTAATTGATATCTCTCTTCATCACAAGTAGCAACTTGGTAATAATAATTGTGGACAAACTTTTGTTTATTGCTAAGATTATTAGAAAACAAGTTAAATAAATCGAGCTTATGTGTTTGTAGCTTGGATTAGCCTAATTTTCTATTTCTTAATGCTTCTATCATACTAAATCTAGAGAGCTTATTCTAGGTTATATGCTAGTTAGAATCAATGGAGAGCTTGTTTAATACGGTGATAATCTAAGGAGAATTTGGGATAAGCGAGCTTATTGTTATCTAGGGCTAATAATTTCATTGAAGGAAAAATAATAATTACTTGATTAATTGATTGTTGTACTTGGTGAAACCTGATCTGAGAATCAAGTTTTACATATTTGGTTAATTTTATCGTTAATTCTTGTTCTCTTAGTTTAAAAATAATTTTCAAAACCCCATCTTTATTTTACATTAAAATAGTAGAATAATTCTAAAACAACTTTACTCTCTGTGGGATCGATCCTTACTTGCTACTGTGCTAATTATTGTAAATTGTGGAGTGAAAGTGAGGTTAATTTAGGAGTGTCAACGACAGCTCCCAACATTGTATGGGATAATCCATAGTCTAACCTCAAGAATCGATCTAGATCTTAAACATTGACCTTTATTTTTTTAAAAAAAATAAAATTGATCACAAGGCTGTCGAGATTCCCCTTGTTTCTGAACCACTGCATTACAATAGCAAAGATATTTTTTGCAATCCACATGCATTATCTTCAAGTTCATATTAAAAATAACAATGTAGTAGTTGTCTTCTGTTGCTGAGCTAGTGCATCTAGGGTGGCTGTGTAATGTATTATTACCTAAGACTAGTGTTATAATAGACTTCTTCTTCTCTTAATATCTGACAACGAGGAGACATGGCTGGAACAGTAGGAGCACCAACAGCATGCAATGACAACTAGAAAATGAAGGATGAGATTCTTTCTTTCTCTTTGACCTATATATAGTAGGTGCAGAAGAGTTTAGCCTCAACACCTTCTAAGAGATCTTTTGAGTTGTACATTCATTGTTTGGTGATTGAATTTCTTCTGCTAAACAAGAAAATGGCTTCGTACCACGTTCGTTCGATTAGCTTGCCCTCAGTGTCTCATCCTCTCATTGAACGATTGGAGAGACTGAAGTCATCACAAGCCACATCTTCATCCTCTTATGTGTCTATATGTAACAACTTGAGTGGTCTTGTGGAATTGTATGATTCTGTTGATGATGTGCTTCATTTATCACAAAGCCAATCCAATGGAAAACGTGTAGAAGTGGTCTTGGATGGATCTCTAAGGCTGCTAGACTTATGTGACACTGTCAGAGATGGTTTATCACAGACTAAAGGAAGTGTGCAAGAACTCGAGTCATCCCTCCGAAGGAAAAGAGGTGACTACTCTAGCTTGTGTAATGAAGTTGGTGCATACATTGTCTCTAGAAAGAAATTGAACAAGTTAATTTGCAGGAGTTTTGGAGACTTGAAAAAAATGGAGAAGAGTTTCTCAAGAACATCCCTAGAAAAAGACTCCATGGTTACCTTGCTAGGAGAAACTGAAGGAATTAGTTTCACAGTGTTTGATTCCCTTTTATCTTTCATTTCTCAACCAAAGGCCAGATCTAAGAGCTTGTCTTTTGTCTCGAAGCTTTTGCAATCTAAACGAGTATCTTGTGAAGGAGAAACCGATATCAATGAAGTCGAGAAATTAGATATCGATTTGCTTGTGTTGAAAAGTAAGAGATCAAACAAAGACATTGAGCTTCAACAAGTGCAAAATGTAGTGAAAAAACTGCAGGCATTAGAGATGAACATTCAAGAATTAGAGGAGGGGTTGGAAGCTGTCTTTAGGCGCTTGGTGAAAACCAGAGTTTCCCTTCTCAACATTCTTAACAACTAGTTCATTTCATGGTTAACATGAATGGCAGTCATTTGATTGCCTTGTATCATCCAATGTTGTAAAAATAGAAGCTATACAATTATAGACAGTATATCAAAATTCAATACCACACATATTTATCTCATATTGTCTTCTTTTGTCTTTAAACTTCAATGTTTCTGCCTTGAATAAATGATGGTTAAGATACCAAGGGTGGTACAATTACTAGGAATCAATGAAAAAGTTAATCAGAACTATTAACTCTTGAGAATTGATGTTATGCTATGTGTTATATACTTCTTTGTTTATCGTTTTAGCTGTAAATTTCTTTCACAACTTCCCACACTTGTAACTGATGAAACAGTGAAGTATGGATCGTAAAAATTACAGGGCATTTTTATCTTATTTACAAAGGGGAAAGTACGGCATTGTGATTATGAGAAGGTAAGATGATTACTACTGGAATTAAAATCATTAATGTTTGTCATAGTTTTATTAATGTCAATTTGTCTTCATATAAACGGGCATGCCAACGTGTTTTAGCATAAAAATGATGGAAACTTATATTAATGTATAAGCAACTCGTTTATGCATTGATAAAATTGATAATTTAATATAAATGCATATAATAAAAAAACTGATGCAGATTATTACCTGCTGCTGATGTGGTTATCTCTATCTATGATCATTGTTATTGTATGCTGATTACAGGCTGTTAAGATTCCTCCTGTTTACAATAATTATTTGAGAAATAATGGCCATATTCTTCTTGTCTGGTAAACATGGTACCAAACCATTCGTCTGCGGTTGTATTTCTCTTTTTCCTCATTATGCTGACTTACAGTTCCAGTCATTAGCACATGAGGCAAATGAAGTCATTTAGCAATATGATTCCTATTTATAATAGGCACCAGAGGCAGCAGCAGATTATCATACCAACTGATCAAAGTTATTGTTAATTAATTATTACAGGCTGCTAAGGTTCCTCTTGTCTGCAAATACTCAAATATCATTGTATCTGTTCAAATTTCGAAAGATAAATTAAGCTATAATTGACATGTTCTTGTCTGAAAACTTTGTGGCAATCCACTCGTGTACAATTATATTATAGCTTATTTTTTGGTATTGCATTAAGACGTAAACAAGGAAGAAACATATCCTGAATTTTAGCAAGGTTCAGTGTTCAGCACATGAAAGACAAATAAATTATGTTATAACATAACAGTAGGATTCCCTTTGTCTCCTTTTCCCTATATATATGGTGCCAAAGGTATAGTTTGATCAAACCAACCTTGAACTTACATTTCATTTACATCTTTATTCTTGCCAAGAAAATGGCTACTTCTAATGCAAACTCAAAAGTTGGTACTCATTTTCGTTCCATCAGCTTACCGTCTAGAGCTCATCCCTTGGCTGCTAATGTTGAGGAGAAGTTGTGCAGATTAAGGGCCTCGGAAGATACCTCAACTTCATCACTATCAGAAAAATGTAACAAGTTGGCAGGCCTCAAAGATTTGTATGAGAGCGTAGATGATTTGCTTCAATTGCCAGTGACGCAGAAAAATCTGTCAAGCTGTGCTGAAGATGTTCTTTGTGGATCTCTTAGGTTATTGGATTTATGCAGCACCACCAAAGATGCTTTTTCACAAATTAGAGCTTCTGTCCAAAATCTTGAGTCATCTCTACGTCGAAGAGAAGCTGATGTAGCAAGCAAAGTTGGAAGCTACTTTATCTGTAAGAAAAGGGTCAATAAAATGGTTTCAAAGTGCTTTGTCAGTTTCAAGAAATTGAACAATAACAAAAACAATGAGACATCTGCTATGGTTAGCCTGCTAAGAGAAGTTGAAGAAGTCAGTATTACCATATTTGAGTCCCTTTTTTCTTCTGTTTGTCCTGTAAAGGCAACATCAAGGCAAAATGGATGGTCACTGGTTTCCAAATTAACACAATCCAAGCGAGTACATTGCAAAGGAGGCAACGAAAACCAACTTGAGAAGATGGATATGGCTTTGAAAGCTCTATACAAGCAGAAGTCGAGAAAGGACAACGATATCTTGAGAATGCAAGAAGTGCAGACATGTTTGATGGCATTGGACATGAACATGCAACAATATGAGGAGGATTTAGACCGTCTTTCCCGATCTCTGATTAAGACCAGAGTCTCCCTTCTCAATGTGATCAACCACTAGTTATTGTTGGGACAATTCTCAATTAGGCATACTTGAAAGTTCAAACATCATCCCCAATTTTTTTATGAGGGATGAGTTTTTGTAAATGATTGAAAACAAAGTGTATATTTTGATAAAATTAAATATATTATGAGAAGAGATCAAACAGTTTGGTATCAGATTTGAAGTTCATTAAATTTATTTTCACATAGAAGTAATAATGGTTTGTTCAATCTGTGAAAGCTGAACCTTTTTTCTGACATTTACCAAATTATTCATACTACTATGACCCCTTGTTTACTCAATAAGCAGGGGGGGGTAAATACAGACACTTTAGCATTTGAAACCAAAGAAATTCTTTTTCTACAAATCAAAGATTTCCTGCATATGAATATACTTGTAATTAGCATTTATACATGAAATTTAAAAAATAATTTTGCTGGTAAAGAGTTGCTTGAACACATACAACAAAGTATGATCCAAAAAGCTGACTTGGACAAATCAAAGTACTTCTGGAATTTGAATGTTGCAATCTTTAACCTTGTATAAAATCTTTAAATTTGACATTGTATGTAATGTCATTGATAATAGTCATAGAAAAATGCAGTATTGCTGTATTGGTATGCATACATAAGAAACTAATTTGCGCGATGATCAGTTCAGTTCAGAACAATAGATATAAGAGTGGAGACATAATCGAGATAGTTTTTCTGTTATTATTATTGCCTTTCATGTTCTTTTGAAGAAGAAAATATTTCATATGCAAAAATTGCAGCTCTTTTACTAGGTCTCATGCTTTGTTTCCAGCTACATGTTCAGCTATCTGTCATTGAATGAGCTCTTTAGGCCCGTGCAAACGGTGAACAACAAAGCAATATTGCCTTGGTATTTATAGATTAAATTAAGTAGCATTTCTTGGTTTCTCATAAATACAGATTAGTACATTTCGGCTGGCTGATAAATTATCGAATCTATCTCACTTTAATGATAATTGTATAGTCAACTTTTCAGAAGTGAAGTTAAATTCCAATTGTTTAGCTGCCATTGAGCAAGATAGGCTACTTTTGTCACAGTTTAGGCCCCTTTGATGAGCTTTTTATTTTGTATCCAAGGGTCAGGTCTTATTGCCTAAGCTTATAAACCTGTGATGATTAATTGTGACATAACATATGCACAACGTTGAAACCTAGACAGATCATGAGATAAATTATTAGCTGATGATTCAATAATCTTTATATACGCGGATCACAATTATTGTTAACTAATTACAGGCTGCTAAGGTTCCTTTTGTCCACAATATCACTGAGTTCTGCACATTTTCCATTACATCTGTTCAAATCATTTTATATAAAAAATGAATAAGGGATCATGTTCTTGTCTGGAAGACTTGGTGAAAATACACTCGTGTATAATTATTGCCTATTCTTGTTGCATTGAAATTCAAACAAGGATTAAACATATCCGGAATATTAGCAAGGTTCAGTGTTCAGCACATGAAATGCAAATAAAGCCATACCAACAGGATTCCTTTTGTCTCCTTTCCCTATATATAAGGTGCCAAAGGCAGAGTTTTTATCAAACAAACCTTGAATCACTATCTCATTGACATCTTTACAGTCTTGCTAAGAACATGGCAGCCTCTATTGCAACCACAAAAAGTAATGGCCATTCTCGTTCTATCAGCTTACCATCCAGATCTCATCGCTTGACCACGAATGTAGAAGACCATTTGGCAAGACTAAAGGCATCAGAAGCGACATCTACTTCATCACTGTCAATAAAATGCAACAAATTGAGTGACCTCAAAGACTTATATGAGTGTATAGATGATGTGTTTCAAGTGCCAATCATGCAACAAAAACTTTCCAGCTGTGCTGATAATGTTCTTGGTGCATCTCTTAGGCTTTTGGATTTGTGCAGCACCACTAAAGATGCTTTCTTGCAAATGAGAGCTTCCTTTCAAGATCTTGAGTCATCTCTACGAAGAAGAGAAGCTGACCTAACAAGCAAAGTTGGAAGCTACTTAATCTGTATGAAAAAGGTCAATAAAATGGTTTCCAAGTGCTTTACAAGTTTAAAGAAATTGAGGAACAACAAAAACCAAGAGAGTTTACCTATGGTTAACATGCTAAGAGAAGCTGAAGAAGTCAGTATCACGATTTTTGAGTCCCTTTTTTCTTCTTTCTGTCCTGTTAAGGCAACATCAAAACAAAGTAGCTGGTCTTTGGTTGCCAAGTTAACGCAATCCAAGCGTGCACATTGTGAAGGAGGCATCGATGAAGATATGCATATGGCTTTGGAAGCTCTATACAAGCAGAAATCAAACAAGGACACTGATATCTTGAGAATTCAAGAAGCGCAGAAGTGTTTGATGGCATTGGACATGAACATGCAACAATGTGAGGAGGATTTAGACCGTCTTTTTCGATCTTTGATTAAGATCAGAGTCTCACTTCTCAATGTGCTCAACCACTAGTTTCTATTTGGAAAATTCTCAATGTAGTAGGATCTAATAGCATCCCTTAATTTTTGGCGAGGGATCTATATATTGGTACATACAAATCAAAGTGAATTATTTTATGAGGACAAAACAATTTGATATCAAATTCCATATCCATATACATTTCTTTTAGTGAGAGTGTGGCTTTGTTAACTCTACTAACAGCCAGGGCTTATGCAGATACTTCAGCATTGCTAACAACTAGAGATTTTTTTTGGAACTTTTATCCAACATAAAAAAGAGTAAAAAGAAGAAGAGAACAGTTGTATAATTCTCAATTTACAGTCTAAACTCACAGTAGTCAGGGCTCCAGTTGTCCCCATATATTATATGGACAAGACCTTTTAAAATAAGATCTTGAAAGATTATTTGCAAATAGATTATCATGCATATACTGATAATTTATATGCTACAATAGAGCTGCACTTGCAAGTTCACATGAAAGTTTGTTAATGCCTAGCTCAGTTAACCTAGCTGCCCTAAACAATTCTTAAATTGGAGACAAGGTAATGAAGATTTTCAATATTCACATGCTGCAGGATGCATTGAGGTTTGGGCAAAAGAAATATTTGATCAGTCTGTCCTAGCTCTCTATGCATCTTCTCAAGAAGCATGCTACTCGTGCACATACTTATTTTAATTCAGTAGCTACTTTTAGTGGTTATAAACTCCCCAAGATGCAGGCAGCAATGATGAGACATTGGTGGAGCTTTAGGACATGAAAGCCATATTAACTTTCAGTGATGGATTCCTTTTCTCTTCCTTTTTCTTGCAAATTTTTTAGACAGAAACTGTATTTTCTCTAATGAGTCTCAAACAGTGATCAATATTTTCATCTTCGTTGGCATCGGTTATTTCATTGTTGAAATCTTCTGTCTTGTATATACTAGCCTGAAATCTTAGACTTTTATGAAATATGACTTGTAATTATGGGGAAAGGAAAAGAAGAGAAAAACATCTTTTGCATCTCTTTACCAGATATGCAAAAGATGACATTGAAAGGCCACAAAATAGCTAGCTAATGAAAGGCCTTGACAGGTAGATCATTCTCTTTTCCAGATTGTATCATATAAAATCCATTGTAGTCTAATAGGTTTCTAACATATAATTGATTTGTCATTTAGATGTGCAAGTTTTCAGTATATCACTCAAAACTTCTAAAAATGAATTCAGCAATAATGGCCATATTCTTCTTGTTTGGTAAACATGGTGGCAAACCATTGTATTCTTCTTTTATTTCTCTTTTTTCACATTGATGTGAAGAAGGATGAAAATTATGCAAACTTTAGACGGTTCCAGTCATCAGCACCAGAGGGAAATGAAGTCGTTAACAATATGATTCCTTTTGTCTCCCTTTTCAAATATATAAGGCAGAGCACAGATGATGAGACCAACTTGATCATATTATTGTTAATTAATTACAGGCTGTAAGGTTCCTCTTTCTTGTCTGCAAATACTCAAATATCATAGAGATTTGCACATTCTCATTGTATCTGTCCAAATTTCGAAAGATAAATTATGGTCATGTTCTTCTAGGGAAGACTTTGTGGCAATCCACTCGTGTACAATTATTTAATAGCTATTTTCATGTTATTTCTTTCTAAGGAGGAAACATATCCTGAATTTTAGCAAGCTTCAGCGTTCAGCACATGAAAGACAAGGATTAAGTTATAACAATAGGATTCCTTTTTGTCTCCCTTCTCCTATATATATATATAAGGTTCCAAAGGCATACTCCCTCCGTTACTTAATATAGGTCGTTTTAGAGTTGTGCACAAGTATTAAGGAAATGATTGTAAAGCATTAAATATACAATTAATGCTTATATGAAATTCTCAAACGACTTATATTTAGGAATAAAAACATGACTCTAAAACGACTTATATTAAGGAACGGAAAGAGTAGTTTGATCAAACCAACCTTGAATTCAACATTTCATTGAAATCTTTACTCTTGCCAAGAGCATGGCTGCCTCTAATGCAACCTCAAAAGTTAGTACTCATTCTCGTTCCATCAGCTTACCGTCCAGATCACATCCCTTGAGTGCCAATTTTGAGGAGCACTTGTACAGGTTAAGGGCCACGGAAGAGACATCAACATCATCACAATCGGTGAAATGCAACAAGTTGGCTGGCCTGAAAGACTTGTACGAGTGTGTAGACGATTTGCTTTAATTACCAGCCACACAACAAAATCTTTCAAGCTGTGCTGAAGATGTTCTTTGCGGATCTGTTAGGCTGCTGGATTTGTGCAGCACCACTAAAGATGCTTTTTTGCAAATAAAAGCTTCAGTGCAAGATCTTGAGTCATCTCTACGAAGAAGAGAAGCTGATGTATCAAGCAAAGTTGGAAGCTACTTTATCTGTATGAAAAAGGTCAACAAAATGGTTTCCAAGTGCTTTGCCAGTTTAAAGAAATCGAAGAAGAGCAAAAGCAAAGAGACTTCTGCTAAGAGAAGTTGACGAAGTCAGTATCACCATATTCGAGTCCCTCTTTTCTTCTATTTGTCCTTTAAAGGCAACAGCTAAACAAAATAGTTGGTCTCTTTTTAGTGTACATTGTCAAGGAGGCAGCGAAGAAGATATGCTTATGGCTTTGGAAGCTCTATAACAAGGACACTGATATGCTGAGAATTCAAGAAGTTCACAAGTGTTTGATGGCATTGGACATTGTTGGGTCATAATATTTCTCCTATTTTGGGCCGGATAGATTGGGTCCATTTATCGATAATAATCTGTTGAAACTTTCATTATTAAGCCATGACTTCTTTTGAGCCCATTTATTGTGTCAACTTTATTTAATCTCGCATTGGACCGGGTTGGATCCAGGTGGATCGACCCATTAGATATTTTAATATCTCATTACTTTGACTTGTGATGATGAAAAAGCATGACAGTTGACCAAGCCTCCTGCCATGCATTAATGTGGATGGGATCATAACCGTACGTGGTGAGAAAAAAGCAATGGCCAAAAGCGATAGATAAACTGATATAGTCGGCGAGGTCCATCGGATCGGAGGGGGTGTCGGTAGTAGTAGTGGGTGTACGATAATCAAGTAAAAGTAATGTAACTTGAAAGGAAGCCATCGTATGGAGATGCGTTCTCTCATATATATTGATTATTCATATTCTCCCATACACACAACTGAGATTTATTATCTCTCTCAAGACACTAGACCATATATTCCTCCATTGTTAACCTTGTGAACACGTCTTAATTCTCACGCTTTGAAGCTATCCCAAGACGGAACCGTAAATCGAAGCTTTCTTTGTTATTTGTGTTTCTTGTCTGGAGGATCGGGGCGTCTTACGTGATTGGGGCGTGGAGAAAGATCTTGGCGTTAACATTGGCGCCAGAAGGAGGGCTTTGAGTTCTAGTGTCATTAAAATTTTCAATCACAATCGTTTAACCTACTTGAGAAGATGATGAGGAGTAGGGATGGTACACCGTGAAGCGGCGGTGATGGTACATTGGCTAAATCAACGCCTCGTGTTTGATGAAGGATCGTGCAGGTCCTTCCAAGAGTGCTCACGAGCAGACGGCTTAAGCATAATTCGGGATCTCCGTCAAAGATTCTGGCGAGGGCGAACGAAGATTGGTTTTCGATCACGAGCGAGGAGCGAGATCATGGTCGAGGGCAATTGGAAGGCTCGCCAACCAAGATTCATCATAAAGTAGCCGGGGAGATAGAAAGCCGCCAAGTTGGCAAAGATGGCGGACGAAGCGAGCGAGAGCCATGGCGGTCTATTAAAGCAAAAGAAAAGATATAAGCCGAATGATGCTTGGTGGCGGAATCTGAGACGAAGCATCCAATCATGATCAATCTGAAAAGGCGTAGTGGGCATAAGGAGGAGACTTCGGCGAAAGGGTAAGGCAACCAAGAGTTCCGCGGAGTTTCTAGGGATCATTCTCGAAGTAGAAGATCGAGAGCGAGAACTCCATGGCCTCGAAGAAGGCGATAATGGCCGTCTTCTTCTCGGCGATCGAGATGATTATCAACAAAGGAGGCGGTCGAAGGAGGTCGTGCAAGTCGGGGTAATGGACTATCAACGTGATCATTCTCACCACAAGGAAAGAGTTGTGTATGCAAGCGGATCAAGAAGTCCCTCAGGCGATGGGATCGGCGGGAGGGGTCGATCCTCTCGAGACATAATATTGTTCATGAGAAAGAGGTTTCCCATGACTGAAGGCGTTGATTTTCTAGTAAAGGAGCTTAAAGAGCTTAGAAAACAAGCTGGTTGAGGTCCAAAGAGTGAAGGACGCTTTCCGGAAAGAAAGCATCCCTTTTCCTCGGTATTCTCGAGGAAAAGGCGGATATCACTAAAAAATGCCTCGCGTGGAAAGTTACGATGGAACCGGAGACCACTTATGACCATAGCCGAGCGTTCGACCGATGATGGACTATTACGACTTCACTGTACGCCGCCAGTGCCACACCTTTGTCACAACGCCGGAAAAGATCACGAGGCGATGGTTGGGAACTTTGCCTTGATTCCATATCCTCGTGGACCGAACTTTGTGATAAGTTCCATGCCGTTTTAGAACAACCGAAGAAGAAGAGGAAAGCCACGGGTTCTTTGCACAGATCCGGCGGTTTTGCAAGTGAATCTTTGGGCGATATGTAAAGAGGTTCGGAGAAGCGATCGGTCGGTGTCCGATCTTAATGACCTCAATTTGTAGGTTTGTTCCGAATGGATTGGATTTGGTCAAGTCCGAAAAAGTTGGTGAAGAAGTTGATGTTCAATCATCCGAAGAGCTTGGTGAAGCCTTTGACAAAGCGGAAGGCTACATCGTTGTGGAAGAAGCTATGAATACGACTGAAAATCCTCTTTGGGTCGATTGGAAAGAGTCGATGGCTCTAAGCCCGAAGTTGAGCAGAGAGAGAACGCAGGGTATAATGATCGAGGCGGAGGCGCTTCAAAAAAGTATAATAATTCTGGCGGCGGAAGCGGTCATCCCTCCGATTCGGCCCGAAGGTGAATAAGATCTACACCAAACTAAACAGCGATAGATCGATAATTTTGGATCGGATCGAAACCAACCTTTCTTTGAGCCACCCGTGATAATTCTTTGGCTCAGGCGGTAACTCTACCGTAAGTATTGTGGCTATCATCAAACCGCATGAGCGCCACGACACTAACGAGTGTTGCAATTTGAAAGACTTTGTGGAGAGGAAGATTAAAGGCGGCTTGTTGGTGCGATATGTGGTAGTAAATAATCAATGAAACGTTAACCGTCTTTGTTCGAGACGGTTCGAGGGCTCGATCTACTGCGTAAGCGGAGTTATTGATGTGATAACTGGTGGGTCCGCGAAGTTGATAGGAAAGAAGAGAAGGGCTTACACAGAATTCGGTCATGACTATGACAGATCTCCCCTGACGAGATAGACCATTCCGGGGATCGTCGTATCATTCACCGACGCCGACTATCCTTCGAGCCCATCGAGCCGCGTGAGGGGGCCTTGGTGATCACAAACATGAAGTGGGCACGGTGGACATGAAGCGCATGATGATGAACAATGGATCTTGATAGATATCCTGTATGCCCACGCCTATCGGAGGATGCACCTCGTGGCGAAAAATGGAGGTCGGGCGGAAGCTCCTTTATCTGGCTTGAAATGATCCTGTCAAAGTTGCGAGCACTATTGAACTCCGGTTGTCTTGACACAATAAGCACCGTGAGTCGAAATAGTGTGTAAATTCTATGTTGTGCGTTGATTCAGAACTTACAACGCTATCTTTGGGAAGACCTACTTTAATCGCTTCTCCAAGTGTGACCTCCATCCCTCATTTCAAAATCAAGTTCCCCACGACTTCATGGAGTAGGAGAGTGGCGGGGGACTTGGATCTCGCCCGACGATGCTATCGGAATCTTTATTATTTCTCCGGGTGGGGGTCGACAAACAAAAGCGGCGATGACAACAATTGAGATCGAGCCTTTTACCGAAAGTAGTTACGAGCAGATGGTGATTCTGCTGGGAGGAATGGAAGAGGTCGAATTGATCCTTGAAAGCCGGACAAGGCCAAGTGAAGATTGGTTCAGTCTACCGAACCTCTTCGGACAAATCTCATAGAACTCTTACTGTTTATTACGGGATATTTTTGCATGGGAACCAAAGGACATGCACAGGTTAGTCGGAAGATAGCCGAGCATAACTTTGAACGTAGATCCTTGAAGAAGCGGTTCGGCGAAAAAGAGCGGATCTTCTACGCTGAACAGACGAAAATTATTGACCGTGAAATAGCAAAGGCGTTGTTGCCGACTTTTTATATATGAGATTGATTATCTGAATGGATGGCTAATGTGGTATTGGTGCGAAGCGAGAATGGAAAATGGCGGTTTTGCATCGACTACACTGCAAACCTCAATAAAGCTTGTCAGAAGGATTTTATCCTCTACCCCATATTGACCAAATTCATCGATGCCACTTGGGGTATGCATTACTAAGCTTTATGGATGCTTTTTGAGTTATCACCAAATATCCATGTGTAAAGAGGACATCCCAAAGACCGCATTTATTACACACCGTTCGATTATCGCTTCTGAAGATGACTTTTGGCCTTATAAATCTTTGGAGCCCTTACCGAGAATGATGAACTTCATCTTGATATGCATTTGGGAAGGAACATGGAAGTATCGTCGATGACATGATTGTGAAAAGCATGCGTTCGAGTCATTTGACGATCTAGAGGAATGCTTTCGATCGTCGTCATCGTCAACTAAAACTTAATCCTACCAAATGCACTTTCGGCCTCGGTCAAGGGGAAGTTTACGGGTTATCTTGTTAGTCAAAGGGTATCGAGGCCAACCCGGAGAAGATTCGAGCTATTCTTGATATGAAGACTCTCGATCATTCAAAGGCGTCCAACGTCCCGATGGCGAGATTGCGACGATTAAGGAGGTTAAATCGCCAAATCTGCGAGAGAGGTGCCTTCCTTTCTTTGATACATTAAAAGGGCGAAGAATGCGAAGACGTTCCAGTGGACTTGAGTGTGAAGACGCATTCCGAGCATAAAGGCGTATCTTTCCTCGGCTCCTTTATTGGTGAAACCCATTCCAATGGAGACCTTATATCTATATCTCATGGCAAGTTCGTTAGCGGTTGGAAGCGATCTTTGGTTCGGAGATCGATGGAAGACAAAGATCCGATCTATTATGTCGATCACGTCTGCGAGATCTTTGAAACCAGTATCCAAATATTGAAAAATTTGCCTTCGCCTTGATAATTGCTAGTAGGAAGCTTGGCGATATTTTCAAGGTCGGCTCTGATTGTCTACATCGATCAACCGAAGAAGAAGGTGATGGGCAAGCCGGAAGTTTCGGGAAGATTAGCGGCGTGGACAATGGGGTTGTCACGCTTTTTCATCGAATACCATCCACGAACCGCTATCAAAGGCCAAGCTTCGGCGATTTCATAGTAGAATGTTCGTTCACCGCCGATCTTGAAGTTCTGGGAAGTTGAATCCTCCGATCGAAAGCGATTCAGCGTTCTTGACGAGAGGCGAGAATGTTTGGACTCTATATGCAGATGATTCTTCTACCCTAGCTGTTAGTGGGGCGAGAATTATCTTGACAAGTCCGACGGGTTCAAAGTTCAACGAGCCATCGGATTTGGATTTAAAGCGACAAACAACGGGTTTAGAGTATGAAGCGATCTTGTGGTGTTCGATTGGCAAAGAGTCTAGAGGTCCGGAACCTTATCATCTACAGTGACTCTCAGTTGGTTGTCAAGCAGCTATCAGGGGACTATGAAGCTCGTGGGAATCGAATGATCAAGTATTTGGCGGAGTTAAAGGACCGACTTCAGTATTTCGCTTCGTACGAATTTCAGGGCATAGAAGCGTAATGACAATTCATCGCCGATGCATTGTCGAAATTAGCTACTACGGATGCAAATGTTTTAACGGATCGATCTACTTGGAAGTTCTGAATGATTGTAAGTGTTCAAATGAAGCCGTGATGTGTATCGAGCGATCTAACTGCTGGATGACCCCCTACATCGAGTATTTGGCAGATGGCGTCCTTCCTTCGGATCAGATGTTAGCAAAGAAGATCAAATACAAGAGCGCCAACTTTATTCTTATTGATGGCGATCTTTACCGATTGGCCTTTTCTTCACCATTACTGAAGTGCCTGGTCCCATCTGAGGCGGAATATGCTCTTCGGGAAGTTCACGAGGCATTTATGGTGATCATATGGTCGCTAAATCTTTGGCTTACAAAGTACTTGACAAGGATACTATTGGCCTACAATTTTCAAGGAAGCTACAGAGTATGTCAAGAAATGTGAAAAGTGCCAACTCAACGGTCGATCCACATCGACCCCGGAAGAGCTATACTCGATTTTATCTCCTATACCCTTCATTTATGCTGGGGGTAGATATATTGGGTCCATTGCCTAAAGCTAAAGGTCAAGTTAGCTTTGTCATAGTTGCTATTGATTACATGACTAAGTGGGTAGAGGCGAAGCCACTTCGGTTAATTACGGAGCAAGAATGTTTGAAGTTCATAAAAGAATCAAGTAGTGTTTAACTTGGGATCCCTAGAGTATTAATATCGGACAACGGACGTCGATTAAATGGGATCAAAATTTGAAGCATTTTTAAAGGAGTTGGGGATTCAACATAAGAAGACTTGATGGCTCATCCACGGTCGAAATGGCCAAGTTGAGGTGACCAACGGAATGTCACCGAAGCGGGATCAAGCCTTGAGACTAGATGAAGCTAAAGGAAGATGGCGAGAGGAGCTGCTCAGCGTGTTGTGGGCTTACCGGACTACACCAAGGACTACCACTGGGGATTCACCCTTTCGACTGGCCTATGGTACTGATGCCTTAGTCCCTGTCGAAATCGGATCTCCAAGTCTTGGTCGATCAATACAAAGAAATATACAATGACGAAGGATGAAGGCCAATTTGGATCTACTTAGAAGAAGTTAGAGGGTTGCTCTACTTAAATTAGTCGCTTATCAACGAAGAGTAGCGAAGCATTACAACAAAGGAGTCAAACTTGCAGATTCAAGTAGGAGACTTAGATCTCGGAGAGGCCAAGCTTCTACACCTCAAAATACTGGAAAGTTAATGCCAAACCGGGAAGGACCATATGAGGTGATCGAAGTATCCAAACCGAGCACTTACCTTAAAGGGCATTAGATGGTTCCGAAATCAAAAACACTTGGCACTCATTGGCGGGCTTTTCGTAAATACTTTCAATAAAGATCAAGTTAATTCATCTAAGTCATATATTATTGTTCATTATCAATAAAAGACACTTTTCACTTTATCGATCCCGGTCCTATTTTGTCATATAGTCACTATGGTGTAAGGAGGTATGGTAGGACTCATTTGGCCATTCGATGGCGACCCATTTGTCGTTTTACCCCAGTGGTGAGCGAAGGATCCTATATTGATTTTACCGGGTGGTAAATCAATGGTCACTATTAGTCCTGGTCCTATTTTTTCCTATGGTCACTATGGTGTAAGGAGGTATGGTAGGACTCATTTGGCCATTCGATGGCGACCCATTTGTCGTTCTACCCCGAGTGGTGAGCGAAGGATCCTATATTGATTTTACCAGGGTGGTAAATCAATGGTCACTATTGGTCCTGGTCCTATTTTGTCCTATGGTCACTATGGTGTAAGGAGGTATGATAGGACTCGCTGGCCATTCGATGGCAGCCCATTTGTCGTTCTACCCCGAGTGGTAGACGAAGGATCCTATATTGATTTTACCAGGGTGGTAAGTCAATGGTCACAATTGGTCCTTATATCTTGGTCCTTATATCTTGGTCCTTATATCTCGATCCTTATATCTTGATCCTTATATCTTGGTTTTCGTATAATTGTTTCATCCCGAGTGGTAAACAAACGACCGATCTCACACTTGAATGGATGAGAGTATGTGGTACTTTATTTTATTTAAGTGTTGAGTTGGAATGCCTCGTCCCTTAACATCACTTTATCTATTATATGACATGCTTATACATTATATGACATGCTTAATCATTTGAAGTTAAATCCTCGAAAGGGTTTTTGTATACTTGTCCATATAAATTCATATTGAAGTATTGACATAAAATAAAAAGTACACTGAAGTCATAAGGAAGAAAATCATTTCTCATTAATATTTAAGTTCATTTATAAGTAAGGAAATAACATAAAATTTCTAAAAATATTCATAATAAGACCTAAGACAATCCATAAGATGGTGCTTCAGGTAGCTCCATCATCATCCAAAGAGTCCAAACGGTGAAGGATCTAAGTTAGCCTTGATCAACCTTTCTTTTGCCAAGACTTGATATAGCTTCAATAGCTTTCTTTGTGAATCCTCATGATTTCTCCGTTTATTTCGTCTGAGTTCTATACTCTTCACAAATTTCTTTGCGAAGAGCATCGCTTAAGGAGGCCCAAGGTCCCGAGAGCCTTGAGTTCTCGGATCTCTTGCTTTCGAGTGCTGCAGTAGTATATTCAGTTGAAGCTTTTCATCCTTCTCCATCTTACGGATCGTCTTGGTCAAGATTTTGGCGTTGGACTTCAACTCCTTGATCTTATCCATCCTCGATTCACTCCTCCGAACTAAATCGACATTCATGTTGACAATTTCAGCATGCTGAGCCTTAGTCGACTTTAGTTCTTCCTTGAGGCCTTCACTTCTCCCTTAACTTGGGCCAACTCTTTACGAAGACCTTCATTAGTATGAAGAAGGCCTTCACGATGAGTCCTTTCCCTGAGCCAGGCGATTTCAAGAGGAATTTTCCTTCTTGACGGTTCCTCCTCGGATTCACTTGGAGAGATCTCGGGGCCTTGCAGACGTCCAAGAAAAGACATATGGCGACCCCAAATCCAGTACTTGAAACCCGAACTTCGGTTCTCCACGATACCATTTCTTTAAGTTTGAATAATAATAAATAATAATACATTCGAACTTAATTTACATACATCAAAGTTTACTTCCCAGTGCGTGACCTTCAAATACATTCCTTACAATATCGACAATAGATTCCATTGTCTTCTAACTATAACCATTAACTCATACTAAATCTCATTGGAATAGCTTTTCTTTTCCTTGTTAGGTACTCGAGCCTTGAATCGATCGACGAATCTTGAAAACATTTAGTTTAAGCAAGGATGAGCATTTGAGTGCCAATGATAATAACAATTATATATATAAAATTTGAAAGAATATAAGTATTCTCTTTACATAACACTTCTACAACGAATCAAAAGTTGTGAAGTAATGTCTCTTGATAAAAGATTCACATAACAACTCTCTTCCAAATTATTTAAATTTGGCTCGCTCTACCCATGAATAGGGTTTAAAGAAACATACTATGAACATGGTTTTCATTTTCGAAAAGGTTTAGCGAAATTCATCCATGAAACCGTCATAACTTACTGCACGGAGGGTGATCGGCCAGATTGTACCTGTCATTGATCAATACTACATAACTTGAACGAAATTCATCGTTCACCCTTTGTCCGTAAAGCGTAAAATTTTCCCATTATCGGGATGTTAATACATGCACGGTTCCAAACCCAGAAGGTTTTAATCTTCTTTCAACAATAATATGTAATTCAACATATATGTATACGAGTAATTGACAAAGGTATATCAACATGTGAATAAATGCCATGATTATCCAGTGGGGACACTTGTATAACCATTTAGAAATCAACTTAACAGAATATATATCCGAGCTAACATGTTGATAATCAAAGCGTATATAATGCATGCAGAATAGAATAATTCAAAACTTCTTACTCATGTCCATTGCATAAAGGAAATGCAAAGGTAGGATCTTTTTGATTTCTTTGATTACAAATCTCAACTTAGGTTTTATCTCTTTATCACAACCTATCAATAATCGGATCATTAGTTCGATTAGAACAATATATCATAACACATAGTCGCCGCATTATTACGGTTATCACATAGTCTAATCACGTCATCACATAATCGCAATGATCATCATACTTTTAGTTCATATTCTATACATTTTCAAATATCTCATCCATGCTCTTACGATAGCCTTTTTTCTTTCTATTATAGAGTTACGACAGGTTGTCGACGCATCGCAACAATTTTATCGGATAATTCTTGAGTCTAAGACTCTTATTCATATACCTCAACATCTCGTAAATATCGGACATTTTACTTTTAATCATTTTCAAATTTTCCGAAATTGAAAAATTTAAAATAATTCAAATCATCACTCAAGGGCTTATAGTGATATAAGCATTTACTATGGGTGCTCTTCATCAAATCCTGGACTTCATAACTTAGGTTCTCAAGAGTCGATTAGTTTGACCGGATATCACTTTCGAACATCGGAATCATAATTACATACTTTAAACATTAAACAATTCCATTATCATTAATAATTAATTTATATTAAATTAATAATGAAACCATTGCCAAAATATAAAAGTTATTTATAATAACTCAAACTATTTTAAAACATTTATATTACCCTTAAATGATTTTTAAAACAATTAAAATCATTTTTAAATAATCACCATTAATATATAAATATTAATGTACTATTCATCAAATATTAAAAGTCATTAATTATAACTTAAAATATTTTTAAATCCTTAATATCCTCTTTAAATGATTTTAAATAAATAAAACCATTTTTAAACTATTTATTTAATAATAATTATTAAATAAACTAAATATCATTAATATTATCTTAATATCATTAATATTAAATTATTAATAAAATTATCCTTTAAATATTAAAAGTATATTTTATAACTTAAAATATTTTTAAATACTTTAATTTCATTTAAAATGATTTTTATAATATTAAAATCATTTTTAAACTAAATTATTTAATATAATCATTAAATAACTTTAGTATCATTAATATATAATTAATTAATGAAATTCATCACAAAATATTAAAAGTCATGAGAAATAACTTAAAATATTTTCTTATACCATAATATAATTTTTCATGATTTTTCATGAATTAAAACTATTTTAAATAATTTATTTAATATTATAATTAAATAAATAAATACCTTTATATTACAAAAATATTAAATATTTATGAAATATTCTCAAAATAATTAAAAACTATTTTTCAGACTTTAAAATAATTTTCATAATTTATTTGGTATTTTAATAATTAAAATCTAATTTTTCTAATTTTTAAATCATTTTTCGAAAATCGAAAAATTAAAATAATTAAAAGCTGTCGCTAAAGGCCCTATATAGTGATGTATGTATATATAGGTGTTCTTGAGCCTACCCAGATCTTCATAAGGCGAGCAAGGTGGCCTACTTTGACCGTGAATAACTCTCTCATCTTAACGAATTTGGACAATCTATAAATTGATTCTTGTAGAGGAAATACAAGACTACAAGATCCAACAATCATAACCTCTAAACAAACATCAGATCTGGGATAAATCAGCCATCAAAGTAGCTACCAAAGCTGTTCTTCACGAAGAACAGTTCGAGGTGCCTACTTTGGACCTCTATAACTTGATGATCGTGTAACGTTTATGTGATCTATCAATTCCAGTGTGTAGACAACATGTAGGAATACAACTCTAACACTTAACATCATCATAAAAACAAGAAATCAAACATCTAAAGTATGGTCAAACCTTGTCAGAAAAATTAACACTTAGAAAATTCTAGAGTTTGCCTAGAATTTTACGGTCAATCTTAGGTCAACCCACTTTGACCTTAAATAACTCTTAATCCGTAATATATATGGACCTGATTCTTTTTGGAGGTTAAATACCACATAACAAGCTACATATATCAACCTTTATAACACAAAACACATTAAAGATGACCGAGATATAAGGCCTGACATTTGCCAAAAAAAATTTCTGGACACTTCGAATATTTTACGGGTTTGAAAAGCAGTAAATCGACCCACTTTGACCGCTTATAAATCCCGATCTACAATAGATATAGACCTGATTCCTTTTGGAGTTTAAAGAACACATAACAAGCTACACCTAACAACTTTTAAACAACAAAAACAGTAAATAATCACAGAGATATAAGTCTTGCCATTTGCCCAAAAATCATAGAATTCGGTTTTTCCAACTTGCTCAAATCTTCAAATTCGTGCACTTTGATGTTATGGGTTCATGATTTTACAACCCAGAACATTAATAGACTCTCTATTACACTACTTTAAACAATCAATTGCATCAATTAACATCGAATCGAAGGATTTCTAGAATTTAGGATTTCTACCTTTTGAAGCTTGATTTTTGATTTACGGCTTCTTGATGCTTCGATTTGTTGTTTGTGATGGTTGGGCTTTGTTTAGGGACCGATATGCTACAATAATTCATAGGTTTTAGAGAGAGAAGCTTAAGGATGAGAGTTGGATGAATTTTAGTGTACAAAAAAATCTTAACTCTCTCCAATCTATTTATAGAATAATTCAAATGCCTTGGATGCTCAATTTGGTTGTATAATTGAGGTGTAATGGTATAGTAGCATGAGGGAATTCTAGAAGGTGGTGGTTGGCTAGCTTTTGCAAAGATTCTAGCAACAATGCTACTAATAATACACTAAAATGGACAAAAAAGGTATTTTGGTAATTTCCATATATATTTCATGGGCATTCTTGTACATAGCAATTAAATGTAATATTTAATCACTAGATGGTAATTCTTATCATTTACCAATTACTTTTCATCCTTTGGTAAATTAAAACATTTATACATTAACATCGTAATTAAACCCAATAATTTTAAATTAGGGTTCTAAAATTAGGGTTTCTTAACGCCATCAATTAGGGTTTCTAATTGACCATTAGGGTTCTCTAATTATACGTGTATGTTCTAACACAATCGTTACGATCTCTAACTTCAACCGAATTAGGGTTGTAATAATTAGGGTTTGTCTGAATTATCGACAAACAACGATAATTATGGTTTTCTTCTATTACTGAGCATCTTATACACAATAACCTTCATATACACATTAAACTTCATATACATCCTCACTACTCGGTCATTTCTCATAACTAAGTTTAATAATTAGGGTTTCACAAAGACGTACGGTAATATCTTTATGACCTAATTGGCCGTCATTCTTCGATATTATATGTCCGCATACACACGATTACATAATTATTGTCTTTGTAAAATCATTATAACAATAATATAATATTATTATTCTCATCTCTTGATCACAATCCCAATTCGGGGTTTGGATCTCATATCCGACTTCTCTTTTCGCATATCGAGTTAAAATACTTGATTTAAATATTCTGAACAATTCATATAATAAAATATATATTATATAAATTCTAATTATCACTTCATATATTATTTCCAATCATGTTATCATGGAAACTAATTAATAAAAATATTTACAACTTTACGAAATTAATTACCATAAAATATAATTTGTAGTAATTAATAATTCCAAAATTATTTCTAATTTTTCAAGTAATAAATATATTCGCATTTATCGTTCACATTACTAGACACTTATTCTCGTCATTAAATAAATAAATAAAAAATTATCATAAAATTTCTTAATTATTTTATATAGAAAATCTCGGGTTATTACGCAGCATTTGCCTGTTCATGTCCAGTGTTATTCAATTAGCTTCAGATGTATGAGTATGAAAATAAGTAAGCAAATGAAGAGAAGAGTCATTTACCTTAGCCAAGTAGCTTTCGTGCCTTGTTTGAAAAATCCGTTTTAATCGCTGTTCCAACCGATGGTCATCGGTATAAATGAACAAAGGCCTCAACAGTTGAAAGGGAAATTGGCATTGAGCAAGGGCCACATAATCGGTGAACCCATGGCATCATCTTTGAAATTCGGATGTCATTGGTCCTTGAGGAGGAGGCATAGGTTTGATCGCGAATCCGGTGAAGGATCCGCGTCATTGCCTCTGGAGAAGGTGATCGAGTTAGCATTGGCTCGAGAGTTGAAGAGGGTTCGAAGTCGAACCAAAATTTGTGCGTCCAGAAGGTTTGCTTTTTTTTTAGGACGGAGAAGGGTTTGGCCGACTTCTTCGGCCTTAGGTGTTGAGGTTTCATTTAAAGGGTTGGATGTTGAAGGAGGGGAGCGGAGTTAAATCGGCGATGAAGAGGAATTATTTTGCTTCTCAATTTTTTAGCACGAAGGACTTTCGCTTGCGTCGTGTGGAGGAATGTCAGGAGACTCCTCTTTCTTAGATTTGGTTCGAGAGGTTGGTGGGGTTGGTTCGGTCGGAGTTGGTGGGAATCGGTTCGAGAGGTTGTTGTGGGTTCATTGAAGGAATTGTTTGTGGGTTTACCTCGGGAAGTACCTCTCGTCGCTTTCAAGATTTATCCACGGCCCTTTTGGCGGCCTTCTTCCTTGGCCGAGTCGGAGGACCGCTTGAGGATGATAGGATTATCGACCAGGTCATCATCCCGAAGGTTGTTGTTGGCTCGAGGCGGGGGTTCGATTCGGAAGGCTCTCGTTAGGGAGTTCTTCATTTGCATCGAATCCTCCCGCCAAGAAATCTTCCAAGTCTTTTACTTGGGAAGTTGGTTTGATCAAAGACACCGCAAATAATCACAAGTTAAAATCCGTACCACATAAACATTTCAAAAATTATATCACGAATGGTCCAAGACTTACGTTTATGGTCATACAACCATGCTTGCTTGGTCGATGAAAGTGAAGCTCCACTCTTGAGAAGGATCTTATTCATGAAGTCGCCCATCTCCCTTACGCGCCCCTCGGGATGTCACCGAAGTCAGTGAGATCGCTCCAAATGGTCCAATCGGGAAGGAGGAGATTCCGAGACCGATGACGAAGAACCATTTCTCGTGCCATCCTTTGTTGCTTTCGAGGGTGCTCATCGAGGGCCTCTTCTCGAATTTCGAGTTTGGGCGTGGGGGCGCTTTGCTCGAAGATTTTGAACCCTCGTTCTCGGGATCGGCCAAATTCCGAAAAGAGGGTGAAGAAGAGATCAACGTAGGGGTAACCCCTAATTCATGATGAAGGCGATGAGCACGCCAAGATATGGATATAGGAGTTAGGCACCAGGTTCATGCGAAGCCTACTCCAATAAACCCTAGGAGGTAATTATGAAGGCGTGGAGGGTGGCGAATCCCTTTCAAATGAGAGTAGTCGGCATGGCGACCACCCATCCGTCTGTCATTTGGTACATTCGCTCCTCGGTAATTTGGAGCCCTCATAGCAAAGTTATCCGGAACATGATCTAGAATCCTAGGAGTTCGCAGATTCAGATTCGAAAGCGGTGGAGGTTATGTTGGCATGAGGAAATTGTTCCCCATCCTTGAAGAAATCAGTGGAAGATGGTGGATTGGCACTTGAACCCCCTTGGTTAGGGTTTGAACGAGAAGAACTTGAAGGGGTTTGGCTTGGATTCACCATTGTTGAGTTTGTGAAAGCTAACGAGAGGTTTTTACGAGAGAAGGAAGAAAGCTCAAAGGTTCAATTTCAAATCGATGGGTTAAACCGTCAATTTTGGTGAGGTTTATCTTTTATCTTGACGGTTACGCGCAGCGGTAAAGGCGCGCATTTAATGTCGATAATAATGGGAATTAAAGTGGAATACGTTTGGATGACCTTTGAATATCTTATCGATTGGGCTGTTGTTGGATCTCTATCTTATTGGCCCATCCTGCTCAAATTCAAATCCTTTATCAAATTGGGCTTATTACTCTGGGTACCCACTATCCAGTCCTCCCTTATTCCACTTCGTATGATAAAAGTGGGTATGATCCACTTGTTTCCTATCTTTGGGCCTTTATTAAATTCTAAATATCATGAATCATGTATAGTTTTCCATTAAACATCTTGTTTAACTAAAAAACTAGGGGTAATGTTGGGTCATAATATTTCTCCTATTTTGGTAGGATAGATTGGGCCCATTTATCAGTATAATCTGTTGGGCTTTCATTATTAAGCCATAGGACTCTTTGAGCCCATTTATTGTGTCAACTTTATTTAATCTGTTGGGCCGAATTAGATCCGATTGGATCGACCCATTAGATATTTTAATATCATGTTACTTTGACTTGTGATGATGAAAAAGCATGACAATTGACCAAGCCTCCCGCCACGCATTAATGTGGATGGGATCATAACCTACGGCCCATGAGAAAAACGATGGCCAAAAGATAGATAAACTGATATAGTCGGCGAGGTCCATCGAGATCGGAGGGGTGTCGGTAGTAGTGGGTGGCACAGTAATCCAAGTAAAAGTAATGTAACTTAGCAAGGAAGCCATCGTATGGAGGTACGTTCTCTCATATATATTGATTATTCATATTCTCCCATACACACATTTGAGATTTATTATCTCTCAAGACACTTTAGACCATATATTCCTCCATTGTTAACCTTGTGAACACGTCTTTAATTCTCACTTTGAAGCTATCCCCAAGCGGAACCGCCACGAAGCTTTTCCGATGTTATTTGTGTTTCTTGTCTTGAGGATCGGGGCGTCTTACGTGATTGGGACGTGGAGAAAGATCTTGGCGTTAACAGACATGAACATGCAGCAATGTGAGGAGGATTTAGACTCTTTTTTTCGATCTTTGATTAAGACCAGAGTCTCTCTTCTCAATGTGCTCAGCTACTAATTACTAATGGCTTGAATAGCATTCCTTAATTTTTGATGAGGGATCTATTTTTTGTAAATGAGTTGGAGAAAAATGTATATAACTACATTCAAATCCAAGTGAATACATATATTATGTGGAGAAAACAATTTGATATCAGTCCCAAATTCAGTCTATTTCTTATAGCATAAAAGTAACAAAGTTGAAGCTTTTGGAGACAATTTACTTGGTTGCTTATTTAAACAGCAAGTGGGTTATGCACATACTTGAGTATTCCAACAACAACAAAAGAAAAAAAGGAGTACTAAGTAGATTTATTTTTTATTTTTATCCCCCATAAAAAAAGAAAAGAAAACAATTAATCAGCAATGATGAGACGTATTAACTTTCAGTGATGGATTCCTTTTCTTACATTTTAGAGGCAAAAAGTGTGTTTTCTCTTATAAGTTTCAAATCTTGATCAATCTTTTTATTTCACTGCGTATAAGATCTATAAAGCAGTTAATATGTGAAATATCGGTTTCTTTTATCAAATATGACTTGCTTTTAAAAATGTCATCTTCCACGGTAAATTAACGTCCGTATCTTTACAATAAGGTCTTGAAAGATTATTTGCTAATTGTTTAGCATGCATATATTTATTAACTTAGATGATAGAATAGAGTTGCACATGCAAGTTTGTTGCTGCATAGCTCGGTTAACTTGGCTACTCGAAACAACGGAAAGGATCAAGGGGTATTGATTCTAATACCCCTTTAGCGACGGACCAAGCGACGAACCGGTCCGTCGCTATAGATTCGGTTAGTCGTTATATGTCTTGAAATGGACTGCTCAAAACAAATCTAAAATTGAAGACGGTTGTAAGACCCCAACTTATTATAAATAAAAGCGAATTTCCTCTAATTATATTTGTGAATAATAAGGTATTAATTTGATATAATTCTCTGGTTATGGGTGAAATGTACAAATTTTGCAAAATATGCAAGTGGTTATAAAATAATCATTCTTGTCGGGGAATATTCGTTTGGTCGTGGAATATTCTTGTTGTCGGGGAATATTAAATGCAACGGTAGCGATCATTATGGGCCCATATAAGAATAATAACATCGGATGAAGAAAATGACAAGTTTGAGTTTTTATAAATAACGGCGTAGTTATTACTGAATTAACACTTGTTGGAATACCCGTGGTTAAAATACGATGTCTGGCGTGGATGCATGCAGTATTGATGAATTATTGATCCTTACGTAAAAAGGCACTACTCGATAATTATTCACGATGAGTTCTTTATTCAATATTTTATTTTATTGATTCAATAATTGTTGCGTTGATATTTTATATTATTGTTGTTTCAATAATTGTCATCGACAAGTATTTCCCATTATCGGATCAATAATTCATATTATTTGAATAATATTATTAGATAGCATTATTGACAATGTCTAGAAAGTTACATCGAGGAGAGGTTTGGTCACCTAATTGCGCGCTACTAATAAGGAGAAATTCTTATTGGAAAGCCCTCTTCTTTCCAGGAGCGGCACGGTTGTCAAAATGTGATTCTGTATTATTATTTGTGAATAATTAATTATTGATTCATATGATAAGGAAATATTTATTTTATGTGGATATAAATGTTGGATATATTTATTGTGGTTAAAAATGAAAGAGTTAATGTTGAGGTGTTTTATCACTATTTTTGTCAGAATGAAGGTATTAAAAATTAAACCAGTGTTTTTGAGATATATTGTGTGAGTTATAATTTTTAATCCGACCGTTGGATCGTTGTAATTTTTGGATATGTTATACATATATAAGTTGAGTATATGTTCACAAATTTTGAACCGTTAAAAATGAACGCATGATTTGTTATGAATTTTAAGAGGTGACTGATTCAGAAATTAGGTTTATAAATGATTTTGGTGGAAAATTCTAGAATTGAGTGGTCCCCACTTGTGGTTGGTGAAGAAATGTGCTGAATTTTATTTCAAATGTGGTGGGTGGGAATAGTAGCGAGTAAAGCCATCGGGTTGCGGTCAAGTCTCACTAAAATTTTCCTATAAATAGAGGCTAAGTTAGAATTGAAAATCACACCAGAAACAAGTTTTCTCTCTTTCTCTCTTTAGATTATTGAGTGTATTTTGTGAGTATTTAGATACTTGGTGAATTTATATTCATCAGTGCAAGTTTTCTTCAACGTCATATCCGATATCCAGTCAGAAGTGCTGCTCTTTTGAGGTAAGGGATAGTAAAGGGATTTTAAGGGTTATTATGTTTTTTCATTCAGTACTTCTTGACCTTGAAAATTTCGGAAAAATTTGAAATGATGTTGATGAGTTTTCTTGATTGTGTCCAAAAATGGTGATTTTTGGATGTATAGATTAAGAGTTATGAATTTTATGAGAAAAGACTATTTTAAAGTAGTACGCCTTATAACTCCTTATGGTTAACTCCAAAATTGATAAAATTTTTATTGGGAAGTACATCTATATAATATCGATTATACTGTGAATTTCAAAATTTTTGGATAAAAGTACAATTTATGATAAATGTCTAAATATTCTAGGCGATTTTGGCCATATGAAAAATAGTAAATGAATTTTAAAAATTCTAAGAAAATATATATTCAATATGGGACTATATTCTGCTAAATCCCGAAAAAGAAATATTTTTGGAACCGATTTGGTATTTTTCATGAAAATGGACTAGTTATGAATAAATGAGTTAAATATGTTATGTGAAGGAAGAAAATTGGAAAATATGATTTTATGGCTTGAGAATCATATATGTGGTATATCTGATTTTTTGATGAGGGTTTTGGTTATTGGTGATGAAATCTTATAAGTTTGGCATTTTATGATGATTAAATGCATTATTTAGTAAAGTGTAAACAATTAAAATAAATTGTTTATAAGTTTAAGAAATGTTATTCTTTCAATATCATTATCTTAGAAATATTGGTATCGATTTTATTGTGAAATTTCTAACTTTTGTGTCGGGGTTACTATTCATGAGTTCTTATTCACGAGTTCTTATTCACAGTCTTATTCACTACAAAATTGGTTTCTTTTTCTAACTAAATTATAGTTGATTTATGAATATTACTCGGAGATTAAAACTATATATTGATTTTATTATCATATATAACATTTTATAACCACGATGTTGAAATTCTCTTTCACTTGAGTATAAAGATGGGTAGATTATTGGTATGATCATGACCGGGGTTCTCTTTGGCGATGGTGAAAAGTTGAATTGTGGTAGGTATGATCATGACCATTGAATTTATAATTGAATATCTTTAGCTTAAGTGCAAAGGTGAATTGATCAACATGGTTATAATTATTGTTTATATAAATTACGAAATGATATTATATTTCTTTGAGATATTAATATATTTGATGCATAGTGCAAATATGAACTGTTGAGGAATATCTTTGGCTTTTGTAGTGCAAAGATGAAATGTTAATGAATATCTTTGGCCCGTAGTGCAAAGATGACTGTTGTTGAATATCTTTGGCGATGGTGCGAAGATGAATCTGTGGATGAATATCTTTGGTAGTAGTCAAAGATGAATTTATTAGTATGATTATGAGCGAGGCTGTGATTTGGTATAACCATGATCTTTGATGTTTCGGGTAAAGACATGTGATGAAAATTATATTCGATCACAGGAGCGAAGAGAATTTAGAATCACAATTATGATCATGAGATATTCATATAATTGTGGAAAGGAACCTGTTGATTGATGTTACAGGATAAAATATTGTTGGTGGACTTTTAACATGGAGAAGATAATAGACTGTATTGTCTATTTGACTCTTCTAATGGATTGCTTTCGTTCCGTTGCAACTATGGTTGAAATTTTTATCATCTACCATATGTTCTAAATCTACGATTTGTTATTGATGAAGGCTATTGATAATTTAATTATCTTTAGTCATGATATTATTCTTGAGCTAGTTAGGCTTCACCCTTTTACTTCACAATTCCTTTCGGGTAATAAAAGTGTAATTTTCGGGTTGGCCGGGGGTAACATGAGGAATAGAGCGGTGGTCTCTAGTGTGGAGTTCTCCTAAACAAAGATGCAAGTGTGTTGTATACATCTTTTCGTAGTTATATTTGGTGAATCATATAGGGAGAGGCGAACCCAACGTTGGAAGGGTGTTTTGTCACTATCATACAAGATGTCTAATGACATACAACCTTGTAAGACCCCGAATTTTTTTTAAATAAAAAGGAATTTCCTTTATTTATTATTTTGAAATAGTAAGGGTGGATTTGATTAATGTGGTTAGTTATGGGTAAAATGCGCAAATATTTTAAATAAGCAAGTGGTGATATAATATTCATTATTGTTGGGGAATATTCGTTTGGTCGTGGAATATTAAATGCAATGCGTTGACCATATATGGGCCCCATAACGAAAAGCGATTGGAGAAAGAAAGCGACAAGAATAAGTTGTTTATAAATAACAGTAGCGCAGTTATTCTGAATTATCTTGTTGGAATACCCGATTGGTTAAAACACACTAATACGCGTTGTTGAATAGTAGCGCACTGCAGTATTGCACCAATTATTGATTCTTACGTGAAGACACTTTACTCAATAATGGTTACGATGAATTCTTCGCTCAAATATTTTATTTTATTGATTCAATAATTCTTGCATTGATATTTTATATTCTTTGTTGTTTCAATAATTGTCATTACACATATTTTTCATTATCGAAGCAATAATTCATATTATCTGAATAATATTATTAGATAACATTTGTGATGCCCCCAAAATAGGTATACAACACCCATTCGAGTCGCCAAAATACATGGTATAGAAAGCAAACTACAACTTTGATAATACAAATGTCGTGTATAGAATACGACAAATACAACCGTGAGTTTAAATACAAATATTGTCTTCTAGACAATATACACACCCAAATAAGTCCTCATTAATTATTCATACACTATTTTACGTAAATAGTGAGGACAATTAAAACATCTTCCTAGAACCATCACTCCATACCCCGCTCGATCCTCCTGCTTATGTTCTCACCTCGAGAAGAAAAATGGAACAAAAAGGAAAAGGGTGAGCTCAACTAGCCCAAAGAAAGAATAGTATGACTAAGATAATATACAAAAAATTATCGTTAGTCTTCAACAGGAAAAATCTAATAGAATACAATAGACAACAAGTTTTAGATCAACAAATACAAATGAAAACAACAATCCATTAGAAGTGTCACGTAGAGAAAAAATTCTCTTGTCTTCTAAGGTTTAAAAGTCCATCATCAATAGTTTATCCTGTGTAATAACAACCAATATACATCTTTAATCATCTTTTTGCTACTGGTGCCAAAGATATTCATTTTGTATCACCATTGGTCATGTTCATCTCAACACTGTTCATCTTTTCACTACAGGCCAAAGATATTCATCAGTTAATCGTTCATCTTTGCACTACATGTAAGACCCCAACTTTTTATAAATAAAATCGAATTTCCTCTAATTATTATTCTTGATTAAAAAGGTGGTAATTTGATATAATGTTTTGGTTATGGGTGAAATGTGCAAAGTTTACAAAATAAGCAAGTGGTTATAAAATATTCATTATTGTCGGGGAATATTCGTTTGGTCGTGGAATATTCTTTTATCGGGAATCTCCGTCTTACGGCCAGTAGCGATCATTTATGGGCCCCATAACGGAAAACAGATGGATGAAAGAAAACGACAAAGATTAAGATTGAGTTTTATAAATAACGGCGTAAATTGTTACCAATTAACAATCATTGGGTTACACCGGTGGTTAAAATCTGATGTCTGTTGTTGTTGCACAAGAAAGACACACGGTATTGCACGATATTACGAATTATTGATCCTTACGTGAAGGCCTTTACTCAATAATTGTTACAATAGTTACTGTTCAATATTTTATTTTATTAGTTCAATAATTGTTGCGTTGATATTTTATATTATTGTTGTTCAATAATTATTACTGCACAGTATTTTCCATTATCGAAGCAATAATTCATATTATCTGAATAATATTATTAGAAAACATTATTGGCAATGTCTAGAAAGTTCTATCTAAGGAGAGGTTTGAGTCACCTAATTCGCGCAGAAGAAGGAAAAATTCTTATTGGAAAGCCCCTCTTTCCTGGAACCTACTCGGTTGTTAGTAATGTGATTCTATAATATTATTTGTGAATAATTAATTATTGATTTATATGATGAGAAAAATATTGATTTTATGAGGATATAGATGGAGAAAATTTTAATGTGACAATTGTTTGAAAATTAATATTTTATCTTTTTACGATAAAATAATTCATTTAAATATATTATTTTAATAATATATTAATGGTGATATTTTTACAATAAATTCATGATTTATAAATAGATGAGGTGGAAGAGAGAAGATAGAATTGGAATTATTTAATAATTATAAATATTTTAATATATATATATATATATATATATATACGTATATGTGTGTGTGTGTGTGTGTGTGTGTGTGTGGAAGAAGTGGTGGGGGTAAGAGAAGAAAGTGGGGGAAGAGAGAGAGTTAGTGGAGAATTATGGAAAAGGAAGAAAGAGAAAGGGAAGAGAAGAAAATTAGAAAATTTATCCGTATGTAGATTTCGGTCATTTTTTCATTCTGAATTTGGAAAAACTTTCTTCTGCAAAGTTGTAGAGAATTCAATTTCAGGCAGAATGGACATATAATTCGTATTTTTTTGATAAACGGTCTATTTTCTATGAATTGTTGAAGTTTCAGAAAATAAAATGATTTTTTATTAATTTATTGGGTGGGACCCACTTTGGTTGGTGTTAATAGCATGTGGGTCATTGATTATTTTTCATGAATGGCATGCTTGACTTGTGAAAATGGTAGGTGGCGTAGAATTTGTAAAAGAAAATAATATATTTTATTATTTTAGTCTCCTTTTAAGCTCTAACATTTTCTTATAAATAGAGGCTAAGTTAGAATTGAAAATCACACCGTAAACTAAGTTTTCTCTTTTCTCTCTCTATATTATCGAGTATTCTTGTGAGTATACTTTGAGTGTTCTATATCTGGTGCGACTTTCTCGTCAAAGACTATATCTAGAAAATACAATCGGTAATACTTTTATTTTGAGGTAAGGGATGTTATTTCTTTCATGAATGATATTATTTTCTTCAATATCATTATGCCAAAATCTTTGTTGAACTTTTTATCAAATTTGGAACTTTTTCATGTCGGGTTACTTATTCATGAGTTCTTATTCACGAGTTACTATTCATGAGAGTTACTATTCACGATTCTTACTATTCACGAAGCGTGAAGATGTTTTTTATAAAATTTTTATCTTTTTGTGTGTGGAAGAGTACTATTCACGTGTATCGACCTTTATTCACGATATCTGACACAATTCACAAATACGACACTATTCAATTAAAAATGAAAATTTTTCTTTTTGCCCAAGATGTCTATTTAATTACTATCTTTGATTGGATCCATGTTTTTATCGTTATTTTTAAGTTACGCTTCAAAATCGTTTATTATGAAGTATTATTGATCTTGGATAAACCGTTGTACGAATCCCTAATATTTGTCCTTCTATCTCAATCGGATTCGTTCTTAAAAATATTTTCATCATCCTCGATCCTTAATGGTGATACTTGATGAATATCTTTGGCAGAGTGCAAAGATGAATGATTAAATCGATGAATCTCTTTGGCCGTAGTGCGAAAGATGAACAGTGTTGAGATGAACATGACCAACTCGGTGATACAAATGAATATCTTTGGCCCAGAAGTGCAGATGATTAAAGATGTATATTGATTGTTGTTACAGGGATGAAATATTGATGATGAACTTTTAAATCTTAGAAGACGGTAGAATTCATTCTCTACGTGACTCTTCTAATGGATTCTTTATTTCATTGCATTTGTTGATCTAAAACTTGTTGTCTATTGTATTCTATTAGATTTTTCCTGTTGAAGACTAACGATAATTTGTTGTATATTATCTTAGTCATAATATTCTTTTATCGGGCTAGTTGAGCTCACCCTTTTCCTTGTTGTTCCATTTTTCTTCTCGGGAGGCGAGAATGTAGCGAGTCTTAGTCGGAATTATGGAATGAAGGTTCTAGAGAGAGTTGTTTAGTAGTCCTCACCATTTTGTAAAATAATGTATCAATAAATGTGATGAGGATTTATTTGAGTATAGATATTGTCTGAAGATAATATTTGTATTCAAACTCACGATTTCTTGTTGTAATAATAAAGTTGTAGTAATTTACATACCATGTATTTGGCGACTCGAAATGGGTTGGGTGGAATGGACCTATTTTGGGGCGTCACGATTGGTATCAAAGCTATAAGTAAAGAGCCCCAGCCTCTCATTTGAGACTTCCTATCGATGGGGGATGCACCGAAGCCCGACTCTCCGTAGGGGCCTTGGTTGTCTTGATGGCAAACCGATAGGTATCAATGTGAGGTCTTTGCCACAAGTTGGTTTCTAAAGTTACAGATTGGTATCGAGCTTGTGATATGATCTCCTGGCGGAGATCGGGAATAGAACTAGGAGGGAGAGACGAGTAAATCCTTCGCTAGTGTGTGTCCTACCTAAGCTTATTTGTTGGTCGGTCATAATATAGGATATTATGTGATATGTTAATTTGTTTAATTAACCCTTGTTTTATGGAAGTATTTAAGAATGGCTGCTGAGAACGTTAACAATGGAGTTTATGAAACTGTGGAACAACCTTTAGTCATAAACCAAGAGAACGTGCGACAGGAAGACAATATTCCTCCTGTAAACAACACTACCGAACAAACGATGAACGATGGAATGTTTAGGAGCTTTTTTCAGTTCATGCAAAATCAGACAAGGGAGACTCGTGTTCAAAATACAGGAGGAAATGATAGCAATTCACGGGTGGTCACAAATGCGGTTCAAAGAGTTGGGACCACGCACTCGGGGAAAGTTTGATCCGATTAAAGGCGAGACGTGGGTCAAACAAATTACCAAGATATTCGATGTCTTGGGATGCGGAGGAACAGAAAGTTCCATTCGCTACTTTTATGTTCCGTGAACGAGGCGATTCTTGGTGGGAATCGTGAAGCGTACCCATCCAAATGCACTTAGCGTGTCATGGGAGACGTTTCAAAAGCATTCAATGACAAGTACTTTCCGAAAGTATTCGTCATATGAAGGAGGTAGAGTTTATTAGACTCGAAAGCGAGAACAACATACGCGGTGTCTCGATCTGAGAGGCAAGGTTCGCAGAATTATCGAGTTTTGCGCCTCATTTGGTGGAGAATGAGGAACGAATGACGCCAGTATGTTTCTGAGAGGTCTAAAATCAGAGATTCGTCAATACCTTATCTCTCATAAATTTTCTTTGTATTCAGATGTTGTCAACAGGGCTTAGTTATTAGAGCGAGATAATGAGTATACTCAACCGAGGGACCACAATCGAGTGGTAGTCATCGAACGATGATAACCAAATGGAGGAAAGAATCTGGACAAAGCGGTAACCACTCGGTGGTAATCGTGGCCATGATAATAGGAGAGGTGACTCAGTGGACATTTCAAGAAGAGAAGGTTCAACAACGACCATATGAAGGCGTTAAGCGCCCGGAAGAATCGGTTCCAAGGAGGGAACGACCACCCATCATATCTTACAAATCTGGGAAGAAGGACATATCGATCCAAACCGCCCACAACAATCCAAGGTATGTTATAATTGTGGAAAGGAAGGACATATCGCTCGAGATTGTCTGTAGCGAAACCTAGTTCAATGAAATGGTGACTCAAAAGGATGTCCCATAAAAGTCAAAGTCAACGGTTTTACGGAAGGCGTTTGTCGTGGCCGGTCAAATCTGAGAAACGAACGAAGTTAGCACGTTAGTTAATTATAAATTCTTACGAAGTTTATACCTTACTAGATACCAGTTCTACCCATTCTTTTATCTCTCTTACTTGCGCTCAACGTTTAAACTTGACTCCGGAGAAATTAGATTTTGATTTATCTGTTGAAACTCCGTTGGGTGAAACTTTCGTTACATCCGCTGTTTATAAATCTTGTTTGATCCAAATTGGCACCATCACATTACCTGTTGACCTTATTTCTTTAAAGATACTTCTTTATTGATGTGATTTTGGGGATTGATTGATTAACTACTCATCATGCCAAAATTGATTGCTTTACGTAAGGTTGTTAGTTTTATATTCCTAAGCAACCCATTATTCAATTTAAACTGACCAAACCATTGAAGTCAAACACTTTCATATCAAGCCATAAAGTCATTCGTTTATTGAAAAACGGATTTCAAGTTTTCTTAGCCCATGTTATGGACTTGAAAAAAAATATGTCGATTTGAATGATATTTACATTAATAGTAAATTTCACGACGTATTTCACAACTTTACTCTAAAGTGTGATATTGAATTTTGTATCGACTTTGAACCCAGTACAAAACCCATTTCTAAAATCTCATGGCTCTATTGAACTTCGTGAGTTAAAAATTCAACCGTAGAAGTTTATACCCGAGCCTTTATCTGGTGACTTCCTTTTGTGGAATACAAATAAGCCAAAACTCTCCGTAGGGGCGCCATATTCGTGCGATGAGTAAGCGATAGGTGTCATTGTGACGTCTTATCCAAGGTTGGGATATGAGTCACGATTGAGAGCAATCTAAGTTGGTAATCAAAATATGTAGCTTTCAGGCTTAGTTTGTTATTATCGGAGATTCGTTGAAGGATATTCTCGAATCGCTAGTCCATTAACTCGGTGACTCAGTAGAGATACAAAATTCGAATGGAGCACTGAATGTGGGAAGAGCTTGAAGAACTTAAGAAGAGACTCATTTCGTTTACGTGTTACGACCATACCATCCCGGAAAAGCGAACGTGGTAGTGACGGCGTGTTGAGTAAAAGATCGTGATACGAAAGACGAAAGTGCGATATTGTCAAAGACTCATCTCGTATAACTTACAAATGATGAAGATAGAGTTAAAGACTCTAGGGACTCACGTGATGATATACTGAGTAGAATCGACTTTAATCGATAATGTTAAAGCCGCCAAGCTACGAGACTGAAGGTCGATGAATATAAAGAAGAAGGTGCAAGAAGGCGTTATTATAGAAGTAAGAGTCAATGAAGAAAAAGCTCAAACCTTCGATTTATTAATTCATTCTCGATCGAGTAGAAACTCGTGGCCTATAGACTCGCTTTACTACCAAGTATGTCGCGTGTTTATAACATTTTTTACGTACCGATGTTACGTAAATATATGGACGACCCGAATAACATCATTGAGTTAGAACCAGACGAGATAGCTAAAGACTTAACGTACGAAGAGGTACCTCTCAAGATATTAGAAATGAAGGAGCATGTCCTATGTACCGAGGTTATACCACAAGTTAAAGTTTTGTGGAGAAACCATGCTATTGAAGAAATGACCTGGGAGTTGGAAATAGAAATGAAAGCGAGGTATCCTCAACTTTTCGAAACACCAGGTACGTACGTCAATTTCGAGGACGAAATTTCATAAGGAGGGGAGGTTGTAAGACCCCAACTTTTTATAAATAAAATCGAATTTCCTCTAATTATTATTCTTGATTAATAAGGTGGTAATTTGATATAATGCTTTGGTTATGGGTGAAATGTGCAAAGTTTACAAAATAAGCAAGTGGTTATAAAATATTCATTATTGTCGGGGAATATTCGTTTGGTCGTGGAATATTCTTTTAACGGGAATCTCCGTACGACGGCGCAGTCATTTGTGGGCCCCATAACGGAAAATAGATGGATGAAAGAAAACGACAAAGATTAAGATTGAGTTTTATAAATAACGACGTAAATTGTTACCGTTAACACTGTTGGGTTACCTGGTGGTTAAAATACAGTAATACGCGTTGTTGCGATGGCATACGGTATTACATGTAGATTCGAATTATTGATCCTTACGTGAAAGGCCTTCTACTCAATAATTGTTACGATGAGTTCTTGCTTGAATATTTTATTTTATTAGTTCAATAATTGTCATATTGATATTTTATATTATTGTTGTTCAATAATTATTATCGCACAATATTTTCCATTATCGAAGCAATAATTCATATTATCTGAATAATATTATTAGAAAACATTATTGGCAATGTCTAGAAAGTTACATACAAGGAGAGGTTTGGTCACCTAATTAGGCGCCAGATGAGGAGAAATTCTTATTGAAAGCCCCTCTTTCTGGAAGCGCACAGTTTGTTAGTAATGTGATTCTATAATATTATTTGTGAATAATTAATTATTGATTTATATGATGAGGAAAATATTGATTTTATGAGGATATAGATGGAGAAAATTTTTAATGTGACAATTGTTGAAAATTAATATTTTATCTTTTTACGATAAAATAATTCATTTAAATATATTATTTTAATAATATATTAATGGTGATATTTTACAATAAATTCATGATTTATAAATAGATGAGGTGGAAGAGAGAAGATAGAATTGGAATTATTTAATAATTATAAATATTTTAATATATATATATATATATATATATATGTATATGTGTGTGTGTGTGTGTGTGTGTGTGTGTGTGTGGAAGAAGTGGTAGGGGTAAGAGAAGAAAGTGGGGGAAGAGAGAGAGTTAGTGGAGAATTATGGAAAAGGAAGAAAGAGAAAGGGAAGAGAAGAAAATTAGAAAATTTATCCGTATGTAGATTTCGGTCATTTTTTCGTTCTGAATTTGGAAAAACTTTCTTCTGTAAAGTTGTAGAAATTCAATTTCAAATGCAGAATGGACATATAATTCGTATTTTTTGATAAACGGTCTATTTTCTATGAATTGTTGAAGTTTCGAAAATAAAATGATTTTTTATTAATTTATTGGGTGGGACCCACTTTGGTTGGTGTTAATAGCATGTGGGTCATTGATTATTTTTCATGAATGGCATGCTTGACTTGTGAAAATGGTAGGTGGCGTGAGAATTTGTAAAAAAAAATAATATATTTTATTATTTTAGTCTCTTCATGCTTCTAACATTTTCTTATAAATAGAGGGCTAAGTTAGAATTGAAAATCACACCGAAACTAAGTTTTCTCTTTCTCTCTATATTATCGAGCGTATTCTTGTGAGTATACTTTGAGTGTTGCAATACTACGGTCATGAGTTTACACAAGACTATATCTAGAAAATACAAATCGAAGAAATGCGGTTATTTTGAGGTAAGGGATGTTATTTCTTTCGCAAAATGATATTATTTTCTTCATATCATTATGCCAAAATCTTTGTTGAACTTTTTATCAAATTTGGAACTTTTTCATGTCGGGTTACTATTCATGAGTTACTATTCATGAGTTCTTATTCACGAAGTTACTATTCACGAAAGCGTGAAGATGTTTTTTATGAAATTTTTATCTTTTTGTGTTTGGAGTTACTATTCACGATACGACACTATTCACGATATCTGACTTATTCACAAATACGACACTATTCACCGAAAAATGAAAATTTTTCTTTTGTCCAAGATGTCTATTTCTATTACTATCTTTGATTGGATCCATGTTTTTTATCGTTATTTTTGAGTTCGCTTCAAAATCGTTTATTATGAAGTATTATTGATCTTGGATAAACCGTGTTATACGAATCCCTAATATTTGTCCTTCTATCTCACTTTGGATTAGTTCTTAAAATATTTTTCATCATCCTCGGTCCTTAATGGTGATATTTGATGAATATCTTTGGCAGAAAGTGCAAAGATGAATGATTAAATCGATGAATCTCTTTGGCCCGTGGTGCAAAGATGAGCAGTGTTGAGATGAACATGACCAACCTGGTGATATGAATGAATATCTTTGGCTGTAGTGCAAAAGATGATTAAAGATGTATATTGATTGTTGTTACAGGATGAAATATTGATGATGAACTTTTAAATCTTAGAAGACGATGAGAATTCATTCTCTACGTGACTCTTCTAATGGATTCTTGCATTCATTTTGCATTTGTTGATCTAAAACTTGTTGTCTATTGTATTCTATTAGATTTTTCCCTGTTGAAGACTAACGATAATTTGTTGTATATTATCTTAGTCATAATATTCTTTACTGGGCTAGTTGAGCTCACCCTTTTCCTTGTTGTTCCATTTTTCTTCCCAGGAGGCGAGAATGTAGCGAGTACTAGTCGGGGTATGGAATGAAGGTTCTAGAGAGAGTTGTTTAGTAGTCCTCACCATTTTTGTAAAATAATGTATCAATAAATGTGATGAGGATTTATTTGAGTATAGATATTGTCTAGAAGATAATATTTGTATTCAAACTCACAGTTTTACTGTTGTAATAATAAAGTTGTAGTAATTTCTGTACCATGTATTTGGCGACTCAGAATGGGTTGGGTGGAATGGACCTATTTTGGGGGCGTCACAGTTGGTATCAAAGCTATAAGTAAAGAGCCCCGAGCCTCTCGCTGGTGACTTCCTATTGATGGGGGATGCACCGAAGCCAGACTCTCCGTAGGGGACGCCGTTGTGCGGTGGCAAACTGATAGGTATCAATGTGAGGTGCTGACACAAGTTGGTTTCTAAAGTTACAGTTGGTATCAGAGCTTAGGGATATGATCTCTCAAGGAGATCGGGAATAGAACTAGGAGGGAGAGACGAGTAAATCCTTCGCTAGTGTGTCCTACCTAAGCTTATTTGTTGGTCGGTCATAATAATATAGATATTATGTGATATGTTAATTTGTTTAATTAACCCTTGTTTTATGGCGATGTTAAGAATGGGCTCACGAGAGCGTTAACAATGGAGTTTATGAAATGTGGAACAACCTTTAGTCATGAAAACCAAGAGAACGTGCGACAGAAGACAATATTCCTCCTGTAAACAACACTACCAACAAACGATGAGCGATGGAATGTTTAGAGCTTTTTTCGATTCATGCAAAATCGAGATGAGGAGACTCGTGTTCAAAATACGAGGAGAAATGATAGCAATTCACGGGTGGTCACAAATGCAAGCGGTTCAAAAGTTGGGACCACAGTGCACTGGGAAAGCGGGATCCGATTAAAGGCGGAGACGTGGGTCAAACAAATTACCAAGATATTTGATGTCTTGGGATGCGGAGAAAGAAAGTTCCATTCGCTATTTTTATGTTCCGTAACGAGGCAGACATCGGTGGGAATCATGAAGCGTACTCCATCCAAATTTTTTTCGGCATGTCATGGGAGACGTTTCAAAAGCTTTCAATGACAAGTACTTTCCGAAAAGTATTCGTCATATGAAGGAGGTAGAGTTTATTAGACTCGAAAGCGAACAACATAGCGGTGTCTCGATCGAGGCAAGGTTCGCGAGAATTATCGAGTTTTCGCCTCATTTGGTGGAGAATGAGGAGCGAATGACGCGCGATGTTTACGAGAGGTCTAAAATCGAGAGATTAAATCAATACCTTATCTCTCATAAATTTTCTCTCAGATTCAGATGTTGTCAACATGGCTCGATTATTAGGCGAGATAGTAGTATACTCAACCGAGGGACCCTGAATCGTGGTAGTCATCGAACGATGATAACCAACGAGGAGGAAAGAATATGGACAAAGCGGTAACCACTCAAGCGTTAGAACCGATTTGATATAATGAAGATTTAATATCTGAGGAGATACTGTTGAGATTTTGGATAGGAAAGAGCATGTCTTACATACGAAGGTTATACCACAAGTTAAGATTTTGTGGAGAAATCATGCAATTGAGGAAATGACATGGGAGTTGGAATCGGAGATGAAAGCGGGTACCTACACCTTTTCGATACACAGTGTCGTGACGTTAATTTCGAGGACGAAATTTCATAAGGAGGGGGTTGTTAAAGACCCCAACTTATTATAAATAAAATTGAATTTTCCTTTATTCATTATTCTAAATTAATAAGGGTTAATTTGATATAATTCTTTGGTTATGGGTGAAATGTGCAAAGTTTACAAAATAAGCAAGTGGTTATAAAATATTCATTATTGTTTAGGAATATTAGTTTGGTCGTGGAATATTCTTTTTGTATCGGGAATCTCTGTACATTTGCCGTAGCGGTCATTAGTGGGCCCATAACGGAAAAGCGGTTGGATGAAAGAAAGCGACAAAGATTGAGTTTTATAAATAACGGCGTAAATTGTTACTGAATTAACCTTTGTTGGGTTACACGGTGGTTAAAATACGATAATATGCGTGGTTGCATAAAGAGGCATTACCAGGTATTACACATATTGTTGAATTATTGATCCTTACGTAGAAGGCACTACTCAATAATTGTTACAGAGAATTCTTGCTCAATATTATATTGATTCAATAATTCTTTGCGTTGATATTTTGTATCATTTGTTGTTTCATAATTGTCATTACACGATATTTTCCATTATTAAATCAATAATTCATATTATTTGAATAATATTATCGAGATAACATTATTGGCAATGTCTAGAAAGTTACATCATAAGGAGAGGTTTGGTCACTAATTGCACTCAAAGAAGGAGAAATCCTTATTGGAAAGCCCCTCTTTCCTTGAACCTACTGGTTGTTAGTAATGTGATTCTATAATATTATTTGTGAATAATTAATTATTGATTTATATGATATTGATTTTATGTGGATATAGATGGAGAAATTTTTAATGTGACAATTGTTGAAAATTAATATTTTATCTTTTTATGATAAAATAATTCATTTAAATATATTATTTTAATAATATATTAACGGTGATATTTTTTATAATGAATGTGGGATATATGAGTATATGAGGAGGTAGAGTATTTTGTGGCATTAAATGTTTAACATATGTTTTGTGTGTCGGTGGACACAATTCTTAATAGAAAATTGATTATAGGCGTAAAATCGCCCGCTTATGGATTTTGGTCAATTTCTATTTGGAATTTGGAAAACTTTCTTCTGCAAAGTTGTAGAGAATGGAATTTCCCATGGAAAGTCATGAGTTTTGAATTTTTCTGATAACCTAGCTATTTTCTACTTAATTGTTGAAGTTTCGGAAAATAAAATAATTTTTATTAAATTTATGGGGGACCCACTTTTTGGTTAGTGGATACAACATGTGGGTCTGCTGATTTTTTTGGTGGTTGGTCTTTGTTGGCAACTTAGGTTGCGTAGGAAGAAAATAAGAATATTATTATTATATTTATTTAGTCTCTTTTGGCGTTAAACATTTTCCTATAAATAAATAGGGCTAAGTTAGAATTGAAAATCACACCGAAACTAAGTTTTCTCTCTCTCTCTCTCTATATTATCGAGCGTATTCATGTGAGTATACTTTGAGTGTTGCTATACTATGCGAGTTTACAAAGACTATTATCTTAAAAATTCACCAAAAATACTATTATTTTGAGGTAAGGGTATTACTTTCTTCTTAAATGATATTTTTCTTCAATATCATTATCTTGCAGAAGTATTGGTGAATTTTTTATCAAATTTGGAACTTGTTGTGTCGGGGTTCTTATTCACGTATACGGCCTTTATTCACGTATCTTCAGACTATTCAAGACACGACCTTTATTCACGAATCACGACACTATTCAATTTAAAAATAAAAATTTTTCTTTTTGTCCAAAATATCTATTCGGGATACTAGCTTTGATTGTATCCATGTTTTGATCATTCTTGAATTTTACACCAATATGATTATTTTCAAGTATTTTTAGACATAGGTAATACAAAGTACTAATCCTTAATCCTTAATCCTTGTCATTTTGTTTCAATGGATTCGCTTTTTAAAAATGTTTTCATCATCCTCAGTCCTAAATGGTGATATAAATGAATATCTTTGGCTTTTGTAGTGCAAAGATGAACGATTAATCGATGAATATCTTTGGCTGTGAGTGCAAAAGATGAGCAGTGTTGAGATGAACATGACCAACCGGTGATACAAATGAATATCTTTGGCACATGTAGTGCAAAGTTGATTAAAGATGTATATTGATTGTTATTACAGGATAAACTATTGATGATGGACTTTTAAACCTTAGAAGACGGTAGAATTCTTTCTCTACGTGACTCTTCTAATGGATTCTTTGCTTCCATTGCATTTGTTGATCTAAAACTTGTTGTCTATTGTATTCTATTAGATTTTTCCTGTTGAAGACTAACGATAATTTGTTGTATATTATCTTAGTCATAATATTCTTTATCGGGCTAGTTGAGCTCACCCTTTTCCTTTTTGTTCCATTTTTCTTCTTAGGAGGTGAGAACATAGCGAGGATCGAGTCGTGGGTATGGAGTGATGGTTCTAGGAAGATGTTTTATTTATCTCTCACTATTTCGTAAAAATAGTGTATGAATAATTAATGAGGACTTATTTGGGTGTGTATATTATACAGAAGACAATATTTGTATTTAAACTCACGGATTGTATTGTGGTATTCTACACGACATCTGTATTATCAAAGTTGTAGTTTGCTTTCTATACCATGTATTTTGGCGACTCAGAATGGGTGTTGTATACCTATTTTGGGGGCGTCACATATTCTATTAGATTTTTCCATGTTGAAGATTAACGATAATTTTGTTGTATATTATCTTAGTCATAATATTCTTTATTGGGCTAGTTGAGCTCACCCTTTTCCTTGTTGTTCCATTTTTCTTTTCAGGAGGCGAGAATGTAGCGAGTACTAGTCGAGGTATGGAATGAAGGTTCTAGAGAGAGTTGTTTAGTAGTATTCACCATTTTTGTAAAATAATGTATCAATAATTATGATGGAGATTTATTTGCGTGTGGATATTATGCAGATGGCAATATCTCGTATTTAAACTCACGGTTTATATGTTGTAATAATAAAGTTGTAGTTATTTACATACCATGTATTTGGCGACTCGAGAATGGGTTGGATGGAATGGACCTATTTTGGGGGCGTCATGCGGTTGGTATCGAGCTTAGGATATGATCTCCGCGGAGATCGGGAATAGAACTAGGAGGGAGAGCAGAGTAAATCCTTCGCTAAAGGTGTCCTACCTAAGCTTATTTGTTAGTTGGTCACCATATAGGGATATTATGTGATATATTGATTTTCTTAATTAACCCTTGTTTTATGGCGGTGATTTGAGAATGTTGAATCGAGAATATTAACAATGGAGTAAATGAGACCGTGGAGATGCTGTCTTTTACCAACGAGGAGAACGTCAACAGTCGAAATGTTCTCCCAGAACAACACCACCGATCGACGATGAACGCACGTGATGTTTAGAAGCTTTTTGTAGTTCATGCAAAATCAGATGAGGGAGACTCGTGTTCAAAATACAGGAGGAAATGATAGCAATTCACGGGTGGTCACAGCCAAGCAGTTCAAAGAGTTGGGACCACCGGAATTATTGGGAAAGCCGGATCCGATTAAAGCGAGACGTGGGTCAAAACAAATTACCAAGATATTCGATGTCTTGGGATGCACGGAGAAATGAAAGTTCCATTCGCTACTTTTATGTTCCGAACGAAAGTGCGGATTATTGGTGGGAATCAGTAGGCGTACCCATCCAAATTGCTCTTCATGCGTGTCATGGGAGACGTTTCGAAATAGTTCAATGACAAGTACTTCCCATAAAGTATTCGCTCATATGAAGGAAGTGGAGTTTATTAGACCGAGCGAGAATAACATGGCGGTGTCCCAAAGACGAGGTGAAGTTCATGGAGTTATCCAGTTTCACCTCATTTGGTGGAGAATGAGGAGCGTGATGACGCGGATGTTTAGAGAGGTTTGAAACCCGATACGTCGATCTCATTTCTCATAAATTTTCTCTCTATTCGGATGTTGTCAATGGTGTCTCTAGAAAGCGAGATAACGAGTATGCGTTCAACCGAGGGACCATAACCAGGATCATACCAAGATAGCGATCATCGAATAACGATAACCAAATGGAGAAAGAAGATTACGGACAAAGGCGGTAACCACTCTGGTGGTAATCGTGGCCATGAAAATAGAAGAAGCGAGTCGGGAGTAGATTTTAAAAATAGGAGATTCAACAACGACCATGTGAAGACGTCGTGGCGATATAAAGAATCGGTTTCAAGGAGGAGAAAGACCACCCGTCGTATATGTTACAAATGCGGAGAGAGGGACATATCATTGGCTGCTTCACAACAGTTTAAGGTATGCTATAATTGTGGAAAAGAAGGACATATCGCTTTCGAGATTATGCGGTAAGAATAAACCAAGTCCAATGGGATGGTGACTCAAAAGGATGTCCTAAAAAGTCAAAGTCAACGGTTCCTAGAAGAAGCGTTTGTCGTGACCCGGTCAAAAAATACGAGGAACCCGAACGGTTAACACTTCAAGTTAGTTAATTATAAATTCTTAAGTTTATACCTTATTAGATAATTCTGCCTCTACCCATCCTTTTATCTCTTGCTTACGCTCAACGCTTTGAACTTGACTACGGAGAAATTAGACTTTGACCTATCTCGTGGAGACTCAGTTAGAGAAATTTTCATTACATCGATTTGTTTAGAAATCTTGCTTGATTCAGTTGGCACCTTTATCTTACCTATTGACCTTATCTCTTTAAAGATACTTTTTTGATGTGATTTTAGGATTGATTGGTTAACTACTCATCATGCCAAAATTGATTGCTTTCGTAAGGTTGTTATTTTCATATTCCTAAGCAACTTTGTTATTTGAATTCAAGCACCAAACCATTGAAGTCAAACTCTTTCATATCAAGCCATAAAGTCATTCGTTTATTGAAAAACGGATGTCAAGCTTTCTTAGCCATGTCATGGACTTAAACAAAAATACGCCGATTTGAATGATATTTACATTGTTAGTAAATTTCCGACGTATTTCTGAAGAATTTCTTAGCCTACTCCCGAGCGTGATATTGAATTTGTATCGACTTTAAATCCCATTACAAAACCCATTTCTAAAATCTCATATCGAATGGCTCTATTGAACTTCGTGAGTTAAAACCCAACTGCAGAAGTTGATGATACGAGCCCTCTATCTAGTGACTTCCTTTGTGGAATACGTCGCTGCCGGACTCTCCGTAGAGGATGCCATATTCATGCAGAGTAGTAAATCGATAGGTGCCATTGTGACGTCTTATCCAAGGTTGGGATATGAGTCACGATTGAGAAACAACCTAAGTTCAGAATCGAAATACGTAGCTTTGAAGCTTAATTGGTTATTATCGGAGATTCATTGAAGGATATTCTCGAATCGCTATTCCATTAACGCAATGACTCGTAGAGATACAAAATTCGAATGGAGCAAGGAATGTAAAGAGCTTGAAGAACTCAAGTGGAGACTCATTTCAAAGACATGTTCACCATGCCATCCTGGAAAAGCGAACGTGGTAGTAGGCGTGTTGAGTAGAAGATCGATATCAAGCACGAGTACGATATTGTCAAAGACTCATTTCAGATAATTTACAAATAATAGAGATGGAGATGAAAACTCTAGTACCCACGTGATGATATATACACGAGTATAATCGACTTTAATCGATAAAGTTAAAGTCGCTTCGAAGCTACACAATCGAGTGATGAATTTGAAGAAGAAGGTGCGAGAAGTTGTTATTTCAAAAACGAGAATCGGTGAGGTGAGGAAAGCTCAAACCTTCGATTTATTAATCCATTTGAAATTCTCGATCGAATAGAACTGTGGCCTATAGACTCGCTTTTACCGCCAAGTATGACGCGTGTTCATAACGCTTTTCACGTGACGATGTTACGTAAATATGTGGACGACCGAACCACGTCATTGAGTTAGAACCGTCACGAGATAAATAAAGACTTAACGTCACGAGGAGGTACTTCGTCAAGATCTTGGATAGGAAAGAACATGTCCTATGTCTTCGAGGGTTATACCACAAGTTAAAGTTTTGTGGAGAAACCATGCTATTGAGGAAATGACTTGGGAGTTGAAAACGGAAATGAAAGCGAGGTATTCTCATCTTTTCGAAACACCAGGTACGTACGTCAATTTCGAGGACGAAATTTCATAAGGAGGAGGTTGTAAGACCCCTCAATTTTTTAAATAAAAGGAATTTCCTTTATTTATTATTTTGAAATAGTAAGGTGGATTTGATTAATATGGTTAGTTATGGGTAAAATGCGAAATATTTTAAATAAGCAAGTGGTGATATAATATTCATTATTGTTTGAGAATATTCGTTTGGTCGTGGAATATTCGTGATCGCTTGGAGAATATTCGCATAACCATGGTAGCGACCGTGTGGGCCCCATAACTGAAAAAGCGATTGGAGAAAAGAAAACGACAAGAATAAGTTGTTTATAAATAACGGCCAGCTTGTTATTCAAGCTTAATATCTTTGTTGGAATACCCAAAGGTTAAAACACACTACTAATGCTGCGTGTTGAACAAAGAAGATACGATATTGCACCAATTATTGATTCTTACGTAAAGAAGACACTACTCAATAATGGTTACATGAATTATCGCTCAAAGATTTTTATTTTATTGATTCAATAATTCATTGCATTGATATTTTATATTCTTTGTTGTTTCAATAATTGTCATTACACAATATTTTTCATTATCGAAGCAATAATTCATATTATCCTAATAATATTATTAGATAACATTATTGGCAATGTCTAGAAAGTTTTGTCTAAGGAGAGGTTTGGTCACCTAATCAGACGCCATAAGAGAGAAATCTTTATTGAAAAGCCCCTCTTTCCTGAACCGCTGGGTTGTCAATATTGTGATTCGTAATATTATTTTGAATAATTAATTATTGATTCATATGATGAGGAAAATATTGATTTTATGTGGATATAGATGGAGGAAAATTTTAATGTGACAATTGTTGAAAATTGAAATTTTATCTTTTTTCTCGATGAAATAATTCATTTAAATATATATTATTATATTTTTTAATAATATAATAATGGTGATATTTTATAATGAATGGAGGATATATGAGTTTATGAGGAGAAAGAGTATTTTTGTTGCAATAAATATTAAAAACAGATTTTGTGTGTTTGCAGTGAGACCCATTTCTTTTACCGAAATTTGATTATAAATGTGAAATCGCCTGTTTGTGGATTTCTTGGCCAATTTCTGCTTGGAATTTGGAAAAACTTTCTTTCCTCCGCAAAGTTGTAGAGAATTGAATTTCCTATAAAAATTCAAGAAGATTCAATTTTCCGATAAAAGGGCTATTTATTATGAATTATTGAAGTTCCTAGAGTTCAAATAATTGATTTTTGGAAATTTAAATTATTTTATAAAAGATTTTTACTTGTTCTAGAAGGAAGGAGCATGTGGAAAATGCGGAATTGAAATCTAGAATGAGTACGTAGAAGATTATATATATATATATATATATATATATATATATATATATTAATATTATATTAAATTTTCTACTTTGGTGTTTCTAAGCATTTTCCTATAAATAGGGTGCTTAGGTTAGAATTAAAAATCACACCGTAAATCAAGTTTTCTCTCTATATTATCGAGTGTATTCTTGTGAGTATTTTGAGTATACTTTTAGTATTGTTATACTGTGCAAGTTCAAGTCATAGCCTTTATATCCTGTTTCAACTAAGTCTTGTCTTTTCGAGGTAAGGGATATTATTTTTTTAAAAATGATATTATTTCTTCAATATCATTATGCCAAAATATTGGTTGAAATTTTTTATCAAATTTGGAACTTTTTCATGTCGGGGTTACTATTCATGAGTTACTATTCACGAGTTACTATTCATGAGTTACTATTCACGAGTTACTATTTATGAGTACTATTCACGAAGCGTGAAGATGTTTTTTTGTGAAATTTCTATCTTTTGGTGTTTGAGTTATCGCTCACGATATATGATATACACACTATTCTCGAATACTGAACTATTCATCGAAAAATGAAATTTCTTCTTTTCGTCTAAAATATCTATTCGGATACTAGCTTTGATTGTATCCATGTTTTGATCATTCTTGAATTTTACACCACTATGATTATTTTGAGGTATTTTTGGATATGGATAAAACAAAGTACGAATCCTTAATCCTTAATCCTTGTCATTTTGTTTCAATTGGATTCGCTTTATTTAAAAATATTTTTCATCATCCTCGCCTTAAATGATGATATTATTGAATATCTTTGGCCCCAGTAGTCAAAAGAAAAGATGAATGATTTCGATGAATATCTTTGGCCCGTAGTGTAAAGATGAATGTGTTTAGATGAACATGACCAACCGATGAATATCTTTGGCCTCAGTAGTGGAAAGATGAATATTTGATTCCGTATATATATCGATTGATGTTACAGGATAAAAGATAGACGATGAACTTTAAAATTCATACATAGAAGATAGTAGTTTGCATTCTCTACTTAACTCTTCTAATGAATTATTATTTCACGCATGAATATTGATTTAAAACTTGTTGTCTATTGTATTCTATTAGATTTTTTCCTGTTGAAGACTAACGATAATTTTGTTGTATATTATCTTAGTCATAATATTCTTTATTGGGCTAGTTGAGCTCACCCTTTTCCTTGTTGTTCCATTTTTCTTCTCAGGAGGCGAGAATGTAGCGAGTACTAGTCGGGGTATGGAATGAAGGTTCTAGAGAGAGTTGTTTAGTAGTCCTCACCATTTTTATAAAATAATGTATCAATAATTATGATGGAGATTTATTTGCGTGTGAATATTGTCTAGATGGCAATATCTGTATTTAAACTCACAGTTTATATGTTGTAATAATAAAGTTGTAGTTATTTCTGTATCATGTATTTGGCGACTCAGAATGGGTTGGATGGAATAGACTTTATTTTGGGGCGCCACAAACCTCGAATCATCATAAGATGCGGGATGTGCTCATCAACTTGAAGATTCTCAATGTTCACAAGCTGTAGCTACCTACATTATTATGATTTTCCCAAATAAAAAAACTATTGGATCAGAGCCTGTCATCTCTATGCCTCTGGCTCATGATGAGACATGCTATGTGTGGGCATCCTTATTTTAATTCAGTAGCCACTTTTAGTGCTGCAGTGACCACCAGACTTTACCGGATATTCCTCCACCTGGCCGGGATCCATGAAAACTTTCAGTGATGAATTTCTCTTCCCTTTTTGTAAATTTAAAGATGGAAAATGTATTTGCTTTCAAAGTCTCATCTTTCTGCAACCGTGAAACCAATGGAACATTAATTAGGGAACTAAGTAGAGTGTATGTAGGGGTTTAATCACAATTATCTCCCTTTCCGGTAATTTAAACCATCAACTTCACATCTACTTCCCTACGTAAAAGACACAACTTAATCAAATCAGTTATACGAGGAACACAAACCAAAAGAAATTGTTCAGCTACCAAACTTAAATTACACAATAAGCTTTAGTGCTTATTTTCGGTAGTATCCTTTAAAGGACTTGGTTTCTTCTTAACAAAAATCCAATGAATTTACGTTTACTATTAACAGCAAAGTACTATCAATCCAATTCATACACCGCTTAAAGCTTCTTACTTACACACTAAAATTGTAAAATAGAAGGGACCTAAGAAATTTTCTCACCCGAAAAGCAACACCAAAGTCGAACCGGAACTATAGCAAGACCTTTTTATTGTGGTTAGATTTGTCACGTGCTTTATAAGTGCCAGGCTTGGCATCAATTAGCATCTTGACCACATCTCTCATAATAGGACGCAAGCTCGGAAGCTTTGCTGTGCAAAGTAAAGCAATTTTCAAGACCTTTATCATGTCATCTTGTACAAGGTCAGATGCCAACTTATGATCGAGAACTTTGAGAACATTTTGGTAATCATGAAGATGAATTGAAACCCAGTACACTATATCCCTCCCTTCTCCATATGTCTCCTCTATTGCTCCTCTACCAGTCAGTAGTTCTAGTAGCATCACCCCGAAACTATATACATCACTCTTTTCAGTGATTTTCAGAGTATAAGCCAGCTCTGCAAGTGAAATCACCACTCAAAAGTAATTAGTAAATAATGGCAAACAAATGAGAAAGTTGACGCAAGGAAGAGAGAAGATATATCAGGAGAAATTCTTTATTTGGTCCCATGCGCACAGGACGTATACAAAAGGCTAAGGATGAGCAAAAACCTCCCTAACAAAACCCAAAGCCCCCACAAACCTATATTAACATAACTAAGCACTGGGAACCCCCATCAAAACCTTAATCAATAAACCAGACTCTATTAGATTTCCTTTCTCACTTTGCTATTTGAAACCTGTCACATACTTGTCTAAGTTCAAGGATATAATCTATAGAAAGAAACGGCTAATAATACAATATTGATTTGTAAGAGATTGTTATTATATGTTTTCCGGTCGTTGTATTATTCTCTTCCAATCTCAAAGCTGCAATTAACTGGACAAATTATAGAGCAAACAACTTTATAATTCGAGAATATGAAAAACGAAAATTTAGCACTAGGAAAAAGAACAAATTAACAAAACAGCATGAGTCTTAATTAAAATTTAGCCAAACACGATAGGTTGCTTTGTTAAGTATACGGAAGCCACATTTTTCAGACAATGTCTAAAAACCAAACAAAGTACTTTAGCCACAGTGCATTAGTATAGCACAAGAATCGAAGATCACAATTCTGAAAGGTGGTTCTCAAGTATCATGACAATTTGTAAAGTTCAGAATTGTCAAGTTATAAACAAGTTTTTAGACTTACATGGATTTCCACAAAGTCCATATTAATCTCAATGACATGAAATGTAAAGTTTCACATGGAGCTTCAACTAAATAATTAACACGTCTGACCAAATCTAGTAAGTAGATATCTGTGAGGACCCTAAAGTCTTGAACAACCTGAATTGGATAGATTTGGATATAAGCCAGACAGAAATAGAACGGGAGGGAGAAGAATGGGCACTGGGCAGTAAAGGGAAGAAGGGAGAAGAGCTCAAATGAGTTTCTCTCAGTTTTTCATTTCATTCATCAAGCATAATGGAAATATCTCATTATTTACATATTTATACCAGAGTTACTTGCTGGAAAATTAAGCTTAACCTACACCTACTCACTATCCTACACTGCATAGTAACTAACTCACATGGAGTATGCTGATTCTAGAGACTAATATTAGCTTTTCCCCAAAATAATCTTCACTAATAACTCAAATTGCTGGGTCTTGACAATATCCCACTCTCACTTTTTATTTTTTAGAAGTTCATTTCCAACTTATGATCTGATATATGCAGAGAACAACTTATAACCTCCGTCATAATTTTTAATTGATCAAGCAAAGCTATGGCCTAGACATGGATATAATCAGTTGTATCAAAATATTAAAACTAACATTTATCCATGTTATAGACTAACCACTAGGGCAATGAAAATCAAGATCAGCTAAGAAATATCATTGTGCCATGCCAACAGGCCACTAAAATATCTATTTCAAATAAAATATAAGTAAATTCAAATACAGAAATGTCAACATGCTCAAGAATCAAGACATATCCTAGTTCTTCCATATATGAGAAAAACATCAAGTTTTAGTATTTACTATTTCTTGATGATACTAAATATGTTTCATTCAAGATATCAATTTTTTTGAAAAATAGGTATTAGCCTATTAGGTTTATTGTGCTATCCTATTACCAGTAAAATCAACAGACCATCTTCCCAGCAAGTTCCCCTCAGAAGTTATATGAAATCATCTAATAACTTAGCTCTACAAAGATGTTTTACAAATCTCTATTGGCAGTACTTCCATAATACGGCTGCATGGTTAAGCAGAAACAAGAATGTATTTGGTATCACCAACCCAAAAGAGATTGTTTCTCACAAATAAAATGCGAGTTAATGAAACTGGTGAATTTTGTAAAGTATATTACTCCGAGACTAAGATAGGACAATATAATAATCCAATGCACCAAAAACGAACAACGATTTGAGAGAAGACCTTTCTAAATTATTGAAGTGATTTGATAATTTTTGAGTAAACAGGAGACCACCACACTGAGTTGGAGAACCAAAATCCTACAAGATCTAAGAATACTTTATTTTTCACATCAGGCTCATCTTCATAAAAGTTCAGTGCATTTTAACATAATAGCAATACTAATTAGCCAATACTAGAACTGGGAAAGCCTTGGTCTTATTTTTTACAGAGCATTTTTCCACAGGAGGACCAATATTTGAATCTATATCTGAAATTTAACCAAATTGGGGTAAAAAGGGTGAGATTTTTAATGTCTGGTTCTAAATGTGGCCGGCATGGAACTAAATTTTTTTCAGAAATGATCTCTTTAGGAATTTTATTTTGTGATATCAGGACATGAAAGGTATTAGTTCAAACTGATAAGCCATAATTTTATAGCTGAATCAACCAAAAGGTACAATTCAAGTTTAAGAAATATCCAGACCAAAAAAGATTGCCCTAGCATAATAAATTTTCATTACTATGTGGGAAATCAGGAGGCAGACAAAAAGAATATCATTCTTTAAACTTTATAAAAAAAAAAAAAATCCTTTCTCATGCTCTTTTAGTCTCGATGGATTTCTTCATATCATAGGTGCAGTAGAAACAGAATCCTGACCCATAATTAAGAATTGTTGATCAATGGTTCTGTACTACCTCCGTTCCAATATATACAATCACTTGACTTTGTAAAATTTTGGAACAAAGAGAGTAATAAATTTTGAAAGGAAGATTGAAATATACAATAACTTCAGATTAGATTTAAGAAACTCACCAGGAGCAATGTAACCATGAGTGCCAGCAAAGCAGTTGGATTCAGATCCTTTAAGAGAGTTTTCCGCAATCTTTGCTACCCCAAAATCTGCAACCTTTGGTTCATAATCCTCGTCAAGTAAAATGTTGGTTGATTTAATATCTCTGTGAATAATAGGTGGGGAACAATCATGATGTAGGTAAGCTATTCCTCTCGCAGCTCCTAGTGCGATTCTGAATCTCTGATACCAATCCAATTCTGGTCTCCCACCCTTAATTTCTCGGTGTAGAGCCTGAAACAGATTACCGTTCACCATGTACTCAAACACAAGGAAATTTGAGCCTCCTTTCATTAGACATGCATACAACTTCAATATATTTCTATGCCTGATATTTCCCAGAATCCCCATTTCTGCTGTCATAACCTTTACTGCATTCTCCTTCCAGAGTTGCTTCACAGCTACTATACCGCCAGATTTCTTCAAATCAAGCCGATAAACTTTTCCAGTGCCACCCGTTCCAATCAAATTATCCTCATTTAAATCACTTATTTCATCAGCATCAAGTTCCACTTGGTGGAAACTCTCAAGCTTCCATTTAGGACCCATTACCTTCTTCCGTTCATGGTCATTTTCAATGTAAGTTTCCTTGAGCTTGAAGTTCCGATAACTCACAAGCAATAGGCCACTTAACATAATAACTAATGAAAGTAATATGATGCAGACCATAAATATTTTACTTTTGGCAAACATCCAATGACCAGGTTTTTCTTCGCAAATATTCAAACCCAGATTCAACTTGGAGCTTAAATTTTGGTCGATGCAAAGTCCCTTGTTTTCTACAAATGCTTGGTTTCGTCCCATTATCAAAAGATCAGAAGGGATTTTCCCTGACAACTGGTTGTTGGACAAATCAATAGAGCTCAACTTAAGTTTCTGCAATTCTTCCGGAATGAAACCTGTAAGTTTATTTCTTGAAAGATTCAGGGAGTTTAATGAGCCCATCTGTGAAAAAGTATCTGGAATACTACCACTCAAAGAATTGTAAGCAAGATTTAAGTCAACAAGACTAGAACATTTGCCCAATTCTGATGGTATTGATCCTGTGAGCAAATTGTTTTCCAAATACAAATAGGATAACTGCTTCAGAGCACCTATCTCAGAAGGTATTTTGCCAGAGAAGTCATTATTACTCAAATGGAGTCTTTCCAGCTTCGTGAGATTGCCAAGTTCCTTTGGAAGATCACCTGAAAACCTATTGTTAAGCAATTCCAATTGATTCAAGCTGATTGAACCCCCAATATCTGGAGAGATCCCTCCGCTAAAATTATTATCACCAAAATCTATTATATCTACATAAGGCAATGCCCACAACCCATTTGGGATTTTCCCAGAAAGTTGATTCTGATTGATCCTCAACCTCAGAAGGGACTTGCAGTCCGCATAATTATTTGACAATTCCCCAGAGAAACTATTCCCCAGAGCAAGCAAGTACTGTAAGTTTCCATTTGCACATAAGAATTTGGGGAAATCACCTGTGAATTCATTCTCGGAAATGTCTATACTATTCAGAGGTGAAAACCTCCCAAAATTTTCAGGGAAATTTCCCGAGAAACCGTTCTTATAAATGGAAAAGCCCACTAAATTTTGCATATCCCCAAATCCAGAAGGTAGTTCCCCAGAGAAGTTGTTCATAAATAGTTGGAAAACAGTTAGATTCTTCATATATCCAACTTCTGAAGGCAATTCCCCATACATCTGGTTCGATGATATATCTAATTCCTGCAAAAGGGTGAGGTTTGCTAACTCCGGAGGGATTTTACCAGTCAAATTGTTATGGAACAACTCGATTTTGTGGAGATTTCGTAGTTTGGATATCTCTTTTGGGAAATTCCCTGTAATCTTGTTCCTTGAAATATCCAACGTCTCCAAGGCATGCAGTTCAAAAATAGTTTCAGGGATTTCACCAGTCAAATGGGAACCAGCCAGATACAGCCAAGTCAAGTTCTTCAGATTTCCAATACTCACAGGAATTTCGCCCTCATCATAGTCATTATCACCAAGTCCTAGCAAAACCAAACTACTCAATCTGCCTACCCATGTTGGGAAATTCCCAGAAAAGTAGTTTAATGACAAATCTAGAATCTCCAAGTTTGCCAGGCTGGATAGATTAGGTAGGCTACCATTCATATTGTTGCCAGTGACATTCAAAACTGTGAGACTGCTGCAATTGGTCAACTGGGGTGGAAGTACTCCCGCGATAAAATTTGATGACAGGACAAGAGCACTGAGGCTCTGGATCATACAGATCGACGGCGATATCTGGCCCGATAGAGATTTATTGTCAAGTGAAATCTCTATAATTTGCCCAGTCTTTGTGTCACAAGTAACTCCAAAGAATTGACAAGGAGGTTCTGACTCTTTCCATGAATCCAAGTAATTCAAGGGATCAATTAGCTGATTTTTGAATTCAAGTAGGACTTGGGTTTCAAGTGATTGTGTGACAGATGGCAAGAAAAGGTGGAAGAAAACAAGTAGAATTTGGAGGGAAACAGGACTTAAGTTCTGGGCCATTTTAGAGATTCATGTGGGTAATGAGGTCATTTCACAAGAGGGGATGGGCTTTTTTCTTGATTAGCTCCATTATTGCCATGGTGCCCCATATACAGGGACATCAGAAAACACACAATCAATTGGTCACCTGCACAATAATGGGGTCACAACTAAGTTAATATTTAATGCGGTAAATAGAGTGTGTTTGTGACGGTAACACGTCCATTTTTTTTTAGTTGTGGACTTTATAGCTGTATTAAAGAAAAGCTAAGAGCCTTTTAAGATACTCATGGTGAATTAATTAGTTCCTGATGACAGATCCGAAAGAACAAAAAAAATAATAAAAAAACAATCTATCCACCATGAAAGTTGAGGAAAGAAAATAGATAGAATCAGTTTTTTATTTTATTTTAATTTTTTCTAAAAATAATTATGATTGTTAAACCAATAACAATATCAGAACAGTTTCAACATACAAGTGTTTTTTACTTTTTGCAATTCATAATCTCCGCATACAATGAAGCCATAACCCAGTTTCAATTCTTATGCACAAACCGGCCATATACATTTACATAAACAAAGAGATTGAGAACTTAATTAGTAGACAAACTAGGAATTTAACAAAACAAGAACATAGTAAAGTTAGGAGATTACCAATAATTTTGGGTAACTTCCCTTGATCTTGTGAAATACTAGTACCCAGAAAGAAAGAAAAACTCATAAAAAATACCCGAATTTTCTGGGGATATGGTAACACAGTTACCGAGTAACCTCTTCTTTGCAATTGCCCCAAAGTTTCTCTAGAAATACAAACAGAAAGAGAAGAACAGGAAAGTTGAAATTGGGAACTGTTTGTTTGGCTGGCTAGCTGGCTGGCTGGTGAGATATTTGACAGGGTAAAACACCGACAGCTTTCAAAATGATGAAAATAGAGAGAGATTAGAGGTGCTACAAGAAAAGCAGGCAGGCACAGATCGGAAAGAGAAGATTAGGATGGAAGTTCATTCACTTTTGTTTTGTACCACTACTAGTGGTAGAATTAGAAAGCTGGCGGTAGTATACGTATGGATGAGAAACAGACAAATGCAGTTTTTTGGACATCGCCAATATCCAAAACAACTATAAAGCATTACCACTTTAATGGAGACTTATCCGCAAATCAACTTTTTAGTCATTGCTTGATAAAAAATATAAGCGCTTTTAAAAAATATTTTTGTTATTTAATATAAGCAATTTGAGAATTTTAAATAAATATTAATTATTTAATTTTTAATATTAATTCAAGTATTAAATATAATTTTAATTCTCTCACTATTTTTTGTCTAATAAATAACAATATCTTCTTTCAATATAAAAACAATATAGACAATTGATAATATAGTTAATGTTATACAATCATTTCCTTAATACTTATACACAACTCTAAAATGACCTATATTAAGAAACGGAAGAAGTATCTTTTTTTTTTTATTATTTATTTTGGCACTAAGATTCAAATATAAGGATGAAAAGTGAACTTTTTAGACAATTTCTGTAATATCTCGTATTTTTTAATATTACAATTTTAAGGTTTTTTTTATAAAAAAAAATAAGTAATTGATAGATAATTGTAATTAAGATAAGTAATTAGTGTGATAAGTATCTTTTTGATTCCTATCTTAATAAGTAGGATCCCATATTCCCATTAGCATGAATCCAACTTCATCTAAGTTTATTTTATATCAAATATAAATATTGATACTTAACACACATATGGAATGATGATTTCTTCGTCATGCGTGTACAACACTATATTAGACAATAATAAACATAAAAACCAATTTATCATAAGTAGTTATCCCATAAAATTTTTAAAAAAATAGTTATCCCAAATAAATAAATTTAAAAAAATAGTTAAAAAAAAAACTAGACAAATTAAACGAAATGAAGAAAAAATTGAGAGAAGGAAGAAGAGATGATAGAGAAAGTCTCTTCTTTAATTTTGATTTTAATTGGTAAATATTGATTTGGTATTTTGATATTTGGATGGAAATTAATTTGGAAGTGGAAATCAATGGAAATTAACTAAGGAAAGGAACTCCATTGAAGATAAGAAACTTAAATTTGAAAATTTGTTTTCTATTACTTTTGTGTGGTTAATAACTCTTAATCTCACCATTGAATCGCTGTATTTCTATAAGTTGGGAACAATGTCCACCAAATTTGAACTATTGAAGTTAAATATTTTAGATTTAGACAGATTTGAAAATTGGATATTTATGATTTATAATTAATTAATAAAACTCTAATTATGCAGAGGAATGTTACGAGGTGAAGTGGTAATTGATTCTTTGATTGATACGATGTTTTAATTTGTATCACATGATTGATCTTTTGGCTAATTGTATATTGTAAGTGATTTTCTAAACTATTTAGTATTTTGAAATTGTCTATTGTAAGTGGATTTTTAAACCGTTTAGTTTTTGAAGGTGTCTTTTACTTATTATGTTTCCACAAAATATGAAATACTAGCTAGGTCTATGTTTCCTCAAACTTTAAAACATGAAATAAATTAAAATCATTTGTATTTTATTAGTATTACAAAATCAAAATTATTTTCTTTCTTTAAAGCTTCTATTTTGATTAAAATGGTGTTCACTTATTTTAAAATTTGGATCAAATATTTATTATCGAAATAGGATTCTGATTTATAAAGTAAGATTATATGATTTTGAATTGTGAAATAATATAATTTTGAATATCAATAAGTTTGTGAAACTTTATTGAAATTCTCAATCTGATTATGTATAGAACTCATTAATATTTACGCTTAGTTTCAGAACTAACATAGATATCCTATTAAGACGCACACCTTTCGTATGTCATTTGGGGAGCGTGTACTTTATAAATACCTTAGTAGGGGACGTGATCATTAACATTTTGGGTAATTGGGCTCATTTCATTAAATTATATTAATCGAGTATGGTTAATTAGTACCGTTTTATATTATATATATATAATATACTAGCAAGAATGTCCATGCGTGGCACGGGTCATGTCCTTTTTTCATATATTATATTGTATTATTATTTGAGTTAAATTTGTTCCAAAAAAAAAAGTTTGCAATTTTTTATTATGTATGAAAAAACAGTGATGAGACATTGCTGAAACTTTTGTGTAGCCCCATCACATGGAACCAGATGCAATTGAAACATAAATTTATCATTAAGATCTGCACATTTTCGTTGTATATGTTCAAATTTTTAAACATAATTTAAACTACAATGGTCATGTTCTTGTCCGGAAGACTTTGTAGCAATCCAATCGTGTACAATTATGTTATACTCCTTCCGTTTTTAAAAGATTATCGTTTAAAGTTTTGGCACATGGATTAAAAAAGTGTCATTTACCAAGTAAAATTTGTTTGAAATTCCATCACTACCCTTTTATGGGAAATTGAAAACTATTAATAAAAGGGAGAAAATTTATTGGGACAATGAGAGAAGGTAGGAGTAATATAGGAAAGTAAATAATTTATTCTCCTCGAAAGTTGTAAACGACAAACTTTTTGGAACAAATTTTTTCTTCTAAAACGACAATCTTTTAGGAACGGAGGAAGTAGCTTTTTTGTTTTTTCTCTTAAAAGGATGAAACATATATTGAATTTTTAAAAGGTTCAGCTAATCAGCTGCCTATAGCACATGAAACACTATAAAATTAAACTTGGCAAAAAAATAAATAAATTAAGTTATGACATAACAATAGGATTCCTTTTGTCTCCATTTTCCTTTATATATAGGGTGCCAAAGCATAGTTTGGTCAATCCAACCTTGAACTCAACATTTCATTGACATATCTTTACTCTTTCAAGAAAATGGCCACCCCTATAGAAACCACAAAATTTAGTACTCATTCTCGTTCCATCAGCTTACCGTCTAGATCTCATCCCTTGAGTGCCAATATTGAGGAGCACTTGTGCAGATTAAGAGCCTCCGAAGAGACATGATCTTCTTCATCATTATCCATTAAATGCAACAAGTTATAGCTAGCCGGCCTCAAAGACTTATATGTGTGCGTAGATGATTTGCTTCAATTACCAGGCGCCACACAACAAAAACTTTCAAGCTGTACATGCAGAAGATGTTGTTTTGTGGATCGATCTCTTCGGCTGTTGGATTTGTGCAGCACCACTAAAGATGCTTTTTTTTTGCAAATGATGAGAGCTTCAGTGCAAGATCTTGAATCATCTCTACGAAGAAGAGAAGCTGATGTATCGAGCAAAGTTGGATTTTACTTTATCTGTATGAAAAAGGTCAACAAAATGGTTTCCAAGTGCTTTGCCAACTTAAAGAAATCGAAGAATAGCAAAAACAATGTTAGAATTAGGATTATGTGAAGGTGGTGAGATCATTATAAATACGAGACTTTTATCCTAATTACAAGATACATACACATTATATTATTTTTCAACACTAGAGCTTTAAGTCTCCATTGTTAATCTTGTCTAGCCTGTATTTATTCTTACACCAGAGCTATCCCCGGCGTCAAAGGCCGTCAAGTTCTCGGTGTTTACCCATTTTTGTGCAGAATTTAACGCGCTCCTGATGATTGAAACGTGTAAACTGATCTTGGCGTTAACAGTTACCGACTAGCCAACTACCTTAAAGTTATTACTTATTCCTCAGAGTTAAAACACTGGTTATCATTTCTCCCTTGGGGGTAAATACTTGAATAATTTGCATTAAAAGTCCATCTGAACTGAATGAACATAAATAAAGTTCAGCGTAATTTTACACTAAAAGTCCGTTGTAGTCTAGTTGGTTAGGATACTCGGCTCTCACCCGAGAGAACCGGGTTCAAGTCCAGGCAACTGAATTATTGGTTTTGATCTTTTAGTGGGTAGGGTCAAAATTTGTGCTTGTGTTTGATCCTGACAATTGATATAATATGTGCATTTTTGTTTACTCAGAACTTTGAAAAAAATTGAAATACAGATGGATCCATTTCTTCTTATATATATGCATGCATCCCTAATTTAGTGTGTGTGTGTGGTCTATGTATGTATGTATGTATGTATGTATGCATGCATGTATTCTTGCAAATTGAGCCACACCACCCAGCATTATTAACTTGTTACAGAATAAAGTAAAGCTTTTCAAGCTGCCCCTTGTTGCTGGATTCCAGACAAAATTGAGCTTTGATCAGTTCACATGAACAATTTGAATTTAGAATGATTTATAGTTGCTATGGTTAGTATCAATCCTCTACCTGTAGTATGACATGGTAGCAATCCAATCGTGTGAATCCATATTTTATTCTGTACCTCATTGAATTGATGAGAAGAAATGTAGTAGTTATGAAACATGGCCGAAACTTGTGTAGCCCCCTCACAAGTAACTAAATACAATTTAATGTAAACATAAATTTATCATTGAGCTCTGCACATTTTCATTGTATATATTCAAATTTTGAAACATAAATATAAGAGTTAAATGCACTTTGCAACCCCCAAGTATACTCAATTTTGCACATTAGATCATATACTTCAAAACGTGACATTTTGTATAGCGAATCGACACAACACCCTCTTGTCCAAAATCAATCGGATTTTGCACTTTTAGTGACGGATTTTGAGTTGAAGGGTTATGTGTCGGTTCACATGCAAAGTGTTTGAAGTATAAATGCAATGTGCAAAATGAGATAAATTTGGGGGCGTAAAGTGCATTTAATTTAACTCTAAATACGAAAATTCAAATTAATATTTAATTATTAAAAAAAATCCGGTTATTACAATCACAATATTCGGGCCCCTTTTTTCTTCTATTTGTCCTGTAAAGGCAACATCAAAACAAAGTAGTTGCTTTGGTTGCCAAATTAAAGCAATCCAAGTGCAGAAATGAAACTAGGACATTCAAGAAGCGCAGAAGTGTTTGATGGCATTGGGGATATGAACACAATGCGAGGAGGATTTAGACTGTCTTTTTAGATTTTTGATTAAGACTAGTGTCTCCACTCTCAATGTGCTCAACCACTAGTTACCATTGGGATGTTCAATTCTCAGTGCAATAGGCTCAAATAGCATCCTTTATTTTTTTTTATGAGGGATCTATTTTTTGTAAATCAATGACAAGAAAATGTGTATAGATACATTCGAATCAAAGTGAACATATATATATTGTGAATGAGAAGTCAACAATTTGATATCAAATTCCAAATTCATTATATTTCTTTTACCTTTACAAGTAGCCAAGTCAATATAAGTTTGTGCAATCTGTACTAAAGCTGAACCTTTGTGATAATGTGGATTTGTTACCTGTTTGCCATTTTCAACCTGAAAAAGGGGAGTAAAAAATAAAGATTTTTTTTACCCCCTTCAATTAATCCCCCGCAAAAAAGAGGACAAAGAAGAAGATAACTACTTCTTTCACAATTTACAGCCTAAACTCAAGGTGGGCAGGATTCCAGTTCTGTCCATATAGACAAGATCTTTTAAACAAGTTCTTGAAAGATTGTGCGCATGCAAATATCTTAGCATGCATTATGCATATAGATTTAAAATGTATATGATACAATAGAACTTACACATGCAAGTTTGGTAAGCCTAGCTAGTACGTCAACTTAGCTTAGCTAATAGCTAGCTTAATCAATTCTAAAATAAAAGACAAGGCTGTCAAGATTCTCAATGTTCACAAGCTGCAGGATATATTATTGAGGTTTTTCCATAATGTATATATTCGATAAGATTTTGTCCTCTCAATGCCTCTGCTCATGAAACATGCATGCTACTCGTGCACCACCTTATTCTTCGTGGTTCAAGCTCCCTAATTAAGATGCATGAATGCAGCAATCATGACACTTTGCTGAAGTATTAGCAAATTCCTCTCATATATATATATATGGCCATATGAACTTTCATTGTTCCTTTTGTCTTCTCTATCTTTCCAACTATTTGAGGGCTTTCATGCAGACGAAAAATGTATTTGGGGGCTTAATTTTAACATATTTCTGAAACATTTGCTAGTGTGTTTAGCCTCCAAACGCAACATTTGCTGCTAAGCAAACATGCACTTAATTTGTTCTACTGTGTGTCTTAGACGGTTATCATTGATCAATATTGTCATCTCCAACGTTGAAAGTTTCTATGTTTGTCTCTAGTATCGAATCTCATATGAAATATTTTGTGTACGTAGGTAATTAATTACCAACTAGCTAACTACCTTAAGATTATTAGTACTACTTATTCCTCAAGAGTTAAAATACTGGCTATTCTTTTCTATCATTTCTCCCTTTGGGTAACTACTTGTATAATTTGCATTAAAAATGTCGTGTATTAAATAGGTAAACTTAAGGTCCATATGAACTGACTGAAGTTAGTAGAGAAAGTATAGCAAAGGTTTTGCACAACAAATCCGTTGTAGTCTAGTTGGTTAGGATACACGGCTCTCACCCGAGAGACCCGGTTCAAGTCCCGGCAACGGAACGATTTGTTTTGCTTTTTTTATGGGTCGCCTAACATCTGAAATTTACAAATCCCTTTCTCTCTCAACGTAATTTTCATTTTTTTTTTGTCACTTTCTAGTAGTTGAAATTAAGTCTGTCAATAGGTTATATCAGAGTGGATCATAATGAATCAAATCATTGATCTGTATTTGATTTAGAGATACAAATTATAATCTAAATCGGTCTATTTAAAAACTTTTTTATTATATTAATTTATATTCTCTTCGTCCCATAATTATAGACTGATTTCTTTTGGCACATAGTTTAAGAAAATTAGTTAAGTGACAATTTTTAACATAAATTTTTCACATATACCCCTTAATATGGAATTAATGAATAAGTTAATTACTACTACCTCCGTCCCATAATAAGTACCTTTTTAGTTAAAATCACACGTACCAATACACAAGTTAAAATGACAAAAATACATTTAATATATTTTCTTTGAAGTTGAAGAGTTAATGAGCGTCATTTAATTATAGTGATAGTAAGATGCAATAAATACCATTGAATGCATAAGGGCATATATGAGAAAATATTGCAAAAATTGTATTAGAGTTCTAACACATCACTTATTTTGGAAAAAACTATTAAGCCTAAAAAAGCATTTATTGTGGAACGGAGGTAGTACTTACTTATCACACTGGAACTCTCAACTTCATTGATTGACGTGTACTGACTATTAAAATCCATAATCATGCATAGAACTTTAACCAAAGAGAATACAACAACATTAAATGTGGTGATAAAAATAATGACATTAAATATTGTTTTTGTAAAAAAAGAGTAATGGTTGAATATTTATTATAAGGGCATAAAAGTAAAACAATGAACCAACTAAAATTTATAAATAGTAAGTAGTCTATATATTGGAACATCTCAAAATAAAAAATCAACCTATAACTATAGGACGGAGGGAGTACTGAATTGTAAGTCAATATATTGGGACTTGTTTGGTTGTCATGGGCCTGCAACCATATCAATACGGACTATTTGTAGTAGTTTAATATCTCGAGACACTATTTTATTACTCCCGTCCCATAATAAATATTATAATTAGACTTTAGTATTTTATTTAATTTAGTTTATATATTTTTATTTTTATTTTTAACGATATTTGATGATGAACTAGAAATTCTGAGAGATGTGGTAATATATAAGGGAGTAATTATTTTGGGGTATCAAATAATTTTAAAAATAATAGCAAATAGTATATGAGTTATAATAAAAGAGCAATTATAGGATAAAGTAGAACTTAAATGCATTTACTTAATAGGGTTAACAATGAAGTTAACTTTTGTCAATTGATCAATACAATGTCGACACGCAGACGAGAGGTGTCAGCACTGTATTTGTAAGACCCCAAATAATTAATAAATGAAATTTAATTTCCTCTAATTATTATTTTGAAATAGTAAGGCTTGATGTGATTAATGTGGATAGTTATGGGTAAAATACGCAAATATTTCAAAATAAGCAAGTGGTTATAAAATATTCATTGTTGTTTGGGAATATTCGTTTGGTCGTGGAATATTCAATCTTTTCGGGGAATATCCGTATGACGACCATGCCAAAATATGTGGAGCCCCATAACGGAAAAAAGCGATTGGATGAAGAAAACGACAAATATAAGTTGTTTAAAAATAACTACGTGGTTATTACTGTAATCTTTGTTAAAATACTCTAATTGGTTAAAACACAAGAAGACACGGTATTGCACCAATTATTGATTCTTACGTAAGAAGGCCTACTCAATAATGGTTACAGAATTCTTGTCAAAGATTTTATTGGTTCAATAATTGTTGTGTTGATATTTTATATTGTTGTTGTTTCAATAATTGTCATTACACAAGATTTTTCATTATCGAAGCGATAATTCATATTATCCTAATAATATTATTAGATAACATTATTGGCAATGTCTAAAAAGTTCTGTCTAAGGAGAGGTTTGGTCACCTAATCAAGCTTGCCAAGATGGAGAAATTCTTATTGAAAGCCCCTCTTTCATAGGAATTGCACAGTTGTCGATATTGTGATTCCGTAATATTATTTCAGAATAATTAATTATTGATTCATATGATGAGGAAAATATTGATTTTATGTGGATATAGATGGAGAAAATTTTTAATGTGACAATTGTTGAAAATTGAAATTTTATCTTTTTCTAATAAAATAATTCATTTAAATATATATATTATTATATTTTAATAATATAATAATGGTGATATTTTTACAACGAATGGGGATATATGAGTATACGAGGAGGAAGAGTATTTTTGTTGCAATAAATGTTTAAAACATGTTAAACATGTCGGTGGACCCCATTTATTGACTGAAATTTGATTATAAACAGTAAAATCGCCTGCTTGTGGATTTCTACCAATTTCGCTTTGGAATTTAAAAAACTTTCTTCCGCAAAGTTGTAGAAATTGAATTTCCTATAAAAACTATTGAGATTCAATTTTCCGACAAAAGGGCTATTTATTGTGAATTATTGAAGTTAGGAGTTCAAATAATTGATTTTGGAAGTTTTAATTGTTTAAAATAACAAAAACATTTTTTATATGTTGTGAGCCTCATTAATCACATGCTAGGTGGTGATTTCAGATTTCCAAAGGATGGCGAGAAATTTTTTTATAAATATATTATTATATTAAATTTTTTGCTTTTGTGTTCTAAACAATTTCCTATAAATAGGTCTTAGGTTAGAATTAAAAATCACACTAAATCAAGTTTTCTCTCTATATTATTATCGGCGATTCTTGTGAGTATTTTGAGTATACTTTGAGTATTGCTATACTATGAAAGTTCAAGTTATAGCTTTATATCCAATATTCCAGCTTAAATCTTGTCTTTCGAGGTAAGGGATATTATTTTTTTTAACGTAATGATATTATTTCTTCAATATCATTATCTTTCAAATATTGATCTGAAGTTTTTATCAAATTTGGAACTTTTGGTGTCTGAGTTACTATTTACGTAATACGGAACTATTCACGATATCTGTCTTATTCACTTAATACTGAAGACTATTCATCGAAAAATAAAAATTTTCCTTTTCATTCAAAAATATCTATTGTGGATACTAGTTTTGATTGTATCTATGTTTTGATCATTCTTGAATTTTACACCACTATGATTATTTTTGAGGTATTTTTGGACGTGGATAAAACAAAGTACGAATCCTTAATCCTCATCATTTTGTTTCACTAGATTCGCTTTTTAAAAAAATATTTTTCATCATCTTCCTCTTAAATGATGATATTATTGAATATCTTTGGCCCGTAGTGCAAAGATGATTGATTTTTGATGAATATCTTTGGCAGAAAGTGCAAAGATGAATGATTTCGATGAATATCTTTGGCCAGTAGTGCAAAGATGAACAGTGTTTAGATGAACATGACCAACTAGTGAAATGTCCTCGGCACAGTAGTGCAAGGATGAATATATGATTCCGATATATATTGATTGATGTTACAGGGATAAAAATATTGATGATGGATCGTTAAATTCATAGATATTAGTAGATTTCATCCTCTACGTAACTCTTCTATGAATTAATATTTTTCATTGCGAGTATTGATTTAAAACTTGTTATCTATTGTATTCTATTAAATTTTTCCTGTCGTTGATGACTAACGATAATTTGTTGTATATTATCTTAGTCATAATATTCTTTACCGGGCTAGTTGAGCTCACCCTTTTCCTTTTTGTTCCATTTTTCTTCTCGTGAGGCGAGAATGTAAATGAAATGCGAGTCGGGGTATGGAATGATGGTTTTAGAGAGTTGTTTAGTAGTCCTCACCATTTTTGTAAAATAATGTATCAATAATTATGATGAAGATTTATTTGTATGTGGATATTGTTTAGATGGCAATATCTCGTATTTAAACTCACAATTTCTTTGTTGTAATAATAAAGTTGTAGTTGTTTCGCACTGCAGTGTATTGACAACTCGTAATGGGTGATGTATACCTATTTTGGGGGTGTCACAGTTGGTATCGAGAGGTTAGGATATGATCTCTCGCGGAGATCGGGAATGTAAACTAGGAGGGAGAGCGATTAAATCCTTCGCTAGTGTGTCCCTACCTAAGCTTATTTGATAGTTGGTCAAGATATATAGGATATTATGTGATATATTGATTTCCTTAATTAACCCTTGTTTTATGATGGTGTTTGAGAATGTCGAATCGAGAATATTAACAATGGAAATGAGACCGTGGAGACGTCTGTACTCACCAACGAGGAGAACGTGCAACAGTCGGCAATGTTCCTCCTGGAACAACACCATCGATCGACGATGAACGACGAATGTTTAGAAGCTTTTTGCGCTCATTGCAAAATCGACGAGGAGAGACTCGTGTTCAAAACATAGGAGAAATGATAGCAATTCACGGGTTGTCACAATGCAAGCGCTTCAAAGAGTTGGGACCACCGAATTTAAGGAAAGCCGGATCCGATCATGGCGAAACATGGGTCAAGCAAATTACCAAGATATTCGATGTCTTGCGATGCACAGAGAATGAAGGTTCCATTCGCCACCTTTATGTTCCGGTGGTGAGGCGGACCACTTTGGTGGGAGTCTCGTGAAGCGTACCCATCCACCAAGACTCAAAGATGTCTTGGGAGACATTTCAGAACTATTTAATGACAAATACTTTCACGAAAGTGTTCATCATATATGAAGGAAGTGGAGTTTATTAGACTGGAGCGAGAAACAACATGGCGGTGTCTCAAAGATGAGGCGATGTTTGCGAGTTATCCGTGTTTGCACTCATTTGGTGGAGAATGAGGAACGTATGACGCAGATGTTTCGAGAGGTTTGAAACCCAGCGATACGTCAAATATCTCATCTCTCATAAATTTTCTCTCTATTCAGATGTTGTTATGAGGGCTCAATTGTTAGAAAGATAACGAGTCTACGGTCAACCGAGGTACCACAATCGGGGATCATCTGGGAGATAGCGAAGAACAAAACAACAATATCCGATGGAGAAAGAAAAAGACGGACAAAATGGTAACCACTCTAGTGGTAATCATGGCCATGAAAATAGAAGAAGCGAGTCGGGAGGAGATTTTAAAAGAGGAGATTCAACAACGACCATGTGAAGGCAGCGATGCCAAAGAAGAATTGTAAGACCCCTAATTTTTTTAAATAAAATGGAATTTCCTCTATTTATTATTTTGAAATAGTAAGGGTTGATTTGATTCATGTGGATAGTTATGGGTAAAATACACAAATATTTGAATAAGCAAAGTGGTTATAAAATATTCTTTATTGTTTGGGAATATTCATTTGGTCGTGGAATATTCAGATGCGTCGGGAATATTCGTAAATGCTGACAAGCAGCGACCATGTAGGGCCCCATAACGGAAAGCGATTGGATGAAAGAAAACGACAAATACAAGTTGTTTAAAAATAACTACGTAGTTATTATCAAGTTATCTTGTTAAAATACTCTGGTTAAAACACAAGAATATTACCAGTATTGCACCAATTATTGATTTTTACGTAAAAGCACTACTCAATAATGGTTACGATAATTCTTGCTCATTATTTTATTTTATTGATTCAATAATTGTTTGTGTTGATATTTTATATTATCGTTATTTCAATAATTGTCACTACACAATTATTTTCATTATCGAAGCAATAATTCATATTATCTCGAATAATATTATTGGATAACATTATTGGCAATGTCTAGAAAGTTACATTCTAAGGAGAGGTTTGGTCACCTAATTGCGCACTGAAGAGAGAAATTCTTATTGAAAGCCCTCTTTCCGAACCTGCACTCGTTGTCAATATTGTGATTCTCAGTAATATTATTTGTGAATAATTAATTATTGATTCATATGATGAGAAAAATATTGATTTTATGTGGATATAGATGGAGAAAATTTTTAATGTGACAATTGTTGAAATTTGAAATTTTATCTTTTTCTCGATAAAATAATTCATTTAAATATATATATTATTATATTTTAATAATATAATAATGGTGATATTTTTACAACGAATGTGGAATATATGAGTATCTGAGGAGGAAGAGTGTTTTGTTAATAAATGTTTAAAACATGTTAAACATGCTCGGTGGACCCCATTTATTGGTGAAATTTGATTATAACACGTAAAAATTGCCCGCTTGTGGATTTCGATAAATTTTTGTTTGGAATTTGGAAAACTTTCTTACTGCAAAGTTGTAGAGAATTGAATTTACTATAAAAACTTCGCGTGATTCAATTTTCCGACAAAAGGGCTATTTATTGTGAATTATTGAAGTTCGAGCTACTAAATAATTGATTTTTGGAAGTTTAAATTATTTTAAATTAGAAAAACATTTTTATTACTTTTCTAGAAGGTGGCATGTGGTTATTGAACTGAAATCAGATTTCAAGTGTGTGTAGAAGATTTATTATATATATTATTATTATATTAAATTTCCTGCTTTGGTGTTCTAAAGAATTTCCTATAAATAGGGTGCTTGGGTTAGAATTGAAGATTACACCGTAAATGAAGTTTTCTCTCTATATTATCGAGTATTCTTGTGAGTATTTTGAGTATACTTTGAGTATTGCTATCACGGTGAAAGTTCAAGTCATAGCCTTTATATCCTGTGTTTCAACTAAAAATCTTGTCTTTCGAGGTAAGGGATATTATTTTTTTTCGTAATGATATTATTTCTTCAATATCATTATGCTGAAATATTGATCTGAAGTTTTTATCAAATGTAGAACTTTTGGTGTTGGAGTTACTATTTACGTATACGACACTTATTCACGATACTCTGATTATTCACGAATACTGACCTATTCATCGAAAATGAAAATTTTTCTTTCGTCCAAAATATCTATTGTGGATACTAGTTTTGATTGTATCCATGTTTTAATCATTCTTGAATTTTACACCACTATGATTATTTTTGAGGTATTTTTGGACATAGATAAAACAAAGTACGAATCCTTAATCCTTAATCCTTGTCATTTTATTTCACTGGATTCGCTTTCTTTAAAAAAAAATATTTTTCATCATCTTCATCTTAAATGATGATATTATTGAATATCTTTGGCATGTAGTAGTGAAAGATGATTGATTTTGATGAATATATTTGGCACAGTGAGTGCAAGATGAATGATTTCGATGAATATCTTTGGCCCGTAGGCAAAAATGAACAGTGTTTAGATGAACATGACCAACTGGTGAATGTCCTCGGCACAGTAGTGCATGGATGAATATATGATTCCGATATATATTGATTGATGTTACGGGATAAAAATATTGATGATGGATCATTAAATTCATAGATATTAGTAGATTTCATCCTCTACGTAACTCTTACATGAATTAATATTTTCCGTCATGAGTATTGATTTAAAACTTGTTGTCTATTGTATTCTATTAAATTTTTCCTCGTTGAAGACTAACGATAATTTGTTGTATATTATCTTAGTCATAATATTCTTTACTTGGGCTAGTTGAGCTCACCCTTTTCCTTTTTGTTCCATTTTTCTTCTCGGGAGGCGAGAATGTAGCGAGTACGCAGTCTGGGGTATGGAATGATGGTTTTAGAGAGTTGTTTAGTAGTCCTCACCATTTTTGTAAAATAATGTATCAATAATTATGATGAGGATTTATTTGTATGTGGATATTGTTTAGATGGCAATATCTCGTATTTAAACTCACGCTTTCTTGTTGTAATAATAAAGTTGTAGTTGTTTCTGTACCGTGTATTGACAACTCAGAATGGGTGATGTATACCTATTTTGGGGGTGTCATAACTTATCTGTGGAAACTCCGTTGGGAGAAACCTTCATTACATCCACTGTTTATAAGTTTTTTTTGGTTCAAATCGGTACCCTCATATTACCTGTCGATCTTATTTCGTTGAAAATACTTGCATTTGACGTGATTCTAGGGATTGATTGGTTAACTACTCATCATGCAAAAAATTTATTGTTTTTGTAAGGTTGTTAGCTTTCATATTCCTAATCAACCTATTATGCGAATTCTTCACCACGAACCATTAAAATCAATCACTACTCATCTCAAGCCATAAAGCTATTCGTTTATTGAAAAATGGATGTCAAGCTTTCTTAGCTCATGTCACGATCTAAACAAAATACGCCACTTTTGAATGATATTTATGTTGTTAATAAATTTCTGACGTATTCCCTCAAGAACTTCCGCGCCTACCCCAGGCGTGAAATTGAATTTTGTATCGACCTTGAACTGGTACAAAACCCATTTCCAAAGCCCCATATCGAATGCTCCTGTTCTATTCGTGAAGAAGAAAGATGGGAGTATGCGACTTTGTATTGATTATCGGGAATTGAATCATGTCACCATCAAAATAGGTATCCATTGCCACGTATTGATGACCTGTTTGACCAAATTTGCAAAGGAGCCAAATTCTTTTCAAAGATTGATCTTCGTTCCTGGATATCACCAATTGAAGATTAGAACCGATGACATTCAAAAGACTTTTTTCGGAACTCGGCAAGACGGGCATTATGAATTCCTAGTCATGTCCTTTGGATTGACTAATGCTCCGCCGCTTTCATGGATATGATGAACCGAAAGTATTCAAGGAATATTTGGATCACTTTGTGGGCTTCTTTATTGATGACATCCTTATTTATTCCAAAAGCCCTGAAAATCATGAGCAACACTTGAGGCTGACACTCCAAAAGCTTTGTGAATATAAGCTTTATGCCAAGTTGAAGAAATACGAGTTATAGCTTGAGGAAGTAGCATTCCTTGGGCACGTGGTATCAAGTCATGGAATATCTGTTGACCCAGCAAAGATTGAAGCTATTCAAAGTGGGAGCAACTCTAAATCGATGATCAAAGTACGTAGCTTTCTCGGTTTAATTGGTTATTATCGGAGATTCGTGGAAGGATTTTCTCGAATCGCTACTCCATCGACTCAACCGACTTTGAAGATACAAAGTTCGTTTGGAGCAAAGAATGTGAGAAGAGTTTTCAAGAACTCAAGAGAGACTCATTTCAAAGACCTGCTCGGCAAATACCATCCGCTCGGGAGGATTTGTTATCTACAATGATGCTTCTGATAAGGGTTGGGATGTGTTCTCATGCAACATGGAAAAGTCATAGCCTATGACTCATGACAACTCAAAGAATATGAGAGGAATTATCCTACTCATGATCTAGAGTTAGCAAATGCCATTATTTCTGACTAAAATTTGGAGGCATTACTTGTATGGGGAGAAAGTGGAGATCTTTACGGATCATAAAAGCCTCAAATATTTCTTCACTCAAAAGGAAATCAACATGCGACAACGACGTTGGCTTGAACTGTTGAAAGATTATGATCATACCATCCAATATCATCCTGAAAAAGTAAACGTGGTAGCTGACGCATTGAGTAGAAGATCATATGCAAGTACGAGTTCGATATTGTCAACGCAAGGGCCCATTTTGTGTGACTTGCAAGGGATGGAGATAGAGTTAAAGATTCCAGGGACGCATGTGACGATGGCGAATATACGAGTAGAACCGACTTTAATCGATAAAGTTAAAGCTGCTCAAGCTACAGACCTGAAGCTGATGCGTATAAGGAAGAAAGTGCAAGAAGATGCTATGCCGGAAGCAAGAATCGATGAAGAAGGAATACTTCGAGTCAACTCCAGACTTTGTGTTCCTAACGACCTTGATTTAAAGTATAAAATCATGATGGAGGCTTAACACACACCGCTTTGCAATCCATCTCGGGAGTACCAAAATGTATCATGATATTAAATCATACATTTTGGTGGAGCAATATGAAGAGAGATATCGTTGTTTATCTCAAGGTGTCTAACTTGTCAACGAAGTTAAAGCGAGCATCAAGTACCAAAGGTCCATTGCAACCACTTGAAATTCCGTAATGGAAGTGGAGAGCACATTACCATGGATTTCGTTCTGGCCTTCCTAAGGTTTCTCAAGGCATAGATGCGATTTGGGTCATTGTTGATAGATTGACCAAGTCCGCTTCATTTCTTCTGAACACGAGAAACTTATACACTTGAACGTCTTGCTTCAGATGTGCATAAAACGAGATTGTAAGACTACATGGTATCGCCAGATCCATAGTTTCGATCGAGACCCAAGATTCACTTCACGATTTTGGGTTAGTTTGCAAAAAACTATGGGCACAGACTTACGATTTAGCTTCGGCATATCATCCTCGACATTTGACCAGACAATGGAGAGGACTATTCAAACTCTTGAAGATCTATTAAGACTCGTGTCCTTGATTTCAAGGAAGTTGGGACAAGTTCTTACCATTGGTGGAGTTTTTCTACAACAACAGCTTATCAAACAAGTATTGGCATGGCTCCATTCAAGCGTTGTATGGAAGAAAGTGTCGTTCTCTCAAAGATCTTTGGGATGATGTGGGTGAAGCAACGTTGTTGGGACCGAGTTGATGTATGATGACTACGGAAAAGATTCAAACGATCCGACAACGTATAAAAACCTCATAAAATCGACAAAAGAGTTATGCTGATCTTCATCGAAAGGACGTGGAATTCGATATAGGAGATCAAGTGTTGTTACGTGTTGCTCTATGGAAAGGAGTTACAAGATTTGGAAAGAGAGGAAAACTCAATCCTCGATTCATCGGCCCATTTTTAATCCTCGATCGAGTAGGAACTGTGGCCTATAGACTCGCTTTACCGCCAAGTATGTCTCGTGTTCATAACGTTTTTCACATATCCATGTTACTTAAATATGTGAAAGACCCGAACCACATTATTGAGTTAGAACCGGACGAAATAATGGAAGATTTGACGTATGAAGAGGTTCCTGTTCAAATCTTGGATAAGAAGGAACATATTCTACGCTCAAAAGTTATACCTCAAGTCAGGGTTTTGTGGAGAAACCACGATGTTGAGGAAATGACTTGGGAGTTAGAATCAAAATGAAATCAAGGTATCCTTACCTCTTCGACATACCAGTGTACGCACCCCAATTTCGAGGGCTAAATCTCATAAGAAGGGGAGGTTGTAAGACCCCAACTTTTATAAATAAAGATGAATTTTCTATAAATATTATTTTTGAATATTATGGAATAAATTTGATGTAATGTTATAGTTGTGGGTAATATTTATAAATTTTGCAAAAGTAAGCAAGTTGTTATAAAATATTCGTTTGGTGGGAATATTCTTTTTGTTTGGAGAATATTCGATGACGACGGCTCAATCATTAGTGGACCCTAATAACGAAAGTATTGTCGTAGTTAAAAAGCGACAAAATTATCTTTCTATAAAAATAACTACGGAGGTGTTACCGTTAAACCGCTTGAACTACCTCAGTAGAAAAGTACAATGAATACGCGCGTGGTTGCATAAGTAGACACTCAGTATTGATTATTGATGCTTACGTGAGAAGTCACCAAATATACTCAATTATTCTTCTACAAGAATTGCTTTGCGATCATATCTCTTATATTATTGATTCAATTATTGTCATAGTATCATCTATATAATATGTTATATTATTAAATCAATAATTGAGACGACAAGTTATAAATGATTAATAATTGTTGAAAGATTAAATATGTGTTGATTAAAAATAAAATGATTTGTGGTAATATTTATTCAATCCTTGATGTATATAAAGAGTCTGTTATGAGACGTTTGTGGTAAGTTTGGTTATTTTATGGGGGGCCCATATGTCATCATCTAAGAGTCTCTTCGTCAATAGTAATTACCTTTACCAGTCGTCAAACCACTTGTCGTTTCATATTACAGGCGTCGAACCACTTGTCGTTTCACATTACAAGCGTCGAACCAATTGTCGTTTCACATTACAAAAGCGCCAAACCACTTTTCTTTTCACATCACGGCCGTCAAGCCCACTTGCCTTTTTCACATGGCAAGTGCTAAGTTTGAAATCTTCTATAAATAGAGGCCTAATGCTTCATTATTTTTCACGAATTCATTCAAGCTATAGAGAGAGAAAGTATAGAGAGAATAAGAGAGAAGAGAAAGAAGAAGAGTATTCATTCATTACACTACCGCAGATTCAATCTCCTACTAAGGTAAGGGGTGTTATTCTTTCTTATTCATGAAGAGAACTGTTGTTATTCCATTGCTTATTATTCTCATTGGAATAACTCAGATATCTGCTTATTTACCCTATACTTGGTGACATTCTTCTATTATTCTCATTGGAACATCCCATCATGTATTTTACACCCGGACCGGTTCCGCTCTTTATTATTATTCTTCGTTGGAACATCTTGTCATGTGTTTTACATCGGACCTAGTTCCGCCTCTTTATTATTATTCATTGGAACATCCTACCTGTGTTTTTTTCACGGGACTGGTTCCATTTTTTTATTATTCGCTGGAATATCATATACTGTATCGCTTTACGTAGGACCGGTTCTCATTATTTATTATTCTTCGCTTGAATAACTCGTCTGCATGGCCTATCGCATTTACCATTTCTTTCTTTTGTTATTCCATTCTTTATTATACTCGATTGGTTAAAACTTTGACTTCTATACTCCATGAAATTAGTGGAATATCCTTGATATTTGCGCTTCATCCAAAGATCCTTTCATGGAAATATTCTTCTAAGTATTCTTGAATTTTACTCTACAAAGAAAGTATCATGTTGATAGCTTTTGGATGTTATTGGTTCTCGGATAAATCAATTCTTGAACATGTTTTATTGAATTCTTATATCATTGTCATCATCCTCATGTTTATATTATGTTGAAAGTCATCTGTGGCTGTAGGTATGTAGATGGACTTAGTATGATTATGACTGAGGGATTATTCGGTGTAATCATGACCGTAATGTTACAAATGATGTGGTAAAATTTTCATTGGCCCGTAGTGCATTGATGGACGATTGTTGGCATGATCATGACCATTAATGAATACACAAATATTCTTGGCCCGTAGTGCATGGATAATTGTGGTCGTGATACTAAAAGAATATCCTCGGTCGTAGTGCGGTAGGTGATTCGATGATGTGGAATATTTATTAAAAGTTTGAGTCTTAGCTATAATAAAGATGATGAAAACCTTTTAAATCATAAAAGATAGTATATTTTATTTTCTACTTGACTCTTTTAATGGATTGCTAGTTCCGCTGCAGTTAAACTTGATGTTTATTATATTTTATCAGTTTAACACTGTTGAAGGCTAATGATAATTTATTTTGCATTATCTTAGTCATAATATTTCTTACTGGGCTAGTTGAGCTCACCTTTTCTTTCACCGTTTCTCTTGTGAAATGAGAATATAGATGGGACGAGTCGGGGAACGGAGTAATGGTCCAGAGGATAGCATTAGTAGTCCTCACTATTCTGTGAAATAGTGTGATAATAATTGTAATGAGGACTCCTTTTGAGTTTGTATAATCTCTAGTAGACAATAATTGTATTCAAACTCACAGTTTATGTTTTGTCATATTGTACACGACAGTTGTATTTGAATTCTGTACCATGTATCTGACGACCCAAGATGGATGATGTATACCTAATTTTGGGGGTGTCACAATTACTACTATTGGAGATGCTCTAAACATGAACAAAAAATACCACTTGGTGCTAATGACAAGCTAATTGTATTTTTAGGATCCATTTAAAGTTATCGGAGGACCCAACGATGTTAACTAGTTAGGTCGTGTTTGATTAAATTGAATGTTGACATTTGAATAATATAGAGCATCTGTCTAGAATTATATCTGAATAAAGAAATGATGTTTGATAATTAATATTTTTTAATGTTTGAATAACACTATTTTACTATTTCAACTCTCCGCTCACTACATTAAATTTCATAAAAAAAAATATCTTCTCTATCGTTTCCCCTTTATTCTGGGTATTTGATTTGTTTAAGGATCGAATGCGGATAGATCCTACAAAGTACAAGAACAAAGTAGTTAAAAAGGAAGAGGTGCACTTCTGAGGATGGATTCGAAGTAAAAGGTAATCAATGATTTATTTAAGATGAATAATTTTATACGTTATTCGGGAGTTTTTGATTTTGTTTCTAACTGTTTGTTAAAGAGCCATTGATGGACCTGGGTTTGGGTGAAGGAGGAGCTGGAGATGATGATGGTAATAGTGATATGTTGATGGTGCCATGGTCTGGCTATGGAAATCAAAGAGGAGGGAGAGGAGGAAAAGGGATTCGAGCAATTTGGGGATCAGGAAATCGAAGAGGGAGAGGGATGCAATAGGAATTTTGTAATATTGAAGAGGTTACTTCTGTTAAAAAAAATCAATTTCGTTCATACCCGCCTTTGAATAGTATAAATTTATGTTTGTCCTTTACAGATTAAGAGGTATTAAGATATAGAGAAAAAAAATTCCAAACAAACTTAACATCTAACCAAATTAAAGACACTTCTATTAAGAAACGTTCAGATGTAATCAAACACAACGCCTTAATTATGATTGTGCCTCATTTTAAGTGTAAATTCAGTATCTACAGAGTCTGTCTCACTTATTAGTACACTAATAAAAACTATATATAATGCACAACATATTCAAACATAACACCAAATTTCACATTTGCCCAAACAATAATTGTGACACCCCCAAAATAGGTCTACATCCCCCATTCTGAGTTGTCAATACACGGTACAGAAACAACTACAACTTTATTATTACAATAAGTAAAAATGTGAGTTTAAATACGATATTGCCATCTGTATAATATCCACATACAAATAAATCCTCATCATAATTATTGATACATTATTTTACAACAATGGTGAGGACTACTAAACAACTCTCCTAGAACTTTCATTCCATACCCCACTGCATTACTTTGCTATATTCTCGCCTCCCGAGAAGAAAAAATGGAACAAAAAGGAAAAGGGTGAGCTCACTAGCCCAATAAAGAATATTATGATCGAAGATAATATACAACAAAATTATCGTTAGTCTTCAACAGGGAAAAATATAATAGAATACAATAGACAACAAGTTTTAAATCAATATTCGCAATGAAAATAATAATTCATTAGAAGAGTTAAGTAGAGAATGCAAACTACTATCTTCTATGTATGAATTTTAAAGTTCATCGCCTATTTTTATCCCCAGTAACATCAATCAATATATATCTGGATCAAATATTCATCCTTGCACTACAAAGCCAAGGACATTCACCAGCTGGTCATGTTCATCTAAACACTGCTCATCTTTGCACTACGGCCAAAGATATTCATCAAAATCATTCATCTTTACACTCACGCCAAAGATATTCATCGAAATCATTCATCTTTGCACTTCATCGCCAAAGATATTCATCATAAATCATTCATCTTTGCACTACAGTGCCAAAGATATTCAATAATATCATCATTTAAGACCGAGGATGATGAAAAATATTTTAAAAAAAAACGAATCGATTAAGGATTAAGGATTCGTGATTTGTTTTTATCCATGTCCAAAAATACCTCAAAAATAATCATAGTGGCGTAAAATTCAAGAATGATCAAAACATGGATACAATCAAAGATAGTATCCACATAGATATTTTGGACGAAAAAGAAAATTTTTTTTTTTCATGAATAGTCTTAAGTATTCGTGAATAGTGTTGTATATGTGAATAAAGGCAGATATCGTGAATAAGTAACTTCGACACCAAAAGTTTCAAATTTGATAAAACTTGGACCAATATTTCAAAGATAATGATATTGAAGAAATAATATCATTACGAAAAAAATAATATCCCTTACCTCGAAAGATCGATTTAACCTAATCTTCGGATATAGACTATATCTTGAACTTTCACCGTATAGCAATACTCAAAGTATACTCAAAATACTCACAAGAATACGCTCGATAATATAGAGAGAGAAAACTTGATTTACGGTGTGATTTTCAATTCTAACCCAAGACTTATTTATAGAAATTGCTTAAGAACACCAAAAGCGAAAATTTAATAAAATATTAATATTTATAAAAATATTATGCGTATTCTTTGAAATCTGAATCTCAAAGCAATTCACACATGCCAACCTCCTAGAAGAAAATAAAAAAAACGTTTTCTAATTTAAAATAATTTAAACTTCCAAAATAAATTATTTCGAGCTTTTGAACTTCAATAATTCACAATAAATAGGCCTTTTATCGAAAATTGAATCTCATGAGTTTTTATAGGAAATCCAATTCTCTACAACTTTACGAAGAAAGTTTTTCTAAATTCCCAAATGTAAATTGACCAAAAATCCATAAACGGGTGATTTTAGATTTATAATCAAATTTCAATCAATAAATGGGGTCCACCAGACATGTTTAACATGTTTTAAACATTTATTGCAACAAAATACTCTTCCTCCTCGATACTCATATATCCCACATTCGTTGTAAAAATATCACCATTATTATATTATTAAAATATAATAATATATATTTAAATGAATTATTTTATCGAGAAAAAGATAAAATTTCAATTTTTAACAATTGTCACATTAAAATTTTTCTCCATCTATATCCACATAAAATCAATATCATATGAATCAATAATTAATTATTCACAAATAATATTACGTAATCACAATATTGACAACCAGTGCTTCCTGGAAAGAGGGCTTTCCAATAAGAATTTCTCCTTACCTGGTAGCAGAATTAGGTGACCAAACCTCTCCTTAGATGTAACTTTCTAAACATTGCCAATAATATTATCTAATAATATTATTCGTGATAATATGAATTATTGTTTCGACAATGAAAATAATCGTGTAATGACAATTATTAAAACAACAAAGAATATAAAATATCAACGCAAAGAATTATTGAATCAATAAAATAAAACAACGACCAAGAATTACGTAACCATTATTGAGTAGTGCCTTCTTACGTAAGAGTCAATAATTGGTGCAATACTGCGTGCTCTTCTGCTCAACAACGCGTATTCATCGTGTTTTAACCACCGGGGTATTCCAACAAGATTAATTCAGAATAACTACTACAAGTTATTTTTAAACAACTTATATTTGTCATTTTCTTTCCTCCAATCGCTTTTACATGGGGCCCACACATGGTCGCGCATACTATTTAATAATATTCCCGACAAAGATTTAATATTCCACGACCAAACGAATATTCCCCGACAACAATGAATATTTTATAACCACTTTGCTTATTTTGAAATATTTATGTATTTTACCCGTAATTATCCACATTAATCACATCAACCCTTACTATTTCAAAATAATAATTAGAGGAAATTAAATTTCATTTATTAATTATTTGGGATCTTACAACCTCCCTCCTTATGAAATTTCTTCCTCGAAATTGACGACGCATGCAGGTGTTTCAAAAGATGAGGATACCTCGCTTTCATTTCCGCTTCCAACTCCCGTGTCATTTCCTCTATAGCATGGTTTCTCCACAAGACTTTAACTTGTGGTATGACCTTCGTCGTAGGGATATGCTCCTTCCTATCCAAGATCTTGATGTACTTTCTCATACGTTAAGTCTTCTATTATCTCGTCCTGGTTCTAACTCAATAACGTGATTCGGTCTTTCACATATTTACGAAGTATGATATGTGAAACACATTATGAACACGAGACATACTTGGAGGTAACGCGAGTCTATAGGCTACATTTTCTACTCGGTCAAGAATTTGAAATGGACCAATAAATCGTGGATTGAGCTTTCCTCTTCCCGAATCTTGTAACTCCCTTCCATGGGGCAACACGCAACAATACATGATCCCCTATACTAAATTCCACATCCTTTCGATGAAGATCCGCATAACTCTTTTGTCGATCTTGTGCCGCTTTGTATACGTTGTCGAATCATTTGGATCTTTTTGGTAGTCATACGTCTTAACTCGGGTCCCAACAATGTTGCTTCACCCACCTCATCCCAACATATTGGAGAGCGACACTTTCGTCCCATATAATGCTTCAATGGGGCCACACCTATACTTGCTCGATAAATCATGTTGTTGTAGGAGAATTCCACCAATGGTAAATACTTATCCTAACCGCCTTTGAAGTCTAGGACACATGAGTCTTAATAAATCTTCAAGAGTTTGAATAGTCCTCTCTCGATTGTCCGTCTCGCTTTGAGGATGGTATGCGCCGAATCAATCTTAAATCCGTGCCCATAGCTTTTTGCAAGCTAACCCAAAATCTTGAAGTGAATCTTGGGTCACGATCCAAAACTATGGATACCGGCATGCCATGCAATCTCACAATCTCATTTACGTACATTTGAAAGCAAGACGTTCAAGGAATAAATCTCCGTATTGGCAAGAAATGAGCGGACTTGGTTAATCTATCAACAATAACCCAAATAGCATTTATGCCTTGAGAAACCGTGGGAAGTCCCATAACGAAATCCATGGTAATGTGTTCCCACTTCCATTTCGGAATCTCAAGTGGTTGCAATGGTCCTTTAGGCACTTCGATGCTCTCGCTTTTTACACGTTGACAAGTTAAACATGTTGAGATAAACTTTGCAATCTCTCTCTTCATATTGTTCCACCAAAATGTATGTCAAGATCACGATACATTTTAGTACTTCCGGATGGATTACAAAATGGTGTATTGTGTGCCTCCATCATAATCTTGTACTTCAAATCGAATCGTTAGAACACAAAGTCCGGAGTGGACTCAAGTATTCCTTCTTCGTCGATTCTCGCCCTAATAGCTCCTTCTTGTACTTTCTTCTTCATATGCATCACCGGCCCATGGCTCGAAAGAAACCTTAACTTTTTCTATTAAAGTTGGCTCTATCGCAGATATTTGACATCATCGCACTCATTCCTCGCATATGATCTTCTACTCAACGCGTCCATACCACGTTCGCTTTTCGGATGGTATCAATAAGTGTGGTCGTAGTCTTTCAATAACTCGAGCCAACGTCATTGCAGATGTTAAGTTCTTTTTGAGTGAAGAAATATTTAAGGCTTTTATGGTCCGATATATATCTCCACTTTCTCTCCATATAGATAGTGCCTCCAGATCTTTAAGCGAAAAACGATCACGCCAACTCTAGATCATGAGTAAGATAATTCCTCTCATATTCTTTAAGTTGTCATGAGGCATAAAGCTATGACTTTCCCACGCTGCATGAGAACACATCCTAACCCTTTGCCCAAGATCGTCAGAGATAACAAATCCATCCGAACCAGATGGTATTGTTAAAATAGGTGCCAAAATAAGTCTCCTTTAAGCTCTTGAAACTCTTCTCATGACTCTTCGCTTCCAAACGAATTTTGTATCCTTCCGAAGTTAGATGAGTTAGCTGAGATAGCGATTCGAGAAAACCCTTCCACGAATCTCCGATAATAACCAAATGTTCTAAAAAGCTACGATTTGATCATACCACCGACTTCGGTTGTTCTAACTTTGTATTGCTTCAATATTCACGGGTCAACAGATACTCCATGTTTTGACACCACATGCCCAAGAAATGCTACTTCCTCGAGCCGAACTCGCATTTCTTTAACTTGGCATAAAGCCTGCTTTCACGAAGCCTTTGGAGTACCAAATTTCAAAATGGTGCTCATGATCTTCACGGCTTTTGAATATATGAGGATGTCATCAATAAAGACAACAACGAATCGATCCAAATACTCTTTGAATACTTTGGTTCATCATATCCATGAAAGCCGCAGGAGCATTAGTCAATCCGAAGACATAACTAAGAATTCATAATGCCCGCATCGAGTTCTAAAGCGCATTGAATATCCTCGCCTAATCTTCACCGATGATGATATCCAGAGCGAAGATCGATTTTTGAAAAGAATTGTGTCTCTTTGCAATCGTCAAACAAGTCATCAATACGAGGTAGAGGATACCTATTCTTGATAGTGACATGGTTCAATTCCGATAGTCAATACAAAAGTCGCGTATACTCCCCGTCTTTCTTCTTTACAAATAAAATGCAGGAGCACCCCAAGGAGATGTACTTCAGATGAATGAAACCAATGTCCAACAACTCGTGTAGTTGGACCTTTAACTCCTGAAGTTCAATAGAGCCATTCGATATGGGGTTTTAGAAATGGGCTTTGTATCAGGTTCAAGGTCAATAAAGAATTCAACTTCACGCTACGGGGTAGACCGGAAGTTCTTCAGAAATACGTCCGTGAAAGTTAATAACAACAGAATATTATTCAATTTTGACGTGTCTTTATTCAAATCCATAACATGGGCTAAGAAAGCTTGACATCCGCTTTTTAATAAACGAATAGCTTTATGATTAGATATGATAATGATTGATTTTAATGGTTTAGTTGCTTGAATTCAACAACGTGTTGTTTAGGAATATGAAAGCTAACAACCTTACGAAAAACAATCAATTTTGGCATGATGAGTAGTTAACCAATCAATCCCTAAAATCACATCAAAAGCAAGTATCTTTAAAGAGATAAGGTCAATGGTAAGATAAGGGTGCCAACTTGGATTGTACAAGATTTATAAATGTCGTGGATGTGATGAAAGTTTCTCCTAACGGAGTTTCCACAGATAGATCAAAGTCTAATTTCTCCTGAGTCAAGTTTAAACGTTGAGCACAAGCGGAGAGATAAATGAATGGGTAAAGACCCAGTATCTAGTAAAGTATAAACTTCACAAGAATTTATAAATAGCTTACCCGTGATCACCTCGTTTGGGTTCCTCGCATTTTGACCATCACAACAAAAACGCTTCTTCCAGAACCGTTGACTTTGACTTTTCGGGATACGATCTTTTGAGTCACCGTCCCCAATGAACTAGGTTTCGCTTCAAATGCAATCTCGAAGCGATATGTCCTTCCTTTCCACAATTATAGCATACCTCGAACTCGCGTAGCGCTTTGACCGATATGTCCTCTTTTCCGCATTTATAGCATATACGATCGGTGGTCGTTCTCTCCTCCTTGGAACCAGGGCTTCTTTACGGCAATCGCTGCCTTTCACATGGTCGTTGTTGAATCTCCTCTTTTAAAATCTCCTCCCGACTCGCTTCTTCTATTTTCATGGCCATGATTACCACCAGAGTGGTTACCATTTTGTCCGCTTTTTCTTTCTCCACTTATTATTGTTGTTTTGTTGATCGCTATCTCCTAGATGATCCTCGATTGTGGTACCTCGGTTGACCGTACTCGTTATCTCGCTTCTAACAATTGAGCCTCATAACAACATCCTGAATAGAGAGAAATTTATGAGAGATGAGATATCGACGTATCTTAGGTTTCAAACCTCTCGAAACATCCGCGTCATACGCTCCTCATTCTCCACCAAATGAGGTGCAAACCTCGATAACTCGCAAATTTCGCCTCGCATCGAGACACCGCCATGTTGTTCGCTCCAGCCTAATAAACTCCACTTCCTTCATATGACGAACACTTTTAGGAAAGTATTTGTCATTAAATAGTTTCAAACGCCTCCCCGAAGACATCGCCGAATATGGTACGGATGGAGTACGCTTTCACGCACTCTCCACCAAGAGATCTGCTTTCGCCATACGGAACATAAAGGTGGCGAATGGAACCTTCTGTTCTTCTGTGCATCCCAAGACATCGAATATCTTGGTAATTTGCTTGACCCATGTTTCGCCATGATCGGATCTCGGCTTTCCTTAAATTCTGGTGGTCCCAACTCTTTGAATCGCTTGGTTGTGACAACCCGTGAATTGCTATCATTTCTCCTATGTTTTGAACACGAGTCTCCTCGTCTGCGATTTTGCATGAACCGCAAAAAACTTCTAAATATCCCCTCGCTCATCATCTCTAACAAATTGGTGTTGTTCACAGGAGGAACATTGCCACTGTTGCACGCTTCTCCTCGTTGGTGAAAAGACAAAGGCGTCTCCACGCCCTCATTTCCATTGTTAATATTCTCAATTGACATTCTCAAATCATCGTCATAAAATAAGGGTTAATTAAGGAAATAAATATATCACATAATATCCCTATATACCGACCAACTATCAAATAAGCTTAGAGTAACGACACACAACGAAGGATTTACTCGTCCTCTCCCTCCTAGTTCTATTCCCCGATCTCCGCCAGAGATCATATCCCTAAGCTCGATACCAACCGCGACACCCCCAAAATAGGTCTACATCCCCATTCTCGAGTTGTTGTCAATACACTGCATGTAAACAACTACAACTTTATTATTACAATAGTAAAAACTGTGAGTTTAAATACGATATATTGCCATCTGATAATATCCACATACAAATAAATCCTCATCATAATTATTGATACATTATTTTACAACAATGGTGAGGACTACTAAACAACTCTCCTAGAACTTTCATTCCATACCCACTTTCGTATGCTTTTTATATATTCTTGCCTCCGAGAAGAAAAATGGAACAAAAAGGAAAAAGGGTGAGCTCGATTAAATTTCAAAAGAAGAATATTATGACTAAGATAATATACAACAAAATTATCGTTAGTCTTCAACATGGAAAAATATAATAGAATACAATAGACAACAAGTTTTAAATCAATATTCGCAATGAAATAATAATTCATTAGAAGAGTTAAGTAGAGAATGCAAACTACTATCTTCTATGTATGAATTTTAAAGTTCATCGCCTATTTTTATCCTCAGTAACATCAATCAATATATATCGGATCAAATATTCATCCTTGCACTATGTGCCAAGGACATTCACCCGATTAATCATGTTCATCTAAACACTGCTCATCTTTGCACTACGGGCCAAAGATATTCATCAAAAAATCATTCATCTTTTGCACCTACGGGCCAAAGATATTCATCGAAATCATTCATCTTTGCACTTCATCGCCAAAGATATTCATCATAAATCATTCATCTTTGCACCACAGCCAAAGATATTCAATAATATCATCATTTAAGACCGAGGATGATGAAAATATTTTTTAAAAAAAATCCAATCCAAAGAATCAAAATGACAAGGATTAAGGATTAAGGATTAGTACTTTGTTTTATCCATGTCCAAAAATACCTCAAAAATAATCATAGTGGCGTAAAATTCAAGAATGATCAAAACATGGATACAATCAAAGCTAGTATCCACAATAGATATTTTGACGAAAAGAAAAATTTTCATTTTTCAATGAATAAAGGTCAGATTCGTGAATAAAGTCTTGATATCGTGAATAAAGTCTTGATACGTGAATAGTAACCGACACCAAAAGTTCCAAATTTGATAAAACTTCACCAATATTTCAAATAATGATATTGAAGAAATAATATCATTACGAAAAAAATAATATCCCTTACCTCGAAAGATCAAGATTTAACCTAATAATCGGATATAGACTATATCTTGAACTTTCACCGTATAGCAATACTCAAAGTATACTCAAAATACTCACAAGAATACGCCGATAATATAGAGAGAAAACTTGAGCTTACGGTGTGATTTTCAATTCTAACCCAAGACTATATTTATAGAAATTCTTTAGAACACCAAAGCAGAAAATTTAATAAAATATTAATATTTATAAAAATATTATACGTATTCTTTGAAATCTGAATCTCAGCAATTCACACATGCCAACCTTCTAGAAGAAAATAAAAAAACGTTTTTCTAATTTAAAATAATTTAAACTTCCAAAAATTAATTATTTCGGAGCTTCGGAACTTCAATAATTCACAATAAATAGGCCTTTTATCAGAAAATTCGAATCTCATGAGTTTTTATAGGAAATCCAATTCTCTACAACTTTGCGTAAGAAAGTTTTTCTAAATTCCCAACAGAAATTGACCAAAATCCATAAACGGGTGATTTTAGAGGCTATAATCAAATTTCACCAATAAATGGGGTCCAATTTATGTTTAACATATTTTAAATATTTATTGCAACAAAAATACTCTTCCTCCTCGTATGCTCATATATCCCACATTCGTTATAAAAATATCACCATTATTATATTATTAAAATATAATAATATATATTTAAATGAATTATTTTATCGTAAAAGATAAAATTTCAATTTTCAACAATTGTCACATTAAAATTTTCTTCATCTATATCCACATAAAATCAATATTTTCCTCATCATATGAATCAATAATTAATTATTCACAAATAATATTATAGAATCACAATATTGACGACCAGGCAGTTCCCAGGAAAGAGGGGACTTTCCAATAAGAATTTCTCCTTACTGGCGCACAATTAGGTAACCAAACCTCTCCTTAGACAGAACTTTCTAGACATTACCAATAATGTTATCTAATAATATTATTCAGATAATATGAATTATTGTTTCGACAATGAAAAATACTGTGTAATGACAATTATTAAAACAACAAAGAATATAAAATATCAACGCAACAATTATTGAATCAATAAAATAAAACACCGAATAAATAATTATCGTAACCATTATTGAGTAGTGGCCTTCACGTACGTGAGAGTCAATAATTGGTAATACCGCTGTGCTACTGCTCAACAACGCGTGACATCATGTGTTTTTAACCACCGGTATTCCAACAAGGTAAATGTGAATAACTACGCCAAGTTATTTTTAAACAACTTATATTTGTCATTTTCTTCCTCCATCGCTTTTTTATGTTATACTAGTACTGGTACATACTACCATTGCATTTAATATTCCCTTGAAACGATTTAATATTCCACGACCAAACGAATATTCCCCGACAACAATGAATATTTTATAACCACTGCTTATTTTGAAATATTTGCGTATTTTATTAAATATTATCCACATTAATCACATCAACCTTTACTATTTCAAAATAATAATTAGAGGAAATTAAATTTCATTTATTAATTATTTGGGATCTTACAATAATTCAAAACACGTGTTGGTAAAAACACGAATAACATTTGACCCTAAATAATTAATTAATTATGATTTCTAAAATTTTCAAGCAAATTATAGATTTTGAAGGAGGAAATTGAATTGCTCATGAGCATATAAAATGTACAAGTGGCTAAGTTTTTTCTTCTCCTTTTTACCCCTAATGAACGAATATATAATGTTATAATTAACCATAAACTATCGACACTACTTCTTGTGGTCCATGATAACTATATATGATATGGAAAGTCACTTCATTGCGAAAGGGATGATGGTTGTCCTTGGAAGACTTACAAATCCACCATACAAAGGATAAGATTTTTGACTTGAGAGAAGGGCAAAATGAAGAAAAAGTCAAAAGTAATTAAGACTTCTATATATGATGTATAAATTGTTGAAAAAATGGAGTTTAAGACAACAATTGATGGCCTCTAAAATTAAATACCCTTTTTGTTTCTATATTTTTCTTTAAAAATAAACCCCACCAATGCATTCACCAAACCGTTTAAAATCACAAAGAAATGCACCAATCCATGGGTACTATTGATTATTATTCACTAGATTTTTTTTTTTAAAATTATAGTACTTAAAAATAAAACTACGAAAAAACGAGATGTGTTAACCAGTTTGACGATTTTAGCATTATCATTATAACACCCCAATCTGGATTAATTGTTTATTATATGGTTTGTATATGTTAATTTGTCTCTGTATAAGAAATTAAGTTACTAACAATAGAATCTTCAAGTCATGACCTTTTGGGGAGCCTGTGATGGGCTAAGATGACCCAAGAAAATACTATTGGGTCAGTGGTTTAAGGTCTTATTTGGATGAATTTGATTTATTTCGGACTCAGAATTTGACCCGAGTTATTTCATATGGTATCAGAACGGACTCTCGAAAGCTCAGGTCTGGCCATCCGATCAGCTGTTAGAAATTTAAGTGGGAAAAAAAATTGTCTGTATATAAGGAATTAAGTTATTAACAATAGTACATTCAAGTCATAGACTTTTGGGTCTGGGTTTGATTTGTTTTGAAATTAGAATTTGACCGATATTGAAATACAAGATAGAGACTTATTCTCTCGGTCTCTTCGTATAAGTAAGATAAGTGACACCAACGGGATAGGGACAACAGGCAGGATTATATCCATGCAACAAACATAAAACACCAATTCAGAGTTTCTTTTTTTGGACAAATTAAATACGTATTGATCTACTCTTTATGCATAAAAAACTTGACTAGATGTCTAGATTCAATGCATTCAAAGGCGGTAATCTCGGACACTACTCATTCTTGTAAATTATGTTTTGTACGTTCAATTAAATAAGTATATAGTGAATCTTTAAAAGATATTTATATATTAAGTTTTTCTCTTTGTAATCTACTTTCTATTAATAAATTTGGGAATCTCATATATATAGATTATGACCTAAATTAGATGGATTTGATTTTGAATATTTATAAGTTCAATTTCCCGGCCCCACTGATATATCAGATACAAAAACCAGTGTCCCAAATTATATCCCAATCATAAATAAGAAACTAATTCAAAAAAAAAAACAAATTTATTGTTTAACCCGGCCCTAGCTTAAAAACTAAACAGTAGTTGCATGAAATGAAAAGACTGCGCACAGCTCACTCCTTCCCCTCCCATATATGGTATCTGAGACTGCCGGCGCCTGCTACGACCCCCATCATCAGTTGACAATAGCAGGCTTCATAACCTTCGGCCGGATGAATTAAGGTTCATATATAGAGTAGCAACCGGGACACACATATATGCATGTTGCGTATATAAACAATTATGCATGTGTGATGAAGTAAGAATTTTATAAAATTTAAATAAAAAATTAATACAAAAAAGATAAAATAGTAATATAACTAAACTTGAAAGGGCAAAAGAAGAAAAAAATTAGTGTTACACGGTTACTCCAACGTCGGAGTCGATTTATAATATAGATAATTAATGAATGAGTCAAACTTAAACAAAAAACCTAGTATTTTTTTTTCTTTTTATATGGCAAAAATCTATTATTTTTTTTAGTACAATATTTGCAAGCAACTAATTTAGTTGTGCACTAAGTAAATAACACGTGATAAAATACAATGTGGACATATATATATACCTGAAAAATTACACACCGAAGTATATGTAATAAATTAGGTTTGAATGATTGAAAAATCATTATAGTTGTGAATTATTAAGCTCATGACTGCTAAGTCTTAATGAAAAACACTTATGACAAGCTCACTTGATTGGTTTGTTCGTTGGAGAAAGAGATTGAGAGCATTTAATAATCAAAATGATTGAATGCTAGGTGGGTTGAACAAAAGTACGAAATTGAAACTTTAATACTATAATATATATATATATATATATATATATATATATATATAAATGATGCATAATATCTATTTATTATGAAATATAAAGTAGCATATAATATTAATACCATCCCTTTAAACATGAAAGGTGAGATTTAATTTGGGATTACGTCGTCGGCTACTTCCAGCGGACGTTGTTAATAAAATATTTTGCCACTTTTACCCCACCAATAATGGCGTCTCCAAAACCCCTTTTCCTGCATTTCTCTCTCATCCTCCTCCTTTCTCTCTACCGCCGCCGACGGCGGAGTGATGGCAAAACTTGTCTCCTCCTTCACCCCGCCCCCATCCGACTGGACCGACAATTCCTATTGCGACTGGTCAGGCGTCAACTGCGACAACTAGAACCAAGTAACCTCCATTAATCTCGCTTCCAAATCTTTATACGGCACGCTCCCGGCGGAGCTGTCGCAGCTCTCTCATTGGGATTTTACCCAAATCATTAGGGGGATCGGAAATTCAGAATCTTTGGCTGAACAATCAGTTAATGGGTTATCTGGTTCGATTGATGTGTTATCTTCCATGTCTCAGCTTTCTCGAGTTTGGCTTCACAGCAATGCTTTCACCGGTCCGGTCCCGAACCTGTCCAAATGTATAAATCTGTTCGATTTGCAGCTGAGGGATAATCAATTTACTGGGGTAATTCCTCCTTCTTTGATGGAGCATCCTAAATTGATTAATATTTCTTTGCAAAACAATAAATTGCAGGGTCCGGTTCCAGTGTTTAAAAATGGTGTGAAAAATACACTTAGACTACCAATAGTTTTTGTAGAGATACTCCTGGGCCTTGTGATCCTCATGTGAATGTGCTTCTTGTTGTTGCTGGGACTATTGGTTATCCGATGACACTGGCGGAGTCTTGGGAAGGGAACGATGCTTGTGCCAAATGGACATTTGTCACTTGTGATTCGCAGGGGAAGAGTGTGACAGTTGTGATGAAGGAATTCCTGCGATGCTGTGTAATATTTTATAATTCTGTTTGTGAAGAGCATATATAATTGCAGAAATTGTTTTCAGTATTGCTTAACGTGATTCAAAATAATGAGTATTCTGTAATTTGCTTTGAGTATTCGTTTTTTTTTTTTTTTTGAGCACTGGGCCTTATAAAAAGAATTTGTTAGAGGGAGATGAAAAAAGGTGAGAGATTTAAGAAAAGTTGGAAACTGATCTATTCTGTTTTAAGGTGTATTACAGTATAGTGTCTTTGCATGTTCTAGAAGTTTATTGCATATTAATTACATGCATGTTGTTAGTAATTCACTTTAATTCTATGTCAGAATGTCTAGTCAATTTTAAGTACATTATTGCAATATGTTAATATAAATTTTTGTTTGAAAAATTCTGTTAGTATATATTTATTATATATATATATATATATATATATCGGAAATATAATAATATATACTATATAAGTGCAGTAAAGTTTGTTAGCATCTCAATTTTAATTTCAATCAATGAGTACAGTAATTTGAATATGGATGGTGCATGCAATATTTTAATATATATATATATATATATATACACTATTATGCAGTAAGTGTCATATTTTTTTCCCTCTTCCTTCTGACATGTGGAAAAAATTAAGGTTGCTATTAAGAATTGAAGATTAAAATAGAATCAAAGTACAGACTTGTTATTACAAAAATTCGTTAAAAACCTGTATATCAAACAGATTTTTTTTTTATATATGTTGCATTATATTGCATGATTAATTTTGATATATTCTGTTAATATATTTTGCATGTTAATATATTATATTGCATGTTAATATATTATGTTCCATGTTATTTTGTATTTTGTTACATGTGTTGGAATTTAACAAAAATTTGTCCAATTAAATTATTATAAATCTGTTAAACAAAGAAATTTATAAATTAAAGTTGTAACAATATTTGTTTAGCAGAAATTCTATAAACATAATTTTTAAACAAAGTTTGTTGTGTAAATTTTGCAAACAAAAAATTGTTGTTTAAATTCTGTTAAACTTTGTATAACAGAAATTTGATTCTGTTTATTAATAATTTTATTCTTTTATATCAGAAATGGCTTCTACAAGCACCATTCCTGCCGTGGGTATGTCTCATGAAGAAAAGCCTGAAAAGTTCAATGGAACTGATTTCAAACGTTGGCAACAGAAGATGCTCTTCTATCTCACAACACTGAACTTCGCTCGGTTTCTACAAGAGGACTGTTCTACTCTTGTTGAAGGTGAAACTGACAAAGAAAAGGTGGCTGCAGTTGATGCATGGAAACATGCAGATTTCCTTTGCAGAAATTATGTCATGAATGGATTAGATAATACTTTGTATAATGTGTATTGTACAATTCAAACTGCAAAAGAATTGTGGGAATCTTTAGACAAGAAATATAAAACTGAAGATGCTGGCATGAAGAAATTCATAGTCGGTAGATTTCTTGATTATAAAATGATAGATTCTAAAGCAGTTATCACTCAGGTTCAAGAATTACAAGTAATTCTACATAACATTCATTCTGAAGGAATGTCATTAAGTGACTCATTCCAAGTTGCTGCAATGATTGAAAAGCTTCCACCATCATGGAAAGATTTCAAGAATTATCTAAAGCATAAACGGAAGGAGATGAATCTTGAAGAACTGATTGTGCGACTTAGGATTGAAGAGGACAATCGAGGATCTGAGAAGAAGAGTGGAATAAACTTCATTGAAGCAAAGGCAAATGTTGTAGAACAAAGGCCAAACAACAACAAAAGGAAGCGTGAAGGCAAAGAAGCTTTCAAGGCCAAGAAGAAATTCAAAGGCAAATGCTTCAATTATGGTATTCTGGGACATAAATCAAATGAATGTCGCAAGCCAAAGAAGTTCAAGAAAGAACAAAAAACTCAATCAAATGTGATGAATCGGAAAAACTTTCAAGATGTTTTGGGGCATGAATCTTTGTAAATTATATCCGAATGTAACTTGGTAGAAACCCTAAAAAAGAATGGTACGTGGACACTCAAGGCTTACTACGCCACATTTGTTCCAACAAATGGATGTTTTCTACTTACAAACCAGTAGAAAATGATGATCAACTCTTTATGGGAAACTCCTCAAGTTCAAAGATTCAAGGACGTGGAAAGATTGTACTGAAAATGACATCTGGCAAAGAACTAACTTTGAATGAAGTGCTTCATGTGCCAGATATTCGCAAGAATCTGGTTTCTGGGTCACTACTTAGCAAGAACGGCTTTAAGTTGGTGTTTGTGTCTTATAAGTTTGTACTTACAAAGAATGATATGTTTGTAGGAAAGGGCTACATGAATGATGGGCTCTTTAAGATGAATGTTATGACTGTTGTACCGAAGTCTATTGATAATAATAAAATTAATTCTTATGCTTACTTGTTAGAGTCTTCAAATATTTGGCATGCTAGATTAGGACATGTTAATTATAATACATTGCGTAGATTAATTAATTTAGAATTCTTGCCTAAATTTGATATTAATCAAAAACATAAATGTGAAATTTATGTGGAATCAAAAATGACAAGATTACCCTTTCATTCTGTTGAAAGGAAAACTGAACCTCTAGATTTAATTCACACTGACATATGTGACTTAAAGTTTGTGCAAACTAGAGGTGGGAAAAAATATTTCATAACCTTTATTGATGATTGCACAAGATATTGTTATGTATATTTGCTAAGAATCAAAGATGAGGCTGTAGAAAAGTTTCAACTTTATAAAATGAAGTTAAAAATCAACTTAGCAAAAAGATTAAAGTAATAAGAAGCGATAGAGGTGGTGAATATGAATCACCATTTGAAGAGTTATGCTCTACTCATGGTATTATCCACCAAACTACTGCTCCTTATTCACCTCAATCTAACGGTATTGCTGAATACAAGAACCGAACATTGAAAGAAATGTTGAATGCTATGTTAAACAGTTCTGGAGCACCCCAAAATTTGTGGTGGGAAGCCTTGCTTTCTGCCAATTATATTCTTAATAAAGTGCCTCATACGAAAACTTATAAAACACCTTCTGAATTATGGAAAGGTCATAGACCTTGCTATAAATACTTAAGAGTGTGGGGGTGTCTAGCAAAAGTGATGGTTCCTAAACCTAAAAAGGTTAAGATAGGACCAAAAATAATTGACTGTGTTTTCATTGGTTATGCAAATAACAGCAGTGCTTATCGCTTTCTTGTTCATAAATCTAAAATTAATGATATTTGTGAAACCCCAGATTTTATGAATAAAGATTTAAATTTCTTAAAATATTTTTTGAATATTATGGTGTGGATTTGATATAATGTTATAGTTGTGGGTAGTTTTTATAAATTTTTCAAAGTATGCAAGTTGTTATAAAATATTCGATTGGTCGAGGAATATTTTTTTTGTCGGGGAATATTTGTACGACGAAACAATCATTGGTGGACCCCACAACGGAAGTATTGTCGTAGTTAGAAAATGACAGAATTATCTTTCTATAAAAAAAACGGCGGAAGTTACCGTTAAAACTGTTGAACTATGCGCGTGGTTGCATAAGAAGAAAGATACCAGATTGATTATTGATGCTTATGTGAGAAGTCACTCATTATACTCAATTATTACTACGAAGAATTCTTGATCATATCTCTCATATTATTGATTCAATTATTGTCACAAGATCATCTCGCATAATATGTTATATTATTAAATCAATAATTGAGACGACAAAATTATTCATATTATTATTTGCAATATTGACAATGTCTGTAAGTTCATCAAGGAGAGGTTTGGTCACCTAATCATGCTACCAATAAAGAGAAATCCTTATTGGAAGAGACCCTCTTTCTTGGGAACGACACGGCCGATAAATATCAGTGAGTTATAATATTAATAATGAATGTTGTTCTGAGTTGAATTTAGAGACGCGACGTGATATTTGAGTCCTGAACAGCGAAATTAGTTAAAATAGTCTATAAACACAAAATTTTTCGGGATTCACTATTTGGTCAAAAAGTCAACAGTTGACTTTTTCGGAAAAAGTCAAACTTCAAAATTTCAAAATTTATATTTTTGATAAAAATAGTTTCATTATGTTAAAATTGTTTGTGTTAGTGAAAATCGACATTTATTCCGATGATAATTGATGTCTAGGGGTTATATTGATAAATCGGGTAATTTATCGGATAAATGTGCAATTAATTACTACTAATTCACATGCTTATATAACTATTTGTTCACATATGTGTACTATTAAATCACATTATTTACTATTAGAGGAGTTGGTGCAAGATTGATATTACTTACTTGACTAAATTAAAAATGGAGGTATAGATACCTGTTCTGACAATACCATCTGGTTCGGAGGGATTTGTCATCTATAGTGATGCTTCGGGCAAAGGGTTAGGATGTGTTCTCATGCAACATGGAAAAGTCATAGCCTATGTCTCAAGACAACTCAGAGAATATGAGAGGAATTATCATAATCGTGATCTAGAGTTGGCAGCTATTGTTTTCGCACTTAAAATTTGGAGGCATTACTTGTATGGAGAGAAAGTGGAGATCTTTAGGGATCATAAAAGCCTCAAATATTTCTTCACTCAAAAGGAACTCAACATGCGACAATGACGTTGGCTTGAACTATTGAAAGATTATGATCATACCATCCAATACCATCCCGAAAAGCGAACGCTGTAAATGACGCGACCGAGTAGAAGATCATACGCGGTACGAAAGTGCAATATTGTCAACGCAAAGACCCATTTTGTATGACTTGCAAAGGATGGAGTTAGAGATAAAGACTCTGGGACCACATGATGATGGCAAACATACGAGTAGAACCGACTTTTAATCGATAAAGTTAAAGTCGCTTTCCAGCTACGCACTGGAAAGCAAATGCGTATGAAGAAAGAAAGTGCAAGAAGGTGCTATCTTAGGAAGCAAGAATCGATGAGGAAGGAATACTTGAGTCAACTCCGCACTTTGTGTTCCTAACAACCCCGATTTAAAGTATAAAATCATGATGGAGGCGCACAAACACACCGCTTGCAATCCATCTCTCGGGAGTACCAAAATGTATCGTGATCTTCGACATACATTTTGGTGGAGCAATACAAGAGAGAGATAAGCAGAGTTTATCTCAAGGTGTTTAACTTGTCGACGAGTCAAGCGAAGCATCAAGTACCAAAAGGTCCATTCCAACCACTTGAAATTCCAAATGGAAGTGGGAACACATTACTATGGATTTCACATCGGGTCTTCCCAAGGTTTCTCAAGGCATAGATGCAATTTGGGTCATTGTTGATAGATTGACCAAGTTTGTTCATTTCTTACCTATAATGAGAAATTTATACACTTGAACGCGTCTTGCTCAGTATGTACATAACCGAGATCAGTAAGATCGCATGGTATGCCAAAGATCTATAGTTTTATCGATCGAGACCCAAGATTCACTTCAAGATTTTGGGTTAGTTTGCAAAAAAGCTATGGGCACGGATTTATGATTTAGCCCTAAGATATCATCCTTAGATTTGACGGCAATTGGAGAGGACCATTCAAACTCTTGAAGATCAATTAAGACTCGTGTCCTTGACTTCAAGGAAGTTGGATAAGTTCCTACCATTTGTGGAGTTTTCCTACAACAACAGCTTATCAAGCAAGTATTGGCATGGCTCCATTTGAGGCGTTGTATGGAAGAAAGTGTCGCTTCTCCAAGATGTCTTTGGGATGAGGTGGGTGAAGCAACGTTGTTGGGACCGGAATGAAAACGTATGACTACTAAAAAGATTCAAACGATCCGACAACGTATAAAAACCTCACAAGTTCGACAAAAGAGTTATGCTGATCTTCATCGAAAGGACGTGAAATTCGATATTGGAGATCATGTGTTATTACGTGTTGCTTCATGGAAGGAGTTACGAGATTTGGAAAGAGAGGAAAGTTCAATCCTCGATTCATCGGCCGATTTTTAATCCTCGATCGAGTAGGAACTGTGGCCTAAAGACTTGCGTTACCGCCAAGTATGTCTCATGTTCATAAGGTTTTTCACATATCCATGTTACGTAAATATGTGAAAGACCCGAACTACATTATTGAGTTAGAACCGGACGAAATAGAGGAAGATTTAACGTATGAAGAGGTTCCTGTTAAAATCTTGGATAAGAAGGAACATATTCTACGCTCCAAGGTTATACCTCAAGTAAAAGTTTTGTGGAGAAACCATGATGTTGAGAAAATGACCTGGGAGTTAGAATCTGAGATGAAATCAAGATATCCTTACCTCTTCGACATACCAGGTACGCACCCTAATTTCAAGGACGAAATTTCATAAGAAGGGGAGGTTGTAAGACCCCAACTTTTTGAATAAAGATTAAATTTTCTCGAAATATATTTTTGAATATTATGGTGTGGATTTGATATAATGTTATAGTTGTGGGTAATATTTACAAATTTTGCAAAGTACGCAAGTTGTTATATAATATTCGATTGGTGGGGAATATTAGTTTTAACAGGAATATTCGTATAATCCAACGACAATCATTGGTGGACCCCCATTAACGGAATTATTGTTTGATTGAGAAAACGACAAAAATACTTTATGAAAATAACGGCGAAAGTTTTACTGTTAATCGCTGAAACACCGGTTAAGTTAAAAGTACAAGATGTACGCCGTGGTTACATAGTAGCACTCGGTATTGATTATTGATGTTTACGTGAGAAGTCACTCATTTATACTCAATTATTGCTACAAGAAATTCTTTGCATCATATCTATCATATTATTGATTCAATTATTGTCACAAAGATCATCCGCGATAAAATGTTTTTTGTTAAATCAATACTTGAGACGACAAAGTTATTCATATTATAAATTGTAATATTTACAATGTCTAGAAGTTCTGTCAAGGAGAGGTTTGGTCACCTAATTACGCGCAAATAGGGAGAAATCCTTATTGGAAAGCCCCCTCTTTCCTGGGAACGACCTGGTCGATAAATATTGTGAGTTATAATATTAATGATGGATGTTGTTCGGAGTTGAATTTGGAGACGCGGACGTGATATTTGAGTCCGGAACGATGAAATTAGTGATGAGTGAGTTTATACCCATGAATTGGATACATTCGGGCTTAATTTATTGTTGTTCTTAAGTCTTTTAGGATGTTTTTATGTGTTTGTGTCTATTCATGCATGTTTTATGTTATTTTATAGGAATTGGGACAAAAGTTATATGGATCGACGTTTGGGGTGGCTAGATTCGCGTTTTCGGTTTGCCATTTACACAGCAGTCACTTCAGAGCCAATTTTACTATAGCTCCTGACATTATTTCGAAAAACTCAAAGAATGAAAGTTGTAGATATACTTCTCCTCTTTCCGGAACATCTTTAATCATCGAAATCGAGTTCGGACGAAGAAGTTATGGCCATTTTCCCAAAGGACGCCGAGCAGAAAATGTCGGATTTTGGGCCACCAGGGGCGCCCATTTTTGAGCCAGCCAAAAGGCGCCTGGGAGCAGTTTGAGTTGCCAGTAGCCAGGCGCTTAAGGAAAGGTCTTGGGTGCGGCCGACGCTGCGTTTAAGCGAATTTTGACACCTTTTTGACTCAAATAGGATCGGGTTTGTTCTAAACTAAAAATTGGACTTGTAAACTCTATAAATACATGATGTAAGGCATAAAATAAAGGGAGATTACATAGCTTAGCCTAGATTAAACACTCCTTTAGATTAGAAAATAACCCTAGTTCTTATTAGTTTTGGAGATTGAAGCAACTTGGAGACCATTGAAGATCGAAGAGCGAGCAGCGAGGGAGCATCGATTTGGCCTTGACAATGATTCTATTCTCTTCTCTCATCTTACTTTTATCTTTTGATGTATATTCAACAGGATTCTTGGTTTTAATTTATTAATTATGAACTAACTATTTTTGAGATTTCAATTGAACTTTTTATGGCTATGAATTAGTTATTCATTATATTCTAATTATTTATGTTAAAGTGAGTTGTTTATCTTGTCTTGTGCTTATTGCTTAATTATTTGATCAAGAATTACTTTGTTACTCTAGAAGGAATTGGAAGAGGAATTCTAGGGTTAGAATCTGGCGTGATATCATGTGACTTAGTTATTTGCACAAAGGAATAATTAGGTTTATGAATAAAATGGAAATATCTTTTACGCCGCATGTAACACATAAGGAATTAGGATTGTAATGAGTTTAATTCAATTGTTTTGCATAGGAATATAGCAAGATTAATCTGGATTAAATAGAAGGCAATTGATCACTTGGAAAAGGACTTTTGGCATTTGAGAATTCCTGTTAACAATTCAAGAGGGCATAATAATTGGGATAATTGGATAATTGATTTATAATTCATAATTGGGGATATTGAAGTCTTAATCTTTATTTATTTGAATTCATTCGTTAAAATCTTAGTTTTAATTAGTTAATTTAGTTTTCTTAATTAGAAAAAACACGATTTGAGATTGTTTAAATAAAATTGATTTGGTTAAGAGTTAGTATTTGGTAATTTTTATTAAATAATTTCTCGTGGGAACGATACTCTACTTTCACTTTATTACTTGTTGACCGTGTATACTTGCACGTATTCATTGATTGCGAAATCGATCAACAATTAGTAAAAATAATCTATAAACACAAAATTTTCCGAGATTCACTATTTGGTCAAAAAGTCAACAGTTGACTTTTTCGAGAAAAGTCAAACTTCGGAATTTCAAAATTTATATTTTTGATAAAAATAGTTTCATTGTGTTGGAATTGTTTGTGTTAGTAAAAATCGACATTTATTCCGATGATAATTGATGTACTTAGGGTTATATTGATAAATCGGGTAATTTATCTGGATAAATGAGCAATTAATTGCTACTAATTCACATGCTTATATAACTATTTGTTCACATATGTGTACTATTAAATCACATTATTTACTATTAGGGGAGTTGGTGCAAGATTCATAATACTTGCAGGACTAAATTAAAAATGAAAGAAAAGTCGGAGGTATTGTCTTTGTAATTTTCGGGGCCCAAAACGCAATTATCGAAACTATATTTTTTATAAATAAGCTCATTCTTCCTTCATTTCTCACCAATTCACAAAAGCTTTAGAAGCGATTATTATAGAGAGAAAGAAGAAATCAAATCTGCACCTCACTATTCCAAAGATCCAGCTTTTTTCCAAGGTAGGAGTATTATTTCTTTCTTATCTATGAAGAGAATTTCAGTTATTCCAATCTTTATTATTCTGTTGGAATAACCTATATATGCGGGCTACCCTATACTTGGTGAAATTTTTCTGATGTTCCATTCTTTATCATTTTGTTGGAACATCCATGCTGCATGCGTTCTTCACGCCGGACTGGTTCCGCTTTTTATTATTCTCATTTGAATATCACGCTCATCGCGCTTTTGGCGGGACCCGATTTCGCCTTTATTATTCATTTGGAATATCATGTTTGTGCGTTCTACGCCGCACTGATTCCGCCTTTTATTATTCTGCTGGAATATCCTCACATGCGCTTTTACTGCCGGACTGATTCCGTTATTTATTATTTTGTTGGAATAACTTTGCACCATGCGGCCTCATCGCGTGCTCGGTGATTTCTTTTGTTATTCCATTCCTTATTATACTTAGTTGGTTAAAGTTTTGACTTCTATACTCCATGAAATTAGTGGAATATCCTTGATAATTGCGGTTCATCCAAAGATCTTTTCATGGAAATATTCTTCCGAGCATTCTTGAATTTTACTCTACAAAAGCAAGATCATGTTGACAATTTGGACGTTATTAGTTCCTGGATAAAATAATTCTTGAACTTGTTTTATTGAATTCTTATATCATTGTCATCATCCTCATGTTTATATTTTTTGAAAGTCATCTGTGGCCTGTAGTGCATAGATGGACTTGGTATGATTATGACCAGAAATTATTCGGTGTAATCATGACCGTAATGTTATAAATGATGTGGTAAAAGTCCTCATTGGCCCGTAGTGCATTGATGGACAGTTGTTGGCATGATCATGACTATTATTGAATACATAAATATTCTTGGCCCGTAGTACATGGATAATTATGGTCGTGATACTAAAGAATATCCTCGGGTCAGTAGTGCAGGGTGATTCGATGATGTGGATTATTTATTAAAAATTCGAGTCCCAAATGATAAAAGTAATGAAAAACCTTCTAAATCATAAAAGATAGTAGATTTTATTCTCTATTTGACTCTTTTAATGGATTGCTTGTTCCACCGCAGCTTAACCTCGATGGTTGTTATATTGTATCGCTTTAACACACTTTGTTGAAGGCTAACGATAATATATTCTCGCATTATCTTAGTCATAATATTTTCTCTCGGGCTAGTTGAGCTCACCTTTTACTTTTATTGTTCTCTTCAGAAATGAGAACGTAGTAGGGACTAGTCGGGAACGGAGTGACGGACGGATGATAGCATTAGTAGTCCTCACTATTCGTGAAATAGTGTAATAATAATTGTAATAAGGACTCCTTTTGAGTTTGTATAATCTCTAAGTAGACAATATTTGTATTCAAACTCACGGTTTATGTTTTTTGTCGTATTGTACCACGACAACTTGTATTATTAAGTTGTATTTGAATTTATGTACCATGTAAGTGGCGACCCAAGATGGGTGACGTATACCTAATTTTGGGGAGTCACGGTTGGTATCAAAGCTTAGGGATATGATCCCCAAGCTAAGATGTGAGACTAGAACTAGGAGGGAGAGACGGGAATTCCTTCGCTAGTATGACCTACCTAAGTTTATTTGGTATTTAATTGGTTGGTCGAGTATATGGATAATATGTTTAAACGTCAATTAACCCTTGTTTTGTGGCGATGTTTGAAAATGGCATCCGAAAATATTGAGAACATCAATGGAACACAAGAGACCGCTTGAGTCTCCACGGATCAATAACTCGGACAACGTGCATCGTGAAGGCGACAATCCTCATGCAAACAACAACACTAACTAACAAATGATGAACGATGGAATGTTCCGACTTCATGCAATTCATGCAACATCGAGCGAGAGCGGCTCTCGCTTCAAAATGCGGTGTAAACACGAAAACTCTGGGCCAGTCCGCTAAAAGCGATTCAAGGACACAGGACCACCGGAGTTTATTGCAGAGCCAAAACCACTTAAGGCGGAAGCATGGATAAAGCAAATCACCAAGATATTCGATGTCTTGTATGGATTAAAACAAGCACCAAAACAATGGCATGAGAAATTTGATAATGTTATGTTATCAAATGGATTTAAATTAATGAGTGTGACAAATGTGTTTATGTCAAAAGCACTCAAAAGGAATATGTCATTGTTTGTCTTTATGTGGATGATATGTTAATCATGGGTAGCAACAATGAAGTTATCAACTCTACCAAACGTATGTTGTCAAATAAGTTTGACATGAAAGACTTGGGGGTTGTAGATATAATTTTAGGAATCAAGATTTTTAGAACCTCTGATGGAATTATATTATCTCAATCTCATTACATTGAGAAAATACTTGAAAATTTTAACAAGTATAATATAATTCTAAATCCACAAGTGGATATGTCTTTACCCTTGGAGGTGCAGCAGTATCTTGGAAATCCTCAAAACAAATGTGTATTGCTAGGTCTACAATGGAATCAAAATTCATTGCGTTAGATAAAGCTGGAGAAGAAGCTGAGTGGCTTCGTAATTTCTTAGAGGATGTTCTAAATTGGTCAAGACCTGTGCCAGCTATATGTATACACTGTGATAGCCAATCAGCGATTGGAAGAGCACAGAGTCATTTATATAACGGTAAGTCACGTTATATACGACGAAGACATAATACCGTTAGATAATTGCTCTCAAATGGAATTATCTCAATAGATTATGTAAAGTCAAAAGATAATATTGTGGATCCGCTTACGAAAGGTTTAACAAGAGAGCAAGTGGAAAAATCATCGAGGGGAATGGGTTTAAAGCCTACTGTTTAAATAAGAGTCGTCATAGTGGCAACCCAACCTAGCTGACTGGAGATCCCAAGATCTAGGTTCAATGGCCAAACCGAACTATGTAGTACTCAGTAAAGCACTGAGGAGATATTTTCTCCTAACCATTCCTAAAATGAGACAGTGCACATCTGCCGCGAGAATTAGGATAAGTTACGCTTTTAATGAATTTTATATCTTGAAATATGTTCAAGTGGGGTATTGCAGGATACTCTTGATAGAAGTCACCTACATGAGTAAAAAGGGGGCCACTTCTGTGAGAATTTTGAAGGCTGAATTCTCTAATATACTTACGAAATCAAGAGGTGTTTCAAGGCCAAAATGAACATAAACGTGAGAACCAATTATGTCTGAAGACATATTTTGTGAGTTCTATTGTCTTGGTTTACACAAAAAGCTGACAGTTCAAAGACATCAAGTCTATTGATTAGCCAAGTAAATCCGATAGATTTTACTAGGGCAAGTTCAAAGCCACTAGGCTACTTAACCTGATAAAATATCTTTTCTTATGTACTCGAACTAGTGTCTGCATATTCATAACATATTTTGCATATTGTAAAGCCAATTTTACATTCATGTGGGGGATTGTTGGAAATGAGATTTGAATTGAATGAGAAAATTGACTTCAAGGTCGGGTCGGGTCGTGATTGGGTCGGGTCGTGATCTTGGTCGTGATGGGCGGGTTTGTGATATATCATCACAATACTACGTCGTTTTGACGATTACTACACGCCAACGGATTCTATAAATAAACTAAGGAAGCTTTTAAAAATAATTTTTTCTCGTCTCCGTCCCGCTCAAAAAACCCGTTCTTTCAATTTCCGGTCCGCAAAAAATTCCTGCCTCGCTCATTTCTGCAAGTCCGCTCTGCGAAATTCCGTTCTCTACAAAAAAGTTGCGATCCTTTCCGCTTTTCCTATCCTGCTTCTGCATATTTCCCGCTTTACGTAAAGTATATACATGCATTAATTTTCATGCATCATTTTGTAAGTTTAGTACATAACATAAAAATTGGTTCGATGAATTCTTAATTTTGTAATGTTACTAATTAAGAATTGAAATCCGTTTTATCTTGGGAAGCAATTATTCAATTACCCTTAGCATCTGTGGGGGAATAAATTTGTTTTAAGGAGACTTTGTGAATTCAAAGGACTCGGATTTATTTTATTTATGTTCTGCATAATTTATTATTATTATATTTTATATGCATTATTAAATAATACTATATATTACAGATAACAAGTATATTGTCGACATCAAGATCGAAGCATAAATTAAACAGAAATAGTAGTATTTAATCTTTTTTTATTGGATATATATATATAAAAGGAGAAAAATAAAACAAATTGAAGTTTAAAAACCCATGTAACTACAAAGGACATGAGCTTAGTAACTAATTACAATCTATCTTTGGATCTCTATCGATTATAATTGGCAAGACTATGATAAGGACCAAAATTAAGAAGAAAAACAAAACTATTTACTTGAATTTTATTTCCCTCTTTCTTTTTGGTAGTTTTTAGGTTCATGAAGGGGTAAAATCCCTAGAACTAAATAAATTACATGAGAATGATATCGACAAGAATGTTTAGTAGAGAGTCCATGGAGACTACGCATCTTCAAGTATACAAAAATCATTAGCCACCTAGCTTGAAATTCTGCTTGTGGCGACTTTTTTAACAAAAACTCTATGTGGATATGGAAATTGGACATGAAAATTGGACATGGATGTATTTGAATTTCACTTATTTGTATTTTGACCTCCAATGATGGGTAAAAATACAAATAGGTAAAATTTAAAGGGTCCTTAACACTAATATACAACAATTAGAAAGTAATTACAAAAATAAAACACACACAACATAATTACAAAAATAACGCAATTCATATTAATAAGGATACCTAAAATTAAGGAGAAATATCTGCCATAACTAATCATTCAAATTCAAATATCTGGGATCTAACCACAAAAATAAATTCAAATTCAAATATTCAAATTCAAATTTCATAGCACAAATTTGTACTTTGCAGGAGGTGGCGGAGGCAATTTTCAGAGGCGGTGGAAGCTTTGGAGGATGTGACAGCTTCGGAGGAGGTGGTAATGGTGGCTTCAGAGGCGGCGGTGTGGCTATGGAGGAGGTAACAATGGCGGTGGTGGTGGTGGTGGCGGTGGTGGCGGAGATGGTAGTGGTGGCTCAGTGGTGGTTACAGAGAGGCGGTGGAGGTGGAGGTGAAGGCAGTGATGGCGAGAAGCAACCATTTTCCAGTAGTAAAGGAAATTCTCAAGATAATCTGCAGAGAGAGAAGATCATTAGTAATGTCATGGTAACCAAACTTTTATAACAAGGTAATCAAACTTTTATACTAAGGTAACCAAACTTTTATACTAGGTAACCAAACCTTGGTAATTACCAAGTAACCAAACTTTTATAATTGAGGTAACCAAACTTTTATATTAAGGTAACCAAACTTTTATACCAAGGTAACCAAAAACTTTTATACTAAGGTAACCAAACTTTTATACTAAGGTAAACAAACTTTTATGTAACTAAACATTTATACCAAGGTTACCTTGTACGGTATGAAGGTTTAGTTACCTTTGTGAAGGTTTGGTTACCAACTATATATGAAAAAAAGCGATGGTGTGGAGGTGGATTGGTTACCTTGGTATAAAAGTTTGGTTACCTTAGTATAAAAGTTTACCAAACTTTTATACTGAGGTAACCAAACTTTTATATTAAGGTAAACACCAATCAACAAAAAAAGTGATCATAAATTCATAATCAAACGCACATTTTGCATAAAATTAAGATCATAAACCCCAAATGAATGAAATTAAAGAGAAACCTTAAAAATTAGTGCTCGAGAGAGAGAGAGAGGTAAAATAAAGTACTTACAAAAACAGTCTGAAAAGAAATACGAAGAACAATTGGAAGAATGAAAGAGATAGAAAAAATGGCGAATAGAAGAAAATGATGAAAATGGCGTCTTCATCTTTTATACAAAAATGGCAGAAATGGCGTCTTCATCTTTTGAAGAAAAAATGGCAGAATAGAAGAAAATGAGAGAGAAACTGGCAAAATGGCGTCTTCATCTTCTCTCTTCACTCTTCAACTTTTGTCTTTAAATATGAAAATGGAAGAATAGAAGTGCAGTGACGTATAGAAAATGAAAGTAGGAGGAGATGAGAGAGAAAATGGCAGAATAAGAGGAGATGGGAGAGAAAATGGCACTTACCAAAACTAATCCCCTAAATTAAGGAATCCTAATTATACTAATATTGTCATGTCAGCCATTACATATTAATCCCTTAATTTAAGGACCTTTAATTATGTTAAGATTGAAAATAAAAACAAAAAAGTGTAATACTTTTGTAATTATTTTATAGGTGTATGATTTTTGTAATTATTTCTAAAAATGTACTATTATATGTAATTTATCCAAATTTAAATACACTTATGTTCAATTTTCATGTCTAATTTTTATGTCCACCTAGAAGAGCTCCCATTTTAAACCAAAATTTCAATAGCTCCATCCTTTTTTCTGAATTGGTAATTTATAGTTGGATTTTCCTCCACCATTTTCCATAAATACAATGCTAGAGAATATATATAACACCTCAATCTCACATTGGAAAAAATTGGAAAAATTTATCTGTATCTGTATATAAAGAAATTAAGTTACTAACAATAATATTTTTAGTCATTACATTTTGGGTGAACTTATAGTGGGCTAAGATGATCAAAAAAAATACTATTGTGCTAGTGATTTAAAATTTTATTTATATAGATGAATTTGATTCGATTCAAACTAGGATTTAGTCCGAGTTGTTACAATATATGATACATTAAATGCCAAAATCTAATTTTTTTTAATGTAGTTTAACTAAATACTCCCTCCACCTGTAAAGATGTCTTAAGCATCAAGCATTCTGCGCAGGAAAACTGAAAAGAATGAAAGGCTGCTGCATGCTATATTTCCTTTTGTCTTGTTTTTGCTTGCTTGCTCTTGCTTCAATTAATGGCTACATCACCTACCATTTTTTAACCTAAACCCAATACAATTTTTCCTTTTGAAAAATATCCTAAAAATAAACAAAAGAAAAAAAATCTAATTAAAGAAAGTTTTTTGTCTTCTTTTTCCTTTCTAGTGGGCAATTTCAAACTGCAAAGTATTGTTAAGCTCCACTTGTTAATTCATCCTCCCACTCCCACCCCACTATTCCATCATGTGCTGGCACATAATCCTGACCACACAAAATAAATGGACCCATAAATTAAATAGAAAAGAAAAACTATTGATAATTACTACAACTATAAAAAAAATGGCATAATTTTTTAAAAATAAATAAATAAAGTACGTAGTATATAAATAAAGAAGAGAACTAATTAATATCTGTACATGGGCTCTGCATTTAATTTATGCAGAAATATTTATTTTTTTTATTATGAAGCTAGATATCAACTTTTATAAATAAAAAAAATACCTCAAGTTTTTGAACAAGTTCGGTGGCGGAGGAAGCAGAGACAATGATGTGACGCTGAGAGGGCATAATGAACCCATCATCAACTGCTTTGTCAACGAAGGTTAGCAGAGAATTATAGTAACCATCCACATTTAGCAAACCCACCTGATCATTAATTAATCTAATTAAAAATTTTATTTTTCATTAGTTTAATTGTTTGTGGGATATTTAGGAAATTAAAAAAAAAAGAATAAATTATTTAGCCAAACTAACAAATAGGAATTTGAAAAAGCTTATATATATACCGGTTTGTCGTGGATGCCAAGCTGTGCCCATGTTATAACCTCTAATAACTCTTCCAAAGTTCCATACCCACCTATTAAAAATATTCAAAATAAATAATTTTATTATTATTATTATTATTTATAATAAATTCAAAATTCAAAACTCCTCCTCCTCTATGGACTTCTTGAGAAAGCCAATACTGCCTCCACCATAAACAAGATCCAAACTCCTTGAGACCTTAATTAATTCATATACACACATGCATGAAACAAATTAACAAACCCAGAAAAATTAATTAAACACACACACACATATATATATATATATTCTATAATAGAGTCTGAAAAATTAAATGCATGGTTAGATAGTTAAAAAAAAGGGTGTGTGGGAATTTGTCCCATAAAGATTGTCACTACTAGTAGCAAGGTAGGTGGTGTGGTGGTACCAGTTCTTTGCCCAAATCAAGCGCAGCATCTTTGTAACAAATTTTCTTTCCGGCACTGCTTCCACCGAACACACAAACCCTTTTGAATCTTGACTTCAGACTACTAATCACTGCGCCCTTCTCCATGATCTCTACTTTTCTCTCCTCTCCCTAGACCCTCTCTCTTAATTAATATATATATATATATATATATATATATATATATATGTGTGTGTGTGTGTGTGTGTGTGTGTGTGTGTGTGTGTGTGTGATACTTTTATACTTTGTTTGGCTTGAAAAAGAAAAAAAAAGGTTTTTGAGAATACAAATATAAGGAACACCGTACAAACAATATATATATATATATATATATATATATATATATATATATAGAGAGAGAGAGAGAGAGAGAGAGAGAGAGAGCGTAGACATGGACGGAAGAGCAAAAAAGAAAATTTTCAACTGCGCAAGGAGTACAAATCTTCCCATTATCCATCTCATCTTTTTTATGTCATGTCGGTATTATTGCCAAATATAATCATAAATATTCATTTATGATAAATTTTTAAATGAATAAATTAAAGAGTAGTTTTACACTAATATATGGGATGAGATCGTGAATAAAGTTTGACGCAAATCTAAATTCCTTACCCAAGATATTCCAATTTAACAGGAAATTGTCGAAATTGATAATTTTATTTGAAAAAATAATATTTTCATATGATTCTACTCACGTGGATGGGTTCCCATTCATAGGAGAATGATTAATGTGAAAATATTACTCCCTCCATTTCAAATTGATTGTCCAATTTTGATTTTTATTGGTCAAAGTGAATGTTTTTAAAATTAGTAATAAATCATATAAAAATATATTTTTAAAATTATAAAAATTGGGGTCGGTACTTTTTTTCTTCTTGTTATAATTTTTTCACCTATATTTTGACAAAAATTAGTTCATCGAGTTGTTCCAAATGATTAAAATGGTCCGTTATCAATGAAAATCTTTGTCGGTTCTTTGTGAAATATGAGTTGGGAAAAAAGAGTCAAAAGAGATCGTTCGATTCTCGTATTTTGATTTCTCAAACCGAGAGATCCATGAATCGGGATCAATTTGATCTAAAAAAAATTAAAATTAAGTATTTAATTTGAGACACAAGGAATATATTTTTATGTGGAAGTATCGGTTTTCATTATTCAATATTGTGTTTTAACCGATTTTTTTTACACCTTTCCTCTAAGTCTCAATTTTATTTATTTATTGTCTAAAATGACGTGACATTAATTAAGAAACATGACATTTTATGAAAAATCAATTATAAAAAATATATACCCAATTAATAGTATTAATGATTTGATAAGAAAAAAAATTTAAAATCTATTTTTGGCTTTTGGAAAACCCCACAAAATGATGACGGATCCCACTTAAACGCGTAGGAGCCGATAAGTACTGATCGATAAGTCTCAATATTTAGCTTTCATTTCATGAATATCCAATTAGCTAGCTAGGAAAAGGAAAGTACATTCCATTTCATTCATTTATCACACCCCCAAAAATCAAAGTGCATGGTTTGAAGGTGGAATAATTAATTTCTAAACAATATTCCCTCTGTTATTAATATAAGTAATTTTAGAGAATTATTTTTGTTTCTTAATATAAGTCGTTTGAGAATTTTAAGTAAGTATTAATTGTTTAATTTTCAATATTACCTCAAGTAATAAATATAATTTTTTGTCCAATAAATAATTTTCTCTTTTTCCAATACAAGGGCAATATAGACAATTAATATTATATATTTAATACTATACGATCATTTTTTTAATACTTGTACACAACTCTAAAACGACTTATATTAAAGAACCGAGAGAATCTATTAATTAATTAAAGTCCAGATGTAAACAATACACTAATCCTCAAATATATACTACTACCTCCATTCCAGTATGTTTTAATACAATCATATACTAATAGTTTATATATACACACATGCATATATACTTCTTTGTGGAGTGCAAAAAGCGAAACATTTGGATATATAAATTCAGATCGAAATACTTCTAAATTATTTCGTATATCAAAATTTGAAATATCAATATTATAATACAATTAAGCTGTCAAAACTACGTCATCAATAAAAAAAAGGAAGGTATAATGATGCAAAATTATAAATATACTACTCTTGGAAAGGAAATTTAATACAATTTTATTGTCAAGCTACAAACTTTCCTTTGTTTAAATATATAAAGGAGTACTGAGTGCATTTCAATTATATAAAAGGACCTCATGTTTTCCCTTTAATTTTTGGCCATAAAGAATAGAAGAAAAATAAATGAAAATTCTCAACACATGATAAAAATTAAACATGAAACAATATTATAAAAATAAAAAAAAATGTAATAGAATTGTAGAAGGTACGTACGTACGATATTGGTAGAGCCTAGTGTACTGCATGCACGCGCGCCTAACAATTGATCTCTATTATTTGAAGTACGTAACGTAGCTTCTCAATTAAATTAAGAAGTTGTAAACGGATGGATAAACTACAAACAGTCGCGAAGTCAGAAGCAATAGTAGCGGGGGTCAAAATTACTAGTAAGGTATAAAAATTTTGGCGGGGTTTGGGGGCAACGTCCCCGAGCCAATTTTTTTTAATACTTTATACTTTCGGGTTAAATAAATGCATCCAAATATCTAATTTAATAATACTAACTAAAGACTTTGTCTTTTTGCGATTTAACTTTCTTTTCTTTTCTTTTATTTTGTGGTGAAGTCTTTGAACAAATATTGATGTATGAGATTTAGGACTGAATCTTGGCCGCTTGGGTATCTCTAATTAAAAAAAAAATTAAGTGAGGTCAAAAATTGAGTAAGGGTCAAAAATTGAGTAGGGTAAATTTTTTTTTTTAAGTTATTTCAAAAATTGAATGGGGTCAATTAACCCCACATTTATAGCATAGCTTCGCCACCGACTACAACCAAATAATGTTGTTTGGCGTCTAACAATTGTTATTATTAATTGTTTGGTACTAACTATTCTCAAATACTAGTATAATTGTCTGTCTGTTTGGCAAAGTAGATAGGAAGTGCATGATAGCCCTCAAAGCGTAAAATTTGACAAATTAAATGACCTTTAATTTATTTAGGTCATGCATATATATATATATATATATATATATATATATATATATATCAAAACTCTCGAGGAAAGCCGTCAAGTATACAAATGTTGTTTAAAGCCCAAAAGAGGTGGGAAATATATGTTTTGGCCTTCCAAAAATTTTAGCAGTTTGTGTACTTGTATATTTAATGTTTTCATAATTTTGTTATTCCTTTCATTGGGTATCCAAGTTATTGTTTACTACTATATGCAGCCACTACTTTAACTTCTTTTATGTAATTATGAATTTCGAAAAACACAATAATCCGTGCAAAGTACATGTAAATTTAGAAATAATTTATTGTGTACTTTTTTTTGCGCAAAACGTCACGTACATATATTTTTTGTTAGTTTTTTCGTGAATTGCTTTTTTTCATTGGGCTTTAAAGTAAAAAGAATTTGTTAGTTAATCCTGTGTGGTTGAAATGAAATAAAATATTTTTAATACATGAGTTATATATGTTGGCATTTGAAAAAATAATTATTTACAACTTGATAAATTGAAAGAAAAAAAATGCATACCTTCAAACTCAAGTGATTCTCGGTTTGATAGTAAAATTATCTTTTTCGGAATATAGTTGATTCAAAAGAATTTGTTGATCTATAGTGAAGTTGTGGGATTTTTGTGTGTAATTAATTGGGTGTGTAGGTAAAGTGTTATTTACAATGAATTAAAGTGAGTTGAATGAGATATATATATATATATATATATATATATATATATATATATATATATATATATATATATATATATATATATATATATATATATATTCTACTAATTAGATTCATGAATAATTAAATATCAAGAGTTGTCATAATTATATCAATTAGTGAATTATGAAATATCAAGAGTTATCATAATTATATCATTTAGTGAATTAAAGTAAGTTGAATGAGATATGTCCTGCATAGGTGTGTGATGAATTGATGTAAGATGTATCGTGCAATTCCACTACACTCGTGTTACTCAATCTAAGAATTATCATAATTATATCAATCATTAATTGAATACATTGTACTCCCTCCTAGGAGTGAGCATGGTGCGGTTTGAATCCAAATCTCACCCGAAACCGCTTAGGTGCGATTTGAAAAATTCGAAACCGCACCAAACCGGCTTATGATTGAAAAGTGTTTGGTTTTAAAGTGTCTTGATCAAGGTTTTAATTGAATGCGGTTTTGGTTCCAAAACCAATTGAAACAATAAAAAAAGTTTAAGCCTTCACTAAAATTTAACATAAAACTTACATCGAAAGCAATTAACTTAGTGACAAAATTCGACAATGAGAATTATATCAAGCATGCTTTAAAACTAAAATATGCGCTATATAAAACAACGGAGACTATTCGATAACAAGCAAGAATGTTTATCTAGTTCCCCAAAAATTAAAAATATATACTGAAGATAGAATAAAATATATTGCAGGGAGGACTAAAAATAATCTATTAGACTATTACAATTATAGCATTAACATTAACCAATGCATCAAGTGCTCGAGCCCCTCAACTATAAGCCCCTCCAATAACGCATCAAACAAATTCAAAATTTCAAAACCCAATTGCTTAATTTTTGACTCTATAACCTCTAACATCTTCTTTCAATTGGTGAAAAAATGACAATGCAAGACTGGGGTTTTCTCTGAGCGTATTCAAGTGAAAAGTAACTTTAGAATTTACTAGAGATAATACATACATACACACACACGTGGTGCGATTTTGGTTTTATGCGGTTTGGTTTTGGCTAAGAACCAAACCGGAACCGTAAATTTGGTTATTCAACCCACCTAAAACCGCCACATACGCCGGAACCATTGGTGCGGTTTTAATTGGTGCGGTTCGTGCGGTTTTTGGAGCGGTTTCGGTTCCAATTTGGTTACTTGCTCAGCCCTACTCCCTCCATCCCTAAATAACTGACGTTTTGAAGGTTTTCACACTTATTAAGGAAGTCATTTATTATTCCAATTTTGTCATTAAGATTAATATGTATTACCATAATTATCCTTGCATTAATTAAGAAAAGATGTACTCCATATAGTTGTCTAGATAAATGAAATACTCCATATAGTTGAGGGCAATAGAGAAAAAATTATAATTAATACTTCCTAGAAACTTAGTAACGTTAAATATATTAGGAAATTTTGAACTCCCTATAACGTCAATTATTTAGGGATGGAGGGAGTATATGTTAGGGGAAAAAAACATTTTGAGTTGTCGAGATATTTGTCTTATTATATTTTGGTATTGATATAATAAAATTACGATTGGAAATGTATTAATATTTGAACTAAAATTTTATCAAGATAATTATAATTATATATATATATATATATATATATATCAACTATAAAAATGTTTGGTATCAATGGATGGCAGCACGAAATCAGCTCTAAATATTGCACATTAATTCAAATGTTTGAGAATGGGAAGCAATATGCACAGAGGCTGATAGAACTAGAAGAGTCCTAAAACAGTTGATATAATTAAACGTACACGAGTGTTAGGCAGGTGAGCTCTTAAACAAAGAGTACTGAGATTAAATATATTTACTACTCCCTCCCCCTTTCTTATTATAGGTGATTTTAAGGTTGTACATTTGTACATAAGTATTAAGGTAATGATTGTATAGCATTAATTATAATATTAATTATTTATATTGTCCTTGTATTGAAATAAGAGATTGTTATTTATTGGACAGAAAATAGTAAGAGAATCAAAGTTACATTTAATACTTAGGGTAATATTGAAAATTAAACAATTAATACTTACCTGAAATTCTCAAACGACTTATATTAATAAGAAACAAAAATAATTCTCTAGAACGACTTATAGTATTAAAGAACGGAGTGAGTATTTACTCACATGCATCTCGATCTCCTAATTAATCAGAAGTTTGTGTTTGCACATTAATATTTAGGAATGTATAAATTATTTTTCAAATACTGTCTAGGTTTTATAAGTCTTACTCATCAAACTAAGATGAGTCAAATTAGCTACAATATTTTTTTATTAAGTGATGATGCATGTAATTTTAAAGATGATTGTAAAGAGGTAGCTTTAAGTTAATAAATTAGCAACAATAATTTTTTGCCAAGTGAAGTCATATTAACTTAAATTAAACAAACCTAACCTTCAAATTAAATGATTTTTTTATTTAAAAAAGTATCCTTTTTCTGTGAGTGAATCATTGTATTTTTATCAACCAATTGAAAGCTATTGATGTCGACCTACTTAATTCACATGCAGTCTTAACCTTAGATGACCACGAGTTTCACCCCAACCACCAACATACTATTTCAAACTCATCAAGCTAGGAAAGAGAATTATTAATTAAAAAAACCAAAAAAAATTAATTAAATCAAGTTATATGAATTCTTCTTTAGCAATAACTAATGACAATAGGTCAATATATATATATATATATATATATATATATATATATATATATATATATATTCCTTTCTGTTGACTTATATAGTTCCTTTATCTTTTGCTATGAACTTTCGAAGAATGAGCAAAAAAGAGATTCCACTTTGATGATTATAAATTTCTTTTCGAATTGTCTTTCTCATAGGCTAATAATTATTTGATACACAAAAAGTTATAAATATTTCAAGAATATTGTTAAATTAATGGATGAAATTGGTTGGAATTGTAATAGGTGATGCTTCCGTGCACAACTTCTCCATGACTTTGAAAAACAAGGACTTCCATTTGGTTCCCAACTTGGAACTTTGCGTGATCAATATAATCCTCAATTACAACATAATACCTCACTATAATATATATATATATATATATGAGAACTGATCCATAAATAACGATGTCAACTTAAAGTTATCCTTACAATACATTGTGACCTTCCATCCAAAAATCTAACGGTTAAATAGAGGGTTCGTCCGCAGTTTAGTTTTCAGTATTCCGTAGTTTAATATTGCGTATGAAAAGACCAAAATACCCCTCATTTGCAAGTCCCTCGTCCGCAGTTTAATAATGCGGACGCTAGGTATGGCCAACTAATAAATCACGTCCGCAGTATTAAACTGCAGATGCCAAATTCAAATATGGCCATTTAGCTATACCTAACGTCCATTCCAAGTATCCCGTATTCTAGACAATGACCAATGACTGCAATTTTGGGAATTGATCGAACCTTAAAAATAAAAAAAATTGAATTTGACATCCGCAGCTTTAATCTCATGGACGAGACTTCAGACACCCCAAAAATAGGTCTACATCCCCCATTCTCGAGTTGTCAATACACTATGATGTAAACAACTACAACTTTATTATTACAATAAGAAAGCTGTGAGTTTAAATACATATTGCCATCTGAATAATATCCACATACAAATAAATCCTCATCATAATTATTGATACATTATTTTACAACAATGGTGAGGACTACTAAACAACTCTCCCTAGAACTTTCATTCCATACCCCGACTCGTACTTGCTATATTCTCGCCTCCTGAGAAGAAAAATGGAACAAAAAGGAAAAGGGTGAGCTCGACTAGCCCAGTAAAGAATATTATGACTAAGATAATATACAACAAAATTATCGTTAGTCTTCAACAGGGAAAAATATAATAGAATACAATAGACAACAAGTTTTAAATCAATATTCGCAATGAAATAATAATTCATTAGAAGAGTTAAGTAGAGAATGCAAACTACTATCTTCTATGTATGAATTTTAAAGTTCATCGCCTATTTTTATCCTCGTAACATCAATCAATATATATCGGGATCAAATATTCATCCTCGCATTTACGTGCCAAGGACATTCACCAATTAGTCATGTTCATCTAAACTCCTGCTCATCTTTTACTACGGGCAAAGATATTCATCAAAAATCATTCATCTTTGCACTACGGCCAAAGATATTCATCGAAATCATTCATCTCTTGCACTCTTCGCCAAAGATATTCATCATAAATCATTCATCTTTTTACTACAGGGCAAAGATATTCAATAATATCATCATTTAAGACCGAGGATGATGAAAATATTTTAAAAAAAAACGAATCCAAAGAATCAAAATGACAAGGATTAAGGATTAAGGATTCGTGATTTTGTTTTATCCACGTCCCAAAATACCTCAAAAAATAATCATAGTGGCGTAAAATTCAAGAATGATCAAAACATGGATACAATCAAAGCTAGTATCCACAATAGATATTTTGGACGAAAAGAAAAATTTTCATTTTTCATGAATAGTCTTAGTATTCGTGAATAAAGGTCAGATATCGTGAATAATCTTGCCGTATCGTGAATAAGTAACCGACACCAAAAGTTCTAAATTTGATAAAAACTTCCAACCAATATTTCGGCATAATGATATTGAAGAAATAATATCATTTTTGAATAAAATAACATCCCTTACCTCGAAAGATCAGTACTTCTAACTGAAATACTGGATATAGACTATATCTTGAACTTTCACCGTATAGCAATACTCAAAGTATACTCAAAATACTCACAAGAATACGCTCGATAATATAGAGAGAAAACTTGAGCTTTACGGTGTGATTTTCAATTCTAACCTAAGACCTATTTATATAGAAATTGCTTAGAACACCAAAAGCGAAAAATTTAATAAAATATTAATATTTATAAAAATATTATGCGTATTCTTTGAAATCTGAATCTCAAAGAATTCACACATGCCAACCTCCTAGAAGAAAATAAAAAAAAAGTTTTCTAATTTAAAATAATTTAAACTTCCAAAATAAATTATTTGAGCTTGAACTTCAATAATTCACAATAAATAGCCCTTTTATCGAAAAATTCGAATCTCGCGAGTTTTTATAGGAAATCCAATTCTCTACAACTTTACAGAAGACAGTTTTTCTAAATTCCCAACAGAAATTGACCGAAATCCATAAGCGGGTGATTTTAGAAATTATAATCAAATTTCAATCGATAAATGGGGTCCACCGAAACATGTTTAACATGTTTTAAACATTTATTGCAACAAAAATACTCTTCCTCCTCGTATACTCATATATCCCACATTCGTTGTAAAAATATCACCATTATTATATTATTAAAATATAATAATATATATTTAAATGAATTATTTTATCGTAAAAAAGATAAAATTTCAATTTTTAACAATTGTCACATTAAAATTTTTCTCCATCTATATCCACATAAAATCAATATCATATGAATCAATAATTAATTATTCACAAATAATATTACAGAATCACAATATTGACAACCGTGCGCTTCCAGGAAGAGGGGCTTCCAATAAGAATTTCTCACTTCTTGGCGCGCAATTAGGTGACCAAACCTCTCCTTAGATGTAACTTTCTAAACATTGCCAATAATATTATCTAATAATATTATTCAGATAATATGAATTATTGTTTCGACAATGAAAAATACTGTGTAATGACAATTATTAAAACAACAGCAATATAAAATATCAACGCAGCAATTATTGAATCAATAAAATAAAACACCGACCAAGTAATTCTTTGTAACCATTATTGAGTAGTGCCTTCTTACGTAAGAGTCAATAATTGGTGCAATACCGCAGGTCTACTGCTCAACAACGCCAGACATTCGTGTTTTAACCACCGGGTATTCAAACAAAGTAAATGGTAACAACTTCTGTACGCCTTATTTTTAAACAACTTATATTTGTCATTTTCTTCCTCCAATCGCTTTTTACATTATGGGGCCCACACATGGTCATTTGCTACGGTAAATTTAATATTCCCAAACGCATCTGAATATTCCACGACCAAACGAATATTCCCCGACAACAATGAATATTTTATAACCACTTTAACTTATTTTGAAATATTTGCGTATTTTACCCGTAGAATTATCCACATTAATCACATCAACCCTTACTATTTCAAAATAATAATTAGAGGAAATTAAATTTCATTTATTAATTATTTGGGATCTTACAACCTCCCTCCTTATGAAATTTCGTCCTCGAAATTGACGTGCGATACGGTGTTTCGAAAAGATGAGGATACCTCGCTTTCATTTCCGTTTCCAACTCCCGTGTCATTTCCTCTATAAGATGGTTTCTCCACAAGACTTTAACTTGTGGTATGACCTTCGTCGTAGGACATGCTCCTTCCTATCCAAGATCTTGGCAATGTACTTTCTCATACGTTAAGTCTTGGTATCTCGTCCGGTTCTAACTCAATAACGTGATTCGGTCTTTCACATATTTATCTGAAGTACGGATATGTGAAACACATTATGAATCTGAGACATACTTGGAGGTAACGCGAGTCTATAGGCTACATTTTCTACTCGGTCAAGAATTTGAAATGGACCAATAAATCGTGGATTGAGCTTTCCTCTCTTCCCGAATCTTGTAACTCCCTTCCATGGGGCAACACGCAACAATACATGATCCCCTATACTAAATTCCACATCCTTTCGATGAAGATCCGCATAACTCTTTTGTCGATCTTGTGCCGTTTGTATACGTTGTCGAATCATTTGGATCTTTTTGGTAGTCATATACGTCTTAACTTTCGGGTCCCAACAATGTTGCTTCACCCACCTCATCCCAACATATTGGAGAGCGACACTTTCGTCCATATAATGCTTCGAATGGGGCCACACCTATACTTGCCTGATAACTGTTGTTGTAGGAGAATTCCACCAATGGTAAATACTTATCCCAACTGCCCTTGAAGTCTAGGACACAAAGTCTTAATAAATCTTCAAGAGTTTGAATAGTCCTCTCTCGATTGTCCGTCCGCTTTGAGGATGGTATGCCGAATCAATCTTAAATCCGTGCCCATAGCTTTTTGCAAGCTAACCCAAAATCTTGAAGTGAATCTTGGGTCACGATCCAAAACTATGGAAATCGGCATGCCATGCAATCTCACAATCTCATTTACGTACATTTGAGCAAGACGTTCAAGGAATAAATCTCCGTATTGGCAAGAAATGAGCGGACTTGGTTAATCTATCAACAATAACCCAAATAGCATTTATGCCTTGAGAAACCGTGGGAAGTCCCGTGCTTGAAATCCATGGTAATGTGTTCCCACTTCCATTTCGGAATCTCAAGTGGTTGCAATGGTCCCTTAGGCACTTGATGCTCTCGCCTTTACACGCTGACAAGTTAAACATGTTGAGATAAACTTTGCAATCTCTCTTTCATATTGTTCCACCAAAATGTATGTCAAGATCACGATACATTTTAGTACTTCCGGATGGATTGCAAATGGTGTATTGTGTGCCTCCATCATAATCTTGTACTTCAAATCGTAATCGTTAGGAACACAAAGTCCAGAGTGGACTCAAGTATTCCTTCTTCATCAATTCTCGCCCTTAATAGCTCCTTCTTGTACTTTCTTCTTCATATGCATCATTTCCGAAGATTGGGTGGCTTGAGACCCTTAACTTTTTCTATTAAAGTTGGCTCTATGCGTATATGTCACGCACTCATTCCTCACGATATGATCTTCTACTCAATGCGTTAGCTACCACGTTCGCTTTTCGGGATGGTATTAAATAAATGTGGTCGTAGTCTTTCAATAGCTCGAGCCAACGTCATTGCCGCGTGTTAAGTTCTTTTTGAGTGAAGAAATATTTAAGGCTTTTATGGTCCGAATATATCTCCACTTTCTCTCCATATAGATAGTGCCTCCAGATCTTTAAGCGCTGAACGATCACTTGCTAACTCTAGATCATGAGTAGGATAATTCCTCTCATATTCTTTAAGTTGTCATGAGGCATAGGCTATGACTTTCCCACGCTGCATGAGAACACATCCTAACCCTTTGCTCAAGCATCATTGTGAGATAACAAATCCATCCGAACCGAGATGGTATTGTTAAAACAGTCTTAGAAATAAGTCTCCTTTTAAGCTCTTGAAACTCTTCTCGCACTCTTCGCTCCAAAGCGAATTTTGTATCCTTCCGAGTTAGATGAGTTAATCGAGATGGCGATTCGAAAAACCTTCCACGAATCTCCGATAATAACCAAATAAGCCCAAAAAGCTACGTCTTGATCACCGACTTGGTTCTCCCAACTTTGTATTGCTTCAATCTTCACGGGTCAACATGATACTCCATGTTTTGACACCACATGCCCAAGAAATGCTACTTCCTCGAAGCCGTAACTCGCATTTCTTTAACTTGGCATAAAGCTTGTTTTCACGAAGCCTTTGGAGTACCAAACTTCAAATGGTGCTCATGATCTTCACGGCTTTTTTGGAATATATGAGGATGTCATCAATAAAGACAACGATTTAACCGATCCAAATACTCTTTGAATACTCGGTTCATCATATCCATGAAAGCCGCAGGAGCATTAGTCAATCCGAAAGACATAACTAAGAATTCATAATGCCGTGCATCGAAGTTCTAAAGGCGGTCTTTGGAATATCCTCGGTTAATCTTCAAATTGATGATATCCGAATCGAAGATCGATTTTTGAAAAGAATTGTGCTCCTTGCAAATCGGGTCAAACAAGTCATCAATACGAGGTGAGGATACCTATTCTTGATAGTGACATGGTTCAATTCCAGATAGTCAATACAAAATCGCATACTCCCGCTCTTTCTTCTTTTTAAAAATAAAACAGGGCACCCCAAGGAGATGTACTAGATTTAATGAAACCAATGTCCAACAACTCCTGTAGTTGGACCTTTAACTCTGAAGTTCAATAGAGCCATTCGATATGGGGTTTTAGAAATGGGCTTTGTGCGGGTTCAAGGTCAATAAAGAATTCAACTTCACGTTCGGGGTAGACGGGAAGTTCTTCAGAAATACGTCCGAAAGTTAATAACAACAGAATATTATTCAATTTTGGCGTGTCTTTATTCAAATCCATAACATGGGCTAAGAAAGCTTGACATCCGCTTTTTTAATAAACGAATAGCTTTATGATTAGATATAGCGTTGATTGATTTTAATGGTTTAGTTGCTTGAATTCGAACAACAAAGTTGTTTAGGAATATGAAAGCTAACAACCTTACGAAAACAATCAATTTTGGCATGATGAGTAGTTAACCAATCAATCCCTAAAATCACATCAAAAGCAAGTATCTTTAAAGAGATAAGGTCAATAGGTAAGATAAGGGTGCCAACATGGATTAGACAAGATTTATAAGCGATGGATGTGATGAAAGTTTCTCTAACTGGAGTTTCCACAGATAGTCAAAGTCTAATTTCTCCTGAGTCAAGTTTAAACGTTGAGCACAAGCGGAGAGATAAATGAATGGGTAGCACCAGTAGATCTAGTAAAGTATAAACTTCACAAGAATTTATAAATAGCTTACCCGTGATCACCTCGTTTGGGTTCCTCGCATTTTGACCACCACAACAAACGCTCTTCCAGGAACCGTTGACTTTGACTTTTCTGGGACAGTCTTTTGAGTCACCGTCCCCGCTGAACTAGGTTTCGCTACCGTGCAATCTCGAGCGATATGTCCTTCCTTTCCACAATTATAGCATACCCAGAACTAGCGTGTGGCGGTTTTGGATGATATGTCCCTCTTTTCCGCATTTATAGCATATGACCGGTGGTCGTTCTCCTCCTTGGAACCAAGTTGCTGCTGGCACTGGTCGTCTTCACATGGTCGTTGTTGAATCTCCTCTTTTAAAATCTCCTCCTGACTCGCTTCTTCTATTTTCATAGCCATGATTACCACCAGTGGTTACCATTTTTGTCCGCCTTTTTCTTTCTCCACCGATTATTGTTGTTTTGTTGATCTTTATCTCCTATGATCCTGATTGTGGTACCTCGGTTGACCGTACTCATTATCTCGCTTCTAACAATTGAGCCTCACATTAACAACATCCCGAATAGAGAAAATTTATGAGAGATGAGATCTTCGCGTATCTGCCGTGTTTCAAACCTCTCGTAAACATCCGCGTCATCGTTCTCCTCATTCTCCACCAAATGAGGTACAAACTCGGATAACTCTGCAAATTTCGCCTCGTCTTTGAGACAATCATTGCCATGTTGTTCTCTCTCCATCTAATAAACTCCACTTCCTTCATATAATGAACACTTTCGGAAAGTATTTGTCATTAAATAGTTCTCAAACGTCTCCCAAGACATCTTGGCCGAAATGGATGGAGTACGCTTCACCGACTCCCACCGATGATATCTTTCGCCACGGAACATAAAGGTGGCGAATGGAACCTTCGTTCTCTGTGCATCCCAAGACATCGAATATCTTGGTAATTTGCTTGACCCATGTTTACGCATGATCGGATCTCGCTTTCCCTTAAATTCAGTGGTCCCAACTCTTTGAACCGCATTGGGACAACCCGTGAATTGCTATCATTTCCTCCTATGTTTTGAACACGAGTCTCCTCGTCTGCGATTTTGCATGAACCGCAAAAAGCTTCTAAATATCCCCTCGCTCATCATCTGCGCCGGTGGTGTTGTTTACAGGAGGAACATTGCCAGCCTGTTGCACGTTCTCCTCGTTGGTGAGTACAGGCGTCTCCACGGTCTCATTTTCATTGTTAATATTCTCAGTCGACATTCTCAAATACTGTCATAAAACAAGGGTAATTTAAGGAAATCAATATATCACATAATATCCCTATATACTGACCAACTATCAAATAAGCTTAGGTAGGACACACTAGCGAAGGATTTACTCGTCTCTCCCCTCTAGTTCTATTCCCCATCTCCGCCAGAGATCATATCCCTAAGCTCGATACCAACCGTGACACCCCCAAAATAGGTCTACATCCCCCATTCTCGAGTTGTCAATACACGATGCAAAACAACTACAACTTTATTATTACAATAGTAAAAAACTGTGAGTTTAAATACGAGATATTGCCATCTGATAATATCCACATACAAATAAATCCTCATCATAATTATTGATACATTATTTTACAACAATGGTGAGGACTACTAAACAACTCTCCCTAGAACTTTCATTCCATACCCCACTTCATTTTTGCTATATTCTCGCCTCCACGAGAAGAAAAATGGAACAAAAAGGAAAAGGGTGAGCTCGACTTGCTTGATAGAAAAGAATATTATGACTAAGATAATATACAACAAAATTATCGTTAGTCTTCAACAGGAAAAATATAATAGAATACAATAGACAACAAGTTTTAAATCAATATTCGCAATGAAATAATAATTCATTAGAAGAGTTAAGTAGAGAATGCAAACTACTATCTTCATGTATGAATTTTAAAGTTCATCGCCTATTTTATCCTCTGTAACATCAATCAATATATATCTCGGGATCAAATATTCATCCTTGCACTACTGTGCCAAGGACATTCACCAATTAGTCATGTTCATCTAAACTCCTGCTTCATCTTTGCACTACGGGCCAAAGATATTCATCAAAAATCATTCATCTTTGCACTACGGGCCAAAGATATTCATCTCATCTTTGCACTACAGGCCAAAGATATTCAATAATATCATCATTTAAGACTGAGGATGATGAAAAATATTTTTTAAAAAAAACGAATCCAGTGAATCAAAATGACAAGGATTAAGGATTAAGGATTCGTACTTTGTTTTATCCACGTCCAAAAATACCTCAAAAATAATCATAGTGGCGTAAAATTCAAGAATGATCAAAACATGGATACAATCAAAGCTAGTATCCACAATAGATATTTTGGACGAAAAGAAAAATTTTCATTTTTCAATGAATAGTCTTGAAGATTCGTGAATAAGGTCAGTATACGTGAATAGTGCCGTATACGTGAATAGTAACTTCGACACCAAAAGTTCTAAATTTGATAAAAACTTCCAAACAATATTTCGGCATAATGATATTGAAGAAATAATATCATTTTCGAATAAAATAACATCCCTTACCTCGAAAGATCAAGATTTAACCGAATCTGGATATAGACTATATCTTGAACTTTCACCGATAGCAATACTCAAAGTATACTCAAAATACTCACAAGAATAAACTCGATAATATAGAGAGAAAAACTTGAGTTTACAATTGTGATTTTCAATTCTAACCTAAGACTATTTATAGAAATTGCTTAGAACACCAAAGCGAAAATTTAATAAAATATTAATATTTATAAAAATATTATGCGTATTCTTTGAAATCTGAATCTCAAAGAATTCACACATGCCAACCTCCTAGAAGAAAATAAAAAAAACGTTTTTCTAATTTAAAATAATTTAAACTTCCAAAATTAATTATTTTGAGCTTGAACTTCAATAATTCACAATAAATAGCCCTTTTATCAGAAAATTCGAATCTCATGAGTTTTTATAGGAAATCCAATTCTCTACAACTTTGCAGAAGAAAGTTTTCTAAATTCCCAACAGAAATTGACCGAAATCCATAAGCGGGTGATTTTAGAGGCTATAATCAAATTTCGATCGATAAATGGGGTCCACAGACATGTTTAACATGTTTTAAACATTTATTGCAACAAAAAATACTCTTCCTCCTCGTATACTCATATATCCCACATTCGTTGTAAAAATATCACCATTATTATATTATTAAAATATAATAATATATATTTAAATGAATTATTTTATCGAGAAAAGATAAAATTTCAATTTTTAACAATTGTCGCATTAAAAATTTTCTCCATCTATATCCACATAAAATCAATATCATATGAATCAATAATTAATTATTCACAAATAATATTACAGAATCACAATATTAACAACCAGAGCGGTTCCTGGAAAGAGGGGGCTCTAATAAGAATTTCTCCTTCTTCTTGGCAAGAATTAGGTGACCAAACCTCTCCTTAGATGCAGAACTTTCTAAACATTGCCAATAATGTTATCTAATAATATTATTCAGATAATATGAATTATTGTTTCGACATGAAAAAAATCTTGTGTAATGACAATTATTAAAACAACAAAGAATATAAAATATCAACGCAGCAATTATTGAATCAATAAAATAAAACACGACCAAAGAATTATCGTAACCATTATTGAGTAGTGCCTTCTTTACGTAAGAGTCAATAATTGGTGCAATCTGCTATCTTCTCAACAACGCCAGACATCGTATTTTTTAACCAACCGGGTATTCCAACAAAGGTGATTATGCAGTAATAACTACGTAGTTATTTTTAAACAACTTATATTTGTCATTTTCTTCCTCCAATCGCTTTTTGGTTATGGGGCCCACACATGGTCTGCTTGGCCGTCGCATTTAATATTCCCGACAGATCGAATATTCCAACGACCAAACGAATATTCCCTAACAACAATGAATATTTTATAACCACTTGCTTATTTTGAAATATTTATGTATTTTACCCGTGAATTATCCACATTAATCACATCAACCCTTACTATTTCAAAATAATAATTAGAGGAAATTAAATTTCATTTATTAATTATTTGGGATCTTACAAGACTTATTTATAAACGGTGTCTTTTCTCAATTGGCCATACCTATCGTTCGCGGTTTAATAGTGCGAACGGAGACTTTTATAAGGAGATATATTTTGATCATATGTCTCGTTCGCAGTTTAATATTACAGACAAAAATTCTATTAAACCGTTCAAACGCTCACGATTTGTTGTAACGATAATATTAAATTGACAATATTATCGACGAATCGGTCCATATAAACTACTACTATGAATTTAAGCTAATCGATATATTTGTGGGACCCTTTTTTCTCTTTCTATCACTTATGTTTTATTATTTTTGTTGGTGGAGAGAGAGAGAGAAAAGGGGATTAGTGGGCATTAATTATAATGACAATTCAAGAATATAAACAACATTTGGATAAAATTAAGAAAATAAGGTGGTCTGCATGGTTGACTTCTTTAGTTTATGGGAGCCGCCCGCCTAAAATGTCAAACTTTCAAGTGCCATGCACTTGGACTTTAATTTGGCATTTTTAAATTCCTTTTGGGAAAAGTGTGCTGCATGCACTCTCTTTTGGGGAAACATTCCCATCCCCACAATTCTCCGACGAACACAAAATTCTTGATTTTTGATATTGTACGGAGCCGGAGGTCGAATAGAAGAATCTTTATCATACTTAATTTTCACCTCCTTAGTCTTTAATTTGAAGCTCCCATTTCCCACGGATACTATTACTAGCTAGTATACAATGAATTTAGACTTAGTTTGACAAGATTTAGAGCGTTAAGCGATACTTATTACTGTGATATTATCAAGAACTTATTATAGTAAAATTATAGTAATAATTATTTTAGCACATTAAATAGGATATGCAAACTCACATAATAAGCATGAGAATTGAACCAAAAAATTGGAAGAATGAGTAAGATCTTAGTGTTAACTATTAGGTTATATTGGGTCATGATATTTCTTCTATTTGGGCAATGAATTGGGCTCATTTATTTAATTAGTTATTGGGCCTCCATTATTGAACCTTGAAAGTCATTGGGCCTAGTCACCATATTGTTTCTATTGAACTTTATAAAATCGGGTCGGTTCATTAGACTAACCCATTAGATCTTTTTAATATCTATTACTTTGACTTGCAATGATGAAAAAAGCATGACGATTGGTTAGAGAGACACATCATGCATTAATGTGGATGGGATTATAGCCGTACGTAGGTACATAAACAAAGGACAAAAGGTAGTAGATAGGCTGCATGCAGTTGGCGAAACCCATCGGATCGGTAATGTGGTTAGTTAGTAGTAGATGGCACGAGAACCCGCAAAGAGAGAGTATACCTTATCAACCAAGTCTTCACAACCAGGTACGTTCACATTTATATTCACACACACACACAACTGAGAACATCTATCTCTCTCTCAATACACTAAATATTACATCCTCCATTGTTAACCTTGTGAACACTGATATTGACTCTCACGCTGAAGTATCCCCGACGGTCCGTAAAATCGAGCTTTTTGCAGTGTCTTATCGTGTTTACTGTGCAGGATCAGGACGTCTTACGTGATTGGGACGTGGCAAAAGATCCTAGCGTTAACAGGTTATATAAAACTTCGTTACCCAATTTATCCTTGAAAGCATTGATTTTCTTGAACAATCTATAATCGGCCAAGTTTAATAAGGAATGGAGTGTAAACCTTATGATCCCGTCAAATGTAGTATTTTATGACAGTAAGTCGTCTAGACTAGACAAGTGAGTTGTCTGACGATGATACAGACCAGGAAGTTGTTGAGACAAAGATGTGTACGATATCTAGCTTACATAGTCGATATATACTCGAAAGGTGGGTGCAAAATTGGAGAAAATACGGATTGTTAGAGATTTCATGGACGTGTTTCCGGACGATTTGTCAGGACTTCCGCCGAATATAGAAATTGAGTTCGTGATCGACTTAGCACTAGGGGCTGCTCCGATATCGAAGGCCCCGTACCGAATGGCCCCAGTGGAAATGAAAGAGCTTGATGGTGCAACTCAAGAGCTGTTAGACAAGAAGTATATTCAACCAAATGTATCGCTGTGGGGAGCGCCAGTTTTGTTCGTCAAGAAGGAGGATGGGTTAATGCGACTCTATATTGATTATAGGGAATTGAATAAGGTCACACTATCAAGAATAAATATATGTTGTCAAGGAATGATGATTTGTTCGATCAGCTGAAATGAGCTAATTAAGTACTTTTCAAAAAATAGATTTAAGAAGTGGATACCATCAACTGAAGGTGAGGAAGGAAGATGTACATACTGAAGACGTCATTCAAAACTCGGTATAGTTATTACGAGTTTTTGGTGATGTCATTTAGTTTAACCAACGCACCTGCAGCGTTTATGGATTTGATGAACATGGTGTTTAAGTCATTTTTGGACAAATTTGTGGTAGTGTTTATTGACGGCATATTGGTATATTCCAAAACTCAAGACGAACATGTAGAACACTTAAGAATGACGTTGGACGCTTTAAGAAGGGAAAAGTTGTACGCTTTCAAAATGTGAATTTTGGTTGGAGCGTGTGCAATTTCTTGGACATGTAATTGATAAAGACGAAATTTCAGTGGATCCATTTAAGGTCGAGGCTGATATTGGGAACAGCCGAAGATACCGTCAGAATTAAGGAGTTTCTTGGGATTGGCGGGTTATTATCGTCGTTTTATTCGGGATTTTTCCAAAATCGCCACTCAGTTGATGAATTTGACAAGGAAAACAGTGAAGTTCATTTGAACGGAGAAGTACGAAGAAAGTTTTCAGGAATTGAAGAGGAGGTTAAGCATGGCACATGTGTTGTCTCTACCGGATAATACATGAAATTTTGTGGTATATAACGACGCATCGCACAAAGGACTAGGATGCGTGCTTATGCAAAACGGCAAGGTCATTGCGTATATCTCACGAAAATTGAAGGTTTTCGAAAAAGGGTATCCGACCCATGATTTGAAATTAGTTGCAGTGGTGTTTGCTTTAAAATTTTGGAGACACTATCTTTATGGGGAGAAGTGTATTGAGATATATACAGACCATAAGAGTCTGAAGTAAATTTTTACATAGAAAGATCTTAATATGCGTCAGAGGCGATTGTTGAAGCTAATTAAAGACCATGAATGTGAGATTTTTTACTATCCGAGTAAAGCTAATGTGTTTGCATACGCATTAAGCAAAAAAGGCCAGGAGAAATTGTTGTTGTTAACTGCTCAGGAGATCAGAGTAGAGCAATGATATATGAAGATAATGGAGTCGTATAGATTTTTTTGGGGTGACCTTAAGGACATTCTAACATTGATTGGGTAAATCTTTGCATCCTATATATGTCATAAATTATCATTAAAATATTTAGGGGCGTTTCTTACCGATCATCTCTAAAGTGGTCATCTTAAATACCCGATAATGTGGTTGGTCATCTTTATAAAGCGTGTGTATTACATTAATAATCTTACATTCTCAGTAATCAACACCTGGTAAAGTGTCAAGATTTTCGATAATTATATCAAATAACCAAAAAATAGGTAGTAATATAAGATTACCACATAGTAGTCATCTTGAAATTTTTATTCAGACAAAAATATCTTCTATATTTAATGGTTGAGACATAAACGTCCTTATTAGTCGCATAATTTATATTTTTAAAAAAATTTGATTTTGTTTGTTTGTCGACATTTTTTGTTATTTATTATTATATATTTTATGTATTATTAACGGCATACTTAAAAATTTTGTGCTTAATAATTGAATAAATCACGTGTTGTTATTTTATATACATATTAAAAATTTTAATGAGATTTACTATATTGAATTAATTAGTTTAATAGTATATTAATGATTGTTGATAATTATATTTGACAATAATCATATGAGTGAATCATTCAACTAAAATTAGTATAAGAATATTTTAGTAAAAGATTAATATTAGAAAAAATATATTCAATAATATTGAATTCATACCAAAACTCACAATAACAATTACCGATAATCACATATTTTTTATCAAATAGAAATAACACAACCATTTTCTATTAAAATAATCAGATGTCATTTAAGACCCTTAGTAGTATTAGTCTTTTTTCTCTCACTTTAGTTAAATGAATCGAATAGGAGGATATCAAATCTTAAAACTCGTTTGGAGGGGTGGGGACTAATTTACAGGCCGGGACTTAATAAAAAATAAAGGGTCCTTTACACTAATATACAACATTTAAAAAGTAATTACAAAAATAAAACACGCACAACATAATTATAAAAATAAAACAACAGAATATAAAATTGCTAAAATCACGTATATATCGGGCTTATGGACTCTCCTATATGCAACTTAACCACTCCTAAAATCAAGCGGCCGAACAAAACATGCAACTTTGATCTTGGAGAAATCCAAATCTTCACCACCACTATGACACACACCACCATTGAGATCGGAGAAGACGAAGCTTTTCACGCGACACACCATCGCAATGAATCTTGCATCTCTAAGAAGAAAAGCATTGTCGCGACCAATTTGTAAGATCGAAAATAGCATACAAAATCAACGCTTTCAAGATCGAGAACCAAAAATATTGTTGCAGTTGATTGTTGAATACAAAATCAACATCACTTTGATTCAAATATCTTGTGGTATGTAAGTTTAAAACTTATAAGCATATAGATACTTATAGTTACTACAATTACTAAATTGATTATCTTTCTTAAGTTTTTCAACTTAAATTGTCACAAAGTTTGAATCTTTTGAATGTTGTGTTTGCAAAATGTATTTGAAAACATGTTTTATATTATGGTTACTAAGGTTATATAAATTGGTTCTTGTCTAATGTTGGTTTGATTCTTGATTATTTTGTATTGATTCTTGTGTAACATTATACCGCCTAATGATGTCTTAGTTCTTGATTAATGCTATTTTGGTTACTGCATAATATTACTAATTAATCTTGACTTGATTCTTGACTAATCTTCGATTTGGTTACTATGTAATGTTATATTGAGTTCTTGATAAATCTTGACTTGTTTATTTGTGTAACACTATAATGGTTATTGACTAATTACGAATTAGTTCTTGTATAAAATTATTATAATCTTGACTTGGTTCTTGTGTAAAATATTATTTAGTGACTCAATGCGACTTGGTTCTTGAATAATGCAAAACTTTAATTACTTTGCAGTTGATTAATTGGTTCTCAGATTATTGGTTCTTTGAAGTATATTAATGTACACTTCTACTTATATTTTTATATTAATGGTTACTTGTTAGCCAAATTGGTTACATTCTTACAAAAGTCTCCGCTTTTGGTTGGTAACAAATAAATTATAATTTGGTTATTTTTATTGTAAAATGCAAGAAAAATCCTATTTTTACCGGTTGTTTTTTTGTTTCTTGATTAATGCTAATTCATTCTTTGTGTAACATTATATGGTTCTTGAATATTCTTTGAGTTGGTTCTTTGTGTAAAATTATAATGATTAATGATTAATCTTGACTGGATACTTGCTTTTACATTATATTGGTTCTTTGTCTAATGTTGATCAAGTTACTATGTAAAATTATAATGGTTACTTTCAATAAAGTCTTGACACAGTTCTTGTGTAAAATTATAATGTTATATTCTTTTGTAATTGTTTCATTTATATTGATGTTACTTATTGACTACATTGTATTGGTTACATGGACTAATAGTAACTAATACACCAAATTTGATGTTTGGACTAATAGTAACCAATACACCTTTAAGTACATATTGATATTTTTTATATTATTTGTTTTTATTTGTAAAATGTTGTCAAATATGTTTTATGTTTATGGATACTAAGTAAATATATGTTGTTTCTTGTCTAACTGGATTTGGTTAGTTTATAATCTTGACTTGTTTATTGTGTAATATTACCATGGTTACTACATAATATTACTTTGTTTTATCTTGATTTTTTATATTGATGGTTACCGATTAACTACATTGGTTACCTTTATACACCGTTAGTCTTTAATTTGTAACAAAGTCATTCTTGATTATTTTGGTTGTAAAATGAATGTATAAATTTTTTTTTAATCTTGGCTACTAATTACATATATCTTGTTATCTTGTATAATATGTATTTAGATCTTTGAAAGGTGTTTATTTGGTTACTCTATAATGTTATTGAGTTTTATAATTGTTTATTTTATATTGGTAGTTACTTATTGACCACATTGGTTACCTTCATACAATCAATTAAATATTGATTGTTGTATACTATTTAATTAGTTCTGATATAATGTTTATTCGGTTGCGGTGACAATTTGACAATTTTCCATCAAAGTTTGGAGTGTCGATTTTTTGGCGTTTTCGAGCCTAATTTAATTGGAAACGGTCAACGATCAAAAGTCACCAAACTTTTGGTGGTGAACTGCATGGTTTTTCGGTCTAATTCCATCATTTAGGCCTTCAAATTTGCATGTAAAATTTTGGTTTATTTTCCGTTTACTAATATTATGTAATTTGGTTCTTGCTCTAATATTGATTTGGTTACTTTATAATGTTTATTCAGGTTGTTAGACAATGGAGACCGATAAAGAACTCAATACAACAAATCTAATTGTTTACAGAATATATAATTGTTTATTTATAGTAACCATTAACCACATGGTTGGTAACATTTTTGATGGTGTCTGATAGAAAAAATGATGTTGATTAATATTTTTATTTTTGATTCCATCATGAGTTATCAATATAAAGTAAACATATACAAGCTTTATAATGATCTTGATCTGAAGCTTATAACGATCTTTCGACAAAGCTTATAATTATCTGTTACTAACAAGCTTGTAGATAAATAGGACACTCACACATGTACATTTAACAATTATTGTTTGTCCCGATACAAAGCTTGTAATTATCTCGTTACTAATAACAAAGAACCATAATGTAACATAATAAAACAAAGGACCATATAATTATATGATAAGAACGAATATGTTTTAATGGTAGCCAAAAATGCGAAACATCATGTAATGAAACTCGGTTTAAGCAATCCATGTATACTATAACCATAATGTAACATAATAAAACAAAGAACTATATAATTATATGATAAGAACCATAATAGTGTTTTAATGGTAACCAAAAGAATCATCATCATATAATGAAACTCGCCAGGCAATCCATGTATACTAAACAATTACATATTAACCAAAATAAAAAAATAAAAGTATCCAAATCCCACATTGAGGACACAATAATAAGAAGAAAACCATAAGGTAACAAAGAATCAAAACATAATAAAGAAGTAACCAAATAGTTATATAAAAGTAACTAGAACATGTAAGATGTGTTTGTGGAAATGGAAGTAGAAATAGAATAGCATAAACCTTGTAGAATATATTTGAAGGAATTTACAAAATAATACATCAATGTATACTTAAGCAAATACATGGTTTATTATGACTTGGGTTTATTATTTACAAAATAATACATCCACAAACTAATGATGCCTTAAACTTCTTCAACTGCCTTGGTCTCAATTTCTTGGTAATAATATCGGGGACTTCCATGTCACACCAATATATAACTTTTCCAATGAATTTTCTATTGCATTCCCCATAGTAAAGATTCCATAATCCGCAAATAAAAAAATCAGTTACATACATTAAGAACTCAGATATAAACAATATTTATATAATAAATGGGTTTACCAAACAAATACATTGTAAACCAAAACAACATATAAAAGTAACCAAAATCTCAATTGAGGAAAAAAGAATGGTATCCAAATCATAAGCTAACAGTAACAAAAAAATATACTAATGAAGTAACAAAACAGTTATATGTTAGTAACCAAAACATATATTAATGGTAACCAATACATAAACAACATATAGACCAAACAAAGTTTAGTCGACCCATATATTAAACAAATATATTGTAACCAGAACAACAAAAAACAGTAAGCAAAATCCCAACTCAAGGAAACAAAAATGGAATCCAAATCAGAAACTAACAATAACCAAAAACATACTAAATAAGTAACCAAATATTTAACCAAAACATATTTTAATGGTAACCAATACATAAACAACATGTACACCAAAATCAGTTTAGTCAACCTTGTATACTAAGCAAATAAATGGTAACCATAACAACATAAAAAAGTAACTAAAATACCAAATCAAGGTAACAAACATGGTATCCGAATCTCAAGCTAACAAAGAACAAAAACATAATGCGTAGTGACCAAACAGGATATATGATAAGATCTATTTTTTGTTATTGCCGGCGTATCTCACAACGTAAGCATTATATCAAGCCCCCATAAATTAGTCTAGTATACTAAACAACATGTAGTCCAAACTCAGTTTAGTCAATCAATGTATACTAAGCAAATACATTGTAACCAAAACAACAAATAAAAGTAACCAAAATCTCAATTGAGGAAAAAATAATGGTATCCAAATCATAAGCTAACAGTAACAAAAAATATACTAATGCAGTAACCAAACAGTTATATGTTACTAACCAAAAATAATGTACATGTGAGGGTACATAATGTACATGTTAGAATAAAAATAACCAAACAGTTATATGCTAGTAACCAAACCATGTTTTAATGGTAACCAACACATAAACAACATGTAGACCAAACCCAGTTTAAGTCACCCATTTTTTACAAAGAAAAACCATGTTAACCAAACAAACAATAAAAGGAAACCAAAACCCCATTGGAAAAAAAAGAATGGTATCCAAATCATAAGTAACAAAGAATAAAATCATCATTGCATTCTTCACAGTAAAGATTATCAATTTCTTGGTAATAATGCTGGGGACTTTCATGTCACACCAATATATAACTTTTCCAGTGAATTTTCAGTTGCATTCCTCACAGTAAAGATTCCATAACTGTAAATAAACAAAATCAAATTTACACAAATCATTAGTAACTGAGATATAAACAATATTTATAACATAAATAATTCACGTAGTGACCAACAAATAAAAGCATACTAACCAAAACATAATATAACAATTACACAAAGAGCCAAAACAGATCAGAATAAATAACCAACATCCCACATTGATCGCACAATAATAATTATCATACCATAATATAACATTAACCATACCATAATAAAGTAGTAACCAAAAAGTTATATTATATAATCTAATGGTGACCAAAATATAAACATGTAAATGCAGACCATTTTATGTAGTAAAACAAACAGTTATATATAATATTAACCAAAACATAATTTAAAGGTCACCAAAACAAAAACATGTATACCAAAAAAATATACTAAAAGAAGTAACCAAACAGGTTATATACTAGTAACGAAACCATGTTTTAATGGTAACCAACACATAAAAGCAACAAGTATACCAAACCCAGGTTTAGTAAACCAATATATACTAAGCAAATACATTGGAACCAAAACAACATATAAAAGTAACCAAAATTCCAATTGAGGGAAAAATAGTTTCCAAATCATAAGCCAACAAAAAAAAAATACTAATGAAGTAACTTAACAAATTATGTGTTAAGAATCAAAACATATATTAATGATAACCAATACATAAACAACATATATACCAAACACAATTTAGTCAACCCATATATACTAAGCAAATACATGGTAACCTGAACAACAAAAAGCGAAGAACCAAAATCTCAACTCAAGAAAACAAAATAGAATCCAAATCGAAACTAACAATAACCAAAAACATACTAAAAGAGTAACCAAATATTTATATGATAAGAACCAAAATATGTTTTAATGGTAACCAATACATAAACAACATGTACACCAAAATCAATTTAGTCAACCATGTATACTTAAGCAAATACATGGTAATCATAACAACATAAAAAAAGTAACCAAAATACCAAATCAAAGTAACAAAAATGGTATCCGAATCACAAGCTAACAATAACAAAAACATAATGCAAAAGTAACCAAACAAATTATATGATAATATAACATAACAAAATTTAAATTAGCACACCTTTAAAATTTTTGGGTTGGAAATATCTTCCAAGCCATGAACTTGATCACTTCACCTCTTAATCACCATCTGTGATTCTTTTCCTCTTTCCATCCTTCTTCCTCAGATCAACCATTCTATATAAAACATAAAAAACAACATAAACCCAAACAATCAATACCCATTCTATTAGAAACATAGCGTATATATATGATCATATTGACAATTAATTAGTAAAATGAGAATTAACAGAAATTAGAACCAAACCTTAGAGAGAGAAACCAAAAACTGAAGAGTTGGCTAGAGAAATCACGTATTCGACTGTCAGAGTTGGAGAGAGAAAGTCACGTATCAACCTGAAAACATAGCCTTTCACGTATTGCTCGCGACGGCGGCGGAAGAGGACGACGACGAGTGGCTTCGAGAAGAGAGAGAGAGTAGTAAGGGAGAGAGAAGTAGTAAGAGAGAAGAGAGAAGAGAGAAGAGAGAGAAATAGTAATGGCGGATAGAGAGAAACTGAAGGAAGATGAAGACTAATTTGCTATGTCAGCCAATTAATATTAATCCCTTAATTTAAGGAATTTTAATTGTATTAGGATTGAAAATAAAAATGATGAAGTGTATTATTTTTGTAATTATTTTATGACTGTATGATTTTTATAATTATTTTCAAAAATGTACTAATATATGTAATTGTTCCAAAAATAAAAGACACTCGTATATCTTTGTTCAGGCTGGATGGGCTGCTTTACTGTATAGGCCCATCATCTCGCATCTTCAATCCACTTTTCAGCGAAAGAGTAACAGGCCTATTTCCAGGCTTGATGAGCTTATTCGTAGGCTTGGACATGAAATACTCCATCCGTTTTAAAATTAGAGATTAGAGATACAATTTGACTTTAAAGGTCAAACGATAATATATTTAACTTTAAAATTGACATGACTCATAAAAATTTAGAATAAAATAAATTCTATAATTAATAAATTTTGTTATATATTATACAATTATAATAATCGTATCAACTAAAATTAAATAAATTCACATTAATTTAAAATTTAATATGTCGAAATTATATCTTTAATTTTGGAGTGGAGAAAGTATATTTTTGTTTTTTAACAAAAAAAAAAAGGAAGGAAAAATGGAAAAAAGAAAAAAGCAAGATGCAAGTTGTATGAACCTACAAATGAGCTATAATGATCATATCATGTAATCGAAATAAGTCCTCCTAGACTTATAAACAACTCTTATAAAAATTAGTTTACAAAATAATGTGTCAAACTTTAATTAGTGAATAATTTAATTATTATACATGGGTGGGTCCAGTAATTATAACCAAACAAAATCATACAAATCATTTTGTATATTTTTTTTATAATAACAATTCTTTAATCATGACTCGTAATATTATTTATTTAAAATTTAGTAGATTTATTCTACGTTAACCTCAGACTACACAATTATACGTAGATGTGCTATCTTGGCAGCCTGGCAGGAATCTTTAGTCTCATTTCTATCACCTCACCCTTTTAAATAAGCTGCATGCTTTATCAAAAATTAAAAATAAAAATTACAACTACTAAACAAGATTATATTGAGATTATCTAATTTCCATGACTCCTTAATTTCTTGGAAACTTCGTATAAAAGCATACTAGCTAGCTAGAATCCTAATTCAAGATTTAATGTCGTAGAAATACATAAATATATATTGTATAATTTAGGTCATACTTTGCAACATAATGTCTGCATTACAGCAATTAATTAACACAGCCTGTAACCTCCCTTCCCTCCCTCGTGCATGCATGAGCATACTATATTAGATTCTGTCTCCAGACTCCCCACAACCAACTGTACATATATTTATTTCAGAAATAACTATCTCAATTTTACAACAAAAATAAATGATTTTTTCATAATGTCATTCATGTGATGCGAGTCCTATTTACTATTCATCAAAATATAATTTATATATAGTCTATCTACAACTCTCACGTACTCATCACTTGTATAATTTAGGTCGTACTTAATTTGCAACATAATGCATGTCTGCAGCATTAAAACAATTAACACAACCTGTCAGCTCCCTTCCCTCGTGCATGCATGAGCATATTCCGTCTCCATGCACCACCAACTGTACGTTTACATTTCTCAACTCCCTCAACCATTGCCACTCTATAGATCTCCGAAGGTTCCTTTGGACAAATTTGGTTCCCTTAGCTGTTGTCATAATGTATAGCTAATCCGTACAAGAAAGGATACTTCATGTCCTTTTCCCTAAAATCTGATCTAAATATCCTATAAATATAGTATAAAGGTAGCCTAATTACCCTAGCTAGTTATAATTAACTCATCATAAACCCTAGTGATCCCTATAGCTAGCTATCTATCTATCTAAACTAGTCTTTTTTTCTCGATCTTCTTGAAAGTTTCAATATTAGTATTCTAGCTAGCTAGCTTGAGCTGTTGAGCCATGTCGTCGTCTTGCCCAAATTTTGATGCCTTAAGAGAACTACACAACTCCGCAAATGATTTACTTCATTCTCCTATAACCAAACGAGCCCTAGTCCACCACCAACAAGAGAAATATGGTCACGAGGTGTCCGAAGCGTCCCTCGGAATGTTAGACGTGTGTGGCACCACAAAAGATGTTCTTTTGCTGGTAAAAGACCATCTCCAAAGAACTTCAATCCACCTTCCGTAGAATAAGCCTCGGCGAAGCCACCGCGGTTGAAAACAAATTCGCAGCTTATTGTACTCGAAGAAAGAAGCTAAAGAAAGAGATGTTGAATTGTTTAAGGTTGTTGAAAGGAATGAAGACCAATTGTATGATCTCTCAAATTGATCATCATCATAACCACCTTGTGGTTGTTGTCAATGTGCTAAGGGAAGTGAGGGTGACAACTATTTGTATTGTGGAGTCACTAATGTCCATGCCTAACCCTATTTGTAAATCAAATTACAGAGGGTCTTTTAGGTCAAAGTTCATGCGAGTGAATAGTTTAAGCTTGTGGGAGAATTGCGATACAACGATGTTTGAATTTGGGAATAAGAGATTAGAGGCTGTGGAGATTGTTATGGAAGATCTTGAAGTTGAATTAGAGTGTATATTTAGGCGGTTGATTTGTACCAGAGTTTCCCTGCTTAACATACTCACCACCTAGTCCTAGTTACGTACGTACTTAGCTAGCTACGAGACAGACAGACAGATTAACCCACCCATTATTTTCAGGGTTTTCATTTGGTTTTGCCCTTCACCCCTCACTGCCAAATGATATATTAGAATTAATTGTAACAATTCAATTCATTGTTAGCTATTATAATAAAGATATTCATTGATTTCATTTTAGATTATTTAAACAATAAATCTTTCTTTACAATGTTCTGTTAGGTCGGAAAAGAGTCTTATTTAACGACTTTATTTATTTATTATTATTTTTTTTTTTACTTGAGTTTGAGTTCTGTTATTTATTATAAAAGTTTTCATTATTTAACGACTTTATTTATTTATTATTATTATTTTTTTTACTCGAGTTCTGTTATTTATTACGAAAACTTTCAACTAGTATATAATTATTATTAAAAATATTATCACCAAGAGTTTATTCACGCAACAAAAAAGTCGCACCCTCATAAATTCGCAAAATATATCATTTTCATTTTTACGTCTCAATATAAGGGCATCATAATATAAAATATTAGTTCAGTGTAAAAATTGATTAGTATTTAGACAAAACATATGGATACTACTAAAAGCCAAAAGGTTTGAAAATAAAACGACAGAAACAGCTTTATGTGTTTTCATTAGTTCTCTTCTTTTCTTTAGCAATTAGCATCACTATATGCATATTAGCTTTCTTCTTCTGATTGTTTGATAAATTGTCCTCTCATCTACCTTCGCATCAGCATAATTATACAATCCTTGACATGGTTTGTAGCATCTATCTTGGTTTACAGTAATAAATCCAATCCATAACGTTGTTGCAATGTAAATTAATAAACAAAATAAAAGGAGGCACCACAAAAGGAAGAAGAGCATGCATAGATATTGTAAAGTTACACACTTGCAAAGACTAGCACCATTAACCCATGGAGAAGAGCCTCCACCAAAATAAGAAAAACTGTCCAGCAATTAATGTGCAGTCAATTTATTCAACAGAAATCCAAGATGAGCATCCGTACCAAGAACCCCCAGCAGAGCGTTTTGTGCTTTCTTTTCAGCTCGTAAACGGGAGACCTGAAAACAATATAATATAATATAATTAGAAGAGAGAATGAGGCCGGATTTTAAATAACCTTCTTCTCCTTTAACCCAAATAGATTTGTAGACTATGAGAAATGTATCATTCAAACAAATATAATCTCATGGTTCATTTCCACTGCCAACTACATGTAAGGTTAAATCCTAGCTTATAATGGAACATCTGATAACACAAAAATAATGGATCAAGCCGGCTTTTGTAACGTCTTTAACACAAGAACAAGCCAAATGTCCAACAAATACTCAAGTATCATGTTTTCAACAGTAAGTCAAGCTTGACTGCCTTACCAAGTGTAGATTGAGGATAGGCCTTTTAAGCTCAGGTGAGCACAAGCAAACTGTATTTGGGTTAAAGCCAAATTCCGAGAAGCCTGCCATGCTCTACTTCATTTCATTTTGATGCTGAATTTTTAATTTTTAAATTTTTTTTTTTTTTTTTTTTTTTTTTGGGGGGTGAGGGGTGCATGGCGGGGGGCCTGGCAAGGCAGGGGGTTATTGGTCTCATAGTAACGTGAACAATTAAAATCAAGACATTCCCATCCACAGGCACAAGATGCTTTAGGTAATTATATGAGATTTATCATTACATAAATCTCTCTCTGAGTTTTATCTAGAAACCATCTCCAAGGTCTTCTGGATATTTCTTCTTTGAGACAACACTTTAGTTATAACCAAAACAATAAAGTTCTCGTGATCACCATAATTAAATAGTTTACAAAGAGTACAAAAGGAGGTCTAGATTAATATCAATTAAAAAACTGCTTATACTTCATCTATAAATCATTATGATTTCAAAGTTTATGTAACAATAAGCAAATGCAAGAAAAATGAGTTTCTCCTTCATTATTAATTCAACTTGCCTCAATTATAAATTCTTCAGTAAAATGCCTCAATTATAAGTGAATTTACTCTGTAATAATGATCTTGCTGAAAGTCAAATACAATTCAATACAACAATTCATTAATTAGTAATTTCCCAAAATTTACCTAATATCAATGTCCATGGCCACCGGAATGATCATCATGGCCTTCCCAAGGATGTCGCCAGCCCTAAAAGATGAACCAGAAACCTCAGAGAAAACAATAAATTAAAAATTTATAAAGGAGAAATCAATCAAACTAAAAGGAGAAAAACACTTAAGCTCACCAATACTACAGGACCATCTTGCTTAGCCCTATACAAAATCCAAAACCTGAAAGCATAAACCCAACTTAGTTTATTAGTAACTAATGTAGCAATTTCAAAATGGGTCCCTGTTTATGAATTACAGATAATTCTAATAGTGTGACATATCAGGCATCTTACTAGCAATGAAAATCATGCTTCTGATTTTCTTTATTCTCTGTAGGTTACTTAGAAATGAGATGTTTCTTGATTCCATTAGTTATTTAGCAATAACCAATGTATCTATTAGTCAGACTTTTATATGCTGGGTTTAATAATGTTATCTAGAGTTGATGATAATTTAAAATTTACTTATATAACTGTACCTGGATCCTCATAACAACCACTTAATCTTACTCCTATTTTTCTAGGACATGTGTAGGACTAGTGAAACTTTTATACATGTCTTTTGTAAGTCTTCTTAAATAAAGTATCTAGCCAACATCACCTATTTCAAACAAGAAGTCAAGGGCATGTGAGATTTAGGAGCACCACGAAAAGCCTATACGTAAAGCAGATTAATGCTTCTCAATTGTTTAGAGAGTAGTTTACACTATGTTTCTGAGTTTTTAACAGCAAAGAAAAGAAAATGCAAAGTTAAACTAGAATACTAAAGAAAAGAATAAAAATGTTATAAGTTTTCTTTCATGTTGCTACTAAGTTTATAAAGGAAATGAAAGAAAACTTAAGTTTTACATTTAGACTATTATTTTACCTTTATATAAATTTTTTGTTGTGTTTGTAATGCAAAGGGTATAATAGGAATTATAAAAATATTGCTTATGTTATTTAGTTTTCTGTTCAAATCGATCTGTTCATTTTTAGATGAAAAACTTTTGCAAGAAAAGTGGTCAAATTTTTTGTCCATGTCTGACCTTTTCTATTCATTTAAAAACTCAATAACAAGAGAATTGGACAGAAAACAAAGTTTTGAAGCCATATTCATATTATGTGATTATAATCCAACCCATGTGCCATGAACGCGTACAGAAGCCTAGGTATGTGCCTAGGTTCTTCAAACTTTGTTCATAATTTATATATTTCCTCCATCAGCCAACCATCATATAATTAAACAGTTACATTTATTTTTAAACAAAAAAATGACATAATTTAATAAAACGAATCAATTTCTTCAGAAAGTCCTAAACCCGCAAACCAATAACCCGGAGCCAAAGTGATTTTTTTTCTTCAAGTCAAAGGAACCAAAGAACTGTTATGAACACTAAACACCATTCACAGCATTCAAGATAGCTCCTTGACATCTGCATTTTTTGTTAATCAAGCCTCTAACTTTACACCTTTTCTAACTCCTAACAATCCTTGCATCCCAACACTTTACACTCACAAAGCTCTGCTTATCATGAGCCCCTATTCCCCAATAACGCAAGGTGTGAACCCTAATTACCCAACACCATATTGTTTATGTTACTAAGGGAATAAAGGTAACCTGGTTGCTGAAATGCTAACAGAAAAATCATGCAGAAGTTAAACATTATATGTTTGTAAAAATTGATAAATTGTGATAATGGTAACAAGGAACTGAGATTTCCTTACATTATTCCACCACCGGACACAATATTATTGATAAGATTGGAGAACATTGAGTGGTCAGAGTTCAATGGAAATGGCAAAAGACTTGGGATCAAAATGGCATGTAGCACACAGCTAAAGCGGATGATTCAAAAATAAAGGAGATATTTCAGCTTAACAAAACTAAATAAAGCCTTGTATCAACTCTTTCGAATCGCCTACTAGAATTCAGTTTCTCATTTTATTTCAATAATGGGCATAGTTTTCCTAAAACCAAAAGCTATTATATATTTTTAATCACCATCAATGTTAAATTTAGTAGTTCCCAACTTCCCCTACATTAAGCAATCTTTATCATGATGAGAAAATAGTAGTCTTACACACATATTTGTATACGTTAGAAAAAGAAGAAAGAAAAAAGGATAACATTCATATAATAGATTAAATGGATTATTTGAAGACAAAAGTTCTATTCAAACCGTAACCATTTCACTAATCTTCCCTATCTTCCAAATAACAGGCCGCAAAACAGTTGATGACTTATAATTCTAAAATTACTCTTATATAAATTAAACCTAAAATTGTTCACAATAAAAGAGGTAAAAAAAATTCAACTAGAAACTTAAACTTATAGCAACTGACCATATCCAAACAAAGGTAATTTTCAAGTATACAACTAGTAATCAAAGAAAGTTAATAAGTATGTGGCCCAATTCCAAATGTCGATAATAAGCTCATTCATAAGAAACATAAACTTTAATTCCAGTTACCAAATTACTTGATCAGTATAAATAAGGCTTCAATTAGATGTTTAACTAAAAAATCTCGTGCAATCAACTAAACTGAATTATAAAATGATCTTCAATTAATTGCATCATTAACGATTCAATATCCTACAAAGTTTGACAGCATACAGCTAAGTGACATCAATTACATTAATATTAGATAGTAATTGAGTTTAATTTAGCGCACAATTGCAAAAAACGCATATCTGAGAGATTGAGAGGAAGAATAAATCAAGTATCAAAGTCGTGTACCACATCATGGCGCACATGCCCTTTCCGGTGATAGAATGCCAACGCTTTGGATGATGAATTGTCACACCTTTGTATGTCACGCCATGTCTATGTCCTCCTCCCATCTCTCCGTAAAGCCCTAGCTTTCGCCAATACAAGAAATGACAGAGCTCGACGACTCGATCGTCGTCTATCAGTAATTATGTAGTTATTAAAACCGGACCGAGTACAGAACCGGACAAGTGCTGGCTCGAATCGTTTCGCAGAAACCGATAAATAATTGAATGTAAAGTAACAGAATTGATATTTCCAGTTTCAAAAGTTTGAAGTGATAAGAGGAAAAGGGTATAAAATACATTTTTCCAACCTTACTCGATCCCAATTTATAAATTTATTATTAAATTAAAATTTTTAACGGTCAACTCATTATAATATTTATTTTTTATAAATTGTCACAAATTTCGTTTGAACAAATTGTGAAAAAAAAAATAATAATAATATTTTTAAGTGAGTTATTCACATGAGCTTGTCAAATAATATCCACAAATTAAAATTCTGTAAAAAAATAAAATAAATCTAAAAGCTGAAACAAATTAAACAATTAAATTAAATAAATAAAATCATAGAAGAAAATATATATCTTAATAATTCTATTAACTTGGGAAGAACATGAGAAGATATATTTTATTTACAAAATAAAATATATCTCAATTAATTAAAATAAAAATAATATAACAAATAATTTGTAATTATATAACAAATTGATTAAAAAAATTAATAAACCCATTAAACAGGATGGATCTAAAATTAAAGTGTTTAAGTTGTTTAATTAAGTTAATTTGTTCTATTATTATATTTCATTTAATACTCCACATTTTAATTCTTTTTAATTTTCTAACTCTGTAATTTATTTATATATCTTTTGATAGATTTTTAATGTTTTGTAATTTTGTAATTAATTTTTAACATATAAATTTTATATTTTAATGGTTACTTGGATAATTTTGTGAGACTCATATGTTACTTGGTTATTAGTTTATTATTTGGTATGTCCACGCGGATAATTGGATAAAAATAATAATTTTAAAAAAAAATCATTAAAATCAACTTTTTTAAACAGAATTTGAGATGATTTATAAAAAATAAACAATTCAATAGTGGGTTGTATGGACTTTTAATATAATTTTTCCGAAGAATAATTTGTACATTATGTTTAGGCCGAAAGAATAATTTTTTTCCTTTTGTCAAATATGTTTTCTAGTCAAATTCTTTACTCATTGAAATCACTCTTAGAAGGTCAACAAAATTAAAACATTTCTAAATTTAAATAAAATTAGCTAATTGTCCCATTCGAAGCTCGGTTTTTTTATAAATAAAATTTATTTTAATTTCTTATTTATTCTACATATATGATAATTATAAAATATTTTTTGAATTTTTAATTAAACTACTATTACTACTGGAATGAGTACAAACGTTGTTTAAACAAATAATTATCAAAGACTCAAAATTGATGTTAGTAATTTTGTTTAATTTAATACTCAATTTTTATGTAGTTTTTAAATTTAATATTTAATTTTTATATTCAATATTTTGAATTTATATATAATTTTTAATGTTAAAAAATAAGTAGAACGTAAAAGCCTAAACTAAAAAGAACATGTATAAGAAAAATAGCTCTATTAAGATTGGGTTTTCTTAGTAAATATTTGAATTGGTTAAACATAAATAAATAAAAATTAGAGAGATTTTGTGACGCCCTCAAAATAGGTCCATTCTATCCAACCCATTCTGAGTCGTCAAATACATGGTACAGAAATAACTACAACTTTATTAATACATTTGTCGTGCAAAATACGACAACATATATACTGTGAGTTTAAAAAAATAATTATTGTCTTCTAGACAATATACATACCCAAATAAATTCTCATCACAATTATTTATATATTATTTTACAAAAATGGTGAGGACTACTAAACAACTCTTTCTAGAACTTTTATTCCATACCCCTCGACTAAAGACTCGCTTCACTCTCTCGTCTCCTCGAGAAGAAAAATGGAACAAAAAGGAAAAGGTGTGAGCTCGATTAGCCCATAAAAGAATATTATGACTAAGATAATATACAACAAAATTATCGTTAGTCTTCAATGAGGAAAAATATAATAGAATACATTAGACAACAAGTTTTAAATCAATATTCATAATCGGAAATAATAATTCATTAGAAGAGTTAAGTAGAGAATGCAAACTACTATCTTCTATGTATGAATTTTAAAGTTCATCGCCTATTTTTATCCTCAGAACATCAATCAATATATATCCTGGGATCAAATATTCATCCTCGCACTACTGTGCCGAGGACATTCACCAATTTTTGTCATGTTCATCTAAACACTTGTTCATCTTTGTACTACGGGCAAAAGATATTCATCGAAATCATTCATCTTTGCACTACGGGCCAAAGATATTCATCGAAATCATTCATCTTCAGACTACAGCCAAAAGATATTCATCATAAATCATTCATCTTTTAAGACCGAGGATGATGAAAATATTTTTTAAAGAAACGAATCCAAAGAAACAAAATGACAAGGATTAAGGATTAAAGATTCGTACTTTGTTTTATTCACGTCCAAAAATACCTCAAAAAATAATCATAGTAGTGTAAAATTCAAGAATGATCAAAACATGGATACAATCAAAGCTAGTGTCCGAATAGATATTTTGGACGAAAAGAAAAATTTCATTTTTAGATGAATAAAGGTCGATTTCGTGAATAGTCTCAGATCGTGAATAGTCCGATATCGTGAATAGTAATTCACACCAAAAGAGAGAAATTTCACAAAAAAAACATCATCACGCTTACTTAATAATAGACTTGAATAAGAACTCGTGAATAAGAACTCGTGAATAAGAACTCATGAATAAGAACCCCGACATGAAAAAGTTCCAAATTTGATAAAAAGTTTCAACCAATATTTCAAAGATAATGATATTGAAGAAATAATATCATTTGAGAAGAAAATAACATCCCTTACTTGAAAAGACAAGATTTAGTTGAAACCTGGATATAAAGCATGACTTGAACTTGCAATCAGATATAGCAATACTCAAAGTATACTCAAAATACTCACAAGAATACGCTTCGATAATATAGAGAGAGAAAAACTTCAGATTTACGGTGTGATTTTCAATTCTAACCCAAGACTTATTTATAGGAAATTGCTTAGAACACCAAAGCAGAAAATTTAATATAATATTAATATATATAAAAATATTATACGTATTCCTTGAAATCTTAATCTCAGCAATTCACACATGCCAACCTTCTAGAAAAAAATAAAAAAAAACATTTTTCTAATTTAAAATAATTTAAACTTTCAAAAATCAATTATTTCGGAGCTTCGAAACTTCAATAATTCATAATAAATAGCCCTTTTATCAGAAAATTCGAATCTCGCGAGTTTTTATAGAAAATTCAATTCTCTACAACTTTGCAGAAGAAAGTTTTTCCAAATTCCAAACAGAAATTGGCCGAAATCCACAAACGGATAATTTTACAGGCTATAATCAAATTTCAATTAATAAATGGGGTCCACCGACATGTTTAACATGTTTTAAACATTTATTGCAACAAAATACTCTTCCTCCTCATATACTCATATATCCCACATTCGTTGTAAAAATATCACCATTATTATATTATTAAAATATAATAATATATATTTAAATGAATTATTTTATCGTAAAAAGATAAAATATTAATTTTCAACAATTGTCACATTAAAAATTTTCTCCATGTATATCCACATAAAATCAATATTTTCCTCATCCTATGAATCAATAATTAATTATTCACAAATAATATTACGTAATCACAATATCGACAACCAGCAGCGCCTTCAGGGAAAGAGGGGCTTTCCAATAAGAATTTCTCCTTATTGGTAGCCGCAATTAGGTGACCAAACCTCTCCTTGAGCGAGAACTTTCTAGACATTGCCAATAATGTTATCTAATAATATTATTCAGATAATATGAATTATTGCTTCGATAATGAAAAATCTTGTAATAATAACAATTTATTGAAACAACAAAGAATATAAAATATCAACGCAAAGAATTATTGAATCAATAAAATAAAATAATTTGATAAAGAATTATCAGAACCATTATTGAGTAGTCTTTGTGGCGCCCCAAAAATAGGTATACAACACTCATTCGAGTCGCCAAAATACATGGTATAAAAGCAAACTACAACTTTGACAATACGTATGTCGTGTAGAATACTGACAATACAACCGTGAGTTTGAATACAAATATTGTCTTCTAGACAATATACACACCCAAATAAGTCCTCATTAATTATTCATACACTATTTTACGTAAGTAGTGAGGACAACTAAAACATCTTCCTAGAACCATCACTCCATACCCGACTCGATCCTCGCCAAATGTGTTCTCACCTCCCGAGAAGAAAAATGGAATAAAAAGGAAAAGGGTGAGCTCAACTAACCCAAGAAAGAATATTATGACTAAGATAATATACAACAAATTATCGTTAGTCTTCAACAGGGAAAAAATCTAATAGAATACAATAGACAACAAGTTTTAGATCAACAAATGCAATGGAAGCAAAGAATCCATTAGAAGAGTCACGTAGAAAAAGAATTCTACCGCCTTCTAAGGTTTAAAAGTCCATCATCAATAGTTTATCCCCGTAATAACAATCAATATACATCTTTAATCACCTTTGCACTACAGCCAAAGATATTCATTCAGATTCACCAATTGGTCATGTTCAATCTCAACACTGCTCATCTTTTGCACTACAGTGCCAAAGATATTCATCGATTAATCGTTCATCTTTGCACTTTTCTGTGCCAAAGATATTCATTTATATCACCATTTAGGACCGAGGATGATGAAAAACATTTTTAAAGAAAAACGAATCCAAAGAAACAAAATGACAAGGATTAAGGATTAAGGATTCGATGCTTTGTTTTACCCATGTCCAAAAATACTTGAAAATAATCATATTGGTGTAAAATTCAAGAATGATCAAAACATGGATACAATCAAAGCTAGTATCCGAATAGATATTTTGGACAAAAGAAAAAATTTTATTTTTCTGAATAATCACAAGATTCGTGAATAAAGTGTCGTATCACGTGAATAGTCTTAGATATCGTGAATAAGAACCCCCGACACAACAAGTTCCAAATTTGATAAAAGGTTCACCAATACTTGACATAATGATATTGAAGAAAAAAATATCATTTAAGAAGAAAATAATACCCCTTACCTCAAAATAATCGTATTTCTTGATTTGATTTCTCGGTATAGTCTTGTGAAACCAAGACCAGATATAGCAACACTCAAAGTATACTCACAAGAATACGCTTTATAATTTAGAGAGAAAAGAGAAAACTTAGTTTACGGTGTGATTTTCAATTCTAACTTAGCCTCTATTTATAGGAAAATGTTAGAGCAAAAAGGAGACTAAATTAATAAATTATTATTATTAAAATCAAATTTCTACGCATGCTAGCCATCAAAGACCAAAGATGCCACTCTTGAAAATAATTTTCCAAAGAGCCCCACATGTTGTCAAACAAGAGTGGGTCCCACCCATTATTTAATAAAAATTATTTTATCTTCCTAAACTTCAATAATTAAGAGAAAATAGCTCGCTTTATCGTAAAAATTCAAAACGCGCTGACTTTCCATGGGAAATTCCATTCTCTACAACTTTGCGTAAGAAAAGTTTTCCAAATTCCAAATGAAATTGACCAAAATCCATAAACGGACGATTTTACTGATCTATAATCAATTTTCTATCAAGAATTGTGTCCACCGACACACAAAAAAATATGTTAAACATTTAATGCCACAAAATACTCTACCTCCTCATATACTCATATATCCCACAATTATTATAAAAATATCACCATTAATATATTATTAAAATAATATATTTAAATGTATTATTTTATCGTAAAAGATAAAATATTAATTTTCAACAATTGTCACATTAAAAATTTTCTCCATCTATATCCACATAAAATAAATATTTTCTTTATCATAATAATCAATAATTAATTATTCAAAAATAATATTACAATAATCACAAGATCGACAACCGTGCCGCTCCTCAGAAAGAGGGGGCTTTCCAATAAGGATTTCTCCTTACCTTGTGTAATTATTAGGTGACTAAACCTCTCCTGCATGTAACTTTCTAGACATTGCCAATAATGTTATCTCGATAATATTTCAAATAATATGAATTATTGATTTGATAATGGAAAATATTGTGTAATGACAATTATTGAAACAATAATAATATAAATATCAATCAAAGCAATTATTGAATCAATAAGATAAAATAATGAATAAGAATTCTTCAGTAACAATTATTGAGTAGTGCCTTTTTACGTAAGGATCAATAATTCAACAATCTCGCAATAATACCGTGTCTTCTTTATGTAAACCACGCCAGACATCAGTATTTTAACCACCGTAACCCAACAAAGTGTTAATTCGGTAATAATTTACGTCGTTATTTATAAAACTCAATCTTTGTCGCTTTCCTTCATCCAACCGCTTTTCCGTTATGGGGCCCACCAATGATCAAGCTTGTCGTCATTTGGAGATTCCCGACAAAAAGAATATTCCACGACCAAACGAATATTCCCAACAATAATGAATATTTTATAACCACTTGCTTATTTTGTAAACTTTGCACATTTCACTCATAACCAAAGAATTATATCAAATTAACCCTTATTAATTTAGAATAATGAATAAAGAAAAATTCAATTTTATTTTTAATAAGTTGGGGTCTTACAAGTGCCTTCTTACGTAAGAGTCAATAATTGGTGCAATACCTGCTGCTATCGCAACAACGCGACATCGTGTTTTAACCACCCAAGATTCCAACAAACAGAAATGGTAACAACTACGCCAAGTTATTTTTTAAACAACTTATATTTGTCATTTTCTTCATCCAATCGCTTTTCACATGGGGCCCCATAAAAGATCATACTGTCGTATTTAATATTCCCCGACAAAGATTTAATATTCCACGCACCAAACAAATATTCCCCACAATAATGAATATTTTATAACCACTTGCTTATTTTGAAATACTTATGTATTTTACCCATAAACTATCCACATTAATCAAATCAACCTTTACTATTTCAAAATAATAAATAGAGAAAATTAAATTTCATTTATTAATTATTTGGGGTCTTACAGATTTTAAAAAATATTTTAGTTAAAGTACAATTCAAGATTTATATCCAAAAATCAAAGACGAAGACCAAAAAAATAAATTTTCTTTCTATTTTTTAGGGTTTGTGGTATATAGATTATTTTTTACTGTACCAGTAATTAGGAGATTATAATCCTAATTACTCCGTTTGATAATCAATTTCTATGGATTGTGGCCCCGTGGGAATGAAAAAGAGAAATTAAAAAAAAAACATTATGGAACCTGTTAAGAATGAGGTGATCTGGAATCTGGATAGCATATCCATATAGTATGATGACATATCCTTTTGCCCATCTATTTTGCAACCAAACTTAGACATGGATGGTGTTTCATAAAATTATGTAATAAAAGTTTATTAAAATAAAGGTTTTTTTTATAAAATAGAGACTCTATTTGGGATAAAACTCTTTTTTTAATGTCTTAATTTATTATAATAATTTATCTTAACATAGAAGGAGGGGTTTAAATAAGGAGAATGGATAATTTATTATCTTTAATTTTCGTATTCTAAACTTATTATTGTCATCAAAAATCAAATAATCGACCTCAATATTATAAAATAGAGTCAAATGTCAAAAAGTTGTTTGATGACAAATCCGTATAGTATGTCTTAATACAAAATTTTATTATTATTTTATTCTTAAATCAATTTATACAAATTTAGGGTAAAATAATAGTGTAATAAATATTAAATATTATTTTATCCTAATTGCTCAAGCGACCCATATTATTTAAGCAAGTGATTAGCATAAAGTTAACTTTGGTGAATTGACTAATACACGCAAGTCAGAAGATGACCTCTCACATTGCATGTTAACATCAAATTGATCAATTAATCAACTGATCATAATTTTATGATAACCGAATCCATTATCCAATATATGCATTTGATAATATCAGCTCGCTCTGGCCAACATGACCCGTTCGAGTCCGTCCATAAACACAAAATAAAACATGGTAGTATAATCAAAATATTATCTCCTCTACTAACTGACCAGACATCAAACAACAACAAAATATAGCTCATCACCACCGCTAAATTATCGCACTCCGTAAACCAATCGCAGTGCACTCCCATGGCAACTCAGCTTAGCAGGCAAACGAATATGATCGATCCAAATAGTGGATTTTGCAAATCAGACTCCACTTTCTACAGTAAACGCAAACCCATCGCTTTACCTTCCAATCAATGCATCAACATCACCACCTTCATCTCCTCCCATGCCCACCACGGCAACACCGCCCTCATAGACGCCGCCACCGGCCGCCGCCTCACCTTCTCCGACCTCTGGAAAGCCGTTGAGTCAGTCGCCACGTCACTCTCCGGCATGGGAATCCGCAAAGGCCACGTCATCCTCATTCTCGCTCCTAACTCCATCTTCTTCCCAATTATTTGCCTCTCGATTTTGTCCCTAGGCGCGATTATCACCACCGCAAACCCACTCAATACCAACTCCGAAATTGCGAAACAAATCGCGGATTCAAAACCAATCCTAGCATTCACTACGCCTGAATTAATAATCAAACTCGCAGATTCAAACTTCCCGATTGTACTAATGGGTGATTCCATTTCCACGTCATCCAAATCCGATACCATAACTACATTAGATGCCATGATGAAAACAGAAACAAGTCAAAGCCGAGTCAAGGACCGAGTGACGCAAGACGACACGGCGACTCTTCTCTACTCATCCGGTACGACCGGAGCAAGCAAAGGCGTTATTACGTCGCATAGGAATTTAATCGCCATGGTACAAACATTAGTTGGACTGTTAAATTTGGCCGAAGGAGATTTAGGCCTTGGAAATCAAACATTCATTTGTACGGTCCCGATGTTTCATATATACGGCTTAGCGTGGTTTGTCTTGGCTCTATTAGCATGCGGAACAACGGCTGTAGTTATATCGAAGTTCGAGATGCACGAAATGCTCGCCGCGATCGGGAAATACAAAGCAACTCACTTGCCGGTGGTGCCACCGATACTGGTGACGCTGGTGAAGAACGCCGATCAGATAAAGAGGGAGTATGATTTGAGAACGTTGGGTTCGGTGCTATCGGGCGGAGCGCCGCTGAGTAAAGAGGTGGTAGAGGGATTTCGTGAGAATTTTCCGGCGGTGAAGATTTTGCAGGGGTATGGATTGACGGAATCGACCGGGACAGGATCGGCGACGATTTCGTTGGAGGAGAGTAGAAGATACGGGTCGGCGGGGTTGTTGACGCCGAACATGGAGGCGAAGATTGTTGATCCGGCGAACGGAGAGACATTGCCGGTTAATCGAAATGGAGAGCTTTGGCTTAAAGGCCCCACCATTATGAAAGGTACGAAGTATTCTAATTTTAAAATCAATCACACTTTTGGTGAGTTCTTTTTTTATTTTATTTTTCCAGTGCTCATAGCCTCTTAGGTTAGAAGGAAATATTGTATCTAGTCTTTGTTCATATCGTACTGTTTAACCAAGATGTTTAAAAAAAAAAAGATTTTAGCGGTAAATATTGGATGAAAAACTTGGTTGAAACTGGATTATTTTAAACAAGGTAATTGTTATTTCTATCGGTAAAAATAATAATTTTACAAAGTTTTTTTTATATAAATAACAAGTGAGATTTACCGTTGTGTAAAAAAATTTCGTGGAACTAATATTTAAATATTATTCCATTTAAACAATTAATTAAGGTATGATTCTTTACATTATACTTTTACTCAATTTTTTTTAATACACATTTAACAACTCATAAGTTGGGTGATACAATTATTTATCATGATTTTTATTATGTAATTTAATATAATATTTATGTGGCTAAAATTGTATTAAGAAAAATTAATTAAAAAGTATAATACTAAGATGGACCTTAATAATCCATAATTAATGTACATAGGAAACAGTCAGATTTATCGACATAGGAAACGGTCAAATTTCTAAAATATTGTTAATGGCTTTAATGCATATGCTCACCCCTTACCCTTGGGTTTTTACATAAACAACAAAAAAGCACCAATCAAATGTTTTTTTACAATTATATATAATATGCATCTTTGGAATTATATTGGGGGAGAAGAGAAATGAAGCTCCATTGGTGGGTCGGTTTTATGAGTAATGCTTTGTAGAAAAGTAATTATGACTTGCATATTAAATATTTACCTAAATAATGTGAAAATCCCATAAAGTGTATTATTAACCGGAATATTAACCCAACTCGGGTAAAAGATAATCTTTTTAAAATGGAGTATTATATTTAAAGAGAATTGATATTTTCAATATCAATTTCTTTGAATGTTGGACTCGTTTTATTATATATAAAAAATATCAATTCCCTATTTAAAGATTAATTGTTATATTAAAAAATAAAAATAAAAAAATTTGTTCGAGTTGTCGCATCAGGTGCTAAAAATTAAAGTAAATAAAATGGGAAAAAAAAACTACATGTTTAATATGATTTTCATTTTCAAAATAGAGAATATTTAGTTGTGTTTTTCTTTTTTATTTTTCCTATATGAACTTGCATGGGTGGTACGTACTAGAGAGAGTAACTGGATCTGGTTTAACACTTGACGCAGCATGGAAACAGGACTTGTTCAATAATAGACATGGTGAGGATAAGTTGTTAAGAGTATTAATTAGAAGATTATTAATTAATATATATTTGAATTGGTGTTTTGCAGGGTATTTCAGTAATGCAGAGGCAACTGCAAATACTCTAGATTCTCAAGGTTGGTTAAGAACTGGAGATTTATGCTACATTGATGATGATGGATTCATTTTTGTGGTTGATAGGTTGAAGGAGCTCATCAAATACAAGGGCTATCAGGTGAATATATGCCCCCATATATATATATATATATATATATATATATATATATATTTTACAAGCTAGGGCATCATATATTAATTTCGGTATTAATTATATACATTACACAATCCAATAACTGTTTGATTAATTAGGTCATGTTCTTGAGGGATTTGTATTCCAGACAATTATATATATAGATGAGAGTTGTAAATGTATGAATACTTGTTGTATAACAAAGGTCATTTGAAATATAACTCTACGTGTGTGTAGAACGCCTGGAATCAGATCTGTTATTGCACCAATAATCACAAAATGGGAGTTTGGTATAGTGAATATGGTGTAATGATAAGACTGTGGACTTGATTTGGTAGGTGCCTCCGGCAGAGCTAGAGGCTTTGTTGCTCACTCATCCAGAAATCGCTGATGCTGCTGTCATTCCGTAAGTTTTCTTTCTCCATCATTGTGAAAAAATTTGTCAATTTTCATAACTATCTTTGCCGAGAATAGATGAATTTAACTAACATGGTCCGATCCTTTGTTGTTTCATGTTTATCAGATTCCCCGATAAGGATGTTGGGCAGTTTCCTATGGCATATGTGGTTCGAAAAGCTGGAAGTGATATTTCGGATAGTTCAATCATGGATTTTATTACTAAACAGGTGAAAAAAATATATAATCTGAATTTCCATTTCTGCCATGATTATTGTATTACTAGCTAGTTGGAAGGTAAACTCAACATGTTAATTAATCTGCAAACAGGTTGCTCCCTACAAGAAAATTCGACGAATCGCATTTGTAACTTCTGTTCCCAAGACTCCTTCAGGCAAGATACTTTGAAAAGATCTCATAAAGCTTGCAACCTCCAAACTTTAAAAAATAACCCTATGAAATTTGACAGGATAATTAGACCGGAACAATAAAAAGAATTTGTATAATTCATTTATTCGCTGCAACAAATTCATTTTGTTCTTTTTTGTTGAATTTCCAACAATCAGGAGGTTATAATCCTAATTACCTTTGATAATCAATTTAATTCCATGGATTGTGGCCCTGTGGGAATGAGAAAGAGAAAAAACACATGACGTTAAGGAAGACTCCTTTTCCATTATCCATTATCCATATATATATAGTATGATGACCCATTAATCATGTCCTTCGTATAGCATCTCTTACATCACCCATTAATCATGTCCTTCGGCAACATGGGGGCATGCGGGTTGGTCCACTACATCCCATCCCATCAACTGCAAATTGTGTTTAAGAGAGGAAATCATTTTTGAATGAGATTTTAAAAATTAAAATGAGACTATTTTTACACACAGAAAATATATTAATTTTTAATTTTTAATTTTTGAATGAACACTATAAATTTTTAGAGTGAAAAAGTATATTAATTTATTTTAGAAAGATAATGTATTAGAAAAATTATAAAGAGATAATTAATTAAATAATAGAAAAAGAGGAAATACATAAATCTCAAAAAGTAAAATATAGGTCGACTTATATTAAAACGATAACCATTTGAGTCCAACCCATACAAATCATATTAAAAATGAATAACATAATTTTAGTCATAACTATTTTATGTAAACCAAAATTAACCAAACTCATATTTTATAAGGTCTATTCCAAACACTCGCATTAAATACTATCATTGCAAACGTTATAACATAATATAGTTAGCAAAATGAGTTATAAGCCTTGGAAATTCCCTTATCGTTCATATGAACATGTTACCTTGGATATTCCCAGATTAACTAGTGTAACTTCTCTCTCCTCTCAATTATCTCAACCATAAAATTAATGCCTCGAGCACAAGTCAATCCCAAGAAGTAGAATGCATTAACCCTCAATCAGGACATCGAAATATTTCTGACCTAAACATGTAAACACCAGTCAATATGACATCAATTATACTTTTTTAATCAGTTTGCATTAGGAGCAATTACATATACCAAAAAAAGAACACGACCAGAAGTGATTATCAAGAACTCTCCCACTGTCCACAACAAAGTTGAGTCAAGCTGAAAATAAAATTTACAACCTGATGAAGTTTACATAGATAATGGTAGAAGCATCCTCCGTTTCTTTTTCCTGGCCAGTCTTACTTGCTTCGTAATTTTCATGCATAAAAGTAGTAACAATGTGATGCATACCAAAATAAAAGCAAGTCTCAAATGCCTGAAATATAACGCAACTGCAGAGAAAACCAAGAAAGCTAAAATGACTAGTTCCCATATTACAAAGAGCACAACATCCACCCTGCATCCAAATAGAACAAAAATAACCCATAGTTTATATTAGAGTGGTGCTTTGCCAATAGAGAAATATGCATACATAACGCACATGTAAAAGAAAGTATATGCATGATCATAATTTTCAGCGAGACAAATAAGATCATTAAGTTACGCAACTTCCAGGAGAAAACATAATGGATTAAAGAAATGAATAGATTGTTGTCCTCAAGGAAGTCAACAAACCAAGTCCATGATATCAGTAATTGAAATGTTTTCAAATATAATACAAATTAAAATACAACTTTTCCACTAAAAAACAACCACATTGAAAACTTCAATCCATCTTTGAGCATCTTGGTAGGTCAATAAATTGATTAAATTCTGTCTGCTACAGAGTCCAGACGTCAATGCCAAACTCAATTTCTATTCAAAGTTAACCCAATTAAATAGCCTCGCAAATAGAATTCAAGATAGTCTTAGATACGGATTTGACCATCAATTAGATTGCCGAACATCAGCATACACTATTTTCAAACACAATTTTTCAAGTTGAAACGGCATGCTGTTAAATGCGAGCTTCCACTAAACACTAAATTTCTTCTCCTCTTTTTTCGCTTATTAACAAAATCATTAGTTCTTATATGTTACCATCTTTATTACTGCAGGCTGCAGCACACACCAAAAATTTATGTAATGTACAGTACCTCTAAAACAGTGAAATTATAACCTAAAACTGACCGGTTATTGAAACTCTCTCTCTCTTAGAAAGTGCATAGGCTCAGTGTTCTAACAATCCCAGCCTAGGTTCGATTAATCCCCGCCAAGGCGCTAGGCGGTCCTCTACTGCCTCGATTTGGCTGAGTGCCTAGGCCCCCGCCTATGTAGAATCAAACCTCTACTTTGAAGTTCTACAATACTTGAAATGAATTTGCTAATCCTTAAAAGAGTAATGATTAATGTAATATTTAAAAACATTACATCTACTATATACTTTCTATAGTATAACATGTATATACAGTAGGAACAATAAATAAATAAGACCGCTTAAGGAAACGTCTAGTCCGCCTAGGAAGACACCTAGGCTCCTCCGCCGCTTAGTTCCGCCTAACGATTTTTAGAACACTACATAGGCTTAACAAATTGCTTCACCCAAGGAGAAACAGTAATGTAAATAGGCATGAAAATACTAGCAATTAATCATTATATACAAAACTAGTTCAATTGCAGAAGCACACATTAGATTGTGACCAACTCCCTCAAAACCACTTCTAATAACAAATCCGGATCTTCGGTCTTAAACTAAAGATGTTGGCTTTATAGCAAAATTAGATTTTTCAAACTGCTTAATTTCAGATAAAGAGGGGGCAGAACAATTTGAAATTTTTAGTTATAAGATCAATAAAGCATCAAAACAAACGTCAATAACACCAAGGAAATAAACTTCGTTTGCATGGGGAAAATTTACAATCTTACTTATCAGGCACTTAGAAACTCCACTTGCCAAGGTGTCTATACTGTAATAATCTTATTCATATACATGACCACGTGGTGTGAGACATAATTATCTCTAGATTGGACTACTATAGTTGAGGAATAATATTTGGACACCTATACAAACACTTAAAGTACCACTAGGTCCTAAAACTCAAATTGCTTACATGAAAATAGAAACCTCATTGGCGGACTAAAAGACAACATGAACTTAAAAACTAATAAATGAAGACCTAATAGCCTAAATGCTAATGCTATAGAACATATGGACAAAATCTTAAAAAAAGTCATTTCCCACAAAACTAGAGTTTTCCAAACTACCTTGACCCTCAAAATTTTTATATGAACAAGTAGACATATAGGGTCCCAAATAATTGTTGTCTCTACCCAAGCTATTGCTCAGTCATTACCCCTTCAAAATGTGATCAAATTTCGAGTGCCTATAAAATGTGATCAAATTTCAAGATTTTGTACTTTTATGAGTTTACCGTTTATCAACAACCGCACAATTTAGCCTTACATTCAAACATAGTAGACTCAAATCTCAAGATGTTGCTTAAGTACAAACATAATGTTCCAACACAACTTTAATCAGCAGCTAAACCATCAAAAGGAAACACTTGATTGTAATGTCAGATACGATTATGCTCCCAATAAATTTCTTACACAGGGCATGCCAATTTATGCTAGAATTAACAGTTTTTGCCTTTTTACAATTCTCAAATACTTTAACATATTCGCCTAACAAATCTCACATATTCAATTGTTATTAATTTCTTAGGTCAAATTCCGGCACTTGGAAAATTTCCTAAGAAGACCATATAAATTCTCAAATGCTCAACAAAACCCTGAATGTTTAGCTAATTGAATACATAATTTTCCCTAAAATATTAAATCAATTAACTTCAAAGCAAAACCGAATAAATAATTCAAACCCTAATTAGAAAAAGAGGGGATACCTGGAAGAAGAGAGATTAGAGGTAGAGGAGAAAAAAGAGACGGAAGCCCAATTGTGCTTGGATCGAATCTGATACTCCCTCAGCTGCTCCGCCAGATTCGAGCGCGTTATCATGGCTGCGCCGTCGTCCCTTGCTTTCTCTCTCGATACCACTAATAATATATACGTATAGATTCTGTATCTATAGCTTCGAAGTCATTTGAAACCGAGAATTTGCGCAGAAAATGAAGAAGACGAATATGATTAATTTAATGAGTGAAATAAATAGGGAGGGAGGGAGGGAGAAAGAAAAAAACAGGTATCAATGTTCGTTAGCCTCTTCTCTTCTCTCCCTCTCTGCGTTTTCTTTTTGTATTTTCAGAGGCTTGGTCTTCTTCCTTTTCTTTGATTTGTTCTGTTTTGTTCTTTTTTTCTTTTTCCTTTTTTTAAATAACAGTTTATAAAATATTTTGGATTGTGAGGTAGAAAAATGGAATGTTTCCTTTCAATAAAATATTTAATGATTATTATTATATTTACTTTACATATACCTTCAATTTTTTGCTTCCTTGTTTGGTACAACTTAGGTCATGTTTCCCTAAATAAAATGTTAATAATCAAATACTCCATCCGTAAAATTGTGCACAAAAATTAAAAAAATAATTATTATATAATATTAATTGTCTATAATATTCTTAAATTATCATACTTATTTCATATTCTCTCTCATCTGTAACATTTTCTTATAAGAATAATTTTAAAAAGATTCTAGTTAATTCTCCTAGATTATTATATAAAACGATAAATAATTAGTAAAAAATAAAATCATCCAAAACGACATATATTATGAGAAAATTGACTGTTCTTAAAAAAAAATTGAAATTTGCAAATTGACTGGAGAAATTAAAATGTATTACTAGTTTTGCAACATAACTAATACATTTTTGTTGCTTTATTTTTCAAATAATTGATTATACACAAGTTACATTTAAGTATTAGTTTATTTTAATTTTCTTTGTATATTACTATATTTACTTTTAAAGATCAAGATTTATTAACGAAAGGAGAATGATATACATGTCGAAAAATATTTGACAAAACTAAATTACAACCAACGTAAAAATATATGCGATAAATTAAAATAAAACTCATCTTAATTTTTACCTATATAACAAAAAAATTATAGTCAAAAATTTTTGGTCTCTATTTATTCTCTCATATGACAAAACAGAAAAAGAAGGCTTGGTCATCTGAGCCCATCAAGCCAATGGTTTTGGACTTTGGGTTAAAGCAATGGTGTTGTCCCTCTAAAATGGGCTCACTTACCACACGGTTCACCTTCCGATTCTGCTCAATCAGGGTAATTTAATTATCCCATTTTCTTCCTTTCTATAATTAGGGTTTACTAGTTGATTGCACGGATTAGTTTGAATAATGGATTTAATAAATTGTCGATATTCATGTCAGAAAAGAGCTCTAAGTACACAATTCAATTAGTTACTTGACAACTTGGAGAGACATAAATGTCATTTAGTCTGCTTTAAAATTATGTAAATTAGTTGAATTATCATAGCATAAAATTAAGAGTGACAAATTCAATCAACAACATTCATAAAACAATACAATTGGAAACAACAATCAACACAATAAATATAAATCAATTAAGAAGTAAAATTATGTATAATTCAATAATTAGTTTTATCCGTAATTGCCTTCGCTAATCTGCTCTAATTTCTAGAAGCATTCCACATTTTGAGACCCCCGTGACGGCGATTCTTCCAAATTGAACTGACCATAACCTGCATTTAGAAGTATAAAGTCCGTTCTTCACGATTGAATTAAAAATTATAGGGACAATTGAAACCTTCAAAAGGAAAAAAAAACTTCCCAGAATTTCAACTCACATACAACTAATCACATAGACACACTCATCATGTTACATATCTTCTCAATTTATGTAACCTAAGGAGATGCAGTCAGTGAGATTCAGTAGTCACCATAGGATATGTATTAATTATAATATAGTTGTCATTTTTTCTTTGGCAAAGCTAAAAATGAATACCGTAACTCAAGCAACTACATTCAAGGAGTATAACAACACTACCATTAATAAACTGTTGTTGTGGAATATGAATTGATTACAATATAATTGTCATGCTGTAGTCAGATTAACAGAATTCCAAAACTCCAGAAACTACACATCTTAGGAAGAATATGCTCCACTATTGGGTTTGGCTGCTACGTCTACATCATATTCACTGGGACAAAAAAAATACTTAAACATGTCATGTCTTATTTGTACGTTAGTTGTCCATCATGTTTATTTTTTCTAATCACGCAAGAGATAGACGTAGAGGCTAAAAACTGCTAAAAAATTGCAACTTAAGTACTACATGCATACATATCAGCAACACTAACAAAATTTTATAGTTATATGCATTAGGTTGAAGTAATCCCATGAGCAAAAAGTATTTCAAACAATCAAAAGTAAAATCATTAATAGGAGAGAAAGAATGCAGCCATTTCCCCCAAACCCGACCCAATCACCAATGCAACCATTTCAAGATCGAAAGAATGAGGAATATAAGTGAGGACTGGTGGGGAAGTTTACTTCTCTTTGTCCATGCCATCAACTGGATCAATGCCTATTAAGGCTGAAAATCTCAAGGATATGAATGTTTTTTTAGAGGAAGTGCAAATGCAACTTTTCCTCCCCTACTATGGCCAGCAAGTCCTAGCTTGCTTAAATTTGGCCTAATATTGGAAGGGAGCAATTCTTGGAGTCACAAATTGATATAATTTAAGAGCCAATTAGCATATGTATGCAACAATGAACAAACCAAGGGAGATGGTAGTGTTAGTGTTGATTGAATTCAGTACACAATTGCATCAGAAGTTGTACATTTTTGCTGGGATGAAAAATTTAGCACTTGAAATATCCAAACTAAACGATGAACAAATTTTCATTTCACATATAACTAACGATTTTAATGTAGCAATCTGGAATTGACACATACACATCAAATAGAGAATTTAACCTAAGGAGCGACAACGATGAAGCCATGAGAAGCGATAAGCTGAATAAGTTGAGAGTAAAATGAGTTGTTAAACAGTTTTACAGGAGTGTTCTTAAATTTTAACAACCCAACTTTGAAATACATTAATCCACTATGTCATCAACTATTAATTAGCAAGAAAAGGCAGATCTTTAATTTTTCTGGGTTATTCGTCATGGTAAGATACTAACCAAAAAGCATTATTACCCAAATCAGATCAACCATTGGGGTTAATAAGCTGCTATGAACTGGAAACCTAAAACAGAGAACATAAAAAATACTACAAAATTTGCATTCCATTTCCACAATTATTGAGCCAAATTGTTGATTTATTACCTCTTCGATAATCTGAAGAGCCACCCTATCTTTGACACTCCCGCTAGATTCAAAATCTCTGCCTTCCCAAAAATCTGAAATAACAAATACTAATAAATTAAATCAAATAAATAAACATCAAATCACAGAACTTTAAAAGGGAATTTTGAGAGAAAGTGATTAGAGGGGTGTTACCAATAGCAGCAATGATTCTATTTTTGGGTTTATTCTTTTTAAAGGATTTATGGGTATTTCCGGAAGACGAAGACTTTGAATGGTAATTGTTGTAGAGAAAGTAAGAGAACACGACTATGGAGACTGACGCTTAATAGCTCAGGAATTAACTGGACAGGAACATCAAAATTTGAAGCCAAGTTCTTAGCAAATATGACATCATATAACACAGAGGCAAAATAAATTCGAAAAATCTGGATAAAGATGTCTCAAATTCAGTCATAGATTCAGTCATGGCGGCATAAGGAAATACCTTAACGTCGTCGGCGGCGGCAAAAAAAAAATCAATCGATCCACAAACTCCACAGTTCGAAATCTCTCAATTTGCTCCACCCAGAAAACCCCAAATCGACTTCGTGCATTCGTTTGTCCTACAAAAGAAGTTTAGGATAAATCAGAAATAGAGATGTAGAAATTTGAGATGCGGGTGAGAGGAGGGAGAGATACAGAACAAAAGAAAATTTTAGGAATCGATTTAGCGGGGAAGGGGAAGGGGAAAATTTTAAGAAAACACTAAAATATGTTCATATGTTCCTTTTTATCATTTTGTTTAAAGCCATTTCAAAGATTATCAAAATCGATCATTACGAAATATTTTTATGATGGGTGTATGTAAAACGACCTCTGTGACAAAAAAACACGTCCAAATGGTACTTCTAGTGAAATATTTCTATAATTTTACATAACCTTGCATGTTGATGTGAGATTGAATTATAGTTGTTCAGAAATTTCTAAGTACCATTAGCTACAGATTTGGACCACACACCAACAGCCTCAAGGGTTAATTAATTAAGAGCTAAAACCCTCGGGCAACTTGAAAGGGTTAATTAACAGCTTGGAACAATGTGGTTCTCAACAAAGGGACAATTATAATTTAGATAAATAATACTCCATAATGTGATGAAATATATATATATATATATATATATATATATATATATATATATATATATTGTTTCCATAGCTTTAAGCTTTAAAACAAGCATGCATCCAGTTGAGTACCTACAAATTCATTGGTCCTCTCCTATCTAGTACAGTAGTACGTACTCCACTGTTTAATTGGTCCTCCTTTCTATTGCTTTACTCTTTCATTTGTCTTCCTTTTCTAGTGCAGGAGGGACTATAATTATAATTTAAATAAGAAAAATTAAATTCAGCAGGAGGGGAACTATTTGTTGATTTGTTGATTTGTTTTTTTCCTATGGACGGACCAATTAGCTAGCGTTTATATTTATAAAGTGACATAAATTTTCTAAGACAGTGGCTGCTCTTAATTAACGTTTTATTCTCGATTGATTAAGTACAATCATGTCATTATTATTATATTAATAAATAATGCTAAACATATATTAAAAAAATTTAAATTCTTTTTTAGTTTGAAAGCAGTCACGCTTATGTCTACACGTCATTTAAATTCGTTAAAAAAAAGACATTTATATCTACTAATAAATAAATATATATATATATATATATCTCTTTTAAAACTTTATTTATCAACTTTTTATTTCCGATTAAATGCGTAAATATGAGTACTATTATAACATCAAATCTTATATATTAATTTCTTTAACAATTGTAACTATGCAAAATACTCTCACATTAGGTAATAGAATACTCTTTTCATTCTTTTATAATTGATATTTTAAGAAAAAATATAAAAATTAAGAAATATAATTAATATTTTGTTTGATTGACTAAAATAATTATAAAATCACAATATTATCGTTTTAAAATTTATTAAAAATATGAAAGTGAAAAATGTTAATATTTAATGTAAAAATAATATAAAAATTAAATCATAAATATTTTTTTAAAATCTACAAATAATAAATAAATAAATAATTACTCTACAAAAAAGATATATAAAAAGGGACTTTGTATATCTTGCACGTGAAGGTGGGTCCTATGCACGTGGCCCGATGAAAAACTCAAATTGAAGTACTCCTAATACGCTTGACAAAAAAATGTTTGTAGTTTTTAATTTTTATAGAATATTTAATTTTTTTAATATTACTTTAGAATTTTAGAATTTTTGTATTTTTAATTTTAAATTTTTGTGAAAGGATAGTGATAAAATTTTAATTATTAAAAAAATAATAATAAATAAATTTTTAATTTTTTGTGTATGAAATTAAAATAAGTATTATTAATATTATTGTGGAAGGAAGAAAGTATTAAAAGGAAGTATGAGACAAGAGGCAATTCGGTATTCCACCGTCAAAGCGACCACCTGGTCCACATCGGTGGCCGTAGTGGGTTCCACTTAGGCCAACATTAATTACTTTTTGAAATCCAGTTAGGACAACTTGGAAAAGTGGACAAACAGCTAGAAATTAGAATTGGCCCCACATGCAATACGTACCCGATTACCTGCTCCACCACCTTCAAAAAAACGTCAGGAATCTCGAAGCATACCCTACACCCCCACCATTTTCCACGTGTCATTTTCTTATATGTTAGTACGCCGAATTCACTTATTCATCCATCTCGCTTCAGACAATTTCGGGACCCACAACTGCACATTCTTATATTCTGATTGGGCGAGTACGTAACGCATGACAGCGTGTCTATTCATCTTTTCACTTTTATTTACTATTTATGTATCTTGCCACCCGTACTCTCTTCCGACGATATTAAGGTGCACTCGCTTTCGTCAGAATTATGTGTGCGTTATGCGTTACCTCAGACATGCATGCATGCATGCATACTGTATTTCTTTTCCTCTACGAAAATAATAAAACAGGCTATATAAAAGTATTATAAGGTCATTTATTTTGTTGGAGTACTCCATCTAAAATTTAATTTTTTCCGACAAAGAATATATAAATAAGTGTAAAATGTCATTTAATTAAATTAATTAATTAAACAAAACTTTAATATATTTCTTAATTAATCTATATACTTTCTCCTAAAATATAAATAAAAAAAGGAGAGCATAATACATTAATCACAATAGCTCGCGTTAAGACAATTACTCATATGGAGAGAGTACAGAACTGAAATCATAATATAGTTGGAGTAGATAAATTACACGTCAGTTACCCAAAGAAGCCATTGGTTAGGTTGGAACTTTCGAATTCTTTATTAATTAGTTAGTACTAATCCAAAAGAAATTAATAAATTAATAATCCTCTAAATTCCTTGTATCTCCTATAAAAACCCTACTACTTTCATTTTTGTATCACAATTCAAAAAAGCCATAATTTCATTCTAATTCCGATATATTTATTAAAGCTGAATATATTCTCTGTTGTTCATAATTAAATTGTTATCTCGTTTTGATAATGGCTGAAGAAGTAGTTTACCACCCTGTGGAGAAGAACAATGAGTGTGAGAGCACTGTGAAGGCTGATGCAAGTGCAGCATATACGGATCGTGGGCTGTTTGATTACTTGGGGAAGAAGGAGAGCAGTGAATATCAAGTTGTCGATGAGGCGGTGATCTTCGCTGAGTATCAGGAGAAAGTCCCTGTGGACGAGTTCAAGGTGGAGGTAGAAGAAGAGAAGAAGAAACACAGTCTGCTTGAGTTACTACACCGATCAGACAGTAGCAGTTCTAGCTCATGTGTAAGTACACTTTACATTGTTTTTTAAATAATTCATATGTATATATGTAACTACTAAGTCTATTATATATTATTGGACTGATCTATATATAGCCATAGTCAATTAAAAAATATTTTATTCATAAAAAAATGTCTAAAAGCGCACACAAAATAAATTTAAAAGATTAGTTTATCCTCAAAGTATATTAAAACTAAATCCACTAAGTTTAAAAGATATAAAAATTATTAATATACTTATATTGGGTCCACACTCCACTATGAATAAAATTGGTACTTAATTAATATTCTCCTTTCTTTTAATTTCCATAATTTGTGTGAAATATTTTGACATATTTAATTAGACATATTTTGAGGACGGACGGAGGGAGTAGTGGTTTAAGTGGTATATTAGTGATTGAAATGATGTTGGTGGCCGTAGCTTAATTATTTCCACATGGTTGGAAAAAGATCAACTTTTTCACGAGTAATAAATAATATTTTGGCGTATGCAGTCAAGTGACGATGAAGAGGGAGGAGAGAAGAAGAAGAAGAGTTTGAAAGAGAAGATCAAAGAGAAGATTCACAAGGACGAGAAAGATGACAAATATGAATCGGTGGAAAAGTGTGAAGAAACCGTAGTTATTGAACCAGCAGCTAATTTGGAGACGAAGGAGGGTTTGCTAGACAAGATCAAGGACAAACTACACGAACACGGCCACAAGAAGGATACTTGTACTGATTCTCAAGTTGTTGAGAAGGAGTACAAGTTGGAGGTCCAGGAAGAGAAGAAGAAACACGGTTTACTTGCGAAACTTCACCGATCAAACAGCGATAGCTCTAGTTGCTCTGTAAGTACAATATACTTGGCATTTTAAATAATCCACAAGATATATATACTTTATTTAATATCCTTAAATAATTTTAAATAAAATTGGTACTTAATTAACACTCTCCTTATCCAGCCAAGCCGTCGTTGTTAAATAATGACTCCTTTATTAAAATTACGTGATTTTAGCAGATTAAAGAGACTGAGATCCTATTTATTTTTTTATTAGGATCTATCCATTAGAATTCAAATGCAAAAGAATCTCTAACTCATTTTTATTTTTAAATATGTCTAATTTGATGTATTTATGCTAGGTAATCTTTCTACTTATTTTATTTAATTCAAACAACTTATATATATATATATATATATATATATATATATATTTACAACACACATCTAATCCATCACTTTGTGCTATATTCAATTGATTATTATTATTTAAGTGATGAATTAGATGAAATAATTTGATTATGTGAGGATTTTTAACAAAAAAAATGCATAAAAAGGTGAGTTTTGCACAATTAATACAACATCTTAGAGGGAGAGATTTATAAAAATAAAAGTTAGAGGGTGAGTCTTGAAAAAATGGTACAAACTAGAGGGTCACTTTTGCATTTCAAAGTATAATTTTACCGTTTCTTTGCTAACTCTACCTTCCATTTCTTTAATACCGTCTTTCCATTTCTTTAGTTTTGGAACATTTTAGTTGGAAATATTCGAAGCACTTAAGACCTGAGTTGTTCATGCAATATTTATCCCTTTTTTTTTTGCTAATTATATTTATGATCCTTTTTTTAAATTCATTTGTTGTTAATTATTTTTTGAGTAGCTCTGTTTTTTAATAAATATTAATTTCGGTGAAAAATATATTTGCAGTCAAGTGATGATGAAGAAGTTGAAGAGGGAGGAGAGAAGAAGAAGAAGAAGAAGAAGAAGAAGAAGAAGAAGAAGAAGAAGGGGGTTGAAGGAGAAGATCAAAGAGAAGATTCACAAGAAAGAGAAAGAGGATGCATGTGTATCAGTTGAAAAAAGTGAAGACACTGTAGTCATTGAACCAGTTGAGGAGAAGGAAAGTTTACTAGACAAGATCAAGGACAAACTACACGGCCACGACCACAAGAAGGAGAATACTGATTATCAAGTCGTCGAGGAAGGGGTGATCGTAGCTGAGTGCCAAGGAAATGTTTATGTGGAGAAGGATTACACGGTGGAGGTAGAAAAAGAGAAGAAGAAACACAGTTTACTTGAGAAACTTCACCGATCAAAAAGCAACAGCTCTAGTTGCTCTGTAAGTACAATTTACTTGGTTTTTTAAAATAATTCACATATTCGATCTATTATTATTGAGACCGGTCCATAGGAATTCAACTGTCATGTTCGTACTCCTTTCTAATTTTTATGTCTCATTTGATGTATTTATGTAAGGTAATTTTTTTATCTATTTACATAATTAACTCGATTATATATATATATATATATATATATATATATATATATATATATATATATAAGATAATAAATTTCGACGCAATCCATAGTCATATTTCGATGAAACGCAAAATAGTTTTGCTGATCAAATACTAAAGTTTTTATAAATACCTGATAGTTTGTGGTATTTAGTTAACACACCTATTCATCGAACATATATAATGTTTTTCACTGTCATTGAAATTGGTGTATGCATGTAAATAATGAGCTTTGCTTTGCCAAGTCTACCCTTAATTTCTTTCAATTGGAAATATCCTTATAAGAACTCAAGTTCTAAGTTATCCGTGCAATATTTACCCATTTTTTAAATTCATTTGTTATTATTTTTTGTGTAGCTGCATGTGTTTTTTAATAAATATTTTGGTGGAAAATATATATGCAGTCAAGTGATGAGGAAGAAGTTGAAGAGGGAGGGGAGAAGAAGAGTTTGAAGGATAAGATCAAAGAGAAGTTTCACAAGGAAAAGAAAGAGGACACAAGGGATTATGAGGATCAGAAGGAGAGCTTGGTAGACAAGATAAAGGACAAGATACAAGAGCACCACCAGAAGAAGTCAGAAGAAGAATATGTAATCCTTCCTCCGTCAGCCGAGTATGGCACCACGAGTTATGAGGAGAAGGAGGGCTTGGTAGACAAGATCAAGGACAAACTACACAAACACCACCATAAGAAGTCAGAAGAAGAATATGTGATCCCTCCTCCGGCAGCCGAGTATGCCGCCACCGGTTATGAGGAGAAGGAGGGCTTGCTAGACAAAGTAAAGGACAAGTTGCACGAACACCACCACAAGAAGTCAGAAGAATATGTGATCTCTCCTCCAGCAACCGAGTATGCCTCCAGGGATTATGAGGAGAATTATGCCTCCAGGGATTATGAGGAGAAGGAGGGCTTGGTAGATAAGATCAAGGACAAGCTACATGAACACCACCGTAATAAGTCGGAAGAAGAATATGTTATCCCTCCTCCAGAAACTGAGTATACTGCCACGGGTTATGAGGAGAAGGAGGGATTGGTAGACAAGATCAAGGACAAGCTACATGAACACCACCGCAAGAAGTCAGAAGAAGAATATGTGATCTCTCCTCCAGCAGCCGAGTATGCCGCCACGGATTATAAGGAGAAGGAGGGCTTGGTAGACAAGATCAAGGAAAAGATACACGAACACCACAAGAAGAAGTCAGAAGAAGAATATGTGATCGCTCTTTCGGTTACAGAGTATGACGCCACGGATTATGAGGAGAAGGAGAGCTTGGTAGACAAGATCAAGGACAAGATACACGAACACCACCAAAAGAAGTCAGAAGAAGAATATGTGATCCCTCGGGCAACCGAGTATGTCGCCACGGGTTATGACGAGAATGAGGGTTTGGTAGACAAGATCAAGGACAAACTGCATGAACACCACCACAAAAAGTCAGAAGAACAATATGTGATTCCTCCTCCAGCAGCCCAGTATGTCGCCACAGGTTATGAGGAGAAGGAAGGCTTGGTAGACAAGATCAAGGACAAACTGCAAGAACACCACCACAAAAAGTCAGAAGAAGAATATGTGATCCCTCCTCCAGCAGCCGAGTATGCCGCCACAGGTTATGTGGAGAAGGAGGGCTTCGCAGACAAGATCAAGGACAAGTTACACGAACACCACCACAAGAAGTCAGAAGAAGAATATGTGATCCCTCCCCCAGCAGCCGAGTATTCAGCCACGGGTTATGAGGAGAAGGAGGGGTTGGTAGACAAGATCAAGGACAAGCTACACGAACACCACCAGAAGAAGTCAGAAGAAGAATATGTGATCTCTCCTCCTCCCGCAGTCGAGTACGTCGCCACCGTGGAGGTTGATGAGGACAAGGAAGGTTTGGTAGACAAGATCAAGGACAAACTACACGGACACAGTCACAACCACAAGAAATCAGAAGAAGAATATATCATTCCTTCCCCTCCAGTAGCCGAGTATGCCGCCAAGGTGGAGGTTTATGAGGAGAAGGAGGGTTTTCTAGACAATATCAAGGAAAAAGTGCACGAACACCACCAAAAGAAGGCAGATTATGAAGAAGAAGCGACCTATTCTACTCCTCCTCCTGCAGCCGAGTATGCTGCCGTAGAGGTTGAGCCGGCCAAGGAGAAAAAGGGAATTCTGGAGAAGATCAAAGAGAAGATTTCTGGGCACCACCACCACAAGAGTACTGAAGAAGAGAAAGAGAAGGAAAAGGGAAAAGGGTATGGTGCTTCTTATTAAAACGAAAGCAAGTTGATGGTAATAGTACGCATGCATGCAGGGTTTCATGGAGTCATTAATTGTGATGTTGGTTTTGGCATTGATTTGTTATTCATAATAATGGGGTCTATTCCTGTTGGTTTTCTTTTCTTTTCTTTTCTTTTCTTTGTCTAAGAATATACCCCTAATTAGGTATCCTAAGTGTTGTTATGTTTGTTTTTAAGTCGATCTCCATGTATTGTGACTTGTTTCACAGTAATATAAATAGATCAATTATTTTTTGTGTTTTACAGTACTGTGTGATTTTGAAAACAAAGAAAATGTCTCTCTTGCTTTATTAGTTTGCTTTTGGTTAATTTGTTTCTTAATTATGTCAGTATGTTATAGTGTAAGATGTGAATGATTTCTACTTTTAGAGTACAATTTGGATAATTAATTTGACTTTTTGAAAACAATTTAGAAAATTTTAAAACTTGCATGCATGAATATGATTCATGTAAGTTTTACAAACAAGAAGTTTTATAATAATAGATTTTAAATATTTTACAATAATTAAAAGTATACAAATTACTAGAATCAAATGAATTTTTAATTTTTAATTTTAGATTTTACAAGAAACTTCAAGATAAATAAATTTCAGTTTGCACGCGCGCGTTAAGAAAACCAATACTCATTATTTCCACCTCATGTTATTAAAATGTTTTTCGAATGATTTTGTTGTATGAACAAAAACCTTATTTTGAAAATTATTAAAATGATTTTGTTGTATGCGTATATATAATGTTGGAAATATCAAGTGCTCTTCATGTGGATGTTTAGTCTAGGAAAACTAAATATAGTCAAAACTAATACGACATTAATTTTGTCAAGGGACGGATAATTAATTTTAGTTCACTAATTAATTATTATTTGTTTTGTGGTTTGCTTTTCACTATTAATTAAACATTTTTGTAATCTAAGGACCTAATACCTTTGTACGAATTGAAATTATTTACAATTACTTTTGACATATGTATGAGTAGCAGTGGATCCAGAATTTTTATGCTTTGGGAGTGAATTTTCTTTAAAATATGTCTAATTTAAGCACAAACAAAAACAATTTATTTTTTGTTTTAACCCCATGTATAATAGATAAATTCTAAATAAATTGCAAGTGAAAAAAAATCGTTTAATATGTTTAATACATAAAGTGTTGATTTTTATGTTTCTGTTAATTTTGAGACATTTTATAATTAAAATACAAAGATATTATTAATTTGTTATATCAGAAAAAGGAACACGTACACTTTTATTTAGTAGTATAAAACGACACTATATTCTTAAATTTATCATTACAATTACATTGTCATAGCATCACTATTAAATTAAACATGCATGAAACATAAATACATTCTTAAAATTCATGAAGTTTACTATAATTCTTTTTATGTAATGAAGAGAGTAATATTTATGATTGCATTATATTCTCTAAATAAATTCATTTTCATTAATTTTAAATTTAAGAAAAAACTTTGAAAAGTTAAATAAAACACATTTTGTGATTTGGAAGTATCTCAGTCTGCGGATTAAGTACTCTTTCTTCGTGATCTCTTGTTAAATTTGATTTATTAGTTTGTTTACATTTGAATTACATTATAATTTCACATAATTGTTTTCTTATGAAATAAATATATTAGTTTCATTTTTAGAGTTGATCATTATAACTTCGTATTTATTACTCTTTACAATTAGGTTATCATGTTTATCTTATTTATTTTGATAATTATAGAAATGATCGTATTCTTACCTTCTTTTGAAATATTGTAGACTATAATTTGATTTGGTTCGACATAATACATATAGAACCCTTTTGTTGGTATTATGTTCGGCGTGTGTTGTGACATGGTATTTTATTAGAATATAACGTGGGTATACACAGTTATAACCACGTGGGGTACCACCAGCATGTAAATCTTGTACGAGAGGGCAGCACACTTTAAAATGTGGCGGTGTGATTAGTCCCACAGGCGTCTCAGTTTTTGAGCTCTGGAGGGAAGTGGGCCATTTGGTGTTTTGTTGTTGTGGGGAGGCGTGTGGGTTAACCACTAGTTTTTTTACATTACTTAGCGGTTGGTGATGTTGTGCGAACACACTGTCGTATCCTCCATTCTTCATCCATTTGGATTGGATCCAATGTGTGATTTGCACCATGTGGCATCATTTGAGCTTACTGTGCTGTGGCATTATTTTGACTTTTGTGTGGCGTCATTTTGACTTTGCACATGTGGCATTATTTTAACTTGCACATTATGTGGCATTAGTTTGACTTGCACATCTTGCAAGAATATATTTTCGACTCACTTCGGTGTGAAATAACCTACCGACCATTTGTTTGACATATTATTTTGTATTGTATTAGTTTGTTTATTTTTTATTCCAGGATTCAATTCATTGAGTTGAATTATTTGATTCGTTATTTCTTTATTAAATACATTGGTTTACATCGATTACATTGATTGAGATATATTTCATTAAGATCTTTGGAGATTGATATTTTAAATCATGTATTCTGTGAGACTTTATTCGATATTTTGTCTGGTTGTTTTGTTTATCGATTGCATATCTTTTATTGTGTCTGTCTCCGTCAAATGAAGGCAATTGGCTCATCCGTTTGTGTTTTCTTGGCCGGAGTTTAGCGAGGGGTGATTCGGGGCTAGTGTGATGAGAGTGTTGCGCTTTTGACCATCCAGGTTAATTCAAATTTTTTGGTGTTGATTATTTTGACTTTAGTTGGAGAATTGTATTTAGTACTTTATTAATGGATCACCATTATTAATATTTGAAGTTGTTAGTGCTTTCTTTTACTTATTTTTTAGGTTTGTTGTGCTTTTGCCGTGACCTCCCTTTCGCACCGGGAAGGGGTTATTCTGAAGATAGTACTCAGTAGCTTAGGGTTCTTTCTTGTAGAAAACCTATTTAGGTTTGACACCTTGAGTTATGTTATGTGAAAACCATTGGGTGAGGCGTAGGGAGTTTGATTAGATTTTGTTCTTTGTTTGGTTGGTCTCTATTTTGACCCATTGTAGATTTCTTTTCGCCATTTGTAGTTAATTTGAGGAAAGTGGAATACTTTGTTAAAGTGATTGAATAATGATATTAGTTAAGAATTGTGATTCGATCATTGAGGTGAATAAATTTTAATTGATCAAATATTAATTATTATGAACTTATATTTTTTTAAATATACCATATATAAAAAAAAATCACAAAAAGTCCCTTTGGGGGCGCAGCCGCCAGTGTAGGGCTGCCTTATGAGGATCCGGGCTATAAATAAATCTATTATCATATTCAATCGTTTACATATATTTACATATATATTTTGATGTTGTAATGTTGTTTAAGCTACTTAATTACAGGTCTAGAAGTTAGAACCCCAGATGCATAAACATTTGTTGTTTACTTGCATCTTTTTGGACAATATATAGAAGAAGTCAGTTTCATAATTATTGTATTTCTGTAAATGATTTATTTATTTATTTAAGGTGACATAATTTATTTGTAATCAATAGTTCTTTTGCAGAAGGGAAATGTGAGGAGCCCAGGATTAATAACTAGATATGCTGCTTATAAATTTGAAAAAGATTATATTAACATATATATTAATTTTATTGTAATATAAATAGATTAAATGGCTTTAAATAAATTTATACGGTAATGAAAAATAAAATAAATTATATTCTATAATTTTTTTCTTAATTTTTTGGTATTTAAAAGAGATGAACATCCTTAATATTTTATTCCTTCTCCTTTTTATTTGTCGTTTTAGAGATATTTGTGTTCCTCGGTAACCTTAAAACGGGAATTAAAAAGAAAAGAGGGAATATGCATATGTGATATTTTAATTTGCATGGATAATTTGAAACCAAACTGGTTCGGGAAAAATAAAGCTCCCAGTAATAGAATATGCATATGTGATATTTTAATTTGCATGGATAATTTGAAACCAAACTGCCGTTCGGGAAAAATAAAGCTCCCAGTAATAGACAAGACCGCACATTAATAATAACACATCCGGAGTAACCCAAGATTATTCTCTTGCGCCAACTCAAAGCCCTTCGGAAACAGACACTACATTCAATTAATTTAATTTAACAAAAATCATTTTCAAAAACTACAAGAAATTCCAATCTGCTCACATTCTCTCTATATATATAAAATTCTAATTACATTCCTTAATCAAACAATTAAGGAAATGATGATTAGTAAAATTTACGAAAACCAGTATTTTTGTTTGCTAGTTGTCAGTCTACTAGGGTTGTTATGTGCTAATGGAGAGTATATGATCGGAGTGGGGAGCTATGACTCGACCGGTCCGGCTGCCGGAGTTAACATGATGGGGTATGCTAATATGGATCAGGTCACCGGAGGTGTCCATTTCCGGCTGCGAGCAAGGGCGTTCATTGTAGGCGAGGGTTCAGAAGGTGCAAGGTTCGCATTTGTTAACCTTGACGCGGGCATGGCTTCACAACTTGTCACTATTAAAGTGCTTGAGAGACTCCACAAAAGGTAATTATTGCTATATAATATTGATATCATATCAGTGAATTGTGTCCATATAAAAATATTTAAATATATAAATTTTTATATTTATATTAATATATAAAAAATCAATAAATTCAAGTCGCCAACAATATAACTATTTTACAAGGTTATATATAATAATATAAGCAATGATATATACACCACTTCAAATTAAATTGAATTTATATTTTCTGATCATATTTTTGCATTAACTTTTTATCTGTACGATTAGATTTTGTTAAAAGGTTAAAGATAAAATCATTTTCTGAAATTTGGATACCCTTTGGATATATACCCCCAGAATTTTTATGTCTAATTTTTATGTCTTTATTTTTCTTTATTTTTGGTTTTGTTTTTTTAAAGGTATGGGAATTTGTATAGTGAAGAAAATGTAGCTATCAGTGGGACTCATACTCATGCTGGTCCAGGGGGTTATTTGCAGTATGTTGTTTACATAGTGACTTCTCTTGGCTTCGTGCCGCAGTCATTCGAAGCAATTGTCACGGCTATTGAGCTAAGTATTGTCCAAGCTCATGAAAACCTTAAGCCGGGTTCAGTTTTCATAAACCAAGGTGAGCAGAATATATATATGCATGTACATATTAATTAATATTGTAGTAATATGGAACTGATGGAGTATGTACGTATTAAGCTGTTTTAATTAATTTTTCTAGGGGATTTGGAGAATGGAGGAATAAACAGGAGCCCTAGTGCATATTTACTCAACCCTTGGGAGGAGAGAGCGCGATATCCACGAGATGTTGATACCCTAATGACCCTATTGAAGTTTGTGGATGGAGGGAGTGGGAAGAGCATTGGGTCATTCAACTGGTTTGCCACCCATGGTACCTCCATGAGCAAAGACAACAAGCTCATCAGTGGTGACAACAAGGGTGCCGCCGCTAGGTTTTTTGAAGATTGGTTCACTTCCACCACCAATAATACCACCTCTACTCCCTCCAAAAAAATAAGTACGTATATACGTACATCCATTTTTTATAACAAAATTATTCAACTCAACTTAATTTCATACATGCATGCAGTTAATGTCAAAGTTCATATCCAAAATTTGAACTGAGGTGTCTGCTGTCTTGTACATATAAATTTTAATTGACAATGGCGTACGTTTGTGCAAGAAAATTTTTACCCAAAATTTGAACTGACTAATTATATAAATTTTGACTTTTGAAAAAATTACTGACAATATATTTTTCAATCATTTATCTATAGCTAGTCCAAACTCAAAACTAATTACAATTGTGCATGCAGTACCATGCACTGATGATGTTTTTTGTGATATATATATATATATATATATATATATATATATAGAGAGAGAGAGAGAGAGACAAAAAGACCTTGTTAGAGAAAGCATCACAAATCAAAGCAACAGGAGGACAAACTTGCAGTAAATCAACCAGCCAAGGATTCAAGGTGAGGAAGAACAACGGATCGCGATTCGTGGGTGCATTTTGCCAATCAAATGTGGGAGATGTCAGCCCCAATGTTCTTGGAGCATTTTGCACTGATTCTGGATTACCTTGTGATTTCAATCATTCCTCATGCCATGGCAATGACCTGCTTTGTGTAGGCCGTGGGCCCGGGTATTAATTAATTTATTTCTTCTTTTTTTATAAATTTTTATTGATATATAAAATATTTTCTTATCGTATAAAAGCGTTCGATTTTATTTATCAAAATATAATGCAGATGTGATCGATTTTATTTAATAGCAGACTTATTTATATTTGTAACAGGTATCCAGATGAAATCCTTAGCACAAAGATTATAGGAGAAAGGCAGTTCCAAAAGGCGGCGGATTTATTTACATCGGCTAAAGAAGAATTAACTGGGAAAATCGACTATCGGCATGAATATCTGAATTTTACAAATATTGAGGTAAAATCAAAGGAAAATAAGGTTGCTAAAACTTGTCCAGCAGCTCTTGGCCCAGGTTTTGCTGCCGGAACTACTGATGGGCCTGGTGCTTTTGGATTCCAACAAGGCGATACGAAAGTCAGTATTATCTATCTACTCCGCTTACATTCTTTTTTAGGGCCTGATTAGACATTTTATTAACTTTATAGTCCAGTGGGCTTTCTTCTTTTTAATGTGAAATGCTATGCAGATCAATGAGTTTTGGAAAAAAGTAAGAGATGCATTAAAAGAACCAAGCCAATACCAAGTGGACTGTCAAAAGCCCAAGAATGTTTTGCTCGACACTGGTGAAATGTTCTGGCCATATGCATGGGCGGTAATTCTTATTTACTTATTGCTCGTACTAGTACTAGTACTTCTCTAGGCAAGGTAAATTATGTGTAATTAACCACCCAGTTCGACTAGAGAGTGCAAGTAATTTACCATCCAAATCAATTACTTGTACTGCAAAAGATATTCTAATTTGTTTTAATTTTGTGGATGTGATGTGCAGCCAGCAATTCTTCCAATTCAAATTTTCAGGTTGGGAAAACTTGTCATATTATCAGTACCAGGAGGTTTGTCATTCATCCTCCCATGAATTATTACCAATTGAATGACACAATTTTCTATCCTATTAATTGCTTAATTAATTACAAATTAGTTCCCCCACTTATTGACTATTTGTCTGGGAGGTAGTGATGAACTAAACTTAAACTGAAACTTGTAGAATTCACAACTATGGCTGGCCGCAGACTGAGGGAGGCAGTTAAAGAGACACTGATAAGTAATGGAAATGGGGAATTTGACAATGAGACGCACATTGTGATAGCAGGCTTGTCCAACACTTACTCACAATACATTGCAACTTTTGAAGAATACAAACAACAACGATACGAGGTAAGTGTGAACCACATTATCTATGTATATCACAACTAATTACACTAATTAGGGTTCATTTGAGCATGTGACAAAACTCGATTTTATTGCAACCAGATACAATGACACACAATATAAATAAGTGAAGATGCATGGATATTTTACTTGTAACAATTGTAGTTACTTTTTTTTTTTTTCATTTTTCATATTTTACTAAACTGCTATTACTCCTTTGTGTGTACACACGGGGCATAATGTATTGTACAGGCTGCTTCAACCCTCTACGGGCCTCACACATTATCGGCATACATTCAAGAATTCAACAAACTAGCAAAAGCAATGGCGCAAGGCAAAAAGCCTGCTAACAACGGCGTATTGCCGCCAGATCTCTCCTCCGTCCAGCTCAGCTTCCTACTAGACCCTTCTGGAGACTCCCCTCCACCAGGCATAAATTTCGGAGACATAAAACAAGACATAACGTTACCAAAAAGTGGTTCATTCGAAAAAGGGGACAGGCCTATTGCCATGTTTTGGAGTCCAAATCCGCGATACGATCTCCTAACAGAAGGCACATTTGCAGTAGTAGAAATGCTACAAGAGGAACGGTGGATATCAACCTATGACGACGACGATTTCTCCTTATTTTTTAGGTGGTTTCAAGATAATAGTACATTTTATGGATTAGGAAAGATTGAATGGGAAGTGCCTAAGGATGTTAAATCCGGGGTTTATCGGTTAAGGCATTTTGGCTCATCAAAGAAAACAAAAGATGCCCCCAATGTATACTTTACTGGTGCATCTAGTGCATTTGCAATTTCTTAAGGGAAGAATTAATTTAGCACAATTTATCTAATAAAATACAAATGATTTTAAATTTCCCGCTCACTCAATAAATTATCTGGGCCGTTCAAAATTTGATAAATCTTCTTTGTTTCTCTACAAATAATTTTAAATTTTTCATTTCACTCGATAAATCATTACATTAGGATAAATCTCATGGTCAAAATACAGATATAGTCATATGATATTATGCTTCAGTGCATTAACATAATATAGAATTCTTCACAAAATAATACAAAAATATAACCCCAACAGAAATTAAAATAAAAATAATCAAATTACGTTAACTTTGAATTTAAGTAACAATAATTTTTAAGTTAAACGTGTCAAATCAATTCCAAAGGATCAAAATTCATTTTTATAATATTTTAAGATTTTTAGAGATATATTTTGACTTTTTAAAGTCATTTGAAAAATTCATATAATACAATTTAAATTTTAATAACTACAATAATATAAATAATTAATAGTATTTTTAAAAGAATATTATGGAAAAGGAAAATATATATATATATATATATATATATATTAATATTTTAATTGTTAATATTATTAATAATGTAAATAAGTATTAATAATAAGTATGTTTTTATAAGTGCTTTGTAGATCCTTCTAGAATGGATGGTTTATAAATTAGAATCATAATGGTAAAAACGAGGGTAGAGCCGTAGACAAATAAAAACATCAAATATCTCCCAGCAAAAACAAAAGGTTTAAAAAAACAGAAGAAGGAAAATCAAACAATACAGAGCTTCTTTATTTTCGTACGCTTCAAGTTTATCCGTACATCCTCTTTTCATACTTTAACGATCGTAGTTGTATGCAGCTTGTGTTTCTCTGGAATTCCCGACCCCTAATCTTCCATATCTCAAAAGGTTCGATTTTGTGGATTCTATTTTTGTCCCTATGAATTTGGATATATACATGTATACATACATATCTACAATTACTTGATAAGTAGAAGCATCTTGCCCTTCTAGTTCTCTAACCTAAATTGATGCCAGTATTTGGTTTGTTTCCTTTAAGTTGTCGTAGAAGTCAATTTTAAGATTGTAATTTTTCAGTGTAATGGGAACCAGTTTGTTATGAAGCTAGGGTGCTTTAGATTATGCATTTATGTTGAAAAGAGCAGGAAGTTTATTTTGTTTTTAAAGCAATTCATTAATCTCTAGGTATTAGCTTATTCTTAAACTTTAGCATCAGGTATCACCATTAAGGTTCTTGAAACTATAATTTTGTGTTGTTGATATTCATTTTTAAATTATTTTTTTTTTTGGCTGAATTGCTTTGTTTATATGTATTTCTGGTGTAAAGCTTGAAAAGAAATTGCTCCTGTATTTTGACAAATTATTTGGGAATGTAGGGCACAACCTAGGGAAGGGGGTAATGTATGTTGTAGTTTATTTTGCTAGATTATCTTCCAAAGAGTTGGTTTTGGTTCAGTTGTTGTGACTTTATTTGATGGAAGGTTATACGGGTTGCAGAACTCCATGTGTTTGCTTAATTTGGAGAATTACATTATGTTCATTTTCGCTTCCAAAATATAAGATCATTTTTTTACTTTTTAAAGTCAACCTAAGACATTTTCAAACTCAAAATTAACATGAATTCTTTTAATTTTAGTTAATACAATGATGAATATTGTAAACTATCTAAAAAGTATTATTCATTTTTAGATTTGTAGTTTCATAACTTTTAGTTAAATCATCTCAATTTTGAGTTTGAAAATGTCTCCAACTGACTTTAATATTTAGAACGGAGTTAGTAAATAGTTGGGCATGGTTATAATTATACTAGTTATAAATACCGTTGTTTCCGTTTGTACCGTTTGTATTAGTACGAACTAGTACTGTTTGTAATGGTACCTAATCAATACTGGGTACCATTTCAAATTTATCACAGGTTTCCAAAAAACTATACTCAACTCAGAAATGCATCTGTCAAAATAAAATAAATTTCCAAATAATAGCACAATAAAAACATAAAGTCTTATAATAAAGACAAAATTCTTATCTTACTCGTACAGCCCCACATTTCTCAGAAGGCCAACTTATACTTTAAATAAAAACAGTAAGTGCAAGATAAAGAAGAGACTTACTTAACCCAACAGTGCAGATAAGCGGTTGAGTGATACCTGTGGAATACTTGACTGATACCTGAGTGGAATACTTTCTGGATAAGGAAAAACTTGAGTTAGTTTGTAGCTGATCTCACAAAGAGAAGTATAGGAAAACAAAAATAAGTTTTTTTACCATCTTTTCCCAAAATAAGTTTGAACTCCAATACATTTTTGCAATATTTTTCTGCATTCAATGGTATTTATTGAACCAGAGAAAATATATTAAGAAGTATTTTTGTCATTTTAGCTTGTGTATTGGTATGTGTGATTTAAGCTAAAAAAATCACTTATTATGGGACGGAGGTAGTATCAACTTGGTATGTTTTTCGAATTTAGGGCAAAAGATTTGATTTTTATATGAAACTATTATATCTGGTACTTTAAAAAGAAAAAAAGAAAAATGATTGAACTAATATATCCGGTACTCAAACTGGTATGTTATAATTTTGGTTGACACACTAAATATTGGTCGGTACGGTATTGGCCAATATTTTGATCGGTACACCGTAATAGATATGGTTTTCTTGCCCTTACGATCCGTACTGGTTGGTATGGAACAGTAATTTTACATATAATGTTAGGAGGTTCATGAAGTTGATGCATATCAATGAAGATGGTTGTCATAATTCTATTATGTTTTTTTTGTTCATTTCAAGTTCATGTTTACTTTGTTTAGGTGCTTATTTTCTTTTTAATTGGTGTCTAGACTGTCTGTAGATACAAAGTTGTATGTGCCTTTCAAAACTACATGGCAGAACCTCATCCCTCTGAAGGTTCAAGTACGAGTAATGATGCTTCTGCAGAAAGATCTGAATCAATCGTGGAGCTCAATATCAAGACACTAGATTCGCAAATGTACAGCTTTCGTGTGGACAAGAATGTAATTCTCGTTTAATGTGGTGCTTCAAATTTTGACAAGTGCTCACTTCTTGTTATAGTCTCATCTATTGGTTATCTTCAAATTGTTATCGAGTTGTTTCATGATAATGCATTTGAAGTGTTATTACAACTCCTTAAGCTCTGTTTACTTCAGAGGAGAATTAACTTTTCAAGAAAATCTTTCCCAAAAGAAGTTGTGCATGGAAAACAAATTTTGATATAATCTTTGCTTTTTGCCAATATCCATAGACTGTGTCTTGCAATTGATTTCAATGGGGGTTCAAATTTACTAGCAGGAAAATCAAAGATTTTTGAACTTTCAATACATTAATTTAGATTTCATTATTTACTTTGGGTCGTTCTATATCTTCTAATGTATATTCGCTTTCTGAAAATTCAGATTCCAGTTTCAGTATTCAAGGAGAACATAGCTAGTAAAATTGGAGTCCCAGTTGGGCAGCAACGGCTGATCTTCAGGGGCAAGGTCTTGAAGGACAGTCACCTTCTTTCTGAATATCGTATCCTGCTATTTACTTTTATTTATAATTGAGTTGGCCTTATAACTTTTAATTTAGGTCATTGAAAAACGTGTGTGATGACTCATTGCATCCTTTTATTTTTTGTTATATAACTTTTCTTGTCCTGTCTAATTAGGTAGGGTGAATTTTGGAGATGATTAGTTTTGGAAATTAATGGAAATAATAAAGGAAAGCTAAAACTAGGGTGGAGCTCTACACTCCACTACCCTTGGGTTCCTCAACCATAGAAAAGTAAATTGGTCACAATCAAAATTTAGATATCAATTATAATCTCCAATAAGATGTAGAATAAATAATTTTTTGGGGGATTACATCACTATTTAAAGAGACTCAAAACCTTAATCTTACTTGGGGAACAATAAAAGTAGTAGATGAATAAAATACCCTTACTAGATTAAAATTTCCTAATAACTATTAAATGTCCCAGATCCCCACTAATAAATAAAATAAATAATTACATACATTAACTCCCAACTTAAACATAATAAAATTCTCATAAAATAGATATAAATTTATTCTTGGCTTTGGACTTGTCACCCCCATCACTAGGTTCCCAAATTCCACATATGAAGAGAGCTCAATACTTTGTGCTTGTAGATGCAACTTCTCTTCCCTTTTTTTTTTGTAGTTCCTCTATTTATTCTCTTCTTTCTGAAGGGTATTTAAGAATGAGATTTTCCATCATTAAATCTAGTTTTCTGATGTTCTTTTTCACTTCCCAGATAGGTACAATATTGATAGGGTTTGTACATAAGAACAGTAAAGTAAAACCCAACAGAATAAGACTAACTGACCAAGACATTGGAATTTTATCTAATTGAACTTTATCATCTCTTCATTTTTCTTATTGAATTCTTCTCATATCACAAACTGCTCAAGCCAAATATTACCGTTGAATCAGAGTATTAGGAAAGTCTATATCTTGGTGAGTAGGGATTGCATTTATACTGTATTAGAGAGTATTTCGATGACCTTGTTTTTTAAGATTTGAGCAGTATTAAGCTTTTTATTTAACATTTTTTGGTCCTTTCAAAGCTGTAGTCCTTTGCTATATTGTTCATTCTATGGCGACTGGAGTTGATCTTTTTCAGTTTATTTACATGCGTCCAAGGGAATATTATATATATGTTGTATTCATGAATTTTAACTATAGAGCCTTGACAGTATTTAGATGTGGACAATGGACATACGCTGCATTTAGTAGCTAGGCAGCCTTCTCAACCACAATCCTCATCTAGTACCAACGCTGGGGAGACAACCACAGGTACTGGTAATAGAGGTATCTTGTTGTAGCTTACAAGTTGTTTTTGGGTTCTAAGCTTAATTAAATATAGACTGTCAGTAAAAGAAAACATAAGAAAGAAGAAAATGCTGAAGTGTTGTTTTTGGGTTCATGTATTTATTATTGTGTAATTTTTCTCAACAGGACAGGATGCTAGTGCTGGTTTGCCACGTACTCGTGTTGGGCAAGTTTCCCACAGTGTAGTACTTGGGACCTTCAATGGTGGGGAGCAAGGAGAAAGCAATGTGCCTGATTTAAGTCGGGTATGATTGTACAGTCTTTGATTTTTTTATGTATTTCTCAGTTTATTAATGGTGGGATTATGTACACGACGATGAATAGAAAAAAATAGTACATTATGTTTTGTTGCTTTGACTTAGGTCATCGGGGCAGTTTTAAATTCTTTTGGAATTGGAAACCATACTGCCGTTAATGGTTCTGGTGGCGTACAACCCACAATGCAGGTGGGCCCTTCTCTTTTCTTTTGATCCATATATTTTCTTTCCTTATGGGCTTCTTCCATAATGTGTCTGTGCTGATATAGTTATACTTGTAATATACTTTCATACATGTCAGTAATTGTAGTGGAAAAGTTGAACATTTCTACGTAACTAGTTACTACATGTGACCAGATGACATGTTATCCTATTTCCTATTTGTATGTGTTCTGCTACTTCAATCACATATCACCATGTGGGACCCATTTCATTTTTAACTAACTAAAATATTTACAATTTTGCATTGCAAAAGTTTGTTCGTTTAGCTACTTCGGGTGATTAGTTTGTTTACAGTTCAATCCTCCTTCCTGCACAGGCTCCTCAAGGATATGAAGCAGAAGGGAGACAAGGTACTGCAGGTTATCAGTTCCAAGCAGGAAATCAAACACTTTTTGGGCAGGCGTTTCTCAGTCAATCTATGCCCCAAGTAATGCAAATCCCCCTAGGAACTGCAATACCTATTCCATCCCTTAATCAGGTCAGAGTGAATACCTTGTGTTCATAGTACATTATGCTTATTTCCTACTATTTTCTCTGCATATATCCTATTTAATATTGTTTTCTTTCTCACAGCCAATTCCTGATTCCTTGCACACACTTTCCGAGTACATGAACCGCATGGAACTGTCACTGTCACAGAATGGTGATAGTACATAATCATTTCTCATTGTTATGTTTGTTATATGTATATTTTCGTTACCTTATGCAAGGGGAAAAACCAAAAAGAAAAGACCTTTTGACATTTCTAGCATTCTTTTACTTGGTCTTATGCAGGCAATCAGCCGAATCAATCGTTGAACGATGTAGGAAATCTTCCACCTGCAGATTTGCCTGCCAATTCACGGGGCATGCCCACGCCTGAGGCATTGGGTGTTGTTTTGCGACATGCGCAACGTCTTCTTGGTGGTCATGCTATTGATGCCCTATCTGTATGTACTACATATTCTATAGAAAATGTATCCTATATGTGCATATTATATTTCAAATATTATGTTATGCTTTCCTGCCTCTTTTTTACATCCCTCCTTCCTGCATGGGCATCTCAAGGTTGCATCTATGATTAAATTCTACGTTATCTTGTGATGTAGTTTTATATACCTGTTCTTTTGTTCAGTGTTCTTTTGCAGGTCATATATTATATGGGCACATGCATATATTATTGTACTTGAGGCGATCCTTGTATATTTACTTCGAGGGAGGAAACATATATATTTCTTCATAATTTCGATGATATGTTTTGCCATTTCGTACATTTTAGCATGTGCAAATCCCCAAGAAATAATAGTTTATATGGGCTTCTTGTTAGCAATTAACAACACAACAAGAATAATGGAAAAAAGAAGTCGAAAGAATAACAATTACGCATGAGATACATAATATACGTGGTTCACCCAATATTGGGTTTTATTCCACTGCCAATGATAAATCAATCTCATGATCTCAGAAAAGCATACATAATACGGTGCATGTTCCCCTCCTTGATTCAAGAAAATTTAATTCACCCAGAAAGCACAAGACTACCCAGTGCAACTGGGTAGTCTTAACAACTTTTTCTGAATTGATATGGATCAGGTTTTGCCAATAACATTCTTAGTGTTCTGTAGTGACAGTGTGGAAGTTTGGAACATGGGGTTTGAAAATATCTGTTAGTTATTTATGATTGAAATGACTGTGTGGCTCATTCCATTTTTTGTTCAAGTCTATTTTGGGTTTAAGCACCTTCTTTATTAGTGGAAGTACAAAATCAAGATTTCAGAATTAACATGAAGTACCTCATTAAGAGATTCAGTGGTTCTTCTATATTGTTTGTAGTAGTTATCTCAGGGTGAAGAAAAAAACCTTGAATATGTGTTTCTCATCTTGAGATAAACCTCACTGTCTTTTTTATTTAAATATTATATTAATATATATCTGAATATGTTATTTGTAATCTGCTGCAACTGCGTGAGCGAATTGCAGGACGAGTAGAAACAAGAGGGGCGCGTTCTGCTGAGCCTACAATCACGGAGTCAAATTCAAACAGAATCAATGCAAGTAGGGATTGTGATGCAACATTTAGGCGCTCTTCTTCTAGAACTAGGGCGAACAATGTTAACACTTCGTATGGGACAGTCCTTGGTAATGCCCTTGCCCTTACTCCTTGTATTCTCCAATTTGAATTTCTGTCAATGACCATGGTTTAGATGCATCTTGCAGGCTGAATCTTCTGTGAATGCTGGGCCTGCAGTTTACATATCTCCGTTAGGGCCAAATCCTCTAATGGTCCAGGTTTGTTAGTGATTTTGCAACTTTCCTATCTTCCTAGAGCAATAGGTTTTCATTCAATGTATTCCTCTGCTGCAAGATTAATTCCATTGCTAACATTGTTGAAATCGAATCATCTGTGAATGGTGTTTCCTGTTATAATTGTGTAAGTGTTTATGTTAGTTTCCGTCTGGATTTATAAAAGACAAGATTACAACTATGTTTGACACTAGATGCCTTTAGTATTGGGGTTGCAGCTCTTGCGTGTGAAATAGCATTATTGAAGGTGGTTTCAATTCGCATCTTTATGATTTTATGGCTAAAACAGTAGTGGAGACATTTGGTTTTAGGGTATGTGAAAAATGTGGGGAAAAGTAAGGGTCTGAATTTAGGCAATAGAAGGAAAGGCTATGGATTTTCTCGGTGATTTGTATAGTAGCCTTGCAGGAAAACTAGTGTGATTATTTTTAGGAACCATTTTAATATTATTTCGGCAATTATTTCCAGATAATACAAACAGATCTTCCTTATTATTTCAACAATCACTTATAATTAACCATAACTTCATCAGAAATCACTTTTTCAGTCATTAATTTAAGCTGAAACACAAGGTTCAATGTAAGGCACATGGTTTGCTGGAATTCAACTCTGAATATGCAAATGGCCTCAAATGATATCATAGACATCCTATTGTCTGATCTCTGCCAGTAATGTTGCCTATGTTGTGATGCTTAGATTTGTAATGTTACATTCTCACGTTGATGCAGCCTTTTCCTCTTCAAACTAGCTCCTTCTTTGGCGGTTCTGTTGTTCCTCCCTTGAATCTTGGGACTTTTGTTCCTGGTGGTGTTGGACCTATTCCAAGACACGTGAATATTCATATTCATACTGGTACAGAGACAACACTTTCATTTTCGCTTTAATATGTAATTTTCAACATTTTTGACACATGTACTATTTATGTCAGAGGTCTCAATTGCACCTTTTGTTTCAGCGGTTGGTCCTAGGGCAACTATTGGTGAAGGAATGCAGGAAGATCGTGTTAATGGAACTGGTTCTGTTGATTCTGGTCAAACACATGTACTTCCAGTGAGAAACATTATCGCAGCAGCTGTCCCATCACGACCTAGTGTTGTTTCAGTTTCTAGTGCAGCACAACGTGGTGGTAGTCTTTCACAGCCACCTCCTAATTCTGTTCCTCTATCTACTGTTATGGCTGAAGTCAATTCACAAATTAGAAGCTTTGTTAATAACATGCGTAGTGAAAACCAGGGTTCATCAGGTGTCTGCCCATTGCAATGCATATTGACAGGTTTTTAATGTACTTTCATTTGTGTTGCTTTTGAGTTTTGACTGCTGTTTTGTGTTAATATATAGCCCATCCAGAAAGTTCGGTTATTCAAGATCAGCCTACTGTATTGGGCGCTGGCAATGGCGATGGAAATGATGATATAAGCCTACTTGACACCATCAGAGAGACAAGTTTACCTTCACCTGGTTGTGCGTCTGAGACAGAAAGTCTTTTGGTATGTCGCTTGTCTTGTGTCAACTGTCTCATGAGCTTTGTTTTGCAAGTTTTGAAAACTAAAAGTTGGGACTACTTACCTGTTTACTGCCAGGCACAAGCTGAAAGCCACAAACCCTGTAACAAAGTGGATACTGAAGATGCGGTCAACCCAGATGTGCCTTCTAGTAGCTCTGTGAAAGAGGCTGATAACCAATCAATTGGAGAGACATTACAGAAGGCAGTAGATGGTACGGGCTGTGCTCCAAGATCCAATCAGGAGGCCGACAATCCTAAGGTTTTAACAAGTGTTCCTCTTGGATTGGGGCTGGGAGGTTTGCAACCTAAGGTGGGCTGTTTTGTATTACGTATTAAGAACACCTTTATTAGTTATTGTTTCTCTCTTTTCGGAATAATGATTAGAAATCTGTTGTGTTTAGGCAATGTACTGACACATTTTTATAGCAAATGAAGCTTACGTATAATCTTAATTTTTGAACTCGAGCTTAATGAACTTTCAGACTTCTTAAAGAAAAATTAATTGGGAATATCTATTTCAATGAAATTACAGGCGAAGCTAATGACTTCAACTCAAGATAGGGAGATCTTGTTGAAAATAAATATTGTCATGCAAATAAAAAACCTAGAAAAGCATATAGAGAATAATGTGAAATATCAATTTCCAAATATTGATAATGTATTGTATGAACTGCTAAATTATGCACCAAGTGTGCTACATATGACCCTTGAGGATGTTGTGGATCAGGATCTTAGTCTTTGTCTGATATGGTGCTAAAGATTACAGAGTCCTGCTAGGAAGTTATTGGATTCATTCGGGGAAATTTCAATTCATTTTTCCCTAATATATAGTCATTTTTCCTTTGGTTTTAAGATTTTCTTTTATCTATCAGCCCATGATCAAATTTTGACGATAAAGCATTTTCTTTTATATTGGCCTGTGTCTTGCATCTCCACAAATTTCTTTACTCACCATTAATGACTACTGTTTTATTGTAGATTGATGCTCTGATTAATTTTCCTCCTTGGCTGATTACTTTTCTATGTTGCTTCTGGACCTTGGTGATCTAGTTAACTTGTTAATTCTCTCTACACTATGGATCTTCAGTTAACTTGTTATTAGCAAACATGCTTGTAAATATAGTGCTCTTGCAGCTCCTGGACTTTTGTTGTACTGTATGCTAAAATTGTGTGACTGACTATCAGAGGCAAATTAGGCAATCAGATTTGCAAGGCATGGGTGGTGATGGTGCGACTTCCAACTCTCCTACTAATCAGAACCAACATGTGAGATCCCATAGGCTTGTTAATCGGAGGAATGCAAGTACTGTTGCCTCTGGGCAGTTCACACCAGCTGTTGGTGGGGGAGTAGAGAATATACCGATGGAAGGTCTTGTTGCTGGGGACCAAATTGATCCAGCAAATGTTATGTCTCAGGTTCTTCACAGTCCTGCTTTGGATGGTCTTTTAGCAGGTGTTTCACAGAAAACAGGAATTGGTTCTCCTGATGTATTAAGGAATATGGTGGGACAACTTACTCAGAACCCAGCAATGTTGAATACGGTCAATCAAATTGCTCAACAGATTGACAGCCAAGATTTTGGAAGCATGTTTGCAGGGTTGGGCAGTGGCCGAAGTGGTGGTTTGGATCTGTCGAGGATGGTCCAACAGATGATGCCCATTGTTTCTCAAGCGCTCGGTAGTGCTTCAACCATTCCTCAGCAAGCACCTGCCGTGGAGCGTGAAGTTCAACCAACATACAATGAGAGAAGGCCAAGCAGAGATGAGAAACCCAATGACCAGAACTCTCAGGTTTGTACGGAAAATATGCAAGAATTGAACATGAGCACATACATCCATTCATTACTCTATCTTCTTTAAACTGTCAAGTGATGATAGAGTTGAAAACTAAAAATGGGTTTTTCTGCATATGTAAATTGTATTTCTAAAAACTTGCACCCTTTCCTTTTGGTCCTTGTGAATGCTGGAGTATTCTTGTTCTAATCCTGGAACTGGTGCTTTCTATCTTATGATGGCTTGTTCTATTGTTGTATCTGCTCCTCTTAAGATTGGTTTTAAACTTAGAGATAGTAATTGTTCGACCATTGATAATGTGATTCTTCTGGGGTTGCCTTCACTTTTTAGATTGACCTCCAGCAAGTGGTTCAGAGTCTCGAACACGAGGGTCCACCTAAAGAAGTTCTCCGTTCTGTAGTTGAGAGTGTTATTAGTTCGCATGACTACGGAAGTGGTGCGGAAGCTCTTGTGAACGAATTGTGTGCTGAAGATGGTCTTGCATGTGTATGTATCTTGCCTTCTGGTACTTTGTGTATTGTGGGGAGTGGGCCCAGTTCTTTTTTTCCCTTAATAATTTTTAAATGAAATAAATTCTCTTTTCTGGAATTGTGCAGGAGTTCATGGAAATGCTGCACCGTGATATTTCTCAACGAGTTCAGTATGAAACAGGTTCTGCAGAGAAGTCATGATTCTTATGTAATACTTTTGTAATTTATTATACATGTTCAAACTACTTGTGATTATTGATCATTGATGGATTAGGTTTTCTTTCTACAAGTCAAAAATCTTGTACAAATCAAAGTCGGGGGTTTATTTGGTTCAAGTTAGATATTCTATCATCCAATGTGCTGGATAGTCTGTCTGTATACAGTTATTTTAGTGTCCCGAGATGTTAAATTACATGAATGCAGTGCTAAAGAGTTGAGATTTGTTATCAATCTGCTAGATTAAGGTTTTTGTCTGTGGGAGCTGTTATTGTGTTGGGGAATCTTTAATTGGGTAGTTGATTTTACCTTACCTGGATGATAATTTTATCTGATCTATATGTTGGCCTTTTCTTGTAATATTACAAGGTTGGTGGGAGAAAAATTGCGTTACCTCGCAAAAGGGTAAAAAAAAATACCGGATAACCTATGGCCACTATATATCAGTTATTCTTGCATCAAAATAATTAGGAAAGAGATAAAATCATGAGATGTTTATTACTAATTGTCAAGCAATTGGCGGATTTGACATTAGACCATCCATTCTCTTAACCTCATTTTCATTTATCTGATTTCTGATGATGAGGTAAATAGCTACGAAAAGTTTTATATATATATCCACAAATTTTTCCTCAGCAAAGTTATTCATATGAGAGTACTTTTGTGAAAATAAATTAACGGTAAAAAAAAGTCTCATAACAATTGAAAATACATGCAAAATTCTAGGATTTCAGTCTTAATGATGAGAACTAAGGGTTGTTTGTTTACTTTTATAATGATATTTTTACTAAGCGTTTTTATAGATCATTAAAATTTATATTTATTGTCCATCTTATTTACATTGTAAATAAATTTTGTTATATACAAATCGTTTTTGATTTTTGTCTTACCAAATTGGTTAATAAGCAATCAATGTTGTGATATATGTACTATAAAATGTTATTATTATTTTTTAGTGTTTTATTCTTAACATTTAATAAGCAATTTAACTAGTTATCTTAGGTCATTTTCAATACAAAATCATTTAATCATCAATTTAATAATATGTATTGATGTAATGAACATTCAAAAATATGAGATTATATAAAATTTTGTTTGATTCAAGACCTCAAAATATCATTTTTATAATAGTATAATTTGTATATAAAAGTGTACGATCAGATCAGATTATTAAGTTAACGATCAAATCGATCAAATGATGTTAATTTAAAAATAATCTAAGATAACTTATCTTAGCTCGATATCACCATACATGCATATGATATGCTAAATAAGTGATTGCGGTATGAACCTTCAATTGGGTTTGAAGTGAGAGTCTTCCACTGTTGAACGTCTTCAATTGTTGTTTGTAATTAAGAGTTGATGAAGAAAAAGAATGAATGAGTGTGATTTCCAGATTTCTCTAAATTCTTATTTTTTTAAACAAACTAGTTTTGAAGATGTACGTAAAATATATTTGATTTGAAATATAAGATGGAACTATCTTTATGAATTTAATTTGACATATTTTTATGAATTCAAATGGATATATTTTAAATTCAAAAAAATAATATGAATTTATTTAATTTTAAACAATGTAATTATAAAAATTATAATTTTTAAAAGTACAGCTGATTATAAACTTATTATTTTCAAAATACAATGAATCAAACTAATTTTAAATTGAAATATATAAATTAACTTTTTTAAAAAAAAATATTGTATCTAAATTAACTTTTTTTAAAAAGGTAGATATTAATAATATAAAATGGATGAAGTACATGTGAAAAATGTTTATTTTTCTTTTTGAATAAAATATACAATATATTATTTTTTTAGTCATTTTGCATCATTTCATATAATTATAATTTTAACAATAAAAAGATGAAAACGAACAAGATCATAACTTTTCAAACGCTGATATCGTTGCAAACGCACTTTCTATTGCATTTACAAAGCGCTACAACCGCTAGACTATATGTACGAAGAAGCCCTGATGACAAAATTATTGATATTAGCACTCAGTGATACATGCGTTGCATTTGCGTATAAATTACGGTAATAATACATGATTCTTGATTGTGTAGATAATGGTAATATTTTTTTGAGAGAGATTATATCCTCTTATAATTTTTACTAATTTTATATATGATAAGTTTCGCATAAACATTATTGAGACAAAATAAAATTTTATAATTTAAAGGACTAAATTAGAATGAATAAAATAAAATAGTAATATAACTTAATGTGACACAGTTATAACACTGATGTCAGACGACCGAAAAGAAGGTTTATAAGATAAATAAGGTTTCTTATAAACATTATTGAGACAAAAAAAACTAATAAGTTAAAATCTGGTGTAATTGTATTAGTATTAGAGTCATTTCTAATTAAATTTTTATAAATAATTTTTTAGATATTGGTATGTGGTTTATTGGAGAATGATTTATAAGTTGGTTTATTTTTTTTTACTTAAATCCTCCTGCTTAAAAAATAAAAATTGAGAATTTACAAGTAATCATTTAAGAAGATAAGATCCTTTAATAATATTTTCTCAAATGTCTGACATAAATAGTAAGTCATTTTAAAATAAATAAATTTGACTAAATAAACAAATATTCTTTTATCCTTATTTAACTAATTTTTATTATAAACTTATTTTTGATTTATGCCAAATATAAAATAAAGTCGCAACTAATTTTTGAAAAGGAATAATTTTTTCAAAACTGACATATAAGTCATTTTAAATAAATAAATTTGACCAAATATAAAGACTTTTTTATCCTTATTTAACTAATTTTATATAACTTATTTTAATGCCAAATATAAGTCGCAACTTAAAAGGAGTCATTTTAGTCGTTCCCGAACAGGCTTAACTGTATTTAGTTAAATCTAGTACGTTTAGCTCACAACTTTTGATAATGGCCGGGAATAAATCAACGCAGGCAACGGAAGTCGTGGTGAAGCCCAAGGATCAACAGGGCGGTGGTCGGGTTCGTAACTGCTCCATCTGCAACCAAAGACGGGCTGCTCTCAAAAGACCTAAAACCCTAGAGCAGGTAATTACTCCTCCAAATAATCATTGCATTCATAAATATATTTGTGTGTATATATTTATTGAACCTCATACGGATTCATCTCACTGCAATTCGGGAATTGCTAATTGCTTGAGTCGAGTTTAGCAATTGATTGCGGATAAGTCAATAATTTTCTATGCAGCATAATTAATGAAGAGGAAAATGAAAGATCAAGTAAAACTGTTGCCCTACATTTGAATGTTCTTTATTCACTGGATTATGCATTTATGCATTAGTTTGTTTGTGTTTGGGAGATTGATCAAAGCTTTTTCCTGTAAAGTTTTTTTTATGTCTGTAAGATTTGCAGGGAGTGTTTTTATGAGGTTTTTGAGGAGGAGATTCATAGAGTAATTGTTAACAACCAGCTGTTTAAACCTGGGGAACGCATTGCTATTGGAGCATCTGGCGGAAAAGGTGAACACTTGTTTTGCTTAATCCCCCCCTACCTCACAATAGTTATGATTTTGGTTTTCCAAGAACATGCATGATATAGAATTACATTTCTTGGGAGTTAAAGCTTGGAGGAGCTTTTTAGGTGAAGTGATAAAAGTATTGGTAATTGTATGTTGGTTGACTGTATTTGACCTTTGGTTTGTTTCTTGTTCTTTTTTTGTGAAAAAAATAAATGGTGACTAGAGCGTGAACTTTATAAATGATTTGAAAGCTAATCTTGTTGATCACAATGCATATGTTTTGTTTTACTTATTTGCAAAAGTATGAATAAAAAGGTATTTTATCATCAGTGTGGCCTTTTGTGGGTGTAACAGAAGGCTGAAGGGAGTAGAACTTTTGTAAGGGTGTAGGAACTCATTTTATAGCAAGGGGGTAAATCTCACCCAAGTTGTAGATTTTGCCATTCCAAGTACCCCTCTTTACTAGTTATGTTACCCATGATGAATTATGAATTCAGTTTTCTCATTGTTTTCATTAATTTTCCTCTGTTATGTGCAGATTCGACAGTGCTTGCTTATATAATGTCAGAATTAAATCGTCGGCACAGTTATGGTCTGGATCTCTTCCTCTTATCAGTTGATGAAGGGATCACTGGGTACAGGGATGACTCACTTGAAACTGTCAAAAGAAATGAAATTCAGGTTTAAAAAAATCTTCTACTATGTGCTCTTTTGAGTCCTTGGCATTGTTATTTTATGTCATTTTACTTTTACTTTTACCTCTATATGGTTTTGTTACCTTATTAACTTCCCTTTTTCTTCATATTTTCGAGCTTCAATTATTTATTAGGAATTAGAATCCACTTTTTCTTATTAGCTTTTTTTAAGACAGTTTCACAATTAAAAGGGTTTAGCCTATGTTTCTTTTATTTGTATTGACTGCTATTCTTTGCATGAGTGTTAACTGTTAAACAATCGACCTGAGTTTATGATCTTTTAAGCTATGCTTTTATCTAGGAGCATAAAGTTTATTTGCTAATATTTCCCATCAACTGCTACTCTCTCACTCACAATCATATTGATAGACACGTGACTCAAGTTTAGTGTTATAATGCTCTTTGTGCGATGTCTGGTGCTTGTGGATAACACAGTTCTCTGACTTCTCTCCTTTATGTGATTTATTTTGTTATTTGCATTTTTTTTCTTGAGTGTCCGAAATTTCTTCTCAAAGTGTATAATATTTCCCTTTTCAACATTCTTATTATTATTATTATTATTCTTATTATAATTATTATTTTGTATACTAGTCCTAAAATAGTGTAGTTCCATGCTTGTTTCTTGATAGTCATTGTGAATCTTTTTGCTTATTTTTAATTTTGTAAAGTGATTTGATTACCTGTTTTCTTCTTATAGTACAATGGTTATTGTTGTCATTTTCCATTTTCAGTATGGACTGCCACTAAAAGTTGTTTCGTATAAAGATTTATATGGATGGACAATGGATGAGATCGTGAAGATGATAGGTTTGAAGAATAATTGCACATTTTGTGGTGTCTTCCGTCGCCAGGTATCATTCATTGTCGAATTAAGTAGCATAAATATTAAATTACAAACCAATTCCTAGTGCTTATTTTTCTTGTAAGATAGAGGATATGAAGTTGATTATTATACAATGATTTGTCTGCAAGGCCCTAGATCGTGGTGCTGCCTTGTTGAAAGTAGACAAGCTAGTTACTGGACATAATGCGGATGATATTGCTGAAACAGTTCTTCTAAATATATTACGAGGTGACATTGCTAGGTAATATATCTTTATTCAAAGTTACTCATATCTGCCTTTTCTGTGTTAGATAGTTAACCAAGTTTGTAACCTAATATAGGTTGAGCAGATGCACAGCTATAACTACTGGTGAAGACGGACCTATTCCTCGATGCAAACCTTTTAAGTACACATATGAGAAGGAGATTGTTATACATCCTTTCTATTTGACTATGCTTTAGGGTTATAATTTCTTTTTTCTCTTTTGGGAACCTTATTATTTGTCATTCTGATAATTTATTGATCGCTATTTGCTGTAAAACCTTAACTGGGAGTTACGTATGCATACTTTAAGAGGCTGGACTACTTCTCCACCGAGTGTAAGTGTACTAATTTCTCTGAGCTCTTTCCATACTCTGTTTCATGTTTCAACATAGATTCTTATGGACATTTCTCAAATATTTTTTTCTTAGTTTGGTTTCATTATTTATCTGCACTTTACTGTTGGCCTGTTTTTTGTTGTTTTTGTGTTGCACGGTATTATGCTAATATGTTGCTTATAACTTGAATTTTCAACATGACTTGTTTTTCATTAATAAAACTTAAAACTTTGAGTTGGACTGGTTTGTCTGAAAGATTTGGATCTTAGTATGTACTTTAATTTTATGAAGGGTAAGTGCATCTATTTTCTGTGTCCTTTCCACAATATTTCTCCACTAAATACATGCTTTCTAGGTATATGTATACTTCTGGGAGTCTTTCTGGTTACATAACACCCCTCCCCCACTCCTCAAAAGAGTCTAAAATTTTCTCTTCATGCTCTTAATTTCAAATAACTTCATTATTATACAGTTTTTACCTTCAAACTTGTTATCACACTCGGTTCCTTTATAATTTCGTGTTTGATCCCCATTAAATATTGCACCATGGTGCTCCGATGTTTTACTGTAACCTGTTATCCCATGTTTTTTTCCTAATTTTTTTTTTCACACTGAGAATGCAGGCATTTATTCTCCAAATGCTTATCAGCGGATTTTATGCTGCTTAACTTTTTTGGATCTTGCCAATATCTCTCCTTGAGTTCATTAAGGATCTAGAGAGGATCAGGTTGTTCCCTTCTATTTAACTCCTCACCTATTCAACGCTGAATATCTAGCCAGCTTTTACTTTTACCAGAAAACAATGTCTTATGCTGTGTTCTTAACTTTTTGGATCTTACCAATATCCCTCCTTTTTGGTATTTTAACACCTTTTTAGGTGATGTTTCAAACTAAAAGACTACTCAAATTTCTACCACAGACACCATATATTGTTTAGTAACTTACATTGATCATTAAATCAAATGCTATCATTAGGATTTCAGGAAATGCCACTTTATTATAAAAATAATAGAGTAATTTATTTTAGAGGAGGAAGTGTCTCATTATAATAAAACAGTGAAAAAATTATAAAATATTATTTTATATATAACTAAAGATCGAGGATTCGGGGTTCTTACATAAATACTTTTTACCAGAGGCAGACTATTATATTTCACACTTTTGACGCCTTTATTTTATTGTATTTTTTATAATTTTTGTTTTAAAAAATTTAAAATGCGCTGTCATATTTAATCATCTCATCTCAACAACTCATCCATTCATCTATGCATGATGTGAAACATTTTCTCCTTTTTTCCTAGTCACTGCTTTATGATGGAAACTTTCTTAACAATTTTCATTTACTGAAACATGAATATTTGTTGTGAGGTAATGGTTTTTCTAAAAAAATCATTTTCTTCAAAACTATACTTCTCTATTTGCAATTTTCTAGTAATATTTTCCTGATGTGTTTTACTATTTCATTCCATTTCTTTTGATTGAACAAACTAAATACTAAATTTGATTCTCTTATTAACGCACAGGCATCATCTTTAAGATTCACCAATCTTAGTTGTCAAAATATGTACAGGAAACTTCTGTTCATAACATTGTCATAATATCAATAACTTGACTGCCGTTACTGTACTTGATCCGTTTAAATTTGGTGTCATGGAATGTTGTCTCAAAATTGCACTTTCTTAAAGTATTTTGATGAATATAATAATGGCAATGCAAGATTATTGAGGTCATTCTCTATACTTGGTTAGATGCTGATTTTAGTAGCAATGATTGTGCAAATTATTTCATTGCCTGGAGGATCTGGCTTCTGGGTGCTCATTATACATGTTTTTATGTTCAGAAATGGTGTAAAGCCTGTGTTTTGTTGGAGGGACTGAATCGGGGTTTGCCGAAGCTAGGAATTGGCCGCACTCGAGTTTGTAAATAATGAACGAAACAACGTCATGAAACAAAGCAAGAACATAGACAGCAAAAAGTGTGGTAGCTTGGACTTTTGATGTAGCTGGACAGAAACCTCTTGTTTTCAGTTGTATTGTTTGTAATATTAGTAATTTCTATCAAGAGTCTCAGAATTGTCTTAATCTATTTTTATTAAGGGAGACAAATAACAATAAAGGCTTTTTGAAGCTGTCATTTTTTATTTATTTTTGAGGAATTACAAAAAAAAAAACAAAAACAATATTTATCTTTTCATTCTTATTTTATCTCATACTTCCTACTTTCTCCCTCATTCCTAAATTATCTTCTCACTAGTTATTTTGCAATTTTTTATTTGGGCTCACACAGTGTGTGCCAAGTAGGACCAATACTAAATGAAATTATTTATTTTTAAAAAAAAATACTTTTTCTTATTTGATAGCATGTCGTATAGACTTTCTATATTTGAATATATATTGAAAAGCTACAAATATGTCACAATCATTTTGTTGCGATCTGATTTTCTCCAAACATGATCAATTGCTAAACTTTGGCCACTAATCGACTTAAGTTACCCAGCTAAGCACCAGCCACCAATCACTTTATTTGTAGATTTAGGGGATTTTACCGCGCTATAATTTGAAGATTCAAATGAAAAAAAGTAGTAGTAATGGAATGAATTTGGACCAATTTATTACTCCTCCATAATTCATTCATTAAATTTGATATGTATTATTTAAATGATAATTTTTTTTATTTTTTAAATAGGTTCCTTATAACACTAAAGCCTCCATTTATGATCTTTAGGGCAATTTATGTGTATAATTTGTACGGGTAGTATTAATCATATATATTCCCGGCAATTATGGCACATGCATTCTTGTACTACTAATGGAGTTCTTTAGGAATAGTATTTCCACTGGACTGGAGGGGACACTCACTTCTTCTTGTCTTTAAGTGAAGGAGGTACTAATACAATCAGGTTTCAAGTTTGAACCCAAACCACTACTGTACTACTTTACAGTTCATTAGGTTTGAAGTTTCTACATATATCAATATATGTAGAAGTTATTATACATTTTAAAAAAATAGTTATTGTTGATATTTATTTACGTAAATGATAATCAAAAAATCAAGTTAAACATTCGTACCATATATTATTTGCTTATTTTATATATTTATAAATATTGATATTTAATATTAGTGTAAATTTATTATCATAAATAATAACACTCATAAAAATTTATGAATTATTACAAAAAAAAATCAAACAAAGGAGAGAGATGTGATCATTGGAAAGTGGAAACATCAAACATGCATGGTGTTTCCATGATACCATTTCTCCCACCCCCAAGTCCAGCACTAGCATATGGGTCTACCAAATTGTACGTATGGACCCAATCACACCGACACCACCTTTGGTGTTTCCTTTTTTTTTATATTGTTTTGGTTTTTGTTTTCGTCCATCCATATCTATAATATATTTCCAATTCCTCTCTATTTCTCCCTTAATTATCGAATTTCTAATTCTTAGAAATGTAATTTTTGTCCGTTTTAAAATTATATATATATTTTTAACTCTAAACTATAAAATGACATAAATTTTTTAAAAGATTATTAATTATATTTAAGTTGATCGAATTTTGTCGTACTAATATTATTGTATTTTAACAAAATATTAAAAAAAATTAATCACAAATTATTATTTTGAATTTTTTTTTTTAAAAAAATTAAAATTTAATTTCGTATCACACTATATTAATCAATTAAAAATAACTTCTAGTAACAACTCCTAAATAACTATGACTCCACTCATTAAATAAGCTAGTCATTTACTTTTTCCTCCTACCCGCTAATACTAATATACTATACCACCACTCCTCTTCCTCTTTTAAATCCTCTCAAAATAAGACCACATCTCCAATACTCAAAAAACACAAGGGACAGATAGAAATAGGCCTTTACTTTTCTTCTCTCTCAAATGAAAATGCCGCGAAATTTAGCGGTTTTCGTAATTTTAGCGGTGGCTCTGCAGTTGGCCATTGTTGGAGCAGAGGATCCTTACAGATTCTTCACCTGGAATGTTACTTACGGAGATATTTATCCTCTCGGCGTTCGACAGCTGGTTCGTATACAATTCGATCTGTTTGGATTTAAGTTTTTTCTGTTTGATCTATTAGAAATTTGACATTATACTTTTCCTCTTTTTGCAGGGAATTTTAATCAATGGACAATTCCCTGGTCCTGATATTCATTCGGTTACCAATGATAATCTTATTATCAATGTCTTTAACAGCTTAGACGAACCTTTTCTTATCTCCTGGTAAGCTTTTTTTTGAATGATTGTAAGCATTTAAAAAATGTAATTATTTTGACTATTAAAATAACATTAAATGAATAACATTTTTTAAAAACGTACTATATTATGCTAGTATGAAACTCGTTTGGGTGAAAGATGTTAAACACCAGGACTCTCGTTTGGGTGAATGACTTCAATCATGGTATGAATGTTATTACTTGCCCGGTTGCCCCTAGATCTAAGTCATATGTCTCCCTTGTTTAAGCGGAAATTTAGAGAACCAAATCTTAAACGGCGCCGTGATTACCTCCATAACAAAGTAGTAATAGTAGTAGTAGTAATCCAGTAAATAATTATAATAACAAACAGTAAAAATCCAGTTGACAGAAAGCTGAATAAAAACATAATCTGCCAGTTGGCAATTCCTTACGTTCATCAAAGAATAAATTCCTTTTTAAACTATTCTTAGAAATTAGTATTTTTTTTTGGAGAACCAAAAAGATTGGTATCGGATAATTTTAATCTATTTATTATTGTAAATAAATAATTATTTTTTCTACTTCGATCATGTATTGGTGGTAGTTAATACTTTATCTTATTTAAAAGATAAATTACAAATAAATAATTACTCCTGTATTTATCTAATTTTTATTGATTTTTAAAGTCAACTTAAAAGAGATTTTTAAATTCAAAATTGACATAAATTTTTTTAATTTTAATAAATATAATGATGAATATTGTAATTTATTTAAAAAGTATTATTAATTATAATTTTTTTTCATAATTTTAATGAGTCGTATCAATTTTGAGTTTAAAAATATTTTAAATTAACTTTTAAAAATTAATAATAATTATATAATTTGAAAAAAAGAATATATTTTAACGATAAATAACATTGCACATGAGATAAACGGACGAAATAGAATATTTAGAGTCCTCTTTTTGTGAAAGATGTGAAAGGGTTTATTCCGACTTAACACAGAAAATGTGATCAGTGGACACATGCTTATTTATTTAGTGAGATGTTGCTGATTTCATTTTTCTCATTTTCGCAACTAACCAATCAAACTCTCTTCATACCCACGTGATAAAAATAACAAACAAAACAAGTCTATCATTATCAAATATTCTATCCTATAACTCAGTAAATATTTTAGAATTAGAATATTTTTTTTCTCCAATTTTCTCCTTTGGTAAAACAGAGAAGTAATCTTCTTTAGCAGAGTACATTTTTGTAATGCTCTGTTTGTATTAAATTTTACTGATTTACAATGTACGAGTCATATTAACATATAAAGCCGTAATATATATCATTTTCCTAACAATATTATACTAATAATTAACCAGGGTAAAAAAAATGTAGGAATGGGATTCAGCAGAGGAGGAATTCATTTGTGGATGGAGTTTATGGAACAACATGCCCAATACCTCCGGGTAAAAACTACACATACATCCTCCAAGTGAAGGATCAAATTGGAAGCTTTTACTACTTCCCTTCTCTCGCATTCCACAAAGCTGCTGGTGGTTTTGGAGGTATCAGAATTCTCAGCCGTCCCAGAATTCCTGTCCCGTTTGATGATCCTGCAGGCGATTATACCGTCCTGATCGGAGATTGGTACAAGTCTAATCACACGGTACTAATCATCATTCCTCACCATTTTTCTTTATTTATTTTTTTCCTAACCACACGTGACATTTGTCTTAAATTTTAGCTAATAAGAGAGAATTTAATTTTTAGCACCTTATCTTTATACGGTGTTATTATATTGGTGATGGTGCCCAAAAACCCATGTTCATTTATGATAATTTTTTTGCCTTATTAGTTGTCAATTTAGATAAAATGTCGATGAATTTGGGATCAGCTAGTGTTCTTAATTGGGTGTGTGCCCTCATTGTGTCGGTAAGAAGCAGGACTGCAGAAAGGAGTCTGTTTTCTTGACTAATAAATGAGATCTGGAAACAGCTGGCTGGGGTGTCTTTTGACCCCACTTCACTTGTCAATGAAAGTGTGCAGTGGGCTATGACAATCCATTCATTACTTATTATGGCGACCTCGTTTTATTTATCAGTAAATTAAACAACAAAACATTATACTCCCCTAATCATCAGTCATCACTTCCTTACTTCTACGTATGTTTTAGGCACAAATTTGAAAGGTCACTTTAATTTTTCAAAATAATATAAAATGAGAGCAAAATGATTGTCTATAACAGTGCAACTGAGTTGATATGAATCTGAATACGTACTTAACTACGTGCACAGCAACAACTGGCATTGTCCTCCATTATCAACTCCCAAGTGGACGTTTTCGACACTTTTCTTTGTGGCCCTGCCCATGTTAATTTAGACTTACCAAACAGGTCTATGTATAACTACTACTCTAGAGTGGTGAAGCTCCCGGTCCCAGCGACCCTTGAGCTCATTAGTCACCCTCACGGCCTCACCCATGTGATTTAAATTCTCCTAAGCCCGTGGCATTTTGTTAGTTCAGTCATTTTACATGTCAGCCCACTTCAGATTGTTCGGTAGATGATCATAAATATTTCTTTGGTTCGTCTTTTTAAAGCTCAAGAGTTACTGTGTCATTTAAACTCTAAAGCTCAAGAATTACTGTGTAATGTATTTGTCTTTTACTTGTAATAATAATGTGCAAATGTTGTCATTTTGAACTCCTACTAATCACGCGGACGAATTGATTTGTATATTATAGGATTTGAAGGCTATTCTGGACCGTGGTAATAAGTTACACTTCCCTGATGCCATTCTTATTAATGGACATGGACCTAATGGATCATTAGCCTCTCTCAGCGTTGAACAAGGTACATTGTATTTATAATTTATTCTCTTGGTATATTGTTAATTAGACAATAACAAGAGTAAATTGTGCTTAAAATAGCTAGACAGTTAAATCTTTACATTAATTCTTTATTTCAGGAAAAACTTACCGGCTGAGAATATCAAATGTTGGACTACAAAATTCCCTCAACTTCCGCATTCAGGATCACAACATGAAATTAGTAGAGGTGGAAGGAACACACTCACTGCAAACAACCTATTCCTCACTTGATGTTCATGTTGGCCAATCTTACTCGGTGCTAGTCACGGCTGACCAACCGGCCCAAGATTATTACATTGTTGTATCAACTCGTTTCACATCTGAGATCCTCACCACCACTGGTATTCTCAAATACAGCAACTCTGCAGGCCCAGTCTCTGGCCCACCTCCTGGTGGACCCACCATCCAAATTGATTGGTCTTTAAACCAGGCCCGCTCTATCAGGTTCTTTTCTAGTCTATCATTTTGTTCCTTGTTATAATTTTGGGAAGGTTAGTAGAGTGAATTGTTAAACGAAATTGTTATGGGTGAGAAGCCTGATCCGGTAGCTACGCAGAGGAAGGATTAAACCCCCACAAGCCTAGTTCCGGGGGTAGTGTCCTAATCCTTAGCCCAAATTTAGAGGGATAATGTTGTACTTTTGGTAAGAAATATGATTCTTGTCTTACATTATTTAAGCAGGGGTAATTCTAGGTAAGATGTTGTAACTGATTTGTTGACATAAATTTTGTGTTTTGTTTTGCTGCGTTATTCTCTAACAAGAACTAAATCATTATATGTATATCAGGACTAATCTTACAGCAAGTGGACCGAGGCCTAATCCACAAGGTTCATATCATTATGGTATGATAAACACAAGCAGAACTATCGTTCATGTCCAGATGGCTACTCGCTCTGTCAGGTCAAGTTGATGGCAAATGCAGATATGGAATCAATAGCGTCTCATTCGTGCCCATATTTTTAAAAAAAAATATAGTTGCAACCCATATTCTATTCCACTCCCTAAAGCTTGCGTACTACTTCAATATTAGTGGAGTTTTTAGTGTAGCTTTCGGAAGCATATCCTCTAATCCCACTGGTGGAGGGTTGTACCTTGACACATCCGTCTTGGGCACTGATTATAGAGCATTCATCGAAATCGTGTTTGAAAACACCATTGATATTAGCATCAGAATTATCACATTGAGATATCATTCAGAGCTATCACCTTGATGGCTACTCGTTCTTCGTAGTAGGGTGAGTACAATATTATTTGTAAACGATAAAATTTATTGTTTTAGCTGCTATTTGTTACCTTTTTAGCTTGTATATGCCTTGCAAGTTGAATTAAATAATAAAATTGTTGGATGATGTTCTTTTAGTTTCTTACAACTTATTCTTATGTTTTGAAATTGCAGAATGGATGGAGGGCAATGGACTTCTGCTAGCAGAAACATTTACAATCTCCGAGATGCAATAGCACGTTGCACCGTTCAGGTGATAAGAAGAGATTTTATGCTATGGGGAATATGGAGAAACTTTAAAAATCTAATTTTCTCTCTAAATAAATATCACGAGTGTTGAGTTCAGTTTTAGTAGTGGTGGTAGAATAATGAAATTATGTTTATGCTTTGTATTTCAGGTGTACCCCAAATCATGGACGGCAATTTATGTGGCACTTGACAATGTGGGGATGTGGAATTTGAGGTCAGAGTTTTGGGCACGACAGTATCTCGGACAACAATTTTATTTGCGTGTTTACACAAATACCAATTCAATTAGAGACGAGTACCCCATTCCGAAGAATGCTCGCCTTTGTGGCAGGGCAGCCGGACGGCACACGCGACCCCTCTGAGACCGGTGAACACGAGATTTAGTGTAGAGTTACTACTAAGAAGATTATAGTTATAGTTTTGCTATATAATTTTATTCTTGTGTTTCTATGTCACAACTTATGATTACGTATTAGTAGAAATTTTAATGACCTTAACTCAAGGTCACATTCTTTTCATTTGTGTGAACATTGTATGATTTATACTTCTGTACGATCATAATAAACCTGTTGCTTTTCAAACCTATTCGTTCGTTAGAGAAAAATATTAGTTTAACTTATAAAACTGTAATTAAAAATGATTTCTTCTATATTTATTTAACTAGTAGGAGATATGGGGTAATTCCACTTACCACAGTAGCAATTACAATTCACTTTTAGCATATAATTTTTTTCCAAACCAAATGAATTTGAGTTAGGAATGACTTACGAACTTGAGCTGATTTATCATGGGTGTAGAGTTTCCAAAACCCATGAATTTAGTTTAACAATGTATGTACCAGAATTTTGTTTAGGGAATTAAATCCATTAACATTGATTTTTTTTTTTTCAAAAGTGTTCTTTGTTGCAATTATAATGACACTTTTTGTGAAAATAATATTTTCTATTGTGGATTTAACATTTCTCTTTTGTTTAATATTGACTTAAAACTTCTAGGTAGAAAAAGAAATTGACAAAATTTTGAGTTAATTGGGCCAGTTAAGTAGAAATATTCGACCTACTAACATATTGAGAATAAACTTTGAAATGAATAGTAAAGTATGCATTTATCATTTTGCTAAGTTGTAAAATGTGATTAGTAAGGGGGGAAATGTCTTGTTGAAAATATTCGTTATATTTTTTATTTTTAGATTTAAGTGTTAATTAAATTTTGTTATATTTTTTAATATAAACTTTTCAAAAACTTATGAGTCCAACTTGAAACAATTTAATTTATCATACGTCCAACATAACATATTCATCATATTTACCTCCTCTAATTCCTTTACTACTCTATGTTTTAGGTAATTATGAACAATTTAATATTGATTAAAAGAAGAATAGAATATTGTGACAAAAGTTAAAAAAAAATAGAAAAAAGGAGAGGGGGTGGAGGGAGGGTTCAATTTGGTATATAATAAGGGTCATTGGGCTTTCATAACTAAAGGCTAAAATGAAAAAACATATATACGAAGGCTTGGCCCAAAACATTGCAACCTCATTCTATCGTTCTCGTTAGTTCTTTGATTCTCACCATTTTGCCAAATACTCATTTTCGGCGGGATCGTAGTCTATAAACTCCATTAACACTCCCCTTTAACTACAAGGCGCCGCTCTCTTTCTCTCTCTACATCTCTCGTTGAGATCAGGTTGGACTTTTTTCTCTATCTTTTACTTAGAGTCTCATTCATGTATTCTGTATAATTGTAGATATTAGGTTGTTTAGATCACATGATTTTCATCAATATTCCCCCCTGCTCTAATGCTCTCGTTACACTTTATTTTCGTTCTTTAAGCTCCATGATACTTATTTCTCCACGATTTTTCTGATTTAGGGTTTATTTAGTTCATTTAATTGTTTGTTATCTCTCCGACTAAGCTTGTTTACTGTTCCGCCTGTTTTGTGTATTGATATTTCTATCTTAGGTTTATAATATTGGAGCATTGTCCATTGGTCATTGCAATTTGGTATGTAAGCTTGCCAAACAGCAAACACTGATTGAATTGCAAAAGAGTACTCGTTTTTGTTTCATCTGATGAACGCATGAAGTTATTATGAATACATCTGCACTATTTTAAAATTTAACTTGCGCTCCTTTTGTTATAGTTTGATTTTCTACCAGATGCTGTTATACTCTGTTCGTTTTAGCTGATACTGGCAAAAATGTATACAGATAATTTGTGGTTATTGTTCTAGATATTGAACTTTTTTTAATGTATGATTATTATCATGGATTCTTTTGTTTCAGATTCTAGTTGAGCATTTTGGTTTCAGATTTATATGCTTACTTTCTGATGGCGGTATGTAAAGGCACTGACATTTCAAGTTCCGTATATTCTATTTGTTTTGATATTAGCTTGTGTACTGACTTGGTGTGTGTCTTAGGTTGAAAGACTTTTTAAAGATGAAGCTACTGAAGAAAAGGGTGATCGAGCTAGGATGGTGAGTCCTGCTTTCTCAGACTTTCTAATGGACACATCTGCTTTATTCAAATAAAAATAATCAATTTATGGCATTCATACATAGTGTTAGCCCAAACACTTCATTGATTAATGGAATTGTTAGCTTCAAAGTTCAAACTCTAACTTGCATTCTTACTTATTTATTATGTTTGTAGTCATCCTTTGTTGGAGCTATGGCCATTGCTGACTTGGTGAAGACAACCCTAGGGCCGAAGGGAATGGTGAAATAACAATCCTTCATTTGTGTATTGCACAATGATAAAACAAATTAAATGTTAGCTGCATTTCATGATTTAAATATTTCCTGCTTTTAAATATACTTCGTTTTTGCAGGATAAAATATTGCAATCAACTGGTAGAGGACACAGTGTTACTGTGACAAATGATGGTGCCACTATTTTAAAGTCCCTACATATCGACAACCCAGCTGCTAAAGTTCTTGTTGGTATCCTTCATACTATTGTTTATGCTGCCTTCTTGTGCTTAATGTTACTGTACTTTAATTTATCTATTAGATATTTGAATGTTCTCGTACAACATCCTCCATTATATTATTGTTATCATTCAAATTTTAAATCACTTTATGTTTGCTGGTGAAACGAATTTAAAGATGACAACATTGCATAAGGTGATGGTATTTTATATATATATTAATTGAGGTAAGGTTTACTACAACTGCACAGTTAGAGTAGCATAGGTGATGTGGACTTCAGCAAGAGTCAGTTGAAAAAACAGAAAAACATATTTGGAGATCAAGTAAAGTAACAAAGAATTTTTGCAAAAGATTCAGAACAGAAAATGTTGTTTCTCATTTGATTCATGATTGTCATCCGTAATCTTAATTTAGATATATCCAAAGTTCAAGACGATGAAGTTGGCGATGGGACTACTTCTGTAGTAGTTTTTTCTGGGGAACTTTTGAAGGAGGCAGAGAAGCTGATAGCTACAAAGATTCACCCAATGACAATTATTTCAGGTTTTTTCTTGAAATTTTTTCATCATGTTGATAGCATAATTGTTTCCTTATTCTATGAAAAGTTCTATACACCGTATGCGGTATGCTTAATGTTTGTCAACATGGACTTGCACCAATTTTTCTATATGTTAACACAGATGGTACCTATGCATAACATGTTTTGTGCTCCTTGGGTGTTGTAGAATGCTTTTGATGCTTAGTCTTAGCATGCTTAAAATTGTGTTTCATCTTCATTTAGTACCCCCATGGTTTTATGTAACTAAAAGCAAAACTGCAGTCAATCTCCTTACTTGGGCCATGAGTTTAATTGGTTTGGTTACTCTATTTGTATAAAAGTTGACCACCTAATTAACTCTTCTACTCACAATATAGTAGCTAGCTGTGACTTGAAAGAAACTTTAGAATTAGTCGCTTGTTAAAATTTACCATGCCTCTGATTTTGATCTGCTAAAACTTGATTTACAACAGCAGCAGTTTTTTAGGATAGATTCCAATGAGTTTTCCAGTCCTGATGTCTTAGCAGCAGTGCATAATCAACTGTGTATACTCTAATTTACCTTTGACAATTGGAGTGTCAGAATTATTGTTTGTTTATGCTTTGTTACTTAATTTAATTACTATGGATGTAATTTTTGTTTCGTTATGGGTTGGTTGTGCAGACGATATCTTGTTATTGCTTTTACTTTCTTTTCCCTTTTGGGGCTGAATAAGTGCATGCTCTTTATTTTGATCATTTAGAAGCTTAATCTTGTACAAGCATTGCTTGCTCTCCCGAATTCCTCGTTCTTTGTCTGGGCATAGTTGACATGTAATAGAAACAATGTCTTTTTAGTTTTGAATGTCAAGCTGTATTGCATCTCATTCTTTTTAAGTAGTTTAATTTCAATGACTAGTTTTCATTTCTCCTTTTGATTATTGCACCCTCACTTTAAACTATAAAATAGCCTTCTCTTTCTTCCTTTGCATTTCTGAGTCTATACAACATACTAGCTGAGTGTTCTTGTTACTTGAACCATGTGCCTCAATGTGCCTTTGTATGTGGACATTTTTGGTCTGTATTCTGTCCATCTTATTTCTAAATTATAGGAATTATAATCTTTCATTTCTATACTTGCTTGTTGTTTTCAGGATATCGGATGGCAGCTGAATGTGCTCGCAATGCACTGCTGGAGAAAGTCATGGATAATAAGCATGATGCAGGTAGTGATTGTTAGCTTATCACTTTCAAATATCAGTTTTTTTTTTCTTTCATTAGTTTTGCTCTTACTTTTCGATAGTCACTTTTTCGTTCCCAAGCCATTTTACGTTTTGTGGCATCATCACTTAGTTTTTTTCCACCTTCACGGCATTATCTTGTATGTGTTTGAATGTGGTTGATGATATGTGGGGTAACTTAGTTTCTTATTCTATTGGGCTACTTCAAATTGGAAATAGA